>OY037013.1:19155900-19755900 GCA_955831195.1 Pilophorus perplexus
ATTCTCCCACACTTATCCCTATCTCCCTCAGAAAACGCATTACACAGACTTACACCAACTACATAAGAGGCCTTACCAACCAGGAAACCAATGAAACTGCCCTGAAGTAATACTAACTACGTAGTTATGGGGCAGTTTACTGAGAGAAATCGAGGTGTTTTACAGTGCTTATACTGATGTAAGCAGGAGTCCTACACGAAGGGTGGGGGGAAACAACATCTTACTTCCCCGCTCTGAGTCCATAAAGGATTTTTCATCTCGTGAGAAAAAATCATTATTATTATTATTATTAACTATTAATTATCAGGTTTCTTACGTTGATTCGACCAAGGTTATGAAAAAATTCCAACATTTTGACAAAATAACTCGGTACTAATCCAAGTTATGGCGGCACGGATCTCCCACCGTGCTGGATGTGTATAAATTGTTAATTATCAATCAATTCAATTTTATTTTGTATAAGTAATTCTGTACTTAGGTATTGAAAACTATTTATTCAGAGGGTACCCAAGCTTGTTTAAAAAAAGTAAGGAATAGGCATAAGCGAGCTCTGAATTGTAACGAGCCCCCAATTTGAGTAAGCAGTAAACTATTAAGCTTTTGATGCCATTTAACTGAGCAGAAACCTGAATTGAGGGAGCAGACGTCAGTTTTTACTGATCAGAAACTGGTTTTCGGCGTTTTCGTTTGAATATGAATGTACAAAATATTTCGCATGGTACGTGATAAAATGCAACGAGTACCCATTAAAATGCATATATACATAATATGTATATTATATAATTTGATATTCTTCTGCGTCATTTCTGTAATTCTTATGGTTCATTAGTGATATAGATCATAACAGCCAGTAATTTTATTCAATAGCTGTCTTTGCTTAGCTAAAAAAAAATGGCAGATTCAAGCGATTAATTTCTTTTGAAAAAAGGCGTTCAGCGCTTCGTTCTGATTCATTTTATCCTAGGAGACCAGCACGATGGGGCAGGACCAAAAAAAGAGCTATGATCAGTCACATGGTACGTATTTAGCATTGAATCACCCACAGGGCAGGCCCGTTACACGAGGGCCGTACAAATGGATTCGTCAGACCACCTTCCCTTCCTCTCACGGAACTATCTCACTCTCTCTTTCTTTCTAAGTTTCTCTTCGGGCCGGTGCCCGTCCACTTTCGGCTCATCTTGGAATCCGGCGTTTTTCCGTAAAAAAAGTTACGTCAGGCTGCTATGCGACAACGGAAGAATCTACTCATAATCTAAGTCAACTATAATAAAATACGTAGGCTAAAAAAACCTACGACATGGTTTGAATCTTAAATTTTCAGGTTGACTGCCCTGAAGGGCCACATTGGCGGTGTTTGAGGGCCTTTGAACAGAGAGTCAATTGAGATATGGTTATTGAAGTACTTTTGGACGTAAATTCGATTTATGGGGGTCCCAGACTGGTCCAACCACTCTAACGATATTTTATTACTAAAATAATAAACCCAAAAGTAATCCACTTCATGTTTTCAAAATATCGACATTGTGACTCTTCCGTGAAGCGCGGTCGAGCTTTTTTTTCTCTCACCAACTTAAAATCGAACGGGGTCCATGAATAATCGAACATGCCGTGACACGATCTCGATCCGGTAAAAATTAATAATTTGCATCGTCCCCATCTATGGGAAGGAGGTGGGGCAAAAAACATAGGAATATCGATCCACCCTCGGTCATCCACGATGACACAGTGTCAAAGCTATCAGGAAACCAATTTTTAAGATATACCCGAGGGTTTCCAACACGTTTTTCTTCTCGAAATAATCAGGGGTAAATTCATTAATTCATGAGTCACGTGACCCAATAAAACGGTGGTTTAAGAGTAAATAGGTAACGCAATTGACTGGCAGCTAATTTGATGGTGGTACACAATTGGCTTATGGGAGAGAGTAGATATTAAAAAGGGAAGTTACAGAAAGAAAATAGAGACAATGCAGAAAGAAAAGAAGAGCCTTACGACATCGTGTACCATCAAATGGATCATACAAAAACCATGACATGCTCAAGATCACAATGTGATGAAGGTGTGAATTACCCACAGTATAAGAATTATGCAATTTTGACGTACAAAGACCTTGAAATGGTAAGCCTGCCCTCGACACAGCGAGCTATCTACTAAAACTTTGCGGAAACCAACCTTGAACGTATTTTGGTTCATCATTCTCAAAATAATCAACCCATGTATTCGCGGTGGAAGTCGAACATTTTAACCGACCCAAAACGGCCTGGACTGCTAGACGGACATTTCATTTTGGAATCTACATGTCATGAAACATGTAGGACACATTTTGAGACCGATCAAACTCTGAGAATAACCTAACTGAAATGTCCGACCGCTGTTCACGCCGTTTCGGGCGGAAGGAATGTATTCAGTCCGATTGCCCTAACCCGTGGGGCAGTGTAGGGCTAAAGGGGTAAACAGGAGCATCATTTGAGGATTTAAGGTAAGGGGTCGAGTAGGCGGTCGTTTTCGAAGAATTTCTGGACGTCGTAGCCATTTTCAGGGGTCTCAGACTCATCCAACTTCATAGAGGGGCCTGCTATTGGGGGGTTTTAAAAGACTTTGGACCAGAGATCGAATGAGCCATCGTTGTGGAAGGAATTTCGGACGTAAAATCCATTTTAGGGGGCCTAACGCTGTACTGGTATGGTTTTGGTATATTATTCTTGAGTAATACTCCTATGTAATCACGACAAAGGTCGAAAATTCTGATCGCCCTCAAAATTTGACCCCCCTCGCATTTGATCGCCCTCATTATCCGTTTCAAGATGTCCAAATTCCAAACACGGAATGTCCGTCCGCCGTCCGAGCCGTTGTGGGCAACAGGAATTTTTTTTTAACCAGAAATTATGTCAAAATAGTCGGTTTACCATCTAGTTGTGCCAGCAAGGTTTTCAGTCCGATCGCCCCAACCCGTGGGCGCTGTGGGGCTAAAATGGGGTTATGGAAGGGTTTCGGCTATGGGGTCGAGTTAGGTGTCGTTTTGAAGTATTTTTGGACGTAGAATCCATTTTTGGGGGGCCCATAACGATCCGATTTCGCCGTGGGGATCCACAGGGCTTTAATGGGGGTACAAATGGGATTTTTGAAGGGTCAAATAAGGTGACGTGTCGCAAAATCCGTTTAATCGAGGTCCCACATCTGTCCAAACATTGTACAGAATTTTTTTTTTTTTTTAATTTTTTATCAAATTACTTAATTAATTCTGTGTCAATAAGAACATATTTTTGAATAAAACATACATTTTTAATCCATAAATTAATAAATACGTTTAATCGAGGTCCCACATTTGTCCAAACATTGTACAGATTTTTTTTTTTTTTTAATTCATTAAATTAATTAATTCTGTGCTAAAAAGAAAGTATTTTTATTTTCTAATAAAAGAAGTAAAATTAAAATTCTAATAATTAAAGTAAGATTTTTTTCTAATAATTTTTTATTTTTATTTTCAGTGAATGTTAAAACGAGAAGTAGACAATTACAACAAACCATCGATAATCGTAGGCGAAATGTCTAGCTTTTACTACAGTAAGTAGTAGGTAAGTAGGTAGTTGTAATATTATTATAGTAGGAAACTACAGCGGTGGTGCTTCGCGATTTGGATAGATATATTTTGTGGGGAGGCATTTATCAAATAAAACTTTGCTTAGTAGATTGAACGGTCTCAATAATAATATTATTGAGACCGATAATAATATTGATCACATAATATGTGATCAATATTATTATGTGATCTACTTATAATCTGAATAATTATACTTCAAATATAAATATTGTTTGAAACAATTAGCGGAACGATCAAAATTTTCAAACGTACCAATAACACGAAGTTTTTATAAGCTAAACATAATATGTTTAGCTATTTTAAGTATAATATACTTATACTATAAGTATGTAATATTATTATACTTAAACAAAATATTGAGGGTCGTTCAGGAATGCCCGCTTGGACGGATAAATTTCCGGTATAATATACGAAATTTATATTATAGATCGTATAAGGAATATTCCAGATGATAAATGAAAATTTAATTTTATAGAGAAAAAGTGCTAACGGTTAATTTTTTCAAGTAGGCAGGCAGAGAGAGGGCATCAGATGGACGTGTCAAGACAGGTGAGAAACCGTGAATTGAGATGATTTCAAAAGAAGTGTCTAAAAACTCACCATTGGAATTTTTCTTCCCGTTGTAAACGGAAGTTGAGCCTGTAGGTCGTTTCCATCCTCGCCAATTGTTACAAACGGATTCAGGCTCAGTACTCCAACTACATAGAGAGTCCTCTTCAAATCTGTCCGAGTCTTCGAATGAGAATCTATCTTGTTCGTCCGGCCATAAATCGAGCATTTCCATGGGCATATCCATCTAAATCCCAAGCGAAGTCACGCGGTATCGCGGAAAATCGCCACCCAAATTCCGGAATGGGTTCGAGATGGAAATCTACGAAGAAAAAATTGTCCAACGGGGGAGATTCAGATCCGTGAGTCCAGCTAGAGATCTCTCTCTCCCCCTAAGCTCGCATAAAACAAAGGGACACTTTGAGAGAACAAACTCGCGTTAATGTCCGGAGATGAAACGAATTCCAAGCCCTATTATCATGGCCAGCGAATAACACAGTTATCAAACAACATAATCCATTTTCAAGAGGGAAAACCAAAGGGGGAAAACTCGAAATTACCAGCGACCTAAATGTGAACCAGCAACAGACATAGCAGCTAGCCACATAACAACAAACATGGCGCTGAGCAGTGCAGCCGTTTCACTTTCAATCCCCGCCGACACAACAACTTTCCCCTCCTGACATGTTGAAAAATTCTCACATCGTTCAACTCATCTCGAGTCGTGTTGTGACCATCGATGTTAGTTTTCGATCGATGGTTGTGACTTTTTGGTTCAGCTCGTGCAATGAATCTGCTTGTTAGGTACTTGAGAGAGCGTCCGCTAACCTAATGCGTCATCTTAATTTTGATGATGAATCTTAAGATTCATTTGTCCCCATACAAATGGGAATTTTGATGAATTTACCTGTAGTTACGGAGATTATTCTGCAGAAATTTGGTTCAGTGTTCGAAAACGAGACCACTCGATCCCATTGGCCATAACCTTCAGAACCCCCCATAACATAATAGTGTGGTCGGATGGGTCTATACACCAGACAATAAACCTATACAATATAAGTATATACCTATAATATAATCGTGACGGAGGCCTCAAAATTTGACATTATCCGTTCCAAGATGATGTCTTGGATTCCAAAAACATTAGATTCCAAAAACGAAATGTCCGTCCGCCGTCCGAGCCGTTTTGAGCTGTAGGAATTTTTCAACAAATCTGAAATTTTGACAAAATACTCGCTTTACCATCTAGTTGAGCCCGCAAGGTTTTCAGCCCCGACTCGTGGGGCGCTATGGGGTTAAAATGGGCTACGGGAGAGATTTTCGAAGGTTTTCTGCTATGGGGTAGAGTTAGACCTAACTCTACCTCATAGCAAATAGACACATGTCGTTTTTGAAGTATTTTTGGACGTAGAATCTTTTGGGGGTCCCAGAACGATCCGACTTCTCCGAGGGGTTCTATGATAGAACCCCTCGGAGAAGTCGGATCGTTCTGGGACCCCCCCCCCCCCCCCCCCCCCAAAAAAAAAAAAGATTCTACGTCCAAAAATACTTCAAAAACATAGTATGGGGATTTCATGGGGCTGGAAATGGGATTTTTGAAGGATCCCAGGAGGTCAAATAAGGTGTCATTTTACGGGTACCTACCTAATTTTGGAAGCCAAATCCGTTTTTTCAAGGGTCCACATCTGCCCACACATTGTACAGAAACACTTTTTTCTAATTTTTTCAAAAATTTTTCTTAATGGCACAGAATTAATTTTTGCACAATTAACATATTATGTTAATAGCATGAATTAATTTTTGCCCAATTAACAATTAACATACCTAATAGGTATGGTGATTGTTGTAGGTATGTTGTTGGTTAATACCTATTGAAGGATAATAAACCATTATGTTAAATTTGCAGCGTTTTTAAAAATTTTAAATATATAACCGATATATCGATATTTTTCTACGATATACCAAATTCCTAACACGATAATATCGAACTTCGATCTTTTTCACGATGTGGGGATCAAAATTTCATAATTTAATTATGAAGAACACCAGGAGGTCGAATGAGCTGCCCCATTCAACGAAATACTGGTCCTTTCCCCCAGTGAACGGGAAAATACCCTCAAGACGGCATCACTGACGCTAACAAATGGGAGGGGGTTCTCCCAGGTTGTGGCTTCAAAGCATCATGGGTATGTTACCATCTGGCTAGCTGTCAGCTTTTCCATTTTTGACGAACGTCAATGAAGTTCAAGGGCTCAGCTCAGGAGCAAAGAATACAATGTATCATATCGCCATGTGGATCATCAGCGGAGAATTACATTTTAGAACGGATGTACAAGTTGTATGTTTCGTTATCTGGGGAACATTTCCTATGCCTGAAATTTGATTTTGTTGTTTTACTTTCGATGTGACGTCATCGCGGTAGGTAGGCTGCGCTCAAACGAATGAGGCGGCAGTAATAAAGTAAAATTTATGGTATACGAAATCATCTCAGCAATTTAGTTTTTGCTCCCCAATAAATTTCGCCTCTCAAATTAGAAAAGATCCTAGGTAGGTTCTCTAGGAGGACTCCAATGAGGTCCATTTACTAAATTTAGGTCTACCGCCATGTTTGAAACCTCCAGTTTGTAATAATCATAACCTGCTCCTGTTTCTTAAGTAACACCAACCGTATCAAAACAAATTGTTCCCATTGTTAAGTTTGTTGGTAAA
Organism: Pilophorus perplexus; assembly: GCA_955831195.1. Classification (NCBI taxonomy): domain Eukaryota; kingdom Metazoa; phylum Arthropoda; class Insecta; order Hemiptera; family Miridae; genus Pilophorus; species Pilophorus perplexus. The sequence goes on from OY037013.1 coordinate 19,162,760, forward strand.
ATAGTAGGTACCTATTTTAACTGGTCGTTAAACGTCCTTCGGCTTTTATTCCCATTTTATTTGAAACTCGTTCAGTTAAAGATGCCAGCCAATGAGGAGAATAAAGAACTGCGTGATCTCGTGGCTGAGTCTTTGAAGGCGAAGGGGGTCCTCGGCAAAGTTCAGGTGAGCCGCGATTTTCATCTTCGTTTCACATAATGACTTACCTATTTGTCGTGTAAACCGAATAAATATGGTTTTCAGGCGGAGATCAGGGCCAGTGTTTTTCTTGCACTCGAAGAACAGGATGTTTTTAAGGTAAACTTAGTTAGGGAAGTGGTTGGTGTGTTTGTTGAGGTTCGGTCAAGAATACGATGCCGACGTTTCAGAAACTTTTATTCTCCTATCACTAGGGCCGAATGGAATGAACAGAAAATGATTTTCATTACAAAAGAACAGAAATAATACATATTATAATATTATTTCTAAATGTATTAAATTTTGTAAATGTGTTCATAAACGTAATTAAGAATGTAAATATGGAATAGTTGGTTGTGAATCTATCACCGTTGAGAACAATAGCTTCCAACACATTAAAAGCTTCAGTTACAGTGTAAGAAGAAGTGAAGAGTATAAATTGTGCGAAACTTCGGCCTAGACGCTGAAAACTGATCCCAGGTTGCTGCAAAAGGATTTGAGAGCTGAATTGGCAATAAGCTCATTTTGGCTTTTGTTTTTCTAGGACAAGTCGCCGTTTCTAAATCAGCCATTGAAAGACTTTTTGAAGGCTCCCGAAGGCTTGATGGTCTTGTCTTTGGTGAGGGAGTTTCTGGAGTTTTTCAACTTGGAGTTTTCAGCAATGGTTTTTGACCCTGAGACACATGCTGGCATCGATTACACTTATGAGGGACGATATAAATTGGCTCAAGATTTGTCACTCGATTCTTCGTGCGGTAAGCAGGACTTGCCCGTATTTGTCCTGAAAATAGCCTGCTATTTCTCGCTGGACTAACAAGAATAGTTGCATTAGTGATTCTGTAAATGCAGCATTAATGGTGGATTAAAAAAAACTTCTTCCAGATCTTCCTTTGCTGGCCCATGTCGTCGGGTCGTCCAAATCTACCAGCAGCTGTTCGCCTCCGGCTGAGCCCGTTGGGAATCGAAATGGAACATCAACAGACCTCATCGCCTTGTCCCCTGAGCACTTGTCAAACGGCATGAACGGAGACTCAACCCACACGAGGATTGAGAAGACTGAACCTGAAAGGCGGAACCACATTGGCGATGATCACGTAAAAAGCTCCAACAGAACTGAGACAAGTAAAGATTTACCGAAGTAAGTCGCGAGGAATTGTTGTTGTTGTTTAGAAATTACTAGGGGTGTTCATAAAATATCGATGGATCGAAATATGGACATTTTTACTCGATATGTTGATAGTTTTTATTAATTAGGGCATCCTTAGACAGATCGTCATATCTGTCGATTGATTTCATATTGGGCTTTGTTGCAGATCGAAGGATTCTTCGTTAACATCCCTGAGCAACCTGCCTCCTCTGAATAAAAAAAACGTAGCTTTGGTCAGCCAAAAAACGAATGACCTGAAGGCTTTGTTCGACATGGGATTGAGTGAGTTGTGTTTAGAGATGGCGGATATAAACATCATTGGTTTTATTAGTGACATCTGTAATTGACAGATTGTCTTCTACAAGTCTTGTTAATTTTTCTTGTGTCTTTGGTCGAGAAGATATAGAGAACTCTAGTTTCGCCGCACGGTCCTGACTGTGCCTAAGTTGAGGCTGATCTTAACGTATGATCTAATTATTAAACTGCAGTTACTGTCAAAACGGGTTTCACTGCAATAAGAGGCACTCAACATTTCTGAACAAAGCTAAGCGCTTAAATTTAATCTTGGCTTAAGCTTGAGTGATACTGGATGTTGCCTCTAAGGACTTCTCAAAGGCCTTTGGTGAATTATCTGCTTCTTTCTGTAATCGGGCCAATAGGCCCGTGAAAGAAGCAAATACAATAGAATATAATATATTATATTGTATTATATTATAAATGCTTGTTCCGATTCAAGCATGATCTTCAATGTATGGGCCCCATACTATGGGGTAGGCTCCCAACTTATTGAAAGTACTAAAAACAAGAAATAAATTTTTCAAACTTTTTTTATTTTTTGTTTTTCATAAACTGATGGGGTCCCATGGAGTTTTTCGCGGGTTCAATCCAATGACACTTAACACCTCATCAACATGTAAATCTCTTCCTTCTTCTGCTCCTTTCAGATTCAAAATTTGACTCAGGCGGTGAACGAGAGAAACAACTGAAAAGTGGAAGTAAGGAAAACTCGGATAGTGATGAAAGTGAGATCGAGGAAGAAATAGCTTCACACAATTCGAATTTATCCGGTGTCACTGCAGTTTCAGTAAGCGATTTCATTATACGTTATATTCCTTGGTTGTTGATAATTCAAACTACGCGTGTTTTATGTTTGAGCCAATGGTCCATTTTTAGCTTGATGCTTGTTTCAAGTTGATTGTGTTCTGGGGACGCGATATGTCGGCATAGCTGCTAAAGGTTTTTCTCAAGCGAGCTGAAGTCGATTTGGGGTTGTCTTACAGGGTTTTATCATGTGTAAGGGTTTCTGAATACGTTTTCATACTTCCTCCACTCTTACGGCATTTTGGAATTTGCAATATTCGAAGTAATGAAAAACATCTGTTCCACGAAAAAAGTTCATTACCATCACCGAAATGAAAGTAGATGCCAAACAGTGAAAGAAAAGGGAAATGTGGTGAAGTCGCGAAAGATAAACAGTAGGCAACCCTGCACCTCACAAAAGTCGGGCCCAAACTGCCTGTCACGGTCCTGATGCTGCTTGGAAGGTCGAGTTTCAAATTCGTACTTATCAACTCATCATTACCATAACAGTCTTCAAGATTTATATTTATTTATTTTGAATTCTGTTGTTAGGAGTAACAAAAACGCCATACTGTTTTTCCTGCCCCTCTCAGATCTAAAAACAAACTGAATACATAAAGCCTCAAATGTCAACTCCGTAACCTAAATTCTGTTTTTATTTTGTTTTTGTCACGGTAATGCCCTAGTAATTAAAAATCATTATTTGGAGGATTAATTTAATACAAATTGGAGAGTGATGTTGAAATTGAAGGGTTCTTTATGATCTATATTATTATATTGTTAGATTATCCTTATACGTTCAACTAACATTAGGGCACCATTTCATAGTGACGTAGAAGGAGAGCCTCATTTTAAAATTATTTCAGTCACATTTGAATGACGTATGTGTCATCTGTGGACATTCAGAGTGGGCGTTAATAAAATGGCAATGGTCAATTAACACTTTGGATATACTGCATTCGTTTTGGCGTAATAGTACAACCCACCTTAGGACTCAACATCTATAGGTCAAATAATACTCATAGGACATATTTTATCCAAAATTAAAGGCTCTAAATAATCAGTTTCCTACCAAAATGCATATATTATATGCATTTTGGTAGGAAACTGATTATTTAGAGCCTTTAATTTTGGATAAAATAGGTCCTATGAGTATTATATTGCATATATTATATGCATTTTGGTAGGAAACTGATTATTTAGAGCCTTTAATTTTGGATAAAATAGGTCCTATGAGTATTATTTGACGGAGAAATTGAATTCCAATTCTTTCTAACCTTTGTAAACAGAGAAGACCAATAGGAATAGGAAGACCCATGGCATCACCTAATTGACTAACGTTTTTTTCGGAATTCGACAACCTCAAAATGGCCAGTTATCTGAGAAACACTCCCATAAAATTAACTAAAAAGTCGAAAAATCGTTATAACGAGCCTATAGGCTCAGCCACAACGAACCTAAATTAGCAAAGAAGAGGACGATTTATCAGGTAGGTAGTATGCTTTCTGCACCTCCTTTAACCCCCCCATTTGAACTCATTTCTCTCAACACCCAGTTTTCTATACCCTACAACTTGACATCCCCTTGCGTGGAACAAAGATGAAGGTTCTTATGTGTTCTTCTTGTCCAGGATGATAATACGGCAGACGTCTCAGTGTCGAAAGCGAGCGGGCACGGCGATTACATGGAGGAAGTGTGAACCCCTCCAGACTTATTTATATTCATGTTAATGTATTTGTTATTTTTTGTCTTTGATTTAGGTAGGTATAAAGTTGTATGAAACTGAAGTGAGCGTTACCACAGGTTTATTCACTCTGGTTAATTCACTGAACTACATTTTGCTCAAACCGATCTTGAATTGAACGTTAAACTGATAGTTCCTTGGCGCCTGACCAAGAAGTGACCTTGTTACTCCAGCTACTCGAATATGTTTTACAAGTTGGTATAGTGCCTAGTGTCTTTATGATGACTGAGATATTTATTGTTCGTGTGTCTTTTGGTTATCAATCAATGTTTTAAGTGTGCCGTATTACGCTAAATGCTATTGAACGCGTGGAATGTATGCAGTATTCAACTTTAGATGTTTTAATTAAAATGTTGTTTTTATCATTTGATTTTTCTAGTATTTTGTTATAATATAGGTTAAAGTTTGAGTTTTGTACTTTTCTGGTTTGTTCAATAAGGGGCTTTTTAGTTTATTTCTAGGTTTCTGTTTGACATCGACTTAGAATGTAATAATATTTTAGGTATTGACTCCGTTCAGTTTTCTGTGCTGGTCATCTTTGTGAAATTTATTTTAAAATGGTAATGATGGTAGTGTTTGTCCATCAGGTATGGTAGACACAAACACGACATGGTCAAGTATGATTTCATGTACTCTCTCTGGTGTAGGTTTTGGGTTAATCTAAGTTAAATTTAAGGTGCATGATATCGTACAGGTGGTTTTGGTCCATATAGTGCACCATCATTGGGGCTCTTGTAACATTATCGGCAAATCCCTGAAATCACCAGGACTGTTGGTGAAAGGGTAGCCCAGGCCCAAGGGGCAGTGGTCAGTATTGGACCCCTCCTTCCAACCACTCCCTTTGCACAGCTTCATGACCAGCATCAATGGTGCTTCGTAGTTTTTCCACATTTCTGGCTTGATTTGATCATTTCATTGAATCTGCGGCCCAGAGATGTCCTTTCTTTTTCACGTATAAGAAATAGGAAAGCCCTAGGAGCCTGGGCATTTGCTACCCTTTCAACAGGTCTGATCACCACTGTAACCACCTAATTGGCTACCCGGGTCATTATCTAGTCGACCGTTTGCCATATATACTTTACGGATAAGATCTTATGTATTCGTTACATTCATCGCTTACTTTATCCCCCATGATGTTTTGACTGGTTAGATGAGATCCAATCTGTTTACTGTAAGTTTACACTGATTGTCAATTTTTTGAGGCCTTATTGGAATATTTTTGCCGGAAGCGTTATAAACACTTCGAAACAATGAAGTACCTGTAATTTGTTTTAAATTTAGTCCTACGAGTTCTGTAATTATTGCCCAGTAAGTAAGTTTATTAATAAATGCCGTCTTTGCTCCTTGAAATCTTGGTTTTTTCCACTCTCGTCGAACCCTGCTTAGTTTATTAAGGTGCGGGGATGCTGTAGATCTTTCGGGTAACCAAGCCTAGTTAGGTTGGATGAAAATTGATGAAATTTTTTCAGTCCTCAATATTTTAGGTAATTGGACATTTAAAAAGGAAAAGTGTACCCACCTGCGATGGAAGTGTCAATACTGCTTCTGTAAGTGAGGAATTGTAAGACACAAATTCATTGTTTCTAATCTCTAGATACCTTTATTAATTTTTATTTCTCCGTTACACCTGAAGAGGTGCTATTCCTACGAATTTTTACTGAAGTTTTCATGGTCCGGTAGTTTCGACGTTGAATCGTGGAAAGTGAAGTTTCAACGAGAGCCAAGGCTCCACCACTTTCGGTTTACAACGATTTGAGCGGACCATGAATACCCCTCACTCCTAAAAACGAAAAATTGCTGAAAAGCAAGTCGTTCGTTATCTGCTGTCTGAGCTTTTCCATATTGACGAATGTCGAATGGGCCGGAGAACTCGGCTGAAAGTGAATCTTCACCGCACTAGACAATTTTCAGCGTTTGGTGAAATGATTAAAGCAAAGAATAAATTTTATTTTTTCAGCGAAAAGTTGAAGGCACTCTCCCTAAGTTTCGTCAAAGAGCTACCTCTGAATCTGCTGGCTTGCCACTCTTCTCTATCAAGTAATAAGAGTAAGTGGTTGGGACGATGCTGGCCGGTGCTGATGGCACGCGTAAGCTAGAAAATTCTTTATTCTCAGGTAATTCTGAATCGTCGAGTTCCCGAACGGACGTGGATCTGATTAGCAAATGTGACACCATAAGTGAGATCGATGATATAGAAGATGAAATTTCTTTCACTCTGTCGACGTCACCGAATTCCATTAAAACAGTGAGTGTTCCTTTTAGGAAGTAGTCCGCTTTAGAGATAAGGTACCAGCGTAGTGAGCAGGTTGTCGATCTATTTTAACCAATTTCACCTGCAGGCTTCCGGTCATATCTTCCCGTCACGGTCTCATCTCGGTGACGTTGCTAACACGACCAAGCTGAAAAGATGAGCCATTTCTCCCCTCTTCACCGCTAACTAATGGGATGTAGGACGTAAAATCAGTTGAGTGAGAAAAAAATTATCTACTTCAAATGTCTATTTATTCTTTCGCATAAGTTTACAAAGGAACAATTATGTATCTATTTAAATAGATTTGGAGAAAATATTTAGCTTAGGTCTATTATTTCCGCTACCTGAAAAAATCTCCATCTTGTTAGACATCAGCTATATTCACTAAGGCGCATCGTTACAACCATTTCCATTAATTTGACTAGATCTTGGGAGTGTTGAAATGGTACAAGGGGGGGTCAAGGTGTCGTCTCACCACTTCGTCCCCAGCCTACACACCATAATATGGTAGGTATGATATTATCATACCGAGGCACCCACCACCTGTCAAGGGCAGTCCCTGCATTGGCGGCCACATTACCCCAACTCCAAACAATTGGCCTGCTGCTGTTCCTCTGTAGCGTAGTTGTATAAGGTTCGTTAGAAAATATGGATGTCTTCCGCTATAATTTTCACTTTAATAATAATCGCAACTACCCTGCAGAGGAACAGTATTGTTATAATATTAATATATCAATACTCTGAAGCGCTATTTTCCACCAGACAGACCACCTTTTTTGGCTCTCCTGTCAAGTTGAGAAAAGTTGAGGGATAATTTGATGTGTATATTTGTGTGAAATCCATATATTGGATAGGGTGCCAGATTTCACACAAATATACACATCAAACTATCCCTCAACTTTTCTCAATCTATATATATACCTACTGCTTCATGTTACTGTAAGACCGTATTATTATAGATCTTGCTCAAAATCGAGAAACTTTCTCATGTGCTCTATGAATTTTTTTACCGCAATTGTTATCAGATAACTGCCACCAGCCCTGTTAAGTTGAGTTGTTGGATATTAAATATAGAAATTTTCTAACATGTCATGTTAGAAATATCTATATTGCGAAAACATTGAATAAGATACTCCACTTTACCCACACCCCTGCCCTCATGTGAGCTCGCCACCTCTTCCCAACCCATCCTGCCACCCTATCCCCCCCCCCCCTGACCGCAATAAGCTCTGCAGGTTTAGCTGAAATAGGAGCGATTGAAGGCACAACTTGTGCCTGTTGAAAAGCGTTTAAAAACCATTAAAATATATCATGTTCTTTGCTTTGCTCCTTGATTTAGACTGAAATAATCAGGGGGTATATATAGTTGCGGGGGGGGGGGGGGGGGGTATATATAATTGGGAAACCCCCCTGTTTATATGACATACAATACATGTACCTACCTTGTTGAAACAACCACAAGGCTATATAGCGGTGGCAAAGCATTTTCTTCTTCCTTATGCCAGTGTTGATACGTGCGGTTCAGAAGCACTACAGTAGTAGCAATGAGTCTATTATAGGTTATTGAGTTATTTTGTGTGATCAAATTTTGGTTAGAACCATCGTACGATACGTTGGAATGTGCGGTCTATGGGTCGGAACAGAAGTTGGTCCAGGTAACGGTCCACAGGTTGAAGGAAGCTGCTCGCCTGACTTGGTCGTCTCCGTTTCTTGATTCTATTGCTATTGCCGTCGCTGTCTGATCCTCCGTCACTGTAGTCGTAATCTTCGTTGGTGTTATCACCGTCGCCATCGCCTCCTCCAGGGCTTGATCCGCCGCTTCCAAGGTCTGGTCCGCTTCCACCGCCTGGATTGGGTTTGATTCCTGAGCCGCTGCTGCTGCTTGAGCTACCAGTGCTTGGAAGTGAACCGGGGAAAGACGTACCTGGGTTGACGACGCTGATGATTTCGTTGCCTATGTTAGAGAAGTTGGGTAGCGAGGGGAAGTTGCCCAAATTGGGAAGGCCGTGTGAAAACAAAGGTAGACCTTGACAAGGGTTGGAAGGATTGGAAGGATTGGAAGGGTTGATCGCCTGGCCTGAAACAAGATCCGAATCGAAAGAAAAAAACAATTGTTGAACGGTTGACGGATGGCAGGCCACTTACCTAGTCCAAAAAACTTATAAGTCTAAATAGGTAACAAACAGGATCTTAAATCGTACCTGGTGAGTAAGATGGTCTGCTTCCTCCATACCCTCCGTTGTACACATGGATGTCAGTGTCGTAGTAGTTCCAGCCTCCCCAGTAAAGCGTCCGTCCGTCACCTTTTGACGGGGCTGCCCTGCGGTATCTGTTGTTTTGCTGTTGGAGAGCGACTAGGCAAGCCAAACGTTGACGTTTCCGTTTTTTCTTCTCTCGGTGATGAGCATGATTGAACCTTCCTTCAGGATCATCTGGCTCATTCGTTGGGTAGTCGACGTCTTTAGACTGAGGACCCTCTGTTGGGAAACTTAGTGGAGAGCCGAGGACTTCCAACAATAAGGCTCCCGCTAGGCCAACTATGAGCAAATTCTGTCAAAATAAATCACCATAATTGATCGTCCATAATTTAAAAAAATATTTGGTCGTTAGAATAGTTTACAAATTGCAAAAATCAAGCAGAACAATAGCTGGATAGCATCCCCTGTGAGCGATTTTACTATGTGTAGAGAGCTTGAATTGATTGACTCTTAATAGACGAGAACTGGACCGTATAATCAACCGCGAACCAAACAATCATACCTACTGTAGTCGATTGTATTCTGCGCACGCTGAACCACTTAAAGACCCCCGAGAAATTAAATTACGTAAATTTCTATTGTCTCGAACTTTTAAAAGCTCGAAAAATCACACCGTTACTGATAAACGTTGATCGTTATAATTAAGTAGTTAAGTCCGGTCGCGACTTACCTGTGCAATCATGCTTGACGAGAGCCGGGCTTGAACTGAACCCGAAACTCAGAAGGGGAGAATGTGTGCCAGATTAGAGTTACAAAATAGAATATTGCGGCAAGGCAAGCCCCCGCGGCCCACCGACGAAGTCCCCGAAGCCCGTTTGGGGTCCGACCTACCCTTCTAGTTTGGAGATTCGCTTGAACCGCCGTTTTCGCTAAGATGTGGAAAGCGTATCAGCAATCAAACCTGCGCTTTGAGTTTCATTCATTAGCCGAGCCCCCTTCACAATATGGCAGTTATTTTTGCGAGATAGGGCACTTATTTTGCTCGATATGGCACTTATTTTTCAACTCTCCCCGACCACCCATGTCGAGAGGGTAATATTACAGTATACATAATTTTTACTTCATTATTTTATTCACAATTTTGTGTATAATAATATTATGTAAAATACGTAATCTTGATTTACTCTGAAAATGTTATATTGAATTATTGAAGAACAGCAAGATATGTGCTGCAGCGCTTACTCAGTAGGTATTTTATTTTTGAGAAAGTCCCCTCAACTTCAGCTGATGTTGCCTGGGCGAACTTCATGGGGAGACCTCAAGATCAGCGGGACCTGGTTCCTATCCTTCTTCAGAGTGGCCTCCTCACTAGACAGAGTAACAACAATATTCTTGATTTCCTCCCACCCACAAGTTCTGCCGAGGATGGACTAGATTTTATCCTGGATCTTCTTCCCGGTGGCTCTTGGATAAACGGTATCCTAAATAAGTAGGTAGGTCCTAGGTACCTTTCAACTTTTCGACATTCATTGCTAGCTGCACGCTTTCTAAATGAAAACATTCAATGATGCCCGGAATATCCTTGGGATTGGACTCAATGCTGAGGAAAGGGGCTAGCATTTTCCAGCAGCGCTTTGGCGGTTTTCACCGTAGCAGAATCGTCTTCCAGCTCTTGGATTACTCGCCTAAACCCTTCAAAATGCTTGCCGTAGTATGAAGCAGCTGAGAGCCTAATGCCCCACCACCGAATGACCACAGATTCTTGAGGCAGAGGAATGCCTGTCAAGTGCTTCCCGAAGACTGCATCACTCTTCGGTGCCTTCAGGAATAATATTATAAAATTTAATATTTAATATTATTTTCATCCCCACGGAGTTTGATCATTTGATGGCTTTTTACAAATTTGCACTTCAATTTTCGCGAATGGCGTGTAATTACACCATGTTTACGACAACAACTCCCATACGAAGAAAAAGTGTGAGCATACGAATGCTTCCCAACAGTTCGGAATTCCTTTTTTCTGCCTCCAAAGACGGATAAAGAAGGAAAAACGCTGCAAATTTTACACAAGGGTTTATTATTCTTTGATATAGGTTACTTGTGCAAAAATTTAATTTTGTGTCAATAACAAAAATTTTGGAATAAAAGTTTTATTCTTTAATTTTTTTTTTTCCTCAAAAATTCTTCATTTTTTACTCGAAAAATATTTAACCTCCTGGGATCCTTCAAAAATCCCATTTTTAGCCCCATGAAAGCCCTATAGATCGCCACAGTGAAATCGGATCGTTCCGGGACCCCCAAAAATGGATTCTACGTCCAAAAATACATCGAAAACGACACCTAACTCGAAAAAACCCCTCCCATAGCCCCATAGCACCCCACGGGTTTAGGCGATCAGGCTGAAAACCTTGCGAGCACAACTAGATGGTAAACCAAGTATTTTGTCAAAATTTTAGATTAAAAAAAAAAAAAAAAAAAAAAGGTTTTCGGCTATGGGCCCCATACTATGGGGTCGAGTTAGTATGTTAGTAGTCGTTGTCGAAGTGTTTTTGAATGTGCAATCCATTTTTGGGGGTCCCAGAACGATTCGATTTCATCGCGGGGATCTATTGGGCTCTCACGAGAGGGGCTACAAATCGGGTTTTGAAGGACCCTGGAGGTCAAAATTTGACTCTTTAACAATATTTGATATTTAATATTTTGACACAGAATTAATTTTTGCACAAATATCAAAGAAGAATAAACACTTGTGTAAAATGTGCAGCGTTTTTTATTTTTTATTTCCATTTTTATTTTTTGCTGGTCCTGCTGCTCCTCGGCCTGCAATTGGTTGGTTTATAGTGCTATACCTACCTACTTCATGCGCATCTGCGGCTATTTTGCTGAACTGGAGCTCTACTTTGTGTTATTCTCTTCGAAATTGTTTTGATTTTATTAATTCTTTGAATTCAGCTCCTACTGCCTTCCCACTTCAGAACTAAATACTTGAAAATAACTGATGATGACTTCTGAATTCACAACTGGGCATAACCGTGTAAGATCGTAGTTTCTCCACTTCTTTTCTCGTGGTTCAAAATAATAAATTTTGGGAGTCTGGTACATTGGGAAGCGGGGCCCTAAACTCGCTTTGATGACTAAACTTCGTGTTGCTCCATTGCGTGGGTTCACCTGACCCGGTTCACGGGGGATCCCCCTAGCCTCTCCTCCTAGATGTCGAGATGATAATATGTATTGAGCAACCTATAAACACTTCGTGATGGAAATGTCAATAACGTCATTACTGCTCAATGAAAAATTCCTGTAGCCCCAAGGTGTGGGGAGTAGGTGACATAAAGCCGCCTCATTGTTTCTTCATTCGGGTGGGTAGAAGCTACCGGCTCATAATTCATAGTATTTCCAAGGGGTCCACCATCTCAGACTACTACTTGAATCCTGATGTGATCCAAACCCCTCAACTTGTCAAGGATAAATCATAAGGCAGAAACATTTCTCTTGACACTCATCGACTTTATTTTATTGAGTGTGTAGGTATTACCGTTAACAACAACAGATCAGTTCGTAAAATAAGGCTATAAAAATTATAATAACCTAGAGTCATTCGTTTCAAGTCTTATGGATAAAATAGAAAGTGGTGCCTTGAAGATCCAGCGGATAACCACGAAAAACATCGTTCTATCTGTTAAAAATCGTGAACGTCAATTCAACAGTCATCATATTGATTTAGCTTATACAAGCTATCAAACAAACAGATATCAAGCCGTAGTCACAATCTGAGTCAAAGACCTTTGAAATTATTTTAAAATATGACTAGCTAATCCAACAATTTTCAAAATCTCCAAACATCATTAATTTACTACAAGTTTGATGTTTTCTTCATCACATTTTATAAATAAGTTTTAGTTTAGGTTTTTGTGCCTCACTTTGAAAAACCTATTCAGTCTCAATACCCCTTAAAACACTCAAGTCATTTTACCGAATCAACAGTTACCATTTTACAAGTTTCAAAGGTAACATTCAATTTGACGCATTTTAAACTACTTGAGTGGTCAAACAAAGTAGAAGGTACCTTTTATTTTGTCGGTGGGAAAGTATTCTTAGTAGTTAGGGGTGCATTCAAGTATATACTAAGAATGTTCCAATGACGAGAAACTGGCCTGGCACGTATGAACATAACGCCCATTTCGGTGAGTCGTGAAACGTTACATCTCGAGGAAACCAACTTATACGGTTTAAATTAAAAATCGAAGGTGCCCCAAGATGTGATGAATTACTTTAGGATGCTTTTAAGTATGAACCATCTCTTCACAAATTTTCCATTGCTCATAATCAGAGATCAAGTTGTGATGACTGCAGCCAGCATTGGAGAACTTGAATCTGCCAGTTGCTCGCCACAAAAAATTTTGGATTTTTTTTTTTTTCATTCAACGGGGTAAAAACCTAAATTGCATAGTTTCATACGGCAATGCTAGGTTTCCCAAAGGGACTTTGGCTTGTTGCATTGGTGAAATGTGGAACCTTTGAAGCAGTGTTGCCAAAGTTGCGAAGGCGATGAATTGTGTGAGTTTGTATCCCATGCAGGAGCGTCGACCGCCGCCAAATGGAAGGAAGTAGTCGGGTTTAGATAGTTTCCCCTCTTCGGAGATGAACCTTTCAGGGGCGAACCTGCGAGGCTCCGTCCACAGGTCAGGACTCATGTTGAGGGTGTAGTTATTTAGGAAGATAAGAGTGTCTTTTTCAACTGTATATCCTGCAACAATAAGAAAAGATATTTTTGTAAAATTAAATTTTTTTTAAATAAAGTATCAGCCTGGCAAAATGTTCCAACATGTCTCTAGTTTCCGAGAATTGGTAATATTTGAACCATGGAAGAAGGAATCTTGCTTCCATGCTTTGAACTGTGTCAATTTTAAAGGGGGTGGTTACGAATCAAATGAATTTTCATTGTTTGTCGAACACACGGCTGTTATGTGATCGACGGTGGGTACAGTGGGGGCTCAGTGCTACTTATGTTCCTTGCCCGACTGGTCTTGTTTCATCTGATGAATTAGGTATTAATAGTATTCGAAAAGAAGTAGGCCGCTTTGGGTAGGATAGATCGCCTCTGTTGTCTGAACATACCTTTTAACCAGACCCTAACTTTTCTCTCCCCACATTTAGCATAAGGTACAATACATTCTTCGACCTTCACGTACCAACTAATGAATGAGGTATATAATGATGCGCATCAATAGTTTGTAATCGCCCCCGTTACTGTCATTGTTTTGAGGACACATGAAATATTTTGAGAATGCCGAAATTCCAGAAATGAAGTCTGTCCTCCTTTTTAGATTTTTGTTCAATCAAAAACTTTGAAAAAATTCTTGGTTCTCCATCTAGTTGTGTCGCAAAGTTTCCGTCTCGATCGCTCTGTGGGGCAAACAGGTGGGGTTTTTGAGGGATTTGTGGTACGAGATTGAAGGGAAATGTCGTTTTCGAAGTACCTATTAGTAGTAGCATCTATTTGTAGGGGTCTCAGACCCATCCGACTACACCGTGGGGATCTAAAGGGCTGCAAAACGTTTAGGGATTTTCAATTTTGGTTGCGCGTTAAGTTTCTAAGAGGGCTGGTCTAAAAAAGACTTGAAAGATCGCCTTTTTAGGGTAGATGAAATTGCCTCAACCCTACAAGAAAATTAATCGATATTGAAGATTTATATTACCTCCAACGACGCTCGTTTGATTTGCTACGTGAGGTACGATGGGCGAAGAGATGTGCCTGATGGCTTCCAATATTGTCGCTTCCGTGTACGGCATTTGGGACCTGTCAGCCAAAGTGATGTCCCTGTTAGGAGCGACAGTGTCCGTCTCTTCCTGTATCCTCTTCTGGACCTCAGGATTCTCAGCTACGAACCCAATGATCTTCATTACAAGGTTAGCGATGGCGCAGTGTCCACCGACGATGTCTTCGAGAGCGAACATTGCGGAGTTGAAGTTCAACACTGGATTGGCTTCGTGGAGATGTTCAATCATTACGTCAACGTAATCTGTCGCCTCTTTCCCTCCTGTCCAAGAGTCCATTCTGAAAATTTGAATTTCCATTGTTAGCAAAACGGAAGAAAAAGTGAAAATTTTGATAATTTCAGGGAATTGTCTTTAGATAAAAAGAACAACATTCATAATGTAATAATTATGTTACCTCTTTTGTATGATGCGTTCAACGAGGAAATCCCTGATTTCGTGGCTCCATTTTCTCATTTTCTTCAAGTTGCTGGTGTGAAGTGGCATCAACCAGGGCATGAAGTCAGCGGCGTAGCCCTGGTTGACCTCGTAGAAGACTTCGTCAAAATTTTTCACCATCTTGGCGAACCCGGGGTCGTCTTGGCTGAACCGGGCGTTGCAAAAATACGACAGGAACACGTTGGCCACCGATTGGAGCAGCGCGGGTTTGATATTCGTGAGCCCCTTGGAAACTTGGAGGGTCAGCCCGTTCAGCTCTTCGTTGACGAGGGTGTCCAAAGTGTAGAACCTGTCTGTGAAGGCGCGAGGGAACGTGTGGTCTCTCAACATGTCACGCCTGATCTTCTGTTTGTCGGACCAATCGCAGAACGCCAGCGCTGAAAACGAAACATGAAACATTAATTGTTTCAACTACATAAATTACTTTACATCCATTATAATCTCAGCTTTTTAGACTGTGCTGGAGTAAATAAGTAAAAAGTAACAACGCCCGCAGGATAATCATGAAGATCATAATATTATTATGAAGGGAATCGTAAAAACTAAAAATGCAATAAAAACGCTGCAAATTTTAAACACGGGTTTATTATTATTCGATATTGGTTAATAATTAAGCAGAATTAGGTTATTAATTAAGCAGAATTATTCTGCACAAATTAATTCTCATTCAATAAGAAAATATTTCCGAACAAAACGAAATTTCTGTACAATGTTCAGACAGATCGTGGGACCTCGAAAAATGGATTAAATGTCCAAAATTACTCGAGAAAAAGACACCTAATTGGACCTCCTGTGATTCTTCAAAAATCCCATTTTTAGCCTCATGAAAACCCCACGGCGAAATCGGATCGTTCTGGGAGCGATTGATTCTACGCCCGAAAATACTTCAAAAGCGACACCTCACTCGATATCATACCCGAAAACCTTCAAAACCCCCTCCCGTAGCACCTTTTGAGCCCCACGGATTTGGTTAAACCGAGTATTTTGTCAAAACATTAGATTTAAAAAAATCCTACTGCCCAAAATGGCTCGGACGGACATTTCGTTTTTGGATTCGACGTGTCTTGAATCGGATAATGTCAAATTTTGAGGCCGATCAGAATAATTCTGACAATTATTGTTTACCTCCGTCGAGATTGCGTAGGTAGGTGATATACTCCAATAATAATAAACCAAAACTATTCAAGTATTTAGGAGCTAGTGGGTTCTTTACTGTTGAATTCTGTTTATCAGTCGATCAATGCTTTTATTTCAATTCAAGTGTCAGTTAATTAAATCAAGTTTTAAGTTTGAAAAGAGCTAAAAGAAAAGTAGCTGTAAGTTCAAAGCATTTTGATTTGAACGATTTACCAAAATTTTAGACCTCCATTCGATTGCCCTGACTGGCCACGTAAATATTAGTGTGTACTATTACGGTATACAAATAAATATGACATTGAATATTATTTACTTACAGTTCTGTTTGTCTCCTCCGAATAGTTCGTTGTATCTGATGAAGTTCGGTCGGCCGTCAAAGTGGTCACCTTTGGTAATGAGGACCTCGCGGATGTGTTCGAGCGACGACAAAACGAGACATTGCACTTGTCCGAGCTTGATGCTGAAGACAGGGCCGTAAACTTTGTTGAGGGCGTCGAAAGCCTGATAGGGCACTTCGTAGCCTCCCAGGAGGTGCAGGGAGCCGATGACGGGCCATGGCTCTGGACCCGGGGCTTTGGACTTCTTGGGGTCAGACGACGAAGTTTTGCGCCTTTTCCTCACCAACTTATCACTGACCACTACCAACAAGAGGACGGCCAGTGCAGCTAGCAGGAGATATGAAGCAGAGCTCAGGTGGAATCCTTCCATTTTGGTGTTCGATAAGGAAAGTCGATGTTGTTGTGTCTGAGCTTCCACTTCCTATGAGTTCAGTCAGCCTCCATCACTCCTATATATACAAAGCAGAACACATTGCTTATTCGAACTCTCATTTCCTTAACAAATTTCTCTATCCCCCTTTTCCCTTTCAGCTGTTGGCCATAGCAGGGCAGCAAGTGCTTGCCTTAGCCCGCAATCTCAGCTCAACTGTACCACTATCAATCATCTTTATGAAACCTTGCTAAATTAAAGTCTTGAAATTATTAAAATCATAAATCAAAGGAGGATAGGTAAGGAACAAAAGTAATTTAATCTTTCATGACTTCCTGGTGGTTCTTTTTTAAATGCCTTTCCAAATACATAATTTGAAAATTATTATACCTAACTTCCTTTCCAAACAATAATTGTTTGGAATAATAATTATAACTGGAACAATAAATATTATAACTTTCTCCTTCTCTTAGTTCTACAGTTTTTCTTTGCTATTTAAACGTAACTAGTACGGTGATAGGTGGGCCTCGCTTCGCTCGGCCACTTAACTCGGCCCAATCCCGCTAGTGGTGAAACTGCCCCAACTCCGATCCCAGGTCTCACATATTTGCCGCACGTTTCCCGAGCCAAACTCGGCCTGAACCCGGCGTACGTGGAAAATCCTCTGGGACCTTATCATCTCAGGATCTTCATACTGGTTAACAAACAGCGCGCTCCTGATCGGCATTCAACCCCGTCGTGTACATTCCTCGCCTTGTTATCAGGTAACCTTGTGGTTCAGTAGCCGGCGATGAAAAAAGAGAACTCGAGGAAAAAGTTTGAAATTTTCGGGGAAAAGAGATTTTATTTGCTTGAATTTATTTAATTCTGTTATCTAATTACCCATTTAAATCACTCGTTTGATACAAACTTAACGATTGTCCACTAGGGTAATAGCTTGACCCGCAAAGGATTGAACAATTCAAGTTACCGTAGGACGTAATATTACTAAATAATGTGGCCGATCTATTACAGGTAGGTATATCAGTTTGATAATACAACTCAAAATTGTTAACCGTTGTTTTGAAATAGACAGGTGTGATAATTGCCTCCCGCGATGGAATTGAATCTGGGAAATTCCCTTAAAATTCTTACCGCTTAAATAATATTATTTGTCAAGCCCTCACAAGGTTAGTTGCAATTAGGGGTCGCAATCCCGCGGTTTTCCCAATCTTGCAAATGAGGGATTCTCAACGCGGGATCCCGCGGGATTTCTCTTGTTTAGGGAGATAAAAATGGGATTTTTGATGGATCCCAGGAGGTCAAATAAGGAGTGGTTTTCCGAGTATATTTGGACGCAAAATCCGTTTATCGAGGTCCCACATCTATGCAAACATTTCACAGAAATAATTTTTTTTTTTCTAACGAGGAACACAGAATAAATTTTTGTGCAATTAACCTACATCAATGAATAACAAACCCTTGTGCAAAATTTGCAGCGTTTTTACAAAGGAATTGCGTTTTTTAAGCAAAATTATTTTATTAATTACAAAATCCCGCGGGATTGAAAATCGTGCGGGATTGCGACCCCTAGACTCCCGATTGCAACTTGCAATGTTATTAGGTAGGTACCTACTTTTTCAACTTTGAAATTCTCAGCTCAAACGAGGGTTTTCGAAGACCCTTCCTTTTATGATGTAGGCTACCTACCTAATTGGTAAATAATTCACCTATGAATGCGTAAATGATCAATTATTAACGATCTACGAATTCATCGCTCAGCTAACGCGGCATCATTACGAACATTGAGCCCCTTAAAAGTGTGCCACTTGTCGTTAAAGGCTTAATGAGGATTACAATTTTCATTCGTTTCTTTTAATTGCCTTGCCAGTGCAGATTTGCCACAGATACGGAATCAAATTGCCAGCAGGATTGATTGATACTTATTGGTTATAATTTCAGTTTTTAACAATGTTGATTAAAATTGTTTCGGTGTGTAAAATCACTTTTTCATTCATGACAACTTTAAAATTCATTGTAACGTATACGGCATTGCTCTAAGGGTTTGGAAGGTTACGCACCTACTGGAATTAATTATTCCAATCCAATCCAAACTGAACAATAAGTAATGTGTGTAGAATCTACACTGTAGATGGCCAGCAAGAAGGGGGTGGGTAACAGATATCCTATCCAATATTCGAGCTTACAAGAGTTGGGAGTTGAAAACATGCAAGAAATTATAAGCATACATAAAGGTATTTTTTTGACCATGTAGAAATATTTGTATAAAAAATAATGAAAAAGTAAAATGCGATAACTCACCAAAAACGAGTGGTTATAACGCTGAACGTCTACAAACTTATCCTTAGCTTCGATGCGCACTATGAACTGCTTTAGAGCTCACTAAAGGATCACAGTTGTTATGACACTCGAGAGGGACACTGAGAAATTTCCCCGAAGTAAGTCAGTCGTACGTAATTGACTTAGCAGCGCAAAAACCGACGAGCAATTGCTGTTTACTGGAAACCTTCTCTGAGGGAACTGAAGGAAAATTCGGTAGGGACTCCTCTTATATGTGAAAGGGGGGGTTACCCTGCTTGTCCCAGGTAGGTAACAGGGTTTTCTGTTTTGGCCCCCGCTCGGCAAAGGGAAGGGTTTTCAGTTTTGGGAAGACCCATTTTTCCCGAATGGACGATGAAAATCGTCCTATAAGTACAGGTCTATCTAATTGGCAGGCATATTCCCGGATTTCAGAAATCAGATACCTACCCATTATTGCTTGACCAGTTATTTAGGTCAAATGGGTCCTCTTGATCCAGATATGTTGATGGAATAATATTGACGCATGGGATGGGATGTATCCTTGACAATGAAATGGCATTATAATTATAGAGACAAAACAAACATTAACCACTGTGGAGGAATTTCCTCATTTCCAAATAAACGAACGCTAGGATTTTGTTCAAAGTGGAGAATTTGTTGTGTAAACGAGTGATTCTCCAAAAAAGTTCAAACGTGAAATACCCGGTGGGTTCCTCCAAATAGCAGCTTCCAGCTCCATTTTTTAAGTACCCCTCCTTTCATGAACCACTCCAAACTACAAACTAATTTTTGTTTTGTGTCAAAACTCAATTTTCATTTGTTCTAGGAAGAAAAACTTTAAAAAAAAAAAAATCCTGGATAAAAAAACTCCGGAATAAAAGCTCCGGGAAAAATCGCGGGATTTGGAACAGGCGGAAAAAACTTCCGTAGCCAAGATTGTAAGATGTTCAACGGAGTCGTTTCAAGGTTCAAAAGAGTCGTTTTAATAAAGAAATATTAATATTATTAAGTAGATACTTAGATGAGGTAAAATTATTGACTAATTAACGAGTTTTCGGCAATTGTTGAAGTACCTAATGTTGAATTAATTTGTCATGCTATGATCTGCTGAAACTCTACCTTTGTGGTATAGGTGTCATCACCGAATTATACGTGAGTTCAACACCAATTAGTATGTTTTTTGCTTTATTATTGTTGGTATAAAACACCGATATATTCGCGACGGTTGTTAACAAATTTTATCGACCTCAAAATCTGTTCTTACGCGTTTCATTATGAGTTGATTCCAAAAAGGGAATGTCTGGGCCGTTATGGCAGTAGGGATTTTTTTTTTTTTATCTGACATTTTGACATCAGTAATACTCGGTTGACCATCTAGTTGTGCCCGCGAGGTTTTCAGCCCGATCTTCCGAAAACCCGTGGGGCCAAAAAGGGGCTAAATGAGGTTGTTTTTTGTTGTTGTTAAAAAAAAAAAAAGATTTAGGCTATGATATCGAGTGGGGTGTCGTTACGTATTCTTGGACTTGAAATCCTGTTCATGCGGATCCATCAGTCATGACGCCGGGATTTTTTTTTTTTTTTTTTTTTTTTTTTTACGCCTTGAGGTACCTACCAAATCGCCGGATTTTCTCTTCTGGTTAGGTACCATTTTCATTACGGTTGTAGCAAAAATGACCACAGCACGTAATTGATAAAACAGTGTAACTGATAAAACAACTATGGTAACTAAGAAAACAAGGCGTAGGTAACTGATAAAACAGTGCGTTACTGATGAAACAGCGCGTAACTGATAAAACGGTAAACGGTTTTTTTTTCCTCTCCTGTAAAGTTGAAAGGTGCGTACCTATATGTCAATTACGTGGTGTTAAAACTTAAAAGAAGATTTACCGATTGAAAGGGGGGGACAGGCCAAGAATAGTTGATTTTCAAATTGATTTGGAAATGGCATAAGTGTAGCTGGAAAAAGTCTCATCTCCATGCATCGATGAAAAGTTTCCCTCTTTTAATGGTAAAGAGTGATTATCAGCCAAATTTTGGCTTGTTCAGCAGTGGCAGGACAACAAAATTCTGGAAACCTTCCCAAGCCATTCCCCCCATTGAGACTTATCTATTATATATTTGAGTAACGGTAGTTTGTTTGTTTGTTTGAAACTCTGGTGCCTACACCGTTTGAGCTAGAGCCTTTTTTTGGTTTATTATTCTTGGAATAATACACCTATGTTTTCGCGACGGGGGTCGACGACTCCGATCGGGCTCAAAATTTGACATTATCCGTTTCAAGTGGTCTACATTCTAAATCCGAAATGTCCGTCCGCCGTCCGCCGTCCGCCGTACGCCGTCCGCCGTCCAGGCCGTTTTTTTCCTATATGTAATGCGTAGCATCCTGTGATGACGCGCGACCAAAAAAAGTTTGAAAAAGTTGCGCGCAATTTTCTTTTCTCGAATGAGAACCCACATTTCTTTATTGCGGATTTGAAGTCTTCGTGAAATTCTACGTCCAGAACACCCATCAAATTTGAAAAAGTTGCGCGCAATTTCATTTTTGAAATTCGTTTTAAGATACTATTTTTAAGGCAAACCTGTGGATCGGTATCGGTGAAATTTGATGTATAAGTCGGATTTGATGAGTGGAAGCGACTTTTCGGGGTTTCGAGTTTTTACGACCAAGAGGGAGGGGGGAGAACTTGTATTGAGTGTTCTCAATAGCACCTCGCTGTCAATGATGTTAATTCCAATGTTGACCAACGATTAAAACAAAGCTAACAGCTGCATCTGGCATTGCAAATTAATTTTTAACATCTCATGAATTTGCTGAATTTTTTCTAGAAGGCTCAATTTCCTAAAATTGTGTGACATACAATTGTTTTTGTTGAGTAATGCCAAAATATGTTGATCATTATACGATTCATTTGTTATTTATTATTTATACGATTTCAGCGGATGAATTATGTGGATAAATTATCCATAAACCTTGAAACACCGGGAAAAAACCATAATTCATCCATAAAAGACCATAATTCACGTTTAAGGTTATAATTCATCCATAAAAGAGGCCATAGAACGTTTCATTGTGCCCCGATATCCTTTGTTTCAAGGAACCCCAAACAAGGCATTTCGGTTTCCTCTAGTCTCTATCACAAACGTGAAGCAGTAAAAATACGAAAGTTGGGCAAAAGTGTAAAGGAATGCATGTAGTACATTGAAATGCGTTAAAAAATCATTGTTAACTGCAGGAGAAATTTTGTTGACGGAAAATGTTTACTTCCACGGCGAAAAACGCAGCAAGTTGCGTCAACTGGTGGCATGCAACTGGTTAGAAGGGAAAGATCAGCTGGCTTTGTTGGGAGTGGACAGCAGCCCATACTGCCAAAATCCCGTTGAACTAGACCCTTCAGTGCGCCCGGTACAAAATCTGTTTCACTGTGCCACGTGTTTCATTGTGCTCCACCCCCCTACACGCAGCGCTGTCACGTTGACTAGATTGACTCCTCTTCCGATCAATCGACCGTAAATTATTAATGACCCATTCCGTACTTGTAACAAGGCTCCCTTAGAAAATAAACCGTAAAAGTTTTCAATATCATACTACTGTAGGTATTTACTAAACTTTTTACTCATCCGAGTTAAGATGGTGTTTTCTTCCAGCTCGATATACGCACTGCACGACAGAACAACACCATCAGTTCCGCGACTCTTTAGCTAGTTTGACTAAATGTTCCCAATCCGGCACCTGTTTTTTTTCCCCAAACCGGAACGTGCTCATCCCGGAAATGATGACGTCACTCGACCAATTTTCGGCGGCCGGATGGTGGGGGGAAAAAAAGTGTTATCGGGACGCGAAGCGCTTCTGTGGAAAAAACTAGGGCCTGATCCGGCTTGGATTGACGGCATCATCGAATTTCAAATCGGCCGACCACCCACTTGCTCTAGATAACTCATTTACTTGCTGAGCTATCCGCTTTTGTCTCTAACGGCTTCGGTTGGGGATTTTTTCTTCTTTGCTACTTTGTTTCGGGGAAAAGGCGATCCCTTTCCCTTATTCCGATTGGAATCCAGTTGAGATGAGTCCATTCTCTCCACAACGGGTGCATTCTGGCAATGCAACGCTTTCCGCTTGGCGACAAGTTGGTGAAAACTGGGAATCAACAACTCTAGTAGCCTTCACATTACCCTCTCCCAAAGAGACGACCGCCTCTTCGTTTTGTTCTTTGATTGTATCCTACGCAAATTCGTATCACTGAGTTAAACCCATTTTAAAAACGCTACAAATTTTACACTAGGGTTTATTATTCTTTGAAATAGGTTACTTGTGCAGAAATTTAATTCTGTCAATAAAAATTTTTAGAAAAATCTTTTCTTTTTTTTGTATTTTTTTTTTTCAAACATTTTTTGTTTTTTTACTTGAAAATATTTGACCTCCTGGGATCCTTCAAAAATCCCATTTGTAGCCCCTATAGATCGCAACAGTGAAATCGGATCGTTCCGGGACCCCCAAAAATGGATTCTACGTCCAAAAATACTTCGAAAACGACACCTAACTCGATCCCATAGCCAAAAGCCTTCAAAAAACCTCCCGTAGCCCCATGTTAGCCCCATAGCGCCACGCGGGCTTGAGCGATCGGGCTGAAAACCTTGCGGGCACAACTAGATGGTAAACCGAGTATTTTGTCGAAATTTCAGATTTTTTAAAAATTTCCTACTGCCCAAAACGGCCCGGACGGCGGACGGCGTACGGCGGACGGACATTTCTGTTTGGAATCTAGACCTCTTGAAACGGATAATGTCACATTTTGGGGCCGGTCGCGAAAACATAGGTGTATTTTGGTGTAAACCCAAAATTTGAAATTGAGAAAAAGACTTGACATCCTTGTAAAGTCTGGATGAATAATAGACCCCCAAACAGTGGATTCTACGTCCAACATTACGTAAAAATACGACACCTCATTCCACCTTCTGGCCGAAGTCCGTCAACGATCCCATGAATATGTGAAATGAATGAATCTGAGATCCCCCATAAACGGGTTTTACTTCTTAAACGCCCATTTGAGCCTCATAGGAGCCCCATACATCCTTAGGAATAGATTCTACACTTAAAAATACTCTGGAAAACGACACCCCACTCGACCCCTACCATAAAGGCCTCAAAAACACCAATCACTAGCTTAAAAAACGAACGCCCTCAAACACCATCCGTTACCTCTTTTTAGCCTCCCACCGGAGCCTCATAGATCCCCCAACATGTAGTCGGATGGGTGTGATACCCATTTAAATGAATTCCACGTCTAAAATTACCTCGAAAACGACGTCTCATTCGACCTCCTGCCCAAAAGCCTGCCATTCGTAGCACCCCATAGATCCCTACAGAATAACCCTAAAAATGGATTCTAAATTTTAAATACTCCGAAAACGACAGCCCACTCGACGATAAAGACGTCAAAAGCGCCACCTGTCAGCCTTGTTTTACTTAGCCCCTCAGAGCCCCATGGGTTAGAGCCATCGGATTGAAAACCTTACGGACTATAATTATTAAGGACATTACTAAATGGAGAACCGAGTAGTATATCGTCAAAATAGCATATTTAAAAACAAAATCCTACTACCCGAAACAGCCTCAACAACAAATTTTGACCCCCCATCGCAAAAGCGGACTATCTTGAAAATAACAGGTAAGGCAAACTAGATAGTTTTGACGTTTCAGACATCTTGCCACATTTAGACAGTGAACCTAAAGAGACCCGTCTTAAATAAATGGACTCCGTGGTTCCAATAAATGTAAACTTACCTCAAATGAACTTGACATTGCTCTGTATTGTATGTTTTTTTCTATTATTCTTGCGGTGCGATGGCTTGTTTATTTAGTTATGACAATTACGCCACATCTCTTCATTAAACTTCCGGCCGAATCAGCAAAAAAAAAAAAAAAAAAAAAAAAAACGGAGGATGCAGGTGATGCAATCTTTTTACTGGACGTTGACCATGTTATTCTATCTCTATGATAAACACTCGAAAATCACTACACTCGCCAAGAATTTAGAAAAGAGAATAGTTTTGAATGTGATGTATTGCGGGAAAAGAGGACCCTACACAACTCCCTTCAACACAGAATCTCAACTGATCTGAAACATCCGTCGTCCGGAGTCCGACAAACATTAGGACTCGTGCTGCACAAAACAAACAATTATTTTGGATGTTGCTCAACTGAGTTTCTCTCCCAATGGGATATTTCTCGGCTCAACTTGTGCTCAAGCCATACGGAAATGCATTATTGTTTACACAATCCCAGTCGAGGGTTTCGGGTTGATATAATTTTTGTTCGTGGGGCTTCTGAGAAAATCTTCCTTTGAGCTTTTGCACGTGTGTAATCTCGAGAAAAATCCCGAAGTGGTTCTGATTTTATGAAGGATTGCCGAACCCAGTGATTCTCTTTAGTCCGTGGATCTTTGTCCTTCACCTTGGAATCTCCAACCCCAAGTGCATGAACGGTAGAGAAATTAGTGAGAGGTGGCTTCGGTTGTTTACGCGATCACTTCTTCACGTTTCTGAAATTACTGACCTTGATTCCTTCAAAAGGGAAAAAATGAAATGATCAGGATAAATTTGCAGACCTTGAATTTTGTATTGAAAATACGATAAAGACAAACCGACAAAAACAACAGGATGCGGCTCTGGCGTGAAAATTCGAAAACTGGGAGATTCTTGAATCACGGACGCATGCATTTATGGATGCTTTTCGACTCGGTTGCCGTCGAATCTGTGGGCTCCCTTTTCGAGGCCTCTGCCCCTCCCGCATTGTGAATGGTCTCATCGTTCGCTTTGAAAAATGACGTATGCAGAACATCGAATATTGCTGTCTTACATTCCGGCACTACGAAGCTATCGTTCTTCTCACTGGTGGCCATATATTTTGTGATCAAATTATGGGAAACATTTTTCAGGCGCCAGATTTCTCAGGCTCAACGCTATTGAAATGAGTACGCATTCGACGTAGGCATGTTTTGGCCGGTTGGTTTTGTGGTTAATAATCCGCGAGACTTCTCATTTTTTTCATTTATTTTCTAAAATTTGGGTGTGAGCTCAGCTGTAAGTAGTATATTCTGACATGAAGTTATGGCTGGGGGTCTTTCTGAAAATTCCGACACAGACGTTACCCAAAAGCAGATCATCAGGAGGGTATCAGGATATTGAAGGACAGCAGGAGTTGATAGCAAGTCGTTGCTTACTAGACTCCCGGAAATCTTTGTTCGTGGTAACGTTGTTTAGTTAGAAACTCCATAAGTAGTACTTGTTTGAAATATTGGTTTAGTTATGCTGCCGAAATAAAAAGCTGACTTGATGAGCGAATCGCAGAAACTAAAACGCGAAGACAACGTACGGAATGGTGAAGACTTTCGCACAATTCTTGCGCTCCTGAATATCGACAGTAAATCGAGAAAACCTCGTAGGTCCTTTTTCCTAACTTTACAGGAGACACAAAAAACTGTTTTCATAGCTGTAAGCAATAGGGTAAGGTCGCCTATACTCGGCCACCCCCCAGTAGTCGGCCAGCAACTTAGTTTTTCCTAAAAAACAAGGATTGAGAATCAATAACCTTCGAAAACGCGTATCCCTCGAAATCTACATACATTTCTGGTCCTAGAGGCAGTTTTACCAACCTTCTACGACGACCAGAACCACCTGTGAAAAATCGTTAAAGTTGAGACAACAGTGGTGAAGTCCAATGTTCTATGAATCCTTGTTTTGTGGCTAAGGTAAGTGGTCATCGGAATTAAGGTTTCTTGGCTTCAATTTTGTAAAATCCTTCGTCAAGTTAACATTTTCCATACTTTTAGGCTTCCCTCTAGGCATTACAGCCATTAGAAATGTGATTATTTAAAATTATGTTTATTTATTTACACTGGCTAACTACTGGATAGCTGTGAAACACATTTTCCAATAGTCGGCCACCATGGCCGACTACTGGGTGGGCTTCCCAGGGCACGATTTTCAGTAGTCGGCCACACAGCTAATACACAGTAATGCACGAGTTTTTGTTTAAAAATTGAAAATCAAATTATATTCAATCGTCACCGGACCCAGGTGATAGCACCCCTGAAAGCAGCGTAACTGTCGGGGATGTTGACACGTCGGCAAAGGTGATCAAATTCTTCAGTAACAATTTAGCTGCTAATGGTATAGAATCTATACCATTAGTAGTTTTGTCACATCTGTTGTGACAAAACTACTTGAGATTCTTGGGGGTAATACTGAGGATGTTAACATCATAACATTAATGAATGACCGTTCTTAGAGCCCTGCTATCCAGGATCAGGATATGGGGATAAATATTGATGAACTTCTGGATGAAAAGCCGTTGGATTGGAATGTAGACAGAGATGCGCTGCTTGAGGAAATTGACCAACAAGGATCCCAGGAAAATCCATCCATCGAAGTTATTGATGTGATGGACTGGAGCCCAACACCACCAGCGAGGTCTCCCACACCACCAACCTCCAGGTCTCTCGCAACACCACTAAGGTTAGTTTTTTTTAACTTTTTGTCTGGCATTCATGTTGATACACCCATAGTGAGTGGTTATAGTGCACAGTGAGTTATACCTAAATGAATTAATGATTTTTCTTTCAGGTTTCATCACCAAGGTTTCCACACCAGCCACCAAGGTCCACCATCACTAGCCACTTATCAAACCCCAGTCATCGCTTCCACACTCGAGATCGAACCAGCTCTTTCCAAGCCTCCATCACCGACTGTTGCTAGAGGTCCTGCCAGCGCTTCCTCGTCCCAGGCTGATGCAGCACCGGTCAAGTCTTCACCAACAGGAACAGCCCCTTGCACTTCTTCCTTGACCAACACTGAAGATGCTCCTAACAGGATTTTGGCCACTATTCCATCACCATTCAAAAAGCATCAGATGCTGTTCTTTCCGCAATCAATAAGCAAGAAGGAATCAGCCAGAAAGAGGGGAGAACTGATGCCCCTTGCAATATCCTCCGACGCATTTCGAGAGTATTTGCGAAAAAAGGATCAGAAAAAAGAACAGAACCTTGAAGATAAGAGGAAGAAGAGAGAAGAAAGGGAGATGATGAAAGCTGCCAAGCAAGAACTGCAAACCGTAAAGAGGAAAAACAACTTGCACCACCTAAAAAGAAGATCAAGACTACAGCACATTCAAGCAGGTCATCGGAGGATCCTCGAGGATGACTCCGAGGACTCGGAACAGTCCGAACTTGAAGAGCCTCAACCTGCAAACAGGATTTGGAAATTTGGAAGGTGTTTCGTCAATGTAAAGCCTTTAAATATGACCTCAATCTTGAATGTTGACGATTGGGTCGTTGTGAATTTTGAAACTGACGTGGGACAAAAACGATTTTGGATTGGGCGCATAATCAAGAGGGAGGGGAATGGGGAGTCCTACACAGGCACATTTCTACGACCCCGAGACTCAAAATTGCACAGTGGATACATATATCACTACCCTCCAGTCAAAGATGAGTCGTCATTCACAACTGACCAAATTGTTGGGACGCTGAATCCTCCTGAACCCTTCAGTCGTGGACTCCTAAAATTTGACATCCACTACAACTACCTCAAGAGCAATTAGGACGAGTTGAGATGTTCATTTCATTCCTGACAAACCTCCCAGTCATTGGGACTTGTGCATTACTAAAATAAAGTCAATATTTAATTGAAAACCCAGTATTTTTAATTTTGATGTGTAATTCCAGGTGGGTGGCCGACGAGTGGGAAGTCGCTGGCCGACGTTAGGATTTTGGTGGCCGACTAATGGAAATCGGAAGGGTCGCGGAAAAAAGCTGATAAATTGCCTTCTGATGAGCTTTTTTCAATTTTTATGAATGATACTGATACTCTAGATCCTCCTTTAGTAATTAAAACATTAATCAAGCCTTTAGGACCAACATTTGAATTTCTGGACGTGTTTGAAGTCGAGGGCTCCTTAAGTGGCCGACTATTGGCGACCTTACCCTACTTGAAGCCTAGTTTTGACTGAAAAATATTTCCCCAACCGGACTGTGTTGTAAACGCTATAGCTGGAGATGGGCGTAATTGCTATTTTTTCAGTTGGTTCAGTTGAATTCTAAGGAATTTTTTCAATTTTTTTTGTCAAATCTAACAGCTGAACTTGGCAGTGTGGACTTCCCGTTCCAGTAAGAACGTTGGTGCGTCAGTCGATTTTTCTCGAATTACTCTCTCCCGAAATTCAAATCTGACGACACCATTGAATCGAGAAAGTACTCAAAACGCTCGAAAATCGACTTGTTGCACCTGCACACTCGATAACGGTGTAAGAGCCTTCCTACCCGGTAGATGACTACAGCCGAGATAAGATCGCATTCCAGTAAACAGTAGTCATGCTACAGTGTTGTAGATTGTTTTATTCAATTTTTGCCTGGAGACATTTTTTCCGGGATGCCAAACTTGGCCGGGGAAATATTTTCCTGGAGGACCCCATTCGGGGTAATCTTTTCCGCAAAAGTCTCAGATCGGCGCCCAGAGTGTTGAATTTCCCTTCTCTTCACAAGCCGAAGAGTCGTTTCCCTCGATTTACTTGGGCGGGCCTCGTCGATTGGGAAGTAAACCCCTAGGTATCACTTACTTTATACGGCTATGAAAGTGATGCGGATGACCCTGAACGTCCAAGGCAAGTGGGAATCCAAAAAGTGGGACTCGAGTTTTTCTTCACCCAAATAATCCGCGTTATTTCTCTTTGCTTTTTTTCTCGGTGGGTTCAAAAAACGTATCAGCCTAAAGCGTTTATTCTAGTTAGTTTTTCTAAACTAATTTATGCGAGACTAATGCGCAACAAATGTAAAAAGAAAATGATGCCATAATGTCGTAAGACGATTATGAAAGCGCAATATTGGCCGTAAGTAGGTGGCAGGCTCGTCGATTTTTCCCAGTTGATCATTGCGCAAGCGATTCTTTTCAAATATTTTCTTGGAAATGGAACCGATAAGTGTGACAATACTGACGAAGCGGCTTCTTCTGGACTTTTTTCTCATGACCCACAATGATCAGAGGGTGTTTTAATATCCCACTGACATAATTCCGGTGGCGAGTTTTAACTTGGAAATTGATGACTGGAAGCCAAAGCCACCCGATTGCATTTCTCGTTCGTGAACAAAGAAAAGGTTGAATTTATTAAAGAAATTTTGTTTAAACACGTAAATATTTTATATGCGTATAACCATATAAATACTTCATTGTTTACTATCCCATTACCATAATTATTATGAACTTAAATTATAAGGATCGTGCACGTCGACTGCCTCAAAAATTTATTTGAAAAATTTAAATTAAAAAAAAACATACCTACCTATACAGCGTTGAGTGACATGAGGATTATCTATACGCCCAAAAATACTCTGAAACGACACCTCACTTGACCACTTACCCTAAATGATGGAGAAACCCCTCCTGTATTTGGTCTCAAATTGCCTGATCTGGTTCAAGAGGTCTGCGGACACAACTAGGTGAAGAACCAAGTGCATTCATTGTTTAACATAATATATTATAGAATATAATGTAATAAAAATTATCATTTCATTATTTTTATTTATTTTAACTAATAATTTAAGAGGACTCCTCGTACTATAATATAGTAATATTATTACTATTATAGTACGAGGTATTATTAGGTAATATTATTACCTATTTGATATAATATATTATTGGTGTGGTTTTTGCCGACCGTGCAGAGGTCTAATCCAATTAGGTGGTTAGGGTGAGATTATAAATAATTTATAATTATTATAAATAATTTGGATAATAATTATTATTTTCCAATGAACTTAGGAGTAAATAGGAATTCCAAGCTGATCATGTTAAGCTTGGCGTCATATTTTGCTTTGCATAAATTTCCCCTGTAAACAAGGTTGTTTTGTCTCTTTTGGTTTTGAGTCAAGGGGTCAAGTCGAAACGTAGAGCATGGATTAGGCGTCGCGTCTGGTCAGTGGGCGCCCCTAGTCCATCATACTGCGTTCTTCCTGGACCAGGAAACGGGCCGGGTCGTCTCGGACCTGTCGCCTCGGTGACACCAGTGATCCATTTAAACGGGGTCAACGAGGGAGAGAATGATAACCTCGGCTTGAAGAATTGCTAATCCGATTTACATGCTCAGAAGAAAGGCGCCCGTTAGCCCATCCAGCGCAAGACCAGGGCACGAGTTCATCTCAAAACTCATATCCAATGCTGTCCCTCCTTTTGAACATGTATAAACTCATTGCTTCCAGTTGACTATGTAAAGGGGCTTGTCACTTTTAGTGGCTTTTTTTCTTCTGCTAACGCCTGTACACCACTCCAAACCACCGTTATGGTGAATAGTTTTTTCCTTGTTTGAATCGCATCACGCCGTGACGAATACATTATTGATAAACTCTTACTTTGGGCCGTCCGACGACGTTTTGAGTGCGGAGATACCAATTAATAAATCATGGCTTTATTATAATTCCTAACTTTGTCCAATCCAGCTCAGATAGCAGTCAGGAGAGAAACCAATTTACGCTATGTTGAAGTGGACCATGTCGGTCTTACTCATACCTACAAGTTTGCGGTGTTTGATATTTTATTACGTTACCCCATCACTCATGGCAATCGATCAGTCTCTGAATATCTGAGCTATTGCGTTTCCAAATTCCCCGAACCCCACGTCAGCGTGAAATTTAGGTCATGCGGAATGGAAGAAAGTATGGAATGAATTAGCATTCTGCAAGTGATTGACTATTGATGCCGGTTCTTGGTACGCCGACTGTCGCATGCTAAAAAGCGGTGACGCTTGCAAAACAAAGCATGCTCAAGATGTTCTTGGAAGAAATTTGCAAAATCTACAAACAACCACTCAACCAATTCATTCAGGTTGAAAGTAACTGCGAGTTTCCAAACTATGGCCTGTCGACTCAACAATAACAACTTTATTCAAAGAAGGTATCCAAACTACTCGATTCGGTTCCGCTCGGTAATAGCGCTTCATCAACAATGCACGAGGAGCAGCTCAGCCATTTCGTGATGTCATTGAAATAATTAGCAGCAAACATCCAGACTGTTTCCAGGAGGAGACACATTCCTTCGATTTGATATCCCCCCCCCGAGAACGTTTCCAAGAATTAAGATTACAATTTCAGATCAGAACCTGTAGAGAATTTGATTAGTAAAGTACATCCCCCTAAGTAAATCCCCCTTTCCCTTACTCTACAAAAATCATAACCCAGCAGTGCAACTCTCCCGTTAAAATAATTTTAACCAATTATTGATAGCATGATGGTTATAATCCAATAGATCACGGAGCCTGTTAGATCTAGTGCTCTACATCGGAACTTACTTCCGTAACTTCAGTGCTTGAAGGGTTCAAGAAATACATGTGTGACCGAGGAGGATAAAGAGATGGGCTAAGTGTATGTATATTGTGGTAGCTTCTTAATATTAATGAGAAGAGTGAAACCTGTGATGTGGTTCCTCCTGCTCCTCTGCGGCTCACATCACAAAAAACGAATCGCATTAACCAGAGGAGGCACCACCATTAAATCAACGACCATTCTTCAAATTGTATGTCAGAGCGCGATGGATCTGCGTCAGACAACCAGGTTTACCTCATCTAACTACCTATTTATTCAATTTTCACTCTACCTTCCTGTCTGTATATATTGTCTCAAAATCCAAATCAGCATTGTAACCCTGGTTCCCCTGATTCCATACTGAGCGGAGTGCTTTTTTCACACTTTCACGCTCCGCTCAGTATGGATTCAGGGGAACCAGGGTTACAATGCTGATTTAGATTTTGAGACAATATATACAGACAGGAAGGTCTGATTATCCATGCCAAATGTTCATAAATAGCGAGACATGGATAATCAGACCTTCCTGTCTGTTCATAAATGAGTTCCAAATGTTCATAAATAGCTCCAAATGTTCCAAATGCTCCAAAAGTTCCAAATGTTCATAAATAGCGAGACGTTTGAGTCCTTTTCTGGACTGTACATGTATTTGGCATTCAAAATTAAGTGAGACAAACTTAGTGTTATCTATTTCAGTTTACGATTTGGTTGGTCGCGAACAAGACTTTTTTGTGTTCGGCATCAAGAAGTTTCTGACCAAACCTTTGAAAGACAACGTCTTGTTCCGTGAGCTGGGATCCAGTCATCAGCAGCTGAGTCAAAGGACCCACCTAGAGAAGACCTTCGGGTTAATGACCAATGCCGCTATCGACTTATCTACATCATAATATGAAAAATATTGTACCTACCGCAGTCACACGATAATATCATTATATGATATTATGATTACGATACAATATTTTTCAAATTTTTGGAGAGTTCGTACACGTACGAAGGTGTAGGTACACGTGTAGGTACTTTGTTTGGTTCGTCGACGGTATAGGAGTATAGGAGGTATAGGTACAAACACTCATCAAATTTTACACAAGAATTTATTATTCTTTGATAAAGGTAAATTGTCCAAACATTAATTCTATGTCAATAAAAAATTAATTAACAAAATAAATAAAACAAAATTTTCTTGCAGGATTGTACATTGTACATGTACAATGTTTGGACAGATGTGAAACCCCGAAAAATGGATTATAGGTACGTCCACAATTACTGGGAAAACCACACCTCATTTGACCTCCTGACATCCTTCGCAAGATCCATTTGAAGCCCCACGAACGGCTACGGAATAGTTCTGAGGAACGTTATCTGTTTGGATAAATTGGGTGGGAGATGGCTTTAGATTTTAGAGCGCGTTTGGATCAATGGAAACGATTCGTCTGTGGGAAAAACGCAACTTCCCACATC
Organism: Pilophorus perplexus; assembly: GCA_955831195.1. NCBI lineage: Eukaryota > Metazoa > Arthropoda > Insecta > Hemiptera > Miridae > Pilophorus > Pilophorus perplexus. The sequence continues at coordinate 19,196,523 of OY037013.1, forward strand.
GGTTGAAGAAAGTATTGTCCAACTGCACGATGATGATTTGCTGCTCAAAGATGAGCCATTCCTGCTAATATGCTTATTATGACCGCAGCTGATGTACCGATATTCGCATGCCGCTCTAATCTGTCGCTGCCTTGTTGATTCTCATCGGCATAGGTATAGGCGAAATCATACTATGTTTTCGCCTAGAGAACTTTTTCGTATGCGCCCAAGTTTTTTCACTGTTGTACAGGGTTCATGTGAGAAAAATTTATTCAACGTTCTAGTTGTTTATGGATTTTTGCTTGCAAAAACAGGACCTGAGAATGTGATCATGTAATCTGTATTCGTTTCCGTCGTACATTAATTTATTAGCTAACCTATTAACGAATGTCTATAACACTCGTCGTTTCGGGGTTTCTGAATCTTTCCGCGAATCGCGTCCACTCTCTGCTCTTTCACCAAACGGATTGAAAAGTTTTACCCAATCGGATTGCTTTTCCACCAATTTTTACACAAACAGAGTGTTCCCTTTCTGAGCCTTTCAAAAATGGAGTCTACGTCCAAAAATGCTTCGAAAATGACACCTAACTCAACCTCATAACCCTTCAAAAACCCCTCCCATAGCTTCACGGGCTATGGTCAACTTTCCTACTTTGTCCACGTTTCAGTTTTTTTTAAAAACTCCTACACCCCAAAATGGCCGAAACGGCGGAAGGACATTAAATTTTGCTTTTTGAAATCTAAGTGTCATGAAACGTATTTATAAATTATAGTGTCAAACTATTTTTTTACATTATACGTTGAATAATGCTTTTGACATTACACGTTTAATAATTAAAGGTATACTTATTATACTGCATTAAAAATTTAATTTTAATTCCAAGAATATTAAACCAAACGGTAGGAAAAAGTGCAACGACGTGAAACATGCCAAAAATAAAATGCGTTGCCTGTCGTGGATCCACTTTCGCTTGTGATTGTTCATAAATGGTCCATTTATTATTAAATCCTACTTGGGGAAATACCGCCTTATTTAGATTAGTTTAGATTGATAATTATCAAAGCATATTATAATCAAAGCAAAGAACGTGGTAGATTCCAACTTAAGACCTCGTTTTCGAATCGGATTTATTAGAGTAGCAAAGCAGTATTATCTGTCATAATAGCTAAGTAGTACATATAACCGTATCAGGAAGTATCAGGAAGATGCTTATGTACAGTTATTTATTGAGTTGTGCAAATTCAACCACTACTGCCTCCTCGCGGCTCCTGCCACCTGTCCTCGTAGACCCGAGAGCTCAGACAGGATTCCCACTCCCAACCTCCAGGATACGCCCTGAAAGTCTATGAGTCAATATAACAGCACTGTTTGTAAATGGAAAACAAATTAACGTCAGACTACTAATTTTATTCTCCCCCTCGTTGTGAAAAAATAGATTTTTCGATAAAACAAAACGCAATAAGCACCTTTGTCATTAACAGTCCGTTATCGATTTCTGATCCTTTGATCGCATTTATACGACGAGATTTCTAGAATTTCTCGTTCAGTATTCCCAAACTATCGGTTTCGTCTATTGTGGTACGTAGTTTCGCAATAGGTGTCTAATTGCTTTCTGGCTAAGGAATATTTCACGTTGTAGTAGAAACGATTTGACGGCTTTCCCCTAACAATTAAGATGCTGGGAAATCATCTTTTCATCTCAGCGCTTCCCATACTACTAACCCAATTTTTGTCGACTCGACGTCCTTGGGTTACTCGTGCACTGTAAGCGTTACGAGTGATGCTGATTTGGGAGGATTCTTCACCCGCAGACGTCATCCCACGCCTAACAACCCCTGACGTCAGTAACTGACTGTTGGAAGCTGCATTCTTCAAAAAGGGAACTTATTTTTACCCTATAAACGAACAAATCCAATCCATGTTTTGTACACGGCGAGATGCCAGTAACGCATGAAACATTAAAACCCCTCCTCCACAGCTCTTGTATTTATTCCGATCGGGCATACGACCAAAGGGAATCAGACTGATTTTCAGTTCTACAACTGGATCATTTGATACTTCGGGTAACTTGTGAAACCTAACGTCATGCAACATTCATGATCCAGGGAACCGTACGACTACCGTAGAGTGATTGAATCGAGGGCCTGCCCCACTTACTAATAGATGAGTGGTCGCCTTTTTTTGGAACAATATTTACGTTGGCGAACCAACACCGTATTTTTCTCTTTCCTTGTGCGTCAACGCGTGCCGGTCGCACGCAAACTGTTTATAAGTGAAAATACGATCTATTTTAGCTGGAGGAAAGAATATTTTGTTTCGTATCATAGCGGTCAACAACCTAAACCCCCTTCTGAAGGGTGATTCGATTTAAAAAAAATACACTGCCAAGGCAATGGCACATGAGCTTCCTCGTGCCAAGTTTAAAATGAACGTAGTTGTCACTGTAACGAGAAAATTACGTTCGCGCATGCGCAGGGAGTACCACGGATGCAATCGTGATGAAACTGATAGGGGACCATCTAGGGCTATACCCACACAATTCCTGAAAATGTGATTGAAATCCGATCAAAATCGTAGGAGTTATGGCTGTGGCAAGGAAATTACGTTCGCGCATGCGCTGAGCGTACCGCTGATTCTATTGTGATGAAATTCGTATGGGACCTCAAGGAGCCTTATCCGCACAATCCCTCAAAATTTGAGCTAAATTCATTCAAAATTGTGGAAATTATGGCTGTAACAAGGAAATGCGGACAGACCCACAGACCGACAGACACGGATCCAAATTTGTTCAGTAGGCTATGAAACGCAAAATGCGAGTGGAAATTTTAAATTCGGACACGAAAAATGTTTTGGCTGCCGAAAGTGAACACAAGGCTTCCGCTGCTTCGCAGACTCGGAAGCAATAAATAAATACACAAATATTTTCTTTGGGTTTTGTAAGTTATTACAATGTTAACACGAAGGGTGTTAAAAACTTTTGATTTGCCTGTCTTTTAATGTTTTGGCATACTTAGGTTACAAACATGAAACGATCGGCCGCAGTCCATGCCGCACAGTGGGCCAAATGGCCGATTTAGGTGGAAAAACATCATCTACTACAAATTTTCAGTAGAGCCATTGTTAATTATAAGTTTGTAGTCCCCAAAACACAAATACTTCCCTCCTAAAGCCTTATTGAATAAAATAAATTTTGATTGTGGAAACTTTCATCGTACGAGTCACCTTTATTTTTGTTAGAGCAAGAGCTCGTTATCTTCCCTTCTATTCGACTTATTCGTCAAAACTGCAGCCAGTTGAGGGCAGTTAATAGTTTGAGGCTGTAGTAATGGATATTAGAGAGAGGAGTGAGTACTTTTAAACTAACATTGCGTAGCTCATAGGAAATTAACTAGTTTTTTTTTTTTTTGTCAGAACATTTTAGAGTAAAAGTAGGACACGGCGGCGAGTTGCCAAGGACTCCCCCCCCCCCCATTTCATCAAACGTTCTAGTTTTGCTATTCAATCACTTTTTTGAGATTTTTTGCGTTTTTGCGATATTTAATATTTTTGGTTGGTTTATAGGAATAACGTTCCGGTTCCACGGAAGCAACTTGCGATTTGGATGAATGGAGGATGCAATAAAACAAGTGATTTTGTATAAACAAAACTTAAATATCTCATACCATAATATGGTATGAGATATTTAATATTAGGGTATATATTATATACCCTAATGTGTTGTCACCTTTATCATTTAACCCTAGTTTCAGTTTCAGCGTTCAGCATCAGTTTCTCTACAAAGGGGAACATTGATAGATGCATATAATATATGCATAACATAATGCATATATTATATCCGTAGTAGGTTTCGTCTTTATTTCTGCAGAGTTTTATTGTTTTATTTATTTCACTTTTTTTCACTCGTTGTTTTTATTTTTATTTTTCAAGGCTGTGGTGTTGTGGATGGTTACATTAAGAGTTTAATTACGAACTTGAAGCTAGTCGAACTACAATAAACACCAACAATTGGAAATTCATGAAAATTAAGATATAACTTTTCCTTTAAAGAATGAATTTTATCGTTATTTTTCCTGTAATCAGCATTCAATTTTGATTGATTTTGACAAGGAAACCACAATAAAACGCTGCAAATTTTACACAAGGGTTTATTATTCTTTGATATAGGTAACTTGTGCAGAAATTAAATTCTGTCAATAAAAAAATTTTTTTTTGGATTTTTATTTAAAAAAATTTTTTTTTATATTTTTTTGTTCAAAAATGTGTTTTTTCAAAAATTCTGTATTTTTTACTCAAAAAATATTTAGCATCCTGGGATCCTTCAAAAATCCCATTTTTAGCCCCATGAAAGCCCTAAAGATCGCCCCAGTGAAATCGGATCGTTCCGGGACCCCAAAAAATGGATTCTACGTCCAAAAATACTTCGAAAACGACACCTAACTCGATCCCATAGCTAAAAGCCTTCAAAAAACCCCTCCCGTAGCCCCATTATAGCCCCAGAGCGCCCCACGGGTTTGGGCGATCGGACTGAAAACCTTGCGGGCACAACTAGATGGTAAACCAAGTATTTTGTCAAAATTTCAGATTTTTAAAAAAATTCCTACTGCCCAAAACGGCCCGGACGGCGGACGGCGGACGGACATTTCGGATTTTGAATGTAAACCTCTTGAAACGGATAATGTCAAATTTTGAGGCCGATCGGAGTCGTCGACCCGCGTCGCGAAAACATAGGTGTATTATTCCAAGAATAATAAACCAAAATTAAAATTTGTCTACCTAAATCGGTCATTTGACCCTCTGTGCGCCGTTTTGAGGGAGTAGGAATTTTGTTTAATCTGAAATTTTGACAATCAATTCGGTTATCTAACTGGCTTTGGGGCTTAAAAGAGGCTAACCAGTGGGGGGTTTTGAAGATTTTGGGGGTACGGAAGGTCTGTTGAGGTTTGGTTTTCAAGTAATTCTGGATGTGGCTATGCATTTGCCGATTGCATTTGAGCCCGGTGACGAGTAATGTGTTTTGATCATCTCATATCACTTTCCTCAAGTGAAAGGGTTATAATTTTAAACTATGTCAACGAAAGTAGACAGGGAAAGGAGCGAGAAGTTGTTTTCCGAGAAATATGGGAAGTTCGGGGTGACAAATTGTGAAACCCCGGTGAGATGTTTGCAAATGAATGCAATGAAGTGCATTGTAATACAATTGAGAAAAAATATTTGGGGATTGCCAGAAATGTTGTTGTACTGAATGACGTCGTATAATATAGTATATCATACGACATCACGTTAGTCATTCAGTACCTATATCAACATTTCTGGAAATCCCCAAATATTTACTCTCAAGTCCTCTGAAGCTTTTGATGTCACTCGCTTTTGGTTTATTATTCTTGGAATAACACACCTATGAAGTAGCGACAGAGGTCGAAAATTATTTGACATTACCTATACGTTCTAAGAGGTCTAGATTCCAAAAGCGAAATGGCCGTCCGCTGTCCAAGCAGTAGGAATTTTGTTTAAATCTGAAGTTTTGACAAAATACTCGGTTTACCATCTAGTTGTGCCCGCAAGGTTTTCTGCCCGATCGCTCTAACCCGTGGGGATCTATGGGGCATCCATGAGGCTACAAAGAGAATTTTGGAAGGATCCCAGGACGTCGTGTCGAGGTGTCGTTTCCCGAGTAATTTTGGGCGCATTTTTGACGCTTTTTTTTGAAATCCCACATCTGTACAAACTGTAATCGAAAACAAAAATCCCAGGAAAAAAAGTCCTCTGATACTTCACTACGGTGTTCAGAGTTCTCAGAAGAAAAACTTCGGGTTTAAAGGGGAAAAAAGCTCCCGGAAAAATAAACTCCGCCGATTTGGAACAGGCGGAAAAAAACTCCCGGGACCACGATTGTAAGATGGGTTCCTAAGACTTGTTTTTAATTTTGTATTCGCGACGGTGTTTAACAAATTGTATCGACCTCAAAATTCGTCCTTACACATAAACAGGTTTTTTTTAAACAAGATGTAGGCTATGATCATAGAGTGGGGTGTCGTTTTCAAGGTATTCTTGGACGAAGAATCCTGTTCGTGGGCTCAAAATGGGACTTTTGAAGGATTATTAGGTTTTGACTTTTTGACGATGGGATTTTTTCCGCCTTTACCAAATCGCGGGAGTTTTTTTTCCGAGAGGTTTTTTCCCGAGTTTTTTTTTTTTTTCGGGAGTTTTTCCTCCGATTACCGGTGTTCAGGGAGGTCTCAAAAATAAATAATTTTTGCGAATATGCTATGGAAATTTGAGGGGGAAAAGTTATACTCTAAATTAACCGAAAAAATATTTTTAGGGGTATTCCCAACCTGAATTTTAGAATCGACTACTACAGTAGTTTTTTTTCGTTTAAATTTCCTACCAAAAAACCGATTTTTGTCGCGCTATATCTGATACACTGTGAGACAGTACCGTTGGTGGTTTATCTTGGTATCGTTAATGGGAAAACTCGTGACTTAGGGAAAAAGCAAAAGTGAAGATTGAAGGAGGGTAGAAGAGGCCATAAAAATATTACGAACCAGCTCCCTACATGCCGTTGTAAAAGACGCACAGTTCCGCTTGGTACATTATACTGTAGATGGGGCGTAGTGTTGGACCACTTACCCTCAAGGACTCTCATTGTCGTAAATGCTACCTGAACAACTTGTTCTGCACATCTTTCAGATACTTTGTCGACCTTCGACGTGATGAATTGAACAGTGAAAGTCACCGCTTTTTTTAGTAGTCCGAAAACGTGGGCAGAAGCCGTAATAACCGCTACCTACTGCCCCAACCCTCTCACAGCCCTAAATCATTCAAGTCTCACTGTCAGCGAAAGTATCCCAACATGCATCTTCAGTATAACAACTAAAATCGGCACCCACTCAGAAACCTAGGTCGATTTTTCCGTTATTGGTTACGCATAACTTATTGCGTCCGAACTATTGAAAGAACCCTGGCAAGTTCCAGGAGTAGTGCTACGGAATTTTAGTGTTTTTTTTTTTCTTTCACGGTGCCACACCAAATGGTGGGTGTCCCAAACTGCCGGAGTACCGGAACTCATTTGACGGGTAGCGGGATTGTCAATGAGGCGATTTGTCACGGCAGCATCTTGGAAATGTGGTTATCAGGTTTCTGGAAGACGACCTTGAGGATTTTGTTTTCGTCTGTTTTTTGTTTTTTTTTTTTACCGGCAAGTTACCACGTCAAGGTGACAAAAGGGCAAGTTGAAGGGTTGCTTTATGGATGAGATGTTTTGCCTTCCACAAACCTAATAACTTGAATTATTGTGGCACCGATGCTGTCACCTTGAGCCTAACGGCTAAATATTAGAGGGACGTTGAGCACGTCGTTTTTGGTACCTTGTTAGGTCACGGTAAAAGCGTGCTTCAAGCTTAATTTCTACCAACGGAGACTTTATTAAAACCCGAAGATGACTGACGATGGAAACATCACAAACAGTCAAACGTACCAGCGATTCAGAAATTAGGTCCTACTAATGTCAGAATTTACTGGTGTCTCGTTTTGGTTTTTTTGTAAGGAAAATATAAAATTTCATGCTGGAGGAACCAGTGTACTTATTCGTTTTTTCGGGTGGGACGGGAAATGCCCAAGTGCGAACCTCAAACAGTCATTTTTTGTTTTTCATCATAAAATGAAATAAAAAATTATGTTTTTTTATTGTCCTTCTTAGCGCCTGACGTCATTTTACACCGTTAGGTAGTCTAGATCTTGAAATGCTTGTGTAAGCGCTTCCAATTTTTCTTAACAATTCTTCTACAGACAACCATAAATCTTTGAACGAACCTTACAAATCTGCCCAAGATTAATCAAATTTTTCTTAAGGCATACCTACCTGAGTTTCCCCTCGCAGCTTCCTGTATGTAGTCCCCACTTCGTCTTTGGGCTAATCCTGTCCCTTTTTTCTTCAAGGGGTTCCTTTTGCTGACAACGTAGGTACTACATTACAAACTGACGTTAAAGTGGAACGGAAACGAACAATATTAGTACACACAATTCAATGTATTACATGTCATGTAAGTACAATAATTGCAAATTTCCGATCAAATTATTTCTCACCATAATTCAACTTTCAAATCCAACCTTTCTGGAAGTGCGTACGAGGTGTCTGGAAGTGCCAAGGGTTAATAAACGGTGTTTCCTTACCTGGTGCAGTTAACTAGTAATAAATGTTGAAACTACTAATGCTTTAATCAGGTCATGGTGGCTAATAACGCACGGTTGCTCCAACAAGGTGAACCGGAAAATCAACACTCTTAACATAATAAACCCCACCATATTCAACTTTCTAATCCAACCTTTCGGAGAATTTCTAGATTAACAAACGGTCTTTATTCATGCCCCTAGTTTTGAGACGCTCCAGAAATGTAATTTGGATGATTGATGCCTCCAACAACTTCAGCTCCGAACCGTTAAGTACCTGTTAGGTAGCTGTTGTGAGTCATGAGCTGCATGTTAGTACACATGTCTCGTCGGTAATGTTGCCAATTAACTTTTGAATGAATCTTTGGGTAAAATGTTCCTACATTCCTCCCTCGCTAATAACCTGTGGTTGGAGGATGGTGACAGGTGCACGAGGTATTGAATAAAATCGAAAGGCAATGTAAACCATAGTTCAACCGAATTCCAGGTCCAGTCACTGAGATTGCCGAGTTGAACGAAAGTTGGGTAACCTGGAAATCATCTATTTGATAGGTGTATCTCACAATCTAAAGGTTTTCCAGTTTTCGGAAACACCTATCCTTCAAACTGGTAGTTACTGTCAAAATCTCTCCGACCTTGGTGAATCGAAGATTAATGAAGTATTTGTGAACGGCGAACGCATTCCAATAAATATTATTCTACGGTTGAAGGTGGGTGCCGTTCGAGTTTTCAGCAATCATTGCACCCACCTGCTCCATGAAATGTTTTGGCTCACGGACATACTTAATGGAATTATGAAATTTACAATTCTACTTTCTTCGACATTATTCATTTTGGGTAGGTACTAGCAATATTGGTATGCAGAAAAAACTTTCCCATTCAAAACGACACTAGATACCGAAAAAACTTTCCGAAGTAAAAATGTGTATTCCGTGATATGTGTGCCATTGTACGTGTGTTCAAGTTCAATGTGCGTCATTGTATGTGTGTTCAGATTTTCATTTTGGTTTATTATTCTTGGAATAATACACCTATGTTTTCGCGACGCGGGTCGACGACTCCGATCGGCCTCGAAATTTGACATTATCCGTTTCAAGAGGTCTACATTCAAAATCCGAAATGTCCGTCCGCCGTCCGGGCCGTTTTGGGCAGTAGGAATTTTTTAAAAAAATCTGAAATTTTGGCAAAATACTTGGTTTACCATCTAGTTGTGCCCGCAAGGTTTTCAGTCCGATCGCCCAAACCCGTGGGGCGCTATGGGGCTAAAATGGGGCTACAGGAGGGGTGTTTTGAAGGCTTTTAGCTATGGGATCGAGTTAGGTGTCGTTTTCGAAGTATTTTTGGACGTAGAATCCATTTTTGGGGGTCCCGGAACGATCCGATTTCACTGTGGCGTTCTATAGGGCTTTCATGGGGCTAAAAATGGGATTTTTGAAGGATCTCAAGAAGTTAAATATTTTTCGAGTAAAAATTAAAGAAATTTTTGAAAAAACACATTTTTGAAAAAAAAATCCCCCCAAAAAATTTTTTTTGAAATATAAAAATCCAAAAAAAAATATTTTTTAATTTTTTTATTGACAGAATTAAATGTCTGTACAAGTAACCTATATCACAGAATAATAAACCCTTGTGTAAAATTAAATTTTGCAGCGTTTTTGTCTAGGCTAGCCGTGTTAATTTTAGAGAGGGGAGGAAATTTTTAGAAGTACTCGCCCTCCACCAGACAAGTAAAATTTACATTTAATGTGGAGAGCCAACCACATGCCATGCCGCCATGTGTGTGTTCGGACCAACCATGATCCGAAAACTGTAAGCTATAAGAAGTAGCGGAAGAGTAGGTATAATATAAGTACCTATATTATACTGCACGGTATATAACTGGCGGAAATATTTGGAAGCAATTACGTGTACCTACGGCAGTTGAAAGTAAACGTAGGTGCTTGCTGGTTGTGAAAATTGGTAAGTTGTTAGATTCATTGAAAAAACAAAGTTTTTCGTGCTTCACGATGAGGTCTCTTTGAATTTCCCTCAGCTGACTGACACATTCTTCGAATGGCTTAGGAATGGGCGCCACCGATTTTCTTCGCTAAAAATTCGTGCATGAATGATCATAGAAGGAAATTGGAGATATAAATTTCTCCTCGAGTTGCAAAAACTGCCTTTTCCCCAGGTAGATTGTGATGTCAGAATCGTTTGCCCACTTCGATCGCTCTCCTGAACTCCGCATCCTCCCTAGTTCGATTACCATCCTTAAGCCGGCTCCACACATGCGGTGCTCGCCGCGCACCTAGCCGATGTTCGCCTGTTTCCTACATGTGTGGAGGGGTGCTCGGGGTTGCTCGTGCATCGGGTGCTCGTGCGCGGGGATGCTCCGACTGGTGTCGGTTTTTTACCCACTTCAAAGGAGACGAATATTCGCCTAGTACCTAGCACCTACCCCGCTCCCCTCGGGTGTGCGCTTCTGGGCATTTTTCTCGGAATTTCTCCCGATTCACTCTCTCTTCACCTCAGTTTGTTTTGTTTTTCACATTCATTGTTCTATCGTGGAATACCTATTAATGTTTTCTGCGCGTTGTGATTAATTTTACTTTTTTTTTTTTTTTTCACTGAATGTTATGGATTGGTCTAAGTTGTTTTACAATTTATCGAGGCCTACGAAGAAGAAGAATTAATCTGGATCGCCTCTAAAAACTAATGAAATAAGTAGGTCCTACGTTTCCACCCACATTCATTGAAGCGATCAACATCATCATCCCCAATATATTTATCTTTTCTCCATTGATTAAAAACTGTGGTTTGAATAAAAACCTCCTCCTCGGGAGAAAAAGTAACAAATTTGAAAACGTCAATTTTATTGTTTTTGAAATAGGTAAAATGGGGTATTTCAGTCAATGTTATTATTGCATATTTTTAATTACTTTTTAACTTCCTCCATCGCGCGCAACTGGCAGGTGCTCGCCTCTCCCGGAACGAGCACCGAGCAAGGCGAACACCGAATGTGTGGAGGAGGTACCCGAATACCGAACTATTCGCCTAGGTGCTCGGGGAGTTGCGCGGTGCTCGGCTCGCTCGGCGAGCACCCGCATGTGTGGAGCCGGCTTTAGAGTAGGTACAGCCCCAAATAGCAAACGCTAGTTCTTCGGCCATACTCCTTAACCATTTCCTTCTTCATACAGTCTTGCTAGCCAATGACATCTAGTAGTAGGGTCCGACTGCGACTTGTATGACGGAATCAACAAGTTAACACATCCTTTATTTTAATTCGCAATTACCATTCACTCTAGAGTGAAAAGGGTGACCTGACAATAGTCGCGACGAGTTTGAATGAATGGATGAGGCTGGGTCATAAATTAGGATATTGAAGAGAGAATTTATACATAAGGAGCTTCAATACAGTCAGATCTGGTTTGGTGTTCTATTCTAACCTGAATGCTGAATACATATGTAGATGCTATTGTCAATCGCCAAACTTTACCAGGATGAACCGGCCTCGGTGAGGAGGCGAGGAAGGGGACGAGATGCCCCCGGAGCTGAAGATTTTCACTTCCCACTTGGCATTCAGTCTATGACCTTTTCAACTTTGATCATGAGCTCGGGAAATTAAGGCAACTGTTTACAGCGTTGCCATACGGCAATAACAACCGGCGGCAGTCTTGATATGGCAATCGGAAAATATGACTTAGGCATGAAAAAATGTTTGCACATTGGCCGTCTCGATAATTATTACGTATGTCGAATACATACTTACATCTAATAGTCAAATATGAGAAGCGGATATGTCAGTCAACTAGATGCCAGAGCGGATCAGGAACCATGGGAATATAAAAGGAGTTCAAGCACTACTAATACTAATTAGGGTGGCCGACTCGGCGGACGGTGAGTGGTAAATATCCTCCCTACAAAAATTAATAAAAAACAGTAATTTTACTACCTATGCTACTGACTAAGCGAAATGATGGCGTTACTGATGACCGTACAGTACCCTAAAAAACTTACCTGCGGGTACAATCAGGCAGTTGTCAAAAATGTTAGGCACATGGGATGATACTTACAGTAAAAAAGCCCTTTTGATGGGATGATATTTACAATTCCCCCTAATTAGCACCCTGGTTTTGATATCGCTAAGCATCGAAGACCAGTAGACGGAGCCCCTTTTGGAAGATTCTTACTATCAATCCACATTGGTCTATTTCGTATACCTAACTATAATATAGATACCTACAGGGGTGCTTGTTATGTATGAATTCTAGCACTTTCTTTCTAGGGTCGATAGGAAGAACTGTAGTGTAATGCCTGTGATTGGTCTCTGTAATACCTATTTCATCCATCCCTAATCCAGTGAGAAAACATTAAGACTAATTGTATGCTCCGCAGAACGGGACTACATTGAATATAGACTAGGACTGACCACTTCAATTTCCGGATATTTGAATATACGGCATGCCGAGACATGACTACAAGCTACCGACAACCAAAGTTGACATGTTCCTAGCAGCCCGTGTGAAAGGATGTATGTACCTACTGAGATCCAAAAGGCTGCGTTTATCATCGTTTTCATCAATTCTTCTGTTTGCGTCAAACCTTCATTCTGACTTCAACCAAACGTCTTCGCTATCTTACGTTCTTGCTTTCAGTCCTCGTTTCTGTACTTTATTCCTCTTTAATTCCAAATCCATCAAACGGAACAGTTCAATCTTGAATCCATCTTTCACTCTTGCTCTTCCTTTCTATATCATTTTTCAATTGTTCTAGTTTTTTCTACTCTTGACGGGTCCATCCAGCATTCTGTTCTCTTGACTTCGTTTGTCCTGCACATCTCAACTGAATCATCTCATCGAAGTTATGCCACATAAGCAAAGACAGTGTGTTCGGTGCAAGAGCAAGTGTCAAAACTCGCCTGAACGCTATCTAAGAGCAACTTTTCCTAAATGTTGGCCCGATTAGTTTGTTGTTGCTCCGAACTTCGAAATCCTACGTACTCTGCCAGATCGGGACGGACCGAAATTTACAGTTCGTTTGGGCGATCCTCTTGGGGGAAGGAAAAGTCAAGATCATAAATATACAGCCAAGAAATTGATAAATTCCTTTATATTAAATAGGTTTTCCTACATCGAAATAGTAGGTAGAGGAAAACCTGTCATACCACGCCATTAGGGTGTCCCTTATATGAGCCACAAATTTTTTTTGAGAAAACTGATACGCATACCCTCCCATTTTGTTCCATTTGGTCTAAAACTACCGTGTACGAAACATTTCCCCCCTAGGATAACGTTAACCCGTGCCGAATCTTCGCCAAAGTTCATATACCTACGTGAATTTCGGCTCTTCCACTCCATAAGTGCCCACCCCCCGGCCACCCCCCCTTCATCCGACCAACTTGAAATTTTTTTCGAGCGTTTGGCTGATATTATTGAAAATTTGGTAAAAATTTGAAGTCGATTCAATAAAAAACACAGACGGGAGAAAATTTTGAGTGCTTGATAATGACTTTTTTTATAAGAAAATCTGCCTCTCCAGCTACTTTCGAGTATACCTACCTATCATGTTGTTGATTTCTAAACTATCAGTTCTATTTTTATTTTTCATGTTTTCATCGGGTTTTTGGGAAGTTAACAATAATTTGGTCACGATTTCAAGTGCTGGCTGGTACACTGAGTCTATGAAGTGGATGGTTGACAATTTAACCACCCTGAAACCAAAACAATGAAGGAATGTGAAATAGAACATAGAACGTTATTTAATTTTAGAAGACTGTGTAGATAGTGTTGATCAAAGTCAAATGATGAGATATGAAATGAGAAAAATCATATGATCATGAGAAAACAGGTTGTTAAGATGAGAATTTCCTCTTCAAAGTTTCTTTTTTGCAGTCTGGGTACAATTTTCTGTGTTCATTGACACATTGTAAGTCAAACTGCTTTTGTTCTTCGTCCGCCGTGAGTAGACCATGAAAATCCTGCATCAGTTTCACAGCTCTCTCTGCTACATCATTGACCACGTTTAAGCCTGAAAGAGCTTCTCTAGCTTCAAGGAAGGCCGGATCCGTTGCCCATGAAGATATGTCTGTCTGTACGAATTTTTCATTCAGTTTCAGGCGTCGAAAAATGTTCATGCTCTTCGATGACACGAAAACGAGCTGCAAAAAAGAAACTTTGAAGAGGAAATTCTCATCTTAACAACCTGTTTTCTCATGATCATAATATGATATATAATAAATCATATTATGATTTTTCTCATTTCATTTCTCATCATTTGACTTTGATCAACACTATCTACACAGTCTTCTAAAATTAAATAACGTTCTATGTTCTATCTCACATTCCTTCATTGTTTTGGTTTCAGGGTGGTTAAATTGTCAACCATCCACTTCATAGACTCAGTGTACCAGCCAGCACTTGAAATCGTGACCAAATTATTGTTAACTTCCCAAAAACCTGATGAAAACATGAAAAATAAAAATAGAACTGATAGTTTAGAAATCAACAACATGATAGGTAGGTATACTCGAAAGTAGCTGGAGAGGCAGATTTTCTTATAAAAAAAGTCATTATCAAGCACTCAAAATTTTCTCCCGTCTGTGTTTTTTATTGAATCGACTTCAAATTTTTACCAAATTTTCAATAATATCAGCCAAACGCTCGATAAAAATTTCAAGTTGGTCGGATGAAGGGGGTGGGCACTTATGGAGTGGAAGAGCCGAAATTCACGTATATGAACTTTGGCGACGATTCGGCACGGGTATACGTTATCCTAGGGGGGAAATGTTTCGTACACGGTAGTTTTAGACCAAATGGAACAAAATTGGAGGGTAGGCGTTGCGAGAAATTAAAGTTGAAAAATAAGGGACTCCCTACACACCATGTCATTTTTTCTGGACGCCGAAGAATAGACCTACTTTGGGAAAGAGTGGATGAATTTGCACCAGGAGTTGGGCATTCGCAATCTTTTTGAAGAGGATTCGTTCTTCTTCATTTTGGACCCAAGGAGGTAATTAATCCTGCTTGTTGAAAAAGCAGACTGTTGAAATGAGCGATAAAAATCGATAACCATTTATTGCCGGGAGACGAACTGTAACTATTGTAAACAGAGTTTGTGTGCAATAGTCTGTTTGACAGACTCACTGGGGCCACTCACCCTAACAAACCAACTTGTGACTATGGCACCTCGCAAATTCATCTTCTCTTCGATTTCACACACCAATATACTCCAGAGAAGATCCATACCTACCATACCGACATACTCCGCGATATACTTCACGGAACGCCTCTTGAAATCGAGTGTAAAATGTTCTGTTCGGGTGGGTCTCGCGAGGCCCAGAAGCGTTTTAGTAAAGAGCCATTTTCTCCGGACTTGTTTTTTGACCCTCATATTCCTATTTAGATAGTTAGGTTGAATGTAGGACTTACATTGTTTTTTGTATTTTCAGCATGAAAAACTGAGCAACACTGTCCTAAATTATCCACTGAGCCATCCAAGAAAGTAGTGATAGTGTATTTCTACCTAAGATTCGTTGTCCGCTTTTTGCTGTTGACTATTCAACAATCTATAGATCTATATAGTGTATAGATACACTGGATTATTGACTTGGAATAACCTGTGAAGATTCCAGAGTGGTAGGACAAGAATTACCTAGGTTCTCGTCACTTTTCATTTTTAACATGGATATGTTTTTGGGCTGGGGGTCATTCTAAAATTTGCTACACCTGCGACACCAAACGACACCAAAATTTGTTACGCAACATAATCGCGAAAACTATAATCACATGATTGGTCTGTAAGGAAGTTTGGCGGTTGGTTACTAGAAACTGTTTCTACTCGACAACCAAAATTTGTGACGACGAGTTTACAGTAAACATATCCATGATTCAATGTTTTTCCGTGAAGCGGAGAATTTCCAGGGTTTTTTCCCCTTCTACGGAAAATATTATTTCACAGGTATGTACCCGAAACTGTCGTTAACAGGTGGTAAAAATCTGGTTGAGATATCTCGAATTAGAGTCGTGGCGAGATTTCGACCTTTCAGATTTCCATCAAACAGATTAGAAGAGCCGGCGCGATTTTTGCCATCCCCGTTTTGCCCTCTATTCCTCCACAATGTGGTACATTGTATCCCCTACATGCTGTTTATGCATGTTGCCCTCTATTCCTCCACAATGTGGTACATTGTATCCCCTACATGCATGTTGATGACTTACGCCGTACCGCCCGAGTCGACCCTGATCATGAAAGCCCTGTGGAACTCATGCGTTTGCTCTTCGCGTGCCAGGAGGCCTGCTGAGTGGGGTGGGGGGGGGGGGGGGGGGCATGCCGCACGCCACGTGATAGACTCATCCAGGTGATGTGCATGCATTCAAGCCTTATTATGACATAATTGTATAATTGTCAAATTCATTGTATAATTCATCAAATCTCTCATTAAATGAGATGAGAAATCAAATCTCTCATTAAATGAGAATGCTTGTTGTGACCGCCTGAATAGTTAGCAGTGGTTATCTATCGACTGACCTTGTTGAAACCTATTTTACACAATTAATCGGTTGATATGACGAGACCGGAATTCGGCGACGGGAAATGAAATCAGCAGAATTTTCTATACAAATTTGCTAAAACAGGCGGGAAATTTTCAAATTAAATTCAATAGGTAAATGATGGCATTCTATATGCTAAGCGACGTAGTTGGAAACACTTGCTTTCAGTTTCCTCGCTCTTGACGATCACGTAAGAGAAAGTCGGTTCCGTATTTTTTTGACAAATCAATTCCGGTGCCGGAATTATGCGGAATTTAAACACGTTACGTTTAACGGTATCTCCTTATCCATTTTTCCTACACATTGGTTTCCTACTCCAAATAATCCGTATTGAGTGGAATTATTTAGATTTTATTCCAGCGTCGCGCGCTAAGCCGTATTGCGGTAGTTCGGAAGCAACGACTCCTTCCGATTAGTTGGGTACCGTTTGATTTTTGTATTTGAACCGGAATATATTTTTCAAGAATTCAAAACAGGGGCGAGGGCAACACTCGGATTTGACCTCAGTTGGGGATTTTTGGTGATGCAATGTATGTCATGCCGCGTTTGGCACTAGGATTTTTTTAAATTTTTTTTTTTATCCAAGATAATGAATGAATAAGTATTTGGTCATCTTCATACATAGTTGGGGGATCCAACCGTCCTCATAATATATTTATCGCGTGAGATGCGAGGTCATCGATACAAATATTTTCTGCGTGAAATTTTTCATTTTGGATCTTCATCAAAGGATTTAATCGCTTGCTTCATTTCATTCATTCATCCTATTCTCCATCCAGGCCGAAATGGTGGACAGTGGATCACGTGTATTTCAATATTTATGTAAGTATCGATAACTTATAGATACACATTGCCCAACGCGTTAGGCAAGCAGGTCAGACGCACGTTCTCCCAAGAGGGAAAAATGGTGTCAAACATGAGTGTGAACTGTGTTTATTAAGAGACCGTGTCGCATAATATGCGAGCAGGCACAGATGTGTTATAATATATTATCTGTGAGTAGTAACTCCACGTGACCAATCGAAAAGTCCAGAGGGGGTCCAATGGGTGGTGGGTTCACATCTAGCAAGACAAGTCAGAGGCTTGGTCAAATAGCAATGTTGTCATACTCTCGCCTCAATAATATAGTAGGTAGTAATATTATCTAAAATTTAGATAATATTACTATTATAAGAATATCTAATATTCTTATAATAATGGTTTTATTATTTTAGGTGAAGGCTAAAAGCTCGACTGCTACGTCAAACGATTGCAGTCGAGATCGCTCGCTGTAATTCGAAACATAACAGTCGGAATTTGGATTCGGTATTTTGTTAACAGTAAATGCATACCTATAGGTAAATACTTCCTGCTTTCTTGCTGACATCCTGTCAAACCCGCGGTACTCTGGGCAAGAGACAAGTGTTATTAGCCCTCGTTAACCTGAATTTTAAGGTTTTCCCTAAAATCATCGCCTTTTGACGAGTTTTCAACTTGAAAACCAAGAGGACCGCCAGGTATAGGCGAAGTGAAGGGGAAAATACCCGTAGGCATAAAGGGCATAAGCAGAGTGTCGATTAGTGCGAACCAAAACTGACTGTTGGTTTTATCTGTCACCATCTTAAGTGAATTCTTGGAAAACACCCCTTGAGTGGGATGTTTCCGTCGAGGGATGGCCACCCCGATGACTGGAACTGGGGCTACTGAAGGTTTAGGGTTGGAAGCTTGTGAAGTAGATAATCTCTGTAGGCCGATCGGCGAAGCTGAAAGGAGTGAAATCGGAACCCCAACGGGTTTATCGACACGGCCTCCAAGGGATGAAATCGGAACATGTTTGGCCATGAAATATCGACACGTTTGGATTATTGGAAAAATCGTTGATAATGCAATAGTGCACCAATGCCGTCAACACGTGAGTACAATACTTTTCAGCAAGAGACTCAGAATCAGAAGAGACCATGGTCTGATTTCGAGGTGGTGTTTGATACGGTTTAATATCCAAGTAAAGCCGAAACAGCATGCCGCGTATACCATCTAATAGGTACCTTCCGAGGTACCATTGCGCTAAATAAAAGCTAGTCGTTCTCCCATTTATCCACCTACGTCAGGCATTTATCGTTGAACTGATTCGGCCCACAAACACTCACTTTCCAGGCCTTCTTTCCTCGTACCAGTTTACAGGATACGTATTTTGTCAGCATAACTCGGCTACTTAGGAGGTTTTGCGGCCTAGTTATGATCCGACGTGCGACTCACTACGAAAACACATTAGGGGTTTTGACGACGTCCAAGAATCATCATTCTGAAGAGCACCGGCTTCCAGGTTAAGAGACCGCCCATCAGGCTTCAAAGAAACAACATTTAGGGATGCTTGTCCTTCGAGGGACGTTTCGTTGAGTAAATCGTGTTTTCCGGTCCCGTTGATCCCAGAGGACCAGCACGGACAAGTCACTCAGTTTTACCCCCTTTCAAACAATTGTAAACCGCAAGATGAGTCATATTCTGGGAAAGTAAAAATGCTTTCAACTTTCTTTTTTTTTTTTCAAAATGCGCTCTCAAAATGTACAGTTAACTCAAAGCCCATTTTTCCAACAAGTCGCGAATCTTCCACGGTCGTTCTCATAGGAAATTGAAGGTTTCTTGATAACCTCTTTCAGAATTTCACATTGTGATCCTCATTGAATAAATTGGAGTCACAAGCGTTGCTACTGCATTCAAAAACTAGTCGCACAAATCGATTGCTGTGGCCATTCTCGTGTTTCGTTTGAGATCATCTTCGGCCGGCGCACTTCACCCCATAATGGGCGTCATCTTACAAAGATCGTCTATTGGGATTCTGTTAACAGTAGAAGCAATACCTCTTCGATGACAACATACTCCCTAGAAATGGCTAGGGTGGAGTTACTCCTTCGTTAGTGCCAAATCAGCTACGAACCGCCGATTCGTTAAGTTTCTGAGGAAAAGAATAGGCTCGATAGCAATTTAGAGCTGTACAGAAACTTATCAATGCCGATGTTTTTTACAAGCACACGTCTACAGTGATCCCTGGTAGGTACAGGCGTACCAAATGATATGAAATCAAGAGGAAGAAGAAATGACAAGTACCTATTTGAAATTGAATCCATACCTACCTATTGCATCTAGTAAAAATTTCTATTTAATCTTCTCGCGTGTGAAATCCGGTCTGCCCAGTACAAAGTGGTTTAACGTAAATTAGTGAACTGGTTTCTACCCAAAGAAAAAGTTCTTTGGAAAAACCGAAAGTTTCAAAAAAACGAAAGAATGAATGTCTTGTTCCCAACTGTAATCTTTTACCTTTCTAGTTACCAAAAATGATGATGTATACGTTTCATTCCTTCGTTGATTCATTCACTTCATCTTTGACATTTTTCATCCTAATCGTTCGCCACTTTTTGGAAAGTTCTCACACGTCACCACACATCTCTCAATTCCCATGTCTCCTTGTATACACTGTGAACCCCCTGAAGGCTATAGCGTGTATCAACCCCAGCGGTCAGACATAGGTACCTACTAAGTCTTATCCATTTAAAATTTTTTTTTTTCTACATTTAGATTCGAAATTTTTCAAATTATCTGGGTTTTTAAAAATTCTGGTGGATTCGTTGAGATTTACAACAATAAAAAACAATAACAAAAATCAAAAGTTTCTCTTCCGAGAAATAACACTTATCCATTCATCCCTTTTTTTCGTTTTACCATAATCTCAAATCCGATGAGGCCCCCCCGTGGGAACAGGAAATGTAGGAAATGTGACCTCAAGCCCCCATTTCTCTTCTCATCGAAGAGACTCCCGCCTCCTTTGACTAATATATTCCGGAGGGAAAAAAAAAGAAAAAAACTCACTCCTTCACGATTTCAAGGTTGGAAGGCTTCCCTTAAAATTCAAGGACGTAATATGTCTGTCCCATCCGCCCGAAGAGCCTTCAAGAGTGTTCGGCCCCACCCTAATAGCTTTTTATACGATCAGCTATGCCACCGAGAGCTGGAAACAAGGCTGCCCACCGGATAATCCCTCGATTAAGTAAGAAACATATAAGTATTTAAGACGGACAATTTTTAATTAAATTGCTATTTGATGGTTAATTTCATACCATTTACAAACAGTTTGAGAATAGTTGAATTGCTTCGGGCAGAAAGAGAGATAGTCCTTCCGACATCATTTTGAGAAAAGAAATAAAAACATAATAACTTCGCGGGAAACACTTTCTAAAACCCTACAGCCTAAAATAATTAATTAAAGTAATTTTATACGTAGAATTCATTTATGGGGTCTCAGGCGCACCCGGTTACTGTTACAGTAGCTGTAACACCGTGTGGGGCTTTTGACATTTTTGGCTACAAGGTCGAATCAGGTGTAGTTTTCGATGCAATTTTGAGGTAGAACTCATTTATGAGGGTCTCAGACCCATCCGACCGCTATTTGTGGATCTATGGGGCTTACAAGGGGCTACAAATTCGGCTTTTAAAGTACAAGTACGCGTACGTTTACGCCAGGAGGTCGAATGAGGTGTCGTTTTCGATTTAATATTGGACGTGGAATTCATTTTTGAGTCTCAGACCCGTCCGTTTTATGGATTTTGGACAGGAAATTTATGGATTAGGAGTTATGACTTCCTAATTTATGATTAGGAGTCATTTATCCTAATGGAGTTATGACTTCCCAAACATTACAGACTGCAGTGTGTTTGTAGGCAAGCCTGCAAAACAGGTATGATGTGCATGTTGGCGCCTTCGGTGGGACTGCAAGTTTCGATTTTCCTTATCATACTAGGCCACTGATAACGGCGCTGTCGTCTGTCTGTGATAGTGGTGTCAATCAATCTTTCCCTGAGTTGCATTTCGTGGTGAACTGATCTCCGGTGGGTTATCCAGGCTCTTCGTCTGGAAAACTCGAGTTTTTCGGGTCTCTCATCTCCTGCGATGGACTCCGGCGGAAACCTGGTGAGGAACAGTTTCAGTTATGTGCGGACATGTCGCTCGGTTATGTAACACCTTGTGACCTGCCTACCGTTTTTTTTCGTTATCTAGTCATTGTCAATTTGAAGCATGTTTGAGATGTTACCATAAGAAGTCTTGGACGACAATGGTTGACCCTTCAAAGTAGCGATTGGCATCAAGGCAAAGGTTAACCCTGGATATCAAGGTTCTATGCTTTGATTACCTACCGTTTTGTCAACCTGAGGGTGTCATTAAGAAGGTAAGAGTAAGAGTAAGAAGACGAAAATCGCATTTCGACGAAGAACGTAAGGTACAAAGCGTATTGTGTTGTTTTTGGCGTTCTGTCGAAGCAGCTGGACAACTCGGATCTGCAAAGGCGTTTCTCAGCCGCCAGACCAGACAGATCCACCTGTGACTGTTCTTTTCAACATATTGGTTGGGAAACGTTAAACTCGCGGAAGGGAAGCTTGGTATCAATACCATTTTGACGCGACAACTGGTCAGCGGACCCACTCTCCTTCACGGGACATAATATGGTGGACCTTTTTGATCTGAGCCGTTTGTGGTAAGAGTCAGGTTCCGTTACTGGTAGAAGAATGATTCAACAAGGCCTAATCAGCCGGGATGTGATTAAATAAGGGCTGCTATCCGTCCCGTTTTTTAACGTACTTGTCTCGGATGATGGCCAGTATTTTTACGTAAGTAGGTAAGCGGGGTTTTCTTGCCTAGGTATAGGTAGAACAACTCCAGAAGGTAGTACTGCCTATTTTTCAATCAAATGGGTTTGGGCTAGTTTCTTACATGGGTTAGAGAGCTTATACTCAAGAGTTTATGCTCCTAGTACTAAGTAGATAGTTTATAAGACTCTCACTATCTGTGCTCTAATAAAAACAATATTCAGCAACTTAAAAAAGGACAAAACATCGTCCTTGGAACGATGCTCGGTTGTGTAAATTCGATCAATGCGATAGAAGCCATTGCTGGAATGCTACCTATCGTATACTCACATAGAAAAAGCACAAATATGTAGGTATTATTCCTTCATTAGGTTTGTTCCAGGTCTGACAGTATCTGTCGACAGAAGTTGACAGCTTTAGACAGCTGTCCTAATGCCTTCTGAATCGTTGTTGAGTTCCGTCCAACAGCGCACCTGCAGACCTGGATGGCCAAACCGTCATCAAACTTTATGGCGTTACTTCAAAGTGATTCACGTGGCTGTAAATGTCATACTGTGTCGTTTTAGAAGTATTTTTGGTCGTAGAATTCATTTAGGGGGGGGGGGGGGGTCACAGAACTATCCGATTTGGGGATCTGTGGGTTTTTTGTGGAGCTAAAAAATGTGTAGCCCCACGACAGCCCCATAGATCATCATCTGGAAGAGAACTTGACACGCCAAGCACCGAAATAAAGTGAGAAGGTTATGAGAGAGGTTTCAACAGGGTAGGGTTATCCAAGTCGACAGCTCCCAACCACACTCATTTGAGCTGTTGGTTCCCGTCCGACAGCAGTTGAACTGCTGTCAACCTACAGATCGACCTAGAACAGCCGGCGACGGCTGTTTGCCGAGCGAGCGACTTGGAACAGCAGTTATCTCAACTGCGCATGTCTCTGTCGATTTCTGTTAACAGCCCTTCAAATCTGGAACAAACCTATTGGTAGAGTTTGGTTGGAGTTGAGGTTGTTGCAACCAATGAGAGTTGGTGAGATGGCGAGGACCACCAGAGTGCAGTGCCGTTCGACCCTCTTGCCATTTTCAACCCTTACTGTAGAGCGCAGTGTGTGACTAGCCCGGCCGAGTTACAGGCGAGTGCATTTAATACCACTATCATAGTACATAATGTAACTGTCTGTTACTCAGCGTGATGCAAACAGTGGGTGGCTCAAGGGCTTGCGAAATCTGCTGACGTAAATGCTGCAAATGGTGACGCTTATGGTATTTCATAATGATGTATACAAGACAACTAATTAAGTAAAATGAGAATATGACCAGAGTTCACCCGAAATGTGTGTTGTATCCATAATATTATATGTGCTTGTTCACGAAGTTTCCTATTTCCAATGACATACTGAATTACTCACTATACCAGGAATTCTATATTTCCAGGTTCAGGAATATGAAATTGAAGAGGTTGCCTTTGACAAGCTCTACCCTGCTCTCGTAGAATGTTTTGGCGTTATAATCTGCGGGTAAGACAGAATTGAAATGTTTCTGGATTTGTCTCATATCGTACGGGTTCATCCCATCTAGGTGTTTGCCGTGTGCGTTACACATTTTAAACCTAACCTTCATGCTCGCCGCGTTCCTTGCTCTGTTTCCACAGGTACATAGCAGGGCGGGTCGGGTTGATCAAAGAACAACATACGACTGGGCTGGCTACATTCGTCGGCACGTTTTCTCTTCCTTGCCTCATATTCCAGTCTTTGGCAAGCCTCGACTTGTCCTCCGTTAATTGGTACTTCCTTCTGTCCGTCTTCGTTTCCAAGGCCATAGTGTTCTTCTTCGTTCTCGGCGTCACTCTCTTGGTCACTCGCCCTCTAAACCCAGGAAAGGCTGGCCTGTACGCTATTTTCTGCACTCAGAGCAATGATTTTGCCATCGGCTCTCCAATCAGTACGTTTTTGCTTTGATTATCTGATCTTTGATGAATTTTTGGTTAAAACCAAAACCACATTATGATTTTTTTTTTTTTTTTTTTCAGTTTCTAACGTGTACGAAAAAACTCACCCCGACTTTGTCAACTATCTTTACCTACTGGCTCCTGTCAACCTTGTGATGTTGAACCCTGTCGGTTTCACACTGATGGAAGTCGGCCGAAGTAAACATGCCAGTTCCCGGTGGCACTTGGTCCTCAGCATCATCACGAGCATAGCCTCTAATCCGATCGTCCTCATGACAACTTTAGGAATCATTGGGAACTTCATTTTCACCCATGAAATCCCTGTTGGCCTGAACTCGCTTCTTAGTGTGAGATTTTCTTATTGCCTAAATGATGTTGCTTGGCACTTAGCGCTTCATTCTTTTGTGAGCCCTGATGGTTACATTTTTCGCAGGTATTTGGAGATGCATTCACTGCTTCGGCTCTTTTCCTGTTGGGTTTGCGAATGGTTGGAAGTGTGCGAAACTTTAAAGGGGAAGCTTTGATGGTTCCAATCTGCCTTATCGCTGCCAAAGAGTAAGTTGAACAATCTCTTCCAGTAGGTAGTGACGTTGCAGTATTAAAAAGGGGGCCGTCCCCCCCCCCCCCCCTCCTGCTGGCTACGCCAGCCAACCTCCGACCGTATCCCGCCTGGCCTCAGACCCAACAACTCGTTTTCCCATATTGTGTAGTTTTTTTTTAAATACGGATTTTTTTATTTTTGCTCCACTTTTGGAGCTTAGATGCTCGTAGAGCCACTTTTTGGTGGTTTCATATTTTTCTCGTCATCTACTCGCCAAAACGGATTTTTGGTATGTTTTTCAAAATTATTAGAAAAGTTTAATTTCCCGTTTTTTCCCCTTTAGTAGCTCAGATTCCACGGTGAAATTGGATCGTTCTGGGACCCCCAAAAATGGATTCTAGGTGTCGTTTTCGGAGTAACCTAACTCGACCCCTTAGCCGAAAACCTTTTAAAAACCCTCCACTAGCCCAATTTTAGCCCCATAGCGCCCCACGGGTTTGGGCTACCTGACTGAAAACCTTGCAGGCACAACTAGATGCGGGCACAAACAGAGTATTTTGTCAAAATTTCTGATTTAAAAAAAAATCCTACTGCCCAAAACCGCTCAGACGGACATTTCGTTTTTGGAATCTAGACCTCTTGAAACGTATTATAATGTCAAAATTAGAGGCCGATCTGAATGTTCGACCTCCGTCGCAATTACATAGGTGTATTAAAGGCGGCCGGATTAGCCGAGGTAGCCACTTCGCGCTGCATTCTGTTGAGGCCACGGGTTCGAATCCCGTTGAAGACCATGGAAATTTTGAGAATAAAAGTGCAGCTGGGTTAATGTGATTCATCAATAAATTAGTGCCCCGTCATGTCAGGCACAAGAGGTCAAAAATCTTGACGTAAAACTCACTTTATTATTTTTGGTTTATTATTCCAAAAATAATAAACCAAAATTACCTAGCTCAAGAAAATTATTACCAGTAACAGAAAAAACTTGATATAATAAAGCAATAATAATGATAATACGCTAAGTTATATTAATATAAGTAATAATTACTTCAGTAATTATTACTGAAATATTTAATGTGCAGGTACGTTTCAAAATATAGTATCAAATTCTTTTGATATTGTAAGTATTGAGATCAGTATTGAAAATATCGATTGAATATCGGAATATTGTTAAGCAATTATCCATATTTTCGATTATTACAATCGACTGTAGTAGAATAACTATAATAGAATCTATTATAGTTGTTCTGATGTTATTCTGATGATACCACAACTTCGACACCAGCAGGTCGTCAGATGATCGATTGTAGCGCTATAGCAAGGCAGATATTTCTGTGTGCATGAGTGAAAGTCGGCTTTGTCGTTGAGCGTCCCCTTCCTTATCTGCAGAAGCCCATTGTCGCCACTTGTAGGGGAAAATCTTGAGGAATCTTTCCAATGTAAGGAAGGGTGAAATACCTGTGTGAAGACAGATTCACCACCAACTGAGAAAAAATATGCTAAGGTGTAAGAATGATGAGCCTTCAATTTGTTGAAAGTTTAATTAAAGAGTTAAATTTGTACAAACAACGATAATGGAAACATGAATAAAAAAAACGTCAACTTTCCTAGTAGGGAGATAGTAAGAGAGATAGTAGTAGCAATGTGCGGTTGGGACCACTGACCACTCCCCGCCCACCCAGAGGTCGACGATGAAAGGGTGGACCTGTGCACACAGAAATATCTGCCTTACTATAGTTTCTTGCCTTATACACTGAAACAGTTGACATTTTTAGTTATAATCTACGTCCCCCCATTCTGACCTACGAGTACAAATTCTCATTTTACATATTTTCTTTTAGAATTCTCTGAAAATCCTTTGAATTTCTTCCAGGTTGGTTTTACCGCTGGTGACCCGAGAAATGTCCTTCTTGATATTCAACTGGGCGAGGTTGCCAGCCAATGAAACCGTAGCGTACAGCACATATGGGTTTCTTTACGGCACAATCCCAGCAGCTCCAGCTGTATTCGTTTACGCATCTAGATACGGCCTTGACGTCAATGTGGTAAGTAACGATAAATCTGAATTGCAGTCTCGCCTGTGGGGCTGTTGCCTTTTTCATTTTTCAATTTTGTAGGTTGCGACTGGTATGGTGGCGTGCACTTTCGTGTCTGCTCCCCTCATGTTCATATCTGCTAAATTAGTCTCGATCTCTAAATTGGCCCCGAAGCAGACTCTGGCTTCTCTGTTGGCTTTCCAGTTGGACTTGAGCATCGTTGGAATTTTCGCTTGCGTAAGTATTGAACCGCCTGAATGATGTAAATATTGTGAATTGTTAAATTACTTATTATTTGGTCACGTTATTCCAGGCCATTCTCTTGGCGGTTTTCACTTTTAAAAGGACGGTGTGGAGTGCGCCTCAGAAGTTGACGATGTGTCTGCTGTTGGCTCAAGTAGGTCACCCTGCGAAGGTTGCATTGACTGTAAATTGATTCGCTCTCACATATGCCATATT
Source organism: Pilophorus perplexus (assembly GCA_955831195.1). Classification (NCBI taxonomy): domain Eukaryota; kingdom Metazoa; phylum Arthropoda; class Insecta; order Hemiptera; family Miridae; genus Pilophorus; species Pilophorus perplexus. The sequence goes on from OY037013.1 coordinate 19,223,792, forward strand.
TTTTTCAGCTCATCAGCTGCATCGGAGTCATCATAAGTCATTTGCATTTGGAAATTTCCTCCTATGTATCATACACGTATTTATTGGTGAACTTTGGCGACTTCAGCTCCCGCATTCTGACGGCCTGTCTGGCAATCTGTTTGGCATTCATGGAATCGAGGAATTACGCTACGGTTAATCACTTTCTTCCCATTTTTTATGGCATATCAGCCGGGTGAGTGATTAGAATCCTTTTCACACTTGACAATAATAATTATTATTATTAATAATAATAGTTGATGGTGATGTTGACCGTTTCAATTAATGTTGTTGGAAACTTGTTGAGGGTCAGTCAAATAAGACGAGATTTTTGCCGACGTTTCAAGATAGGAGAATATATCTCTTGAAACGTCGGCAAAAATCTCGTCTTATTTGACTGACCCTCAACAAGTTTCCAACAACATTAATAATAATCATTATTAATAAGAACTTACAAGAAAGTGCCACTTTTGTTTCAGGATTCCCATCTTGCTAATTGGCATTACGCAATTGTTTGGCGAGTCAATTCCACCTCCGAAAAGGACCACTCTGTCCAACACTGTCATTTTTGAAAGTGTTGAAATTTTCGTCCTTCTCGTCTCATTAATTGGTATGTTAACGTTCGAGAATTCTTCATGAAGTGTTTCCAGTGTCGAACGCAAGCATCCTTCAATTCCGCTGGGAAAACTTTGAAATTGAAAGTTGGTTCACTATTATGGATCTAAATCTAAACAGGTGGCATTGACAGGGCAGTTTTGTAACGGGACGTGTATTATTGTGCCGTCAGCGTTGTAACTGCGGTCCGTTATGTATGCCCATGTTTATTGTAAAATATTTAAATCGGTGCCTATGTTTTAAACATGAAGAAACCAACTTGGGGTAAACAGTTTAGCATTTTGGTGAAAGTTTATTTGGATTATCAAAACGCTTTTTTCCTCGCTTAGTTACGTCAGTGGGTTCTTGTTTTCATCCAACTCTTCCCTTACTCTTCCCATGTGGATGTATCTTCTGTGAAAATTTGTTCTTCAGTTTAACAAACATCCTTGCCTTGCCAGCATTTGCTGCTCCGATCAGTTTTGTGATTTCTTGTGATATCGGATCATTTCGATTTTAGTGAGTGTTGTCTACATGATACTGCAACAGCGCTATAAACGAAGATACGCTAGATTCCTTGTGTACTCGAGAGAGGCTAGTGCTACTTGCGATTCGAACCACAGTTGTGAGGACGTCGCTTCACCTCAAGGGTATGTCTCGTTATAAATAAATAATATAAATAATATTAAATATTATTTATACATAGAAATGATTTTCCCCTGTTGGAAATGTCTTAGGATTTTACATGAAATTTTGAAAATGAGAAGAATCCCCACACCAACTCTGGGGTTTTTTTAAATTTTTTTTTATTTTTTCAAATAATTTCCATCTTCGGGTTTTAATCTACTACATTAAAGCCGCAGCCCGAGGAGGAGGATGGTGACACGATTTTGGTCATCTTTATTCTAGAGCCCTTCTAGCGGTTGGAAAAATCCGAAATTGGTCTTAATAAATCTATTTTGGCGAGCATAGTGCGAGAAAAGTCGGAAACCACCAAAAAGTAGCTCCAATCTGAGCTCCTGAAGGGGGAAGAACGGGAAATGAAACTTTTTCTAAAAAAATTTGAAAAAAATATCAAAAATCCGTTTGGCGAGTAGATGACGAGAAAAATATGAAACCACCCAAAAGTTACTCCACGTGTCGCATCTAAGCTCCAAAAGTGGAGCAAAAATAAAAAAATCTGTATTTTTTAAGAAAAAACTGCACAATATGGGAAAACGAGTTGTTAGGTCTGAGGCCAGGCGGGATACGGTCGGGGGTTGGCTGGCGTAGCCAGCAGGGAGTGGCCCCCTTGTAATTTTATTAAAACCCAAAGTTGGAGGTTATTAATTATTTGAAATAAAACAACTTGTTCAATCTCAAATGTTTGGTATCTTATTCTTGAGACAATACATCTATTTATTCGTGTCGGAGGTTGACAATTCTGGTCGTTCTCAAAATTTGATATTCTGCGTTTCATGACACATGGATTCCAAAAATGAAATGTCCGTCCGCTGTCCTAGCCGTTTTGGGCAGTAGAAATTTGTTTAAAAATCTGAAATGTAGAGAAAATACTCGGGTTACCATCAAGTTGTGCCCGCGAGGTTTTCACCCCGATCGCCCAACCCGTGGGGCTCTGGGGTTATCTCCTGATGGGGTTTTAAAGGTTTTCGGCCATGGGGTCGGTTTAGATGTCGGTTTCGAAGTATTTTTGGACGAAGAATCCATTTTTGTGGGTCTCAGAACGATTCGATTTCACCGTGGGGATCTATAGGGCTTTCATGGGGCTACAAATGGGATTTTTGAAGGATACCAATAGCTCAAATAAGGTGTCGTTTTCAGAGTAGTTTTGGGAGCATAATCCGTTTTTCGAGGCCCCACATTGTACAGAAATTTTGTTTGAGCCCTGCCGTGGACCGATTTCAACGTTAGGCGGCTATTGAAATCGGGAAGTTCCCGTGATTATTCCAATATTGTCGCCTTTCTTCTAAACCTCCTCCTTCATCGCAAATGCTTGCCTCGTTGGCGCTTTAGCATCATACAATGACCTCATAAACGATGTCTAAACGTACCTACTAAATATCGTTATATTGTTCCTTTATTTCTCTTTTAGGTTTATTTAATAAACTAATAATAGTTCCAAGAATAATAATTATTCTTGGAATAATACACCTCTGTTTTCGCGACGGTGGTCGACGACTCCGATCGGCCTCAAAATTTGACATTACCCGTTTCAAGAGGTCTAGATTCCAAAACCGAAATGTCCGTCCGCCGTCCGGGCCGTTTTTGGCAGTAGGAATTTTTTTTAAATCTGAAATTTTGACAAAATACTCCGTTTACCATCTAGTTGTGATGGGTTTTCAGCCCGATCGCTCCGCAAGGTTTTCAGCCCTATCGCCCAAACCCGTGGGGGGCTATGGGGCTACGAGAGGGTTTTTTAAGGCTTTTGGCTATGGGATCGAGTTAGGTGTCGTTTTCGAAGTATTTTTGGACGTAGAATCCATTTTTGGGGATCCCGGAACGATCCGGTTTCACTGTTGCGATCTATCGGGCATTCATGGGACTACAAATGGGATTTTTTAAGGATCCCAGGAGGTAAAATATTTTACAAGTAAAATAGGTACAAAAAATGTTTGAAATAAAAATGTTTTTGAAAAAAAAAAAAATTTATTTATTTTATTTTTCTAAATTTTTTTTCATTGACAGCATTTAGCTTCTGCAAAAGTAACCTATATCAAAGAATAATAAACCCTAGTGTAAAATTTGCAGCGTTTTAATGTTTAAATTTCCTATGACAGTTTTTCACCGACCAAAAGAAAAATGCTTAGTACAATTTTCTTCTAGCCATGTCGTGTTCATACTCTGGTAAAATGGGTCAATCTACCCTGCTCCAGGGGTCTCTTCGGTTTTCTATTGAAAGATTGGTTACTAGATACTCACTCGAACCCACTATTTTCTTTTTTTTCTTTTTTTTTCTTATGATTATGGTCAGAAAGAGGGAGTTTCAGGGGAAAGGAGGATCCACATTTTTTGGATTACAGTGACCAATGTCTAGAGGGGGCGTTTCCTTCCCTAAAGGGGGGTAGTAGAGGCTGTAGAGGCAGTAGAGGCTGTGAATCACACGGTGAACCAGAATGTCTGTGTATATCTCATTCGAATTGCTCTCCTATGGAACCTGAGTCATTGGCTAGTGTTTGAGCTTGAGAGCTGTTGAACAGAGAAAAAATCGGTTAGGGGAGGTGGGCAGGCCCACTGTGAGGGGGGGGGGGACATTTTGCCCAGGGCCCGGACTTTTACATGGGCCCCCAGTAGGCCCTAGAAAAATCAGAAAAAAGGGAAAAGGGGGAAAAAAAAAAGAAAAACAAAAAGAAAGAAAATGGCTGAGTTGCCACTTGGCAGGCATCGTAGTATTCCGTGTGTGTGGGCCTTGTAAAACTCAAGCATTGTGAATCACAACAGAAAAAAGGTCAGGATGAGGAGAGGGGCGGCGGCATAACGGTATGAAGGATGGAGCATCGAAAGGAAAACATCGATGTTCACCATTATTGGTAGTTACCTACCATCGCTTAAATGGGGGCCCTATGCTCTCTTTTGCCCCGGGCCCGCTTTTTCTCTCGGCTGCCCTGGAGGTGGTGCAAGTCCGCAGTTTTCGGGTTTTTGTGGTTACCTGAAAAAATGTCAGAGAGATATCCAATTCTTTGCTTTTGCTTCCGATAAACTTGGATCTTGAGCACTTCCCATGTGAATTTTATTCAATAAGGCTCTAAATTTTAGGATTCCCGATGAATTTAGCAAAGAACCTCCATGCGAAATTTTACCCCACTTTTATGTTTTGAACTTTCGTCATTCATACAATAGTCTTTCATGAAATTCTTTCAAACTGGACGAAGAATAAAAATACTAAAACACCAGTTTTACAAGCAGCATTTTCATTTCAAACAACAGCAGTTTCAAACTTATGGACTTTTGCCTCATAAACAACATTCGCAAAATGACCCCAAAGAAACAGTGCCCAAAACGTACATTCGCAAAATGTACCCAAAGAAAATGTGCCCCAGGCAACGAAATAGTGTAAATAGAGAATATAGTAAATAAATATATTGAGTGAAAGATTGTTATGTAGATGTATCGATATTTTATTAACATCCTTGATTTGGACATTTCAGGGAAGAGCAGCCTGTTCTTCCGGGAACACCTTTAGACCCCAGCGGCCATGAAGACTCACATCCTGTCCACCATTTGGCTTTGGTTTTTGCCCTCGTTTGTTCAATATTCCTTGTAAGAATCGAATAGGACGCCTTCAACAACTTCCCTAATTTTGGAAAATTTCAACGTTTTATTTGTCCTCTTCTTATTTTCAGTCACTCGCCTTGCATATCTGGAACGTTGTTGACGACAGTATGACTGGGGTTTACTTGGAACTGGCCTTCCTTGATATGTTCGTGACCCGAGGCCTCAGTCTTATGGTGCTCTTCATATTTGGCTTGGATATTATATCCCTGATGCAACCAATTTTCAGGAGGTATGGTTCTCATGACACTTGAGGGAATATACATTGTATATTCCCTCAAGTGATGATGCTGTGCGTTAGTGCATTAATTCTACTTAAAAATGTGTTATTAGATTGGTTCATTTGATAACCTGTATTGACTTCCTACCTAACTTACCCTTTGCGTGATTTTTATGTTTTTTCCAAAGAATTATGGAGACTTTCTCCCAAGGCGAAACCATCAATTTGCCTAGTGTTGAAGAAATACCTTCTGAAACCCAACACTTATGCGATCAGTTCAACACTTACCACATTCAACCTTGCCAATCTCAGATAGTGCGGAGAAGAAGGTATGATCAACTTGAGGTCAAGCTCAAAACTGCATGTTTTTTCTTTGTTCTGGAATCACTCACGCAAGTGTTAGCTTTTTTGTCATGTCTTTAGACAAGTCTATGTCATGTCTTTGCCAACATTCATGTAAGACTCACCGTGTCATTAATAGAGATGGCGTGATATTCAAAAGTATCCACCCTTCTTTCGATGTGATATTTTTCATGAACTATCGATCCTCGTGTCCTGCGATATCGATATTTATACAAGTATAGAGTATCTGTATATCGGGAATGTATTGATACTACTGATATTACAATGATGCAACCAATATTTTAATAAATTTTGAAAGGCAGTCCTACAGCTAAATATGTTAGTAATCCGAGAATTCATGGCCATGTCCCTTACGATTGATGGTTTGTTAACCTACACTTGCAACCTCCCGTTGTATCGCTCGCCATTTGATTCCAAAAAAAGTATCGATACTCCAATGTAATGTATCAGTGATATCGTGCCATCCCTTGTCATAAATAGACAATATTGGCCGTTTTACGATTACGTTTGTGGCATGCTTAGCGTTTTATATCAAATTCGACGATGAAGGACGCTTCGAGATTTCCGAACAATTTGCTGAGCATTTTGGCGTAATTGGAATAGGTAAGCTTCCTGTACTGAGAGCGTTGGTTTTGCAGGGAGGACGGGAATAGTTATGGCTCTATGGATGATACCGTAAACGTTGAAGTTCATCAAAATGGCCGCTCACAGTAGTTTATGCGTCGTTTTTGTTTGTGAGTTAGTTCTTGGCCGATCGACACTTCGTGTGGAAGTAAGAACAGAACTATTACCCTACGGATGACTCTTCAGGGTTACACTGGATGCGGTGCAGATACGCTTTTCCTTAACCCGCATGATTATTTTCCGCTTGTTCTCACTTGGGCTGAAACTCTGGATGAATAACGTTGCATTAGTGAAGGAGTATTAATCATTTTATTCTAGTCCAAGCTACAGTATCCGCATTAAGTTTGTTCCAGGAGAGGTCAAACCCAGATGCTGGGTCAAACCTATGCGCGTCGGTTGTGGTCCACTGCCTCCTTAATCGCGGTAAGGTTATGTTCAGAGGCCTTTCTGGCACCACTTAACCTTAAGGCGATTAAGGAAGCAGTTGGACTCTGCCAACGGCGTCCAGGGTTGAACTCTCTGAGAAGTCACTTTCCGTCTGACTGCTGTTTGAACCATCTAATCCCCCTGGTCAACTTGAACGTGGACTGTTGGATGGAAGTCGTCTGTGTAGCAGCTGTCGGTGAACCTGGTTAACAGATATCGCTCCTGGAATGTTTGCATAAAAACTAAGCTGTCGATTCGGAGAGGTGAAGAGATCTGCAATCTATCTTCTGGCGATCTCAGCTGGTAACCTTGTAGTTTGGATGGTTTTATTGACGTACAAGCTTCTAAAATGCTTTGATTTGCCCCCCTTCCCCCCCCCCCCCCCCCCGCCAATCTTACGCTTGCTTGTGGTACATTAAATGTAGACAAATTTCGTCTGTACACTAACTTAACTCCCATGGTTCAGGTAAGTTTTTAACCTTTAAACTCCGAAGGAACCTACAGCTGCATTAGTCGTAATCCCATTCCTCTCTTCACCTCCGCCGTTTTTTTCCAGATTGAAACTTTGGGATTTCGTGGCCTGCTTCACCGGCGAGGATCTCGTCAGCTGGCTGTTGTCGCAAGGTCTCGTCAAAGACAGGGAAGAAGGCGTCGTTTACGGCAGCCACCTCCTCACCGGCCGGGTCCTCCACCATGTCAACAACGCGCAATACTTCACTGACGACATTGCCCTGTTCGTGTTCAACTCCAACTAGCATAACGTTTATTTCATCGGCGATCAAATCCAGGTGACAACCAAAACGTACCTTTGAGGTGGTTCCCCTAACATTTACCTGTAGGACACCGTTTCATTTTCCCTCTCGCTACATGTAATCTCTTGGATTGGGAATCTTATTTTTTAATAGAAGAACAAGTTCCTTTATTATTTGTATTTCTAGTCCTCTTAATGGGTTGAAAACACAAAATCTCTCAGCGATGAGTTAGGGATGGGGATCGCTTTATCAATTTTTCAGAAACTCAATTTTATGAATTTTGGTTTTTCTATCGAAATCGATTCTTTCACATTGATTTTGCGAAAAGTTTAAAAAATCTGCTATTCCCCTCTGGAAAATTGTGCGGTTTTCTCTTATATATTTGAAAATGAACATCGTGGGCATTAGAAGATCTATTCATTTGAATGGTTTTGAATTTGAAAACGTCAACAACAAGAACTAAACAACAACTAAAGAACTGAACTCTTCAGGGGAGATATCAGTAATGTTTACAGGCTAGTCATTCTCAGTTGGATTTCAATTAAGAAATCCTGAATCACCATCTCACTTTTCCTCTCAAGATTGTTCAGTAATTTCAATTTCAATTTTATTGTTTTTCACATTTACTGAAATGCCACGTTTATTTCCAATTTTTGACAAGCACGTTCATGAAGGTAATAATTATATTTATGATAATTATAAAACCTAATTATTTTTATAATAGTTATTCTTAATGTATAAAAAGATCATTAATGACCGGTTTAAAGTCTTATTTTTCTTTGGCAATTCATTTGAAAAATCGATCTTTTATAAACAATTTTTCTTGAAATCGATTATAATCCATTTAAAAAAAGTTTAATAATTATTAGGTAGTCTTAATTTTGAATCAATTTCAAAAAACCGACACTTTTTTCCGATTTCCCATCCCTTTGAGGCACTATTGACCTTTAAGCTGGGCTCACATGCCGACATAATGAGAATAGTGTCTGGTGTTCGCTGCAAGTCGGCCTATGTGGACAATCACGGGAAAATGCAGCCCTGTCCACATGGACGCGCCCGGCGAAATAACCTTGAGATGTATAACCTAGATTGCTATTGACGACGGGACTGTTTTGAAGATGATCTGTCTGATAAGTCGTCATTTGATTATCAGTAAATCAGATTGTCATAAGCACTTTCTACGTTAGCATTTTCGTCGGATTGTTAACCCAGCTTTAGTGCTCTCTAGCAGTCCTTGCTAACCTGTCAACTCTCATTATGTCCGCCACCCCTACCAAGCCAACCAATGAGAATAGGCAGAGCGGTTTGTACTGCCACAGTGTTGGCCACTGGTTGACCCCCAAACGTGACAACATGGTCAAATCTTCTTACCCATGAAAATAAGCAAACTACACTTATCCGAATCTACTAAAGCCTCATAGCAACATCGCAAACACCCGATTTCTCCCATTTTCTCAACTTTGTCTATTGTTACGTCCAGTTTTGGAAAGTTGCCAATTCGGTATTCTTGTCCTGGTACCTGAATCCTTTTTTTCCTAGTAATTTCTTTGCTTTTATGTTATCTGTAAACATAGATCAAGCTTCTATTTTCCTCCTTGTGTGGCCGATCTATTTGCCTCACTTTGTGGTATCCTATTAATCAGATGGACCCAATTCCGTGCCAATTTCCTGCTTCTTAAACTGGCTACTTACTCGTACTTGTAATCTCTATAGATGTGCTTTGTAATCCTAGTAATTCGTTTGTGATGAGACAATAGGTACTTGTACTAAATCTATTCCGTAGCCTATAGCTGTCGTTGCATTCAAATTTCACGTTTGTCGCTTGAAAATGTTTTCTCATAGTGTTAGCGGTCTTGCTTTAAACTTGTAGTATGAACATGAAGAAACAGTGTGAATTGGTTCATTTGGGATGGTTGGATTATATAGACATTGCCTAATGCTTATTATCAGTAACGCTTGGCCTAGACGTTTTCAATTTCCCTTCAATTCTACACATAATTTATTAGAATACAAGATATATACAAAATATAGCTTTCACGGTTGTACAAAGTTAGTTTTAATTTACTGTGGTTCTCACCAAGTTGTTGAAGTGATTTTATTGAGGTTTGGCTGTGATTAATTTTCAAAAATTGGAACGTTTATGATTAATTGAAATCTTGTGTTCTGACAACTATTGTTCTTGTATGCTGTTGTACTGTAGAGCCTCGTCCATCGCTACTATTGGCTCATACTTTTTTTTGGAGTTGGTGAAATATTCTGAGGGTCTACCGGATACATTTATGTATCAAATCATTTTGCAAAGCCTCTGGTAGTGTCAACACGATCGTAATCTGCTGGATTAGGGCGGACTCAGCAGAATTGCTTCAGAACTCTTTGCACAAATTTGTTGAAATGAATTAGCTTGTGATAATTTAAGTTAAGACCCTCTTAAATCATATTTTGGAAAAAAAAAAAGGTGCTGTTCTACTATTTTTGACTAAGCGCTGATTTCGTGTGTGATTATCTGAATAATTCTGATGACAATTATTGTCATAGCTTTGAAAATTATTGTCATAGCTTTGACAATTATTTTCATAGCTTTACCACTTCGTTAGTGGTGCTAGTAGAAAATATGGCTGATGGAATGTGATTTTTAAAAACAAATGTATTTTAGCTCCAAATGACGAAGTGTTTTCCGCAGCATTTGGAAGGGTTTCATCTTATCTGATAGTTTTTATAATTCTTGGAAAGGGTGACGTGCTACTGTGCAGAAATGTATCTGTGTACTGGTATGTTATTATTTTATGAATGCTTATGGTATGTTTATGGATGGCTGACTGGCCTCAATCTTGCCTCAATTTTCAATGTGTGGAATATTGCTATACCGTACACATTTTCAATGATGAGCACTAAGCTGTTTTTGATTGCCTGTGTTACCATTAGGTAGAATTGGTGTTCATGTTAATTGTATCGAAAGGAATTTGCCTCTTTTTCTCCCATTATTTATGGCGCTGCAAGGAAGGGCAAGGTGTGACCATCCTCCCCAATGCAGACACCCAATTTTCAAGATAGACCTTGTAACGTCTTGACGTCAAAAGCCAGAAGCTTGTATCCCAGATAACCTTCTGGTAACCTCTGGAAGTTGCAAAAAACGACAACATTTGTTTATTATATACAAAGTTTATTTAATAAACTTTATGGGTTATAAGTTTATAAAGTTATGGGTCGTTTATAGAGTTATATATATATATATATACCTAAAGTTATGGGTCGTGCTATGAATCTTAAGGAAGTTTGCTTTCAGATTCTTGCATTAGAATGTTCAATGTGCAGTTATTTCCTTCGTATAAGTGCTGCGTACCATCGCCACTCTGCTTCGGGTCCTCGGTGTCATAGTTACTGGAAGGTTATGAAAGGAAAACTTTGCTACTGCCTTCCTGTTTGTGACGACACACTTATGTACACCGTTCTCCTTTTCTTTTTTTACTTTTTAACAGGGTTCACGAAGTTTCGAGTGATTTATGAAATTAAAGTTATTTTCTCCAATGGGAAAAGTACTCGTAATCATTTCAGTAGAACCTTCTTTTTCGTTTTTGTCACGTTTTGTACCTTCATTTCTTACCACAATCAGACTGGTTGAGATGAAAGGGTGCTGACTTGTGAACGAAGAATGCTGCCACGGAGAGGACCATGGAGGGAGGAAAGGAGTTTACACTGGATCGGAAATCGCGTCCAGTGTGCGCGCGTAACGCGATCTGCTGGTAGTCACTTCTGAATATTTTTGTTCACAAGCATTCCACTAGGATGAGGAAGGAGACAAGATAAGGATCAGGATAAGGTCTGTGAGACATACCGCTTCAAACTTTCTCAAACTAAACTCGCCGTCTAAATTTGCCGATCGCCGGAATTCGTTCTTTCAGGAGTTAGTATTACAATTTGGATCTCTTGGGAGGATTCAGAGGACACGCAGACTCAATCAGACTGTAAACAACAAAGATAGGAAGAGTTGCGCGGTTTTGCGCGCATCGGAAATTGCGCTCAACAGTCTTATCGGACGTGGAATTCACTCAGAAATCTGAATTCGTGAATAAAAAATTAGGGGTTCCCTTTTTTTTTTAAAAAAAAAAAAAAAAAAAAGAAAGTGCGCCCGACAGTTTGCATGCATTTTGGGAGGATCTCAACCCCCCTATTCGTTGATAAGCGGGGGGGGGGGGGGGGGAGAGTAGATAAAATTTTCATTAACTTTCAATACCTTTTAAGAGGAGAAGGCTTGTGATATGCTCTGTTAGATAGCCACGGACACGGTGTGAATTAGTGGTATAGATTGCAGAGGTAAGCTCAACTTCATCCAAAAACATTTCTATTGCAGCCCTGCTGATTTTGGGGAACTTTGGGGAGTAATGATTCAATTCACCCAACATTTCCAAACTCCATAAAATGTTGATACCTTCTATGCCTGTCCATCTCGCCAGTTTGAAAACCAACTCCCACTCTACCCTACGCTTTCAATTTTCCGATCCGATTGAAGATTACAAAACTTTGTGTCAACATTGTAGCAATTTATGGTCAAAACCGAGAATAACGTTAAATTGATGAATACACAAAAATTGATTACGAAAATATATATAGGAAATATAATATATTATGTGCATAGTTTGTAGGATGACAATTGCTATTAACCATTGGAAATTGGATACGGTTTTAATAAAAATTGTAAAGAAATGCTTAGTTTATAAATTAATTCATGATTGACTTTACTCGTGGTTAATTTTTGATTGGCTGCCCTCGCTATAAAATATTCCCACTACAATTTTGTAGCTCAGGTTTTGATGGTTGGTTGGCCTATTTAATTTGGTAGACTTACTCATTTTAATTCTAGGCGGAAGTAGGGATGTTTGATACTTCTAAAGTAAGTATCGTATCGATACATCCAGACAGTATCTAAAAGTATCGATACGATACTTTCAATAGAGTATCGGTATCGAAGTATCGATACTTTTCAAAAACGCCTGCAAATTTTTGGTCAAGGGTTTATTATTCTTTGATATGGGTTAATTGTGCAAAAATTAATTCTGTCTCAATGAAAAATTTTGAAAAAAAAAAGGTTTTCTTTTAATTTTTTTTTTTTTTTACTCAAAATATTTGACCTCCTGAGATCCTTCAAAAATCCCTTTTGTAGCCCCATGAAAGCCCTTTACATCCCCAAAGTGAAATTGGATCCTTCTGGGACCCCCAAAAATATACTCTACGTCCAAAAATACTTCGAAAACGACACCCAACTCGAACCCATAGCCAAACGCCTTTTAAAAAACTTTCAGTTGCCCCATTTTAGCCCCATAGCGCCCCACGGGTTTGAACGATCGGACTGAAAACCTTGCTCCAAGCCTTGGGGGGGGGGGGGGGGGGGGGGGGTAGGTACAGGTAGAAAAAAGGGGAACATTCCCTCATTTGGTGAAGCTGTGGCCACACTAATTTCTACTGTGATGAGTGAGTTGGGTTTGTTGGTTGGGCCAACATTTTGGTGGTCCGCCCTTGATCGAGGACGGCTGATTCTTCTGATATGAGAGCTGGTGCAGCTCCAGTAGGGGGTGGTAGGTACCTACATCAACTTTCTTAAATTGCTGGTCAAGTTAGAGGTACTGTCAACTGCCTATATGCCGTAAGTTTTGAATCTGATGAAATGTGAGGGATAAAAAAAGTATCGGCGCCGATACCGGAAAAAAAGTATCGATACTACGATATGTATCGGGGACAAAAAGTATCGATATGTATCGATACTTTTTCAACATCCCTAGGCGGAAGTAGAATTTTCCATAGGTTCGTTCCAAGAGAGCTGAATTTCGGCGCATAAACCTATATCCAACCTACGGTCCCCTACCGTACCTGAGAGAGACAGTTTCATACAATATCTACCAGCAGATGGCGATAGCATCGGCCTCCCCCAAAACGCCAGGGAGTGAAAACTCCGTTCCTCCCTTCAGTAGTTCAATCTGTGCTTCATAGGGTAGGACATCGATGTTTTGGGGTTGATATTTCTACCATCGATGGTTGACTGTAGATGCCTCTAATGTAGGTACAAGACTTGTATCTCTGTGTATAAAAGCAGATTTGATTCTTGATCTAAACTGTTTTTTTTTTTTGTTTTTTTTTTTTTTTTTTTTTTTTTTCAATTTTATTTTATTCAATCCGTCCATTTGCACTGATTCTTTCCCACTTGGTCTTTTAATTCAGGATTTCTCCCACATTCGTTATCAAAGATTGAGTACCTACCGAATCCCCATTGTGACAGTTTTCACCCTTAGATGGGGTTGTACCTATAGATCTTCGCGTTTGTCGGGCCGTGCGCGGTTTCTTTGCAGTGCTAAAAGGTCTAATTTTCAATGTAAAATCTGGAGGTATCTCTGTTTTTTAGAGGGTAGGTACAATCAACACGGTATCTCATCGAATAATCCCCGAATTATCAGAAGATTCTTCTTTATCACAGAAATTGGGCTAAAAATGATCGGCAGTATTCTCTAGGACGTTCTATATTAAATATTGACTTTTTTCTGGTCTTGGAGACCTAAAGAAGTCCAAAGAAGTTCGCATCCTATTAGCTTTTTCATTTCAAATGAGAGTGATCCTGTTGAACATTCTTACTAGTCGTAAATGTTTACACCCTTTGCGTGGTTCCGTACTTTATTAGTGCGTATGTTACTTCAAGAAAATGAACTGTTATGTCTTGATTTATTATGCGTTCATAGTTAGTTTCCATTTTTTTTTTTTTTTTTTTTTTTTTCAATACGTGGATAGTAAAAAGTTCTTAATGTAAAGATTTTCAGGAGGCTACTACAACGTGACCCTTGCTGTGAAATTGTTTAAATTTATAAAAATGTACCTTTTGTATTTCTTTCAACGCCGATTCTTAGTTGTTGTTGTTTCGATGGTGTTGATTGTTGAAGTTATCGTATTGAACGAGTTGTTTTTTATGTGATACCTATGTGTACCTAATGCTCTTTATCTTCTTTGAGGAACCTTATTTTTAATGTGCATGCAAGTATAAAGAGCTACTATAGAAAACGTTTTGTCTTTTCTTGGCCTAGTTTTAATCGCAGAAGTCACTCACTGAAGTGCTTGGTATGGAGCGGCTTGAACTGAAACAGAAAATTTCGATGATTAAGATTCTACAACTGTCTCTACTTTCTTGATCAAGTCATGCGGCAAAATAATCATTGGGACAACGGATGGCACACCATTAAATTTTGTCATTAAACGATTTGTGATGTCAATTTTTCAAAAATAATCTTTTTGAACATACCTATTGTAGCAACTCGCATATTGGAGCCATTTCCATGCACAAAACTTGCCAATAAGTACATCCTAGTGATGTCAGAATACTTCACGAAGTGGCCTGAAGTCGTTGCAATCCCAAACCAGGAAGCGTTAACCGTTGCATCTGCACTAGTAGAACATTGTTTTGCAAACACGGTGTGCCGTACGAGATTCACACGGATCAGAGTCGAAATTTGTCTTCTCCTCATGATACTACAGGGCTGTCTCCAGCACAGTTGGTCTACGGCAGAGATCTACATCTGCCAGAAACCTTGGTGCGCCAACCAGCAGAGGAAATTAATGTAACAGATCCCTTTGCGTTCCAGTTACGGCAAAGGTTGGAGGAGATGCAGGAGTGTGCTCGTTCCCGAGCAAACTGGAAAATGAGGGCCCAAAAGGAGAGATTCGACCGGAACTTGAAAAAGCCCAGCTTCAAGGAGGGAGACTGGGTCTGGGTCCACGACCCGAAGCGAGTACGGGGCAGATGCCCGAAACTGCAAGCCCAGTGGACCTGGTCCGTGGGTCGTCACCAAGAAAAAGAACGACGTGCTCTTTGAAGTCGGAATGGGCCGCCGGAAACGATTGCTGCACGCCAACCGACTGGCAAGGGCTGATGTCCATCCGACCAAGTCACCGACGCAGGAAGCATAGTCCCCCCCCCCCCCCCCCCCCCCGGTATTGTAGCAACTCGAGTTGCTACGTGGAGAGCATATATTATATGCGTGAAACATTTCGGTTGACGATGAACCCTTTCGAAATTAAAGGCAGTGGAAATTTATAATTGTGGGCCAACTTACGTAGGTACTTACATATCGTTTGTAATCCGAAATGCAGAATGTACAGAGCGAATTAGGCGGCCAGTCGACATCTTTACAGCTCTGCAGTCGGTCGCATGGATTCAGTTGTGTCCCTGCGACAGAAGATAATCATCTTTGGTGCGTTGTTTTTAATTTTTCGACTGTAGGTAATGAAATTTTTACTGAAACAACCTCGCCCCTCTCTAATACGGTATATTACCTGTCAGAAGTATTGCTGCGAGATGGTTGATGTATTTCGTTGCAAGTCGAATCGTCTCTATTTTGGATAATTTTCGATCCATAGGTTCCGTCGGGATCATCGCCCGCAAAACTATGAAGGCCGTGTTCACGCTGGAAAGAAGGAACGTGAGGAGGTACGTAAGGAGTAAAGTTAATTGTGGAGGGTATTGAAGATGCTTTGAATGAGTGCACATTTTTAGCTATGATTTTGGGGTCTGTCGCACCGTGTGGCTATTCGATAGTGGCGGTTAAGACTATGGCTATGGGAGAGCGGGGTGATTCCGATGGGTCAGAACCCATCTGGTTTCTTGGTGGATGTTTACCACTAGGTGCAGTGGCCAATCCAATGCAGGAATATGGGCTAGTGACTCATCTGCTGCTGGTCTAAATTCACATCCGCAGAGGAGTTTCCTCTCTCCTGGGGAGATCAACGATCCTCTGCTGATGGGAATTTAAATGAGATTGACCCACCCCCACGAACAGTTCCTGTTGGGTCCATTATCAATGGCTGCTTTGGGGCTGGTGGCGAACGCTTTCGATCTGACATCATCATTTGGCCGTTGAGAAGTGCTACTAGGACTACTCTTGAGAGGTATGTAGATACCTACTACTTACTCAACACCCAGACGATGATGTTGTCACATCAAAAGCGCTCCCCACCCGACCGTTAGGCAGATCTAAGATATCTTCGATTTTCCTGTTCAGAGAACCAGGAGAGTTTGAAAACTTAGCTATAGATTTTTCCGCTACTATGTTAAGAAAGAATCGAAAAGTGCATCATTGTTACTTTTGAGTGCGGTCCCTCTCCCTTGCATTCGCTTGGTATCTCGTTTTGACAGGGAACTGGAATCTGGGAAAGTATCCGCGGTCCATATCGATTGTATGGGGGTTTGATTCATTTTCCTCCATCTGCAGAATGAAATCCATTTTTTTCGGGCGACCTGACAACATTGCGTAGAGGGAGTTAAGAAAGCAATAATTGTTTCTTAAATTATTACAATTATAATAATGACGGTGTTATGCAACAAGGGTCCAAGCGACATTTTTCAAATTTTCGAGGAATGCAAAGATTGTTTTTGATCATGTGTCACGTTTCTAGGGCGTTCTGCTTGACTCCTGAATAGTGGAGGGTGTCACTACTAATTCATTTTGAAGTGCCCAACATGCCTGTTGCGTCAAATTTGAAAAGAATCCATTGGTTTTGCGATTAAAGCGTCTATGGCACATAGACCCTCGGGATAACCGTCATTCCAAATTTCGCAACATGGGTCTAAGCGACATTTTTTGGCGTTTAGACTCTTGTTGCTTAACATAATGTCCCAAGAGTGGCGTTTGGACTATTGTTGCGAAATGGGAGGTGTGAATCTCCCTCACTACAATCAAGACTTGATCCCACTTAGTGGGCTGAAGATCAAGTGCATAATTTGCGGATTGCATTTGCGGATGATATGGCTGTAATGATAAAGGGAAAAACCTGGCAGCAGGTCCACCTGTATGCTGAACGAACTTTGGAAAAAATAATAAACATCAGGGCAGCCGAATGAGTAATTTCTGTCTGTCCACCAACAAAAGTGCCATGAACGAGAGAACAGATCCTGTAAGTGTGAGAGAATAGAATCTATTCTCTATTTGATAGAGTTGAGGACATCAGATATCTGGGCGTTACTTTGGACCAATATCTAAAATGGATGAGTCACTTGTAGTTAGAGTAGGGAAAACGATAAATGTTTAAGTACCTAAGTCATTCAAGTATGCTATATAGGTACGCGCTCGTCCTCTGCGAACCTATATAGCACACTTGAAACATTAACACCGAGAATGACTTATATTATATACATATAAGTTATATACATAGCTTATATAAGTTATATACATAGCCTTGCAATATATGTGTTCAAGATTAAATGATTTCCAGAAGTGTCATAAAAGTAGGTTTATGATGGCAATAGAACCCTCGAGGAGTGATTTCTTTACCAGACAACTGTCTCGGTTGGCAGTGCTAGGGGTCGCAATCCCGCACGATTTTCAATCCCGCGGGATCCCGCGCGGGATTCAAGCCAATCCCGCGGGATCCCGCAGAATTTTGTAATTAATAAAATAATTTTGTTTAAAACCCGTAATTTCTTTACAGAATTGCTGAAAATTTTGCACAAGCGTTTACAATTCTTTGATATAGGTTAATTGCGCAAAAATTAATACTGTGCCATTAAGAAAATACTTTTGACAAAAAATAAAAAAAATAAAATTAAAATAAAATGTATTTTCTGTGAGATGTTTGTTCAGATGTGGGACATCGAAAAACGGATTACTCGGAAAATCAAACCTTATTTGAACTCCTGGGTTCCCTCAAAAATCCTATTTTCTGCCCCATGAAAGCCCCACGAGTCAAAATTTCTGATTTAAAAAAAATGCCTACTGCCCAAAACATTCTGTTTTTGGAATCAAGATATCCTGAAACGTATAATGTCAAATTTTGAGGCCGAACAGAATTTTCGACTCCGTCGCTATTGAATGGGTGCACTATTCCAAGAATAATAAACCAAAATGTATCTATTTAAAAATATTTGAACAAATATAAGGAAATAAATGCATTGAAGGGAGTGAGATGGAGTCATCCTCTGAAGCTGAGAAATAGCCAACTTGCGGAAAGAAATACCACCAGAGAAGGTCACCCAAATTTGATGGGCGCTGATTGCAGAAATAGGTTCCCAGCTGTAGAGAATTCTCTCTCTGACTCCTCACTTGTGGGAGGAATCGTCAAACAGAATGTATACCTAATAATATTATACTCTACTGCATATTATGCACACTGGAGACAGCGCACCCTCTTTCCCCTCAGATAGGTTAGATAGTATAATAATATTATAATATTATAATAATATTATTGTAATATCCATATTATGGATCTTAGATAGGATCGAAGATACCACAAGAATAGCCAAAATATTGTGAACTACACCACAACAGGCATGAGGAGGACTTATATGCATCTCAGGCAATGAGAATGTGATTTACAGTGTGCAGGCTGCGATTCACACTACAGAAAACGCGACTTTTTTAAACAAGAGGAATCCCGCAAATCCCGCGGGATCCCGCGTTTAGAATCCCGTATTTGCAAGATTGGTAAAACACCGCGGGATCCCGCGTGATTGCGGGATCCTGCATTGCGGGATTGCGACCCCTAGTTGGCACCTGCTGTGTTTGAACATCTCCCGCATTCTATAAAATCCGCTGCATCTATGTTAGCGTTTAAAAAGAAAGTGATGGCTTACCAATCAAACACAAAATTTAACATCATTATGCAAAAACGTAAGTTTTATGGTGTTAAGGGGATTAGATCAGGGGAAAAATTAGTTTAGTAGGTAACTGTAATTTAGTTTTAAGATTACTCAAAGCGACTGTGCAATTAAAAATAATAATAATATTTTTATAGATTAATCTCATACACCTACATTGTACTCGCTGTAACGAGATCTGATAGAGAAGGGCCTGGACGGGTCGTAGACCCTCAGTCCGGAATCCGAAGGATTGGAGTAGGGAAATATCCATTGTGTGTGAAAGTGAAGTTTGTGGATAAAATTTATGTGAACAAATTAAATTGAACTGAATTGTATATAATATTATGCACTGATTGTTCGAATTATCTAGACTTGATGAGCATAATTGATGTTCACTTGCGATTGATGTTGTACTTACGTGTGGGTTTAGAGGTCCTCCCGCATGAGCTGCGGTTCAAAACCCTCCACTAAGTCGTAATGCCACTGAATGAAATGGACCAACACTTGTGAGACCCCGCCTTCTTCTGACATTTTACTTGTCGATTATTATCAGTCCTGACGAGTCTTTCACATGTTCTTTTTTCTTGCAATCACATTTGCAAATGACGAACTCCATATCAAGCTTATGTGAGACTTAGGAATAGCGAAAAGAAAGTGAGCCTGAGAGCTCCAAAAGCTCAAATTTTGAATCGTTAATTACTCTTGTTGAACTAAGTCACGATAACCGCTAAAAGTCGAATTGCGACACACGATTACTGCCCTTAACTGGACTCATACTCTGCCTTATAAGTATAAATACCAGGGCAGTCTCGAAGACCCTTTAGCTGTCAACTTGCTCCTCGATCCGATTTGACGAAGGTGAGGTGTTTATGACTTCCGCCAAAACTTCCCGGTGGTTTTCAAAAGCGCGAGCTCTGGGAGCAGTTTTTATTTTCAACAGCGCTACCTAGGAGGAACTGTTACATTTTCACAGTGGTTACCTACTGCTTGTGACGGGAACACGTAAAGACTGATGAGCTCGGTGGTTTTCAAAAGAGCGAGAAGGCCAGCTAACTTAGGTTTCGGTAACAAGAAAATTACGTTTGCGCTAGCGCAGAGCGTACAGCTGACCCAATCATGATGAATGTCATATGGGACGACACGCGACCTTATCCGCAAATCTGATCGAAATCCGTTCGAAATTGATGGAATTATGACCGGTGGTTTTCAAAAGCGCCAGAGGGGTCGAATGTACCAATTATTCTAAAACATTTTCGAAAAAATGACTGGCCCAGATGAAACAAGAAGCAAGTTAGGTACGCGAGAGTTAGGAAAAACGTCAGTGAACCCCCGACGGCATATAGGAGGATCCCCAGTAAGAGGCCCGGTAAATAACCAGGAGAATAACCGTCCTGAGGCCCCAATCACTTCCTGCAAGGCGAGCCGCCTTTGCATAGGCTGCCGTGGTCATCGGCGATACGCCCTCAGCATGAGCTGTGAGGCCCAGCCGCTCCTCGAGCTCCACACCAAGATACTTCCCCAATCGGCGATAGGCCACAGAGAGGCCTTCCAGCCTGACGATAGGTGGCCGCATGAGCCTGCCGTTATAACGCTTATAAGCAATATCACTTTTTTTAATGACAGAATGACAGAATGAAAAAACGCTTCAAATTTTACACAAGTGTTTATTATTCTTTGACATAGGTTAGTTGTGCAAAAATTAATTCTGTCATTGAGAAAACATTTTGAAAAAATAAATAAATAAATAAAATTAATTTTATTAAACAGTTTTTTTTTATTAAAATTTATTTAAAAAATGTTATTAAAATTTATTTAATAAACATTTTTTTCTCCGATGAGACCAAGGGTTTGAAACCCATTGAAGACGATGGGAAGTTTTGGAATGATGAACAAATTAGCGCCTCATTAAGTATATCAGGCCAATTAGGTCAACAAATTTGACCAAAAAAGTCACCCCCTCACACCCACATATGAATTAATGTCACGAGTACATTGTCAACAGTGTTTGAGGTACCTAAGCATTCACATCTGATGTTAGATTCTAATAGTCCACCTGTTCGCAGCTCTGTCGGCTCCTCAACCATTATTGAAAGGTGTTTTCTTTACTTTACACTAATGAACAATTGTGGGGTGGGCGATAACGAGTCACGTGTACTATCCCACCTGCTCATTCTGAGGAGGGTAGAAGAGACAAAAAATGGGCCCAAAGAAATTTTTTGTCTATTGTACCTGCGGTAGAGGAAGTAGTTTGTTGCGGCCGGAAGAAATTGACTGATTGTACTTATAATCATGCAAAAGATAGATTGTACGTCAACTAGGATAACTAAAGGTGCAGGTTTTCAATTGAGAACATGCATCATCATTTTCAGATCATAATATGATCTGAAGCCAGGCAATGAGGCGTTTTCATATTATGAAAACTCCTCATTGTTTAGCGTTCTGAAACCTTAACCTTGGTAAGTAATACTTACCCACCTTGGTACTTTACCAGGTCAGCCCGAAGAAATAATCGTGAACCCATCCCCGTTTGCAGGCGAACCTTCAGCGTTGAAACAAAAAGTGCCGTCTCCTTAACGTTCTCCCTAAATGGAACGGTTTTAATAATGTGGATGCAGCATCAACCTCACAAGGCCGACCAGGCCCCCAATATGAGTCCTAAAAAGCTTTTTGCTCGATTACCGGCCTACTCGTCCGCCTCGCACATTGGCAGTGACCCTGAGTAGCGTACAATACTGCTACTGTAGCAATGGTGATATATCCCATACCATATGGTGACCCGATGCAGTTCTTTCTTAATTATGCGTTCACTCTCACGTCCTGGCAAAGACGTTGACCAGGTGACGACCCGTTGACCAGGTGCCGCACGTACGTTTGACGTGCGTTGAACTTGAAATACGAAAACAACGTGCATTTTGTCGATGCCTCTTTAGGCCAGTCATTAGAGACATCGTAGGTGGAAAAAAATCGACACGTTCTGCTTTTTTGGTATGTTGTTAGGGATGGTACTAGTAGTGTAGAACCAAGTTTGCAGCTTCGAAAGACTTGTGCAAAATGCGTGGTGCTCGATTAACCGCGAAATTTTCGGACTTTTTTCGGTTTTTGGCTTATAACTTAAAAAATGTGCGTCCTATCGAAAAAGTCACTATATACTTAATTAAAGTAGACAAGATTTGCTACAATTTGAGCGCAACAGCAACTTCGTAGGTCCAATAGGTCCCGAGATACAGCTCCTAAAACATAGGCCATTTTTCCCAAAAAGTTAGAAATCGTGGTTTTAGCCGTCTTCCGTACGAAATATCGGCTAAAATATCCATCCCACGAGGAAAGTCATGAGTAATGAAGTTGTAGAGCAATTATTCAGCTTTAATTTAAGCACAATTGGAACCATGTAGGACCAACAGTTCTCGTGTTATCAGGAAAAATCGAAATATCAAGAAAATCGGATTTCTCAAGAAATGTAGCTCCCAATGTTAAATGTAATTAAAAATGGTCATATACTTGTAAAACATGATGAATTGCTGGGAAACTTATGAAAAGACGTAACTGTGATTTATAATAAGATTTATTATTCACATGAAAATCAATAAAATGTTGAAAAAAAAGTAGTACATTTATCTGGATATTCGTCCGCCAGTTGGGCCGAGTGAGGTGGTGGCGGGACGTCATCTGACTCCTGCAACAGAAATTCATGTAAATTAGCAATATAACAATTTACTATATGGGGTAGTTACGTATCATCTGGCTTAGGTAGGTGTCTACCTTTAGGTACTGCTGGACTGACGGGGTTTTTTGGAAGGCCCAGGTTCGTCCTCTCGTTGTTCTTCAGGATCTGGAGACTCCACTAGCGTAGACGGTAGAGGCGCAGGGTCGTACTCGTCATCCTCATCTTCCGACTCGTAGGCTCCGGCCGAAATAGGGCTATTCAGGCAGGTCTTCCCCAGGCAGAACTTGCACATAGCCGAGCATTTCAGCCCTGCTTTCTGGCAAGAGCAGCCCACTCCACCGCATCCTTTCTGGCACCTGCACGATAAAATCCTCAGCAAGGTCATCGGAGCTGCTTCTTTTGTGGATCTAAGTGGTGTGAGCCCCATGTGGTTCCTGGTCCACCCCCAGTTGGTGGGCTCTTTCTCCACCCCCAACCATTTCTGCACTTGGTGGTAGGTGCGGTACGCGTGTTGGGCTGCAGCCTCTTCGGTTGGGGGCAGACGAGCGAGCTGAACCTTGGTAGTGGCAGCCGATCTCACAAACATCCCGTAGCGCAGGGTGTGGAGGGAGTCATCTTCTCCCCCACCATACAGCGCCACGAGACATTTGTTGCCAGCAGAGGCTACCTCCTCATGAGTAACGTCGTGCTTGAGGAAGGTTGCAGCAGCACTAAGGAGGTCCGGACGTTTCATAAGTATTCCCACCATCTTCATTTTCCCTTGCCAGAAGAGTGAAGAGGTGGTGTCACAACCCGTGAAGGCGTGAAGGAACAATTCCATTCCACAGGGGAATGAGAGGTTTCCTCGAATGAAAGATGTTGACGAAAACTGCTTGTACTCTGTTCCACCCCTGACACTCTTCTGAAAGAAAACATTTTGCCTGGTGGAGCCCAATCCATTTAGGAGCACCAAAAGGTCGACGTCTTCTCCAACAATTATGGCGTTCTCATACATCTCACTCTTCTCTAAAGCCGTATTCACAATGAGGCAGTCGGCGTCCTCTGGGGCTTGCTTGTTTTCTATCCCCTGGCTCTCCAGTCCGTTGCAGATGAAAGTTATCAAACGCTGTTTGTTTCTTGGGTTGGACAAGAACTTGTCTTGGGGCACTTTGATCAGCGTCGATTCGTCAAAAAGTATGTCGTTACTCGCTGAAGCTGCATAACGACGTCGCCTCTCTGCTGTTTTTGTGCTCCGACCAGCCCCCTCTTCTGGGTAGCCATCGAACACGACTGAGACGTTCGTTTTAAAGTGTTTGATAGTGTAGGTGATGTAAGCAGCTACGATTTCCCTCACTGAGACGTTGCGTTGCCATATCACCTTGTGGAGTAAATACCCTCCATCCACGACAACAAAGGTACGTTCACCAACAGCGACATTTTCTGGGAGGGGTGTGAAAGCGGAGTACAAAGATGACTTTGTCCCTTTTCTCATTCCTTCTTCACAGAATAGGGACAATGGATATGGGGCCAACTCGAACGTGAAGTGATGTTTAAGATCGTCTTCCGACTGCTTGGTTATGCACAGCCGTTGGAATATTGTTAGAGGGTCAACAACGACTTGCTTGTTGTGCACCTTGATGGTGGGCGCTGCCAATGTTCGTACTCTGTCTTTTCTTTTAAATCCAACAGTTCCATACGACTTTCCACTGATTTCTTTGACTCCATTACAGCCCAATTCTTGGGCCATGTGGCAATTCACTTCAGGGCCTCCAACCACGCCACTGTAGGTTGACATAACTGAATCATTGTACGGAAATGGTGTGTAGACTTGGAACCAGGATTTCAGTTTCTCCACATCTGATGAATCGCGTTCAATTCGAGCAGGCCTCATGTCAACGTGTTGTTCTGTTGTGTTACATGAGGTGTCCCAAAATTTCTCTAGCCCCTCGCAGATGTTAAGCATGCATACCATACCACCAGTCCAACGGGCTAGAACACTATTGGAAATTCCTCGGCCATGTGTTAGACCTCCTTGGCTTTTCATTGATCTCATTAACACTTGTTCTATAGTCAAGTCGGTCCAAATACCAGACCAAAATTTGTCGGATCGACGAATGGTGAAAGCTCCTTCTGCAGTGAATGAAATAAATTCGGTGGGATCCATTTTCTCTTGCAGGTCACTCATGTCCTGCACATAAAGACGAGCGCTCTTCGCGTACAGGAAGTGCCCAGCTGAGTGGAAGAAGGGTAGCATGCTCTTTATGGTGTCTATGTGGAGTTCCCAATCGCCCATCCTCTCTGCTTGGATGAATTTTTTTATGAGTGTGGTCATTGTGTAATATTGCACCCACAGTTTTGATGTGGGGCTTCGGTGTTTCAATTCATCAAGCGCAGTTTTGAATTTGGCAGTTATTACCTGAACTGTGTCATTTTCTGCAGCTTGCAGAAACACACTTCTTTCACTTGGTTGTAGCAGGCTTTGAATTTCGTCATGTTCCTCCTCAGCGAACTCTATTTCGTTGTTCAAAATTAGCGTGGCTAAAGCGAGATTTGTGAGTATGTGAGCTCTCACAGCCCGTGAGTACGCGTGCCCATGTAGGATTTTTTCCACACTATTCTCGGCATATATGGTCGTGAGGAGCACATTCAGTCCACTACCAGCCATGATCGCGCCAATGGCTCCCATAAACGACATTAACAGGTGGAACCCTCCCAGTCTCACCACCACATTGCTGAGCTGTGGATGCTGGCAGTGTTGTACGATATCTCGGGCTTTCCAGTAAAGAGGTTGATCATATGTAACAAAACATGTTTTCTGGCCATGAGCAGAGGTTCTTTCGCTGGCCTCAAGAAGGGATGTCAAGATTGTGTCGTAATCGGTTGGGGGAGCATGGATGAACGGGAGAAACACGACTTTTGAACGCTTGAATGGAAGTTCTTGTGTCACCTGCTCCATGAAGCCATTCCAGCCAGGGATACCTGGCAAGTTGGTGGACTTCCCAAATAACCAGAGCAAATCTGGGGTTGTGGGCAGTATGTCTGTATTGATTGTCACATCAGCGATTGAGATGGCTGACAAGCCTACTTTCTTTGTCATGGTGGAATGCTTCAGGTCTGAGACAGTGTGTGAACTGATTGTGTCTGCAGAGACATACCTCAAACGTGGTACGCTTTTATCTGGGAGGACTGCAGATTGTGGCGAGATAATCATTATACCACCCATTTCATGGAATGTGTTAGCTCCATCTATTGTGTTCACATTCACGTCAGCATTATCCCACACAAACTGCATGAAAGCACCTTTCTCAATGAGTTGTGAGATTTCTCCACGGAGGATAGCAGAGCTTTCAACACGCATTGCCTCGCTGTATGTACAGGAAAATCCCATCGCGTGACAGAGGTTGACAAGGTGCTTTGACCCAAATTTTCGGTACAAGTACGAACCTAAGCTTAGCTGAATTGACGAGAGGAAGGATCTGGGCCTGACTGCAGCCATTATAGCATGAGCAAATGCTGTACATTTCTTTTGCCACTGATCCCGTGAAACGCGTTTATTTTTCAGTACAACACTTTCAAGAAGCAGTTTCAGAGTGTCAGGTATAAAATCATTTGCGTCTTTGAAGAAGTCATCCGATGGGGGATAGTGAGTTGTGTCAAACGTTTTAGACCGAATGTCTTCCAAAATTATCTGTGCTGCCGCTTTCACCACCCTGAGTCGTTCTTGAGCAGGATCACTCCTCCGTTCATTATACCAATTATCGTACAATATTCGCTGCCCAATGTCTTTGAAACTCAAAATTGGACTGTGATGGGGCCCAACTTGGGTAAAACAGATTTTTTCCCCATACCGCTTCTTCAAATGGGCTTGAACACTCTTGTCATGTGGTTTGTAGTCACCTGTGAAATGATCAGTGATGAGGTCACTCAGGGAAAACTGGCATTCCTCTCTGGTTTCTGCTAGGTATGCATAGATACGCTCCATACCCTCTATGATCTCCGATTGCTCAGGACGCCCTCTTTTACCTCCAGTAGTTCGTGCTAAGGAGAATAATTTAGTTCGGCATTTAAGGTGGTACTTACACTCGGCAGCAACCAGGTCACTTATACAAGACAGACGCTGTATAATCTGTTCCCCCCATTCACCAGCAGAGTGAGCTTTTTCTAGAACACTATCTTTGAAGTTCATTGTTTCTACTGTACGGATAACAACCCGCCGATGAACACTTAATTTTTGCTGGGCCTTGACGAATTCCTCAGTGATTTTTTCTCCACACAAAAAGCAAATATCCGCCATTATGTGATGCCTTGAGCCCGAGGCAGAGGCACATGATGTGCTCCTACTAACACGTGAAGTTGAAGAATCAGGAACATCTCCTCCACGACGGAGAGATGCTTTAACATTACTTTCCACGGAGTACCTTTTCCTACATGAGTCATGTACGGTTACTTCGTTTAAGGTACTCAAAAACTGTTTGTTCTGGCTAAGCCCACGTTTCTCACTCACCTCGATTAGCGTCTGAATACCGCGTTTTTTCACTGTCACTGTTCCTTCCTCATCAAGTGCACCACTGCATATAAAGCAAACACCCGCTGAGCTAGAACCCGACATTTTAAAAGGACAAAACACCTTAGGTGCTTGCTTCGCGAAAAATAAAATGTTTAAACGAAAAATCAGTTTGAATAGTTCGATCCGAACTTTGCCCTTTCAACAAACCAGGGTTGCCAAGTGCCGATCACAAAAACCCCTGAATAGTTCGATCCGAACATGGCCCTTTCAGCAAACCAGGGTTGCCAAGTGCCGATCACAAAAACCGCTGCGACTCCCTTGAAAATCCCCCCCAAATCACTCTTGGAAATAATTGAAGTCGAGAAAATACATTTTTCAAATGATACCAGGAGCATGCGTATTAAATGTCTATGAAATAAATTTTATTGAATTTAATTAATTAATAATACCTAATGAATAATTATGTACATATGGTACACTAGGTAGTGTACCAAATGTACATAATAATAATTATTAATCAAGTAAATCATTTAATGAATCAGAATTAGGTCTTTTCATAAGTTTCCCAGCAATTCATCATGTTTTACAAGTATATGACCATTTTTAATTACATTTAACATTGGGAGCTACATTTCTTGAGAAATCCGATTTTCTTGATATTTCGATTTTTCCTGATAAAACGAGAACTGTTGGTCCTACATGGTTCCAATTGTGCTTAAATTAAAGCTGAATAATTGCTCTACAACTTCATTACTCATGACTTTCCTCGTGGGATGGATATTTTAGCCGATATTTCGTATGGAAGACGGCTAAAACCACGATTTCTAACTTTTTGGGAAAAATGGCCTATGTTTGAGGAGCTGTATCTCGGGACCTATTGGATCTACGAAGTTGCTGTTGCGCTCAAATTGTAGCAAATCTTGTCTACTTTAATTAAGTATATAATGACTTTTTCGATAGGACGCACATTTTTTGAGTTATAAGCCAAAAACCGAAAAAAGTCCGAAAATTTCGGGGTTAATCGAGCACCACGCATTTTGCACAAGTCTTTCGAAGCTGCAAACTTGGTCCTACACTACTGGTACCATCCCTAACAACATACCAAAAAAGCAGAACGTGTCGATTTTTTTCCACCTAAGCCGTTTTTTATGTCTACGGTGACTGGCCTACTTCCCCCAAAGTAGGTAGGTCTCCTAGTTGTGGTTTCCACAGGAGTGGAGTTTTTGGTAAGTTGAAACCATCAGATCGTTGGCTTTTGATAAGTGCACGTGTAATAGGTACGAGTTGTCGTCAGTTTTGAAAAATGAATTGATTATCGGGGAGCCTCTAGGCTATTCATTACCGTCTGATTGTCTTTGATAACGTGGAATTAAACGAATTGAAATAGTCAAAACGGAGCGTGACTTCGTTGATTATTTTTAAAGATTTTCAAGGAGCCTCCTGTTGGAATGAAATCGAGCTGTAACGGCTTAATTAGTTTTGAGCTAATCGGTCGGACTTCCTCAATAGCGGGGCATAGCGATGTCGCGATAAAAAATCGACCTCTCCATTTTGGTGGTAGGTTCTCTTTAGGGTTTTGAAGTGGGAGTGGAATTTATTGAGAGGCACTCGGGATGACGATGTTTGGTTGTAAACAATGTCTCAGAGACAATAATTGTCTCAGACAAATTATTTGGCTACCAAACAATTCCTACCAATAACGATGAGGCAAAACGCGGCAACTCAAAATGTTGGTTTTTTTTTTTTTGTTTTTTTTTTTTTTCAGAAATGAGTTTCAAATTTTTCCACGTCAAACTTTCAAAACGTCACTTACGTGCACTGCTACGAGACGTTGCCGACAGCTCATGAGTACAAGCAGCGCTTCATCTGCGGAGCGTAGAGGAACTTATGTTATCACTCTTGTCAGCTGTGTCTCACTCTTGTCTTCAATAATTGAAGAAATAATTGAAATTATTTCAGTTCCTATTTCCGAAATAGTATTTCGACAATAATGTGATCATCTAGTTGATATAATATATCAACTAGATGAAATTATAATTAAGATTATATATTATATAATCTTAATTATAATTTCGCGACGGGGGTCGACAACTCCGATCGGCCTCGAAATTTGACATTATCCGTTTCAAGTGGTCTAGATTCTAAATCCGAAATGTCCGTCCGCCGCATAGTGGGGCAAACCCGCGATTTTCCGGCAAAAACTCTCAAACCCCGTATTCTTATTGGAAATTCAACGCTGATCACGAATTATTCTACATCTTGGAACTAAAATGCTTTCCCTCCATGTTTCCGGCCAAAAAGCTACCACAAACGCATATATGCGTATATATTATTTTGTCATTTCCGTAGATATTTTATCATGCACTAATGATGGAGAAGACATTTCGCCAAATTTTCCGACCGTCACGACATGCTTTGACGTTGCTTGGTAAATCTGGATAAAAATCGTTGTGTGGATAGATCTATCACTAGTTAATGCTCTGACTGCAAGCTGTCACTGGCACCGAGTACGCAAACGAACGCAGCTGAAATTTTCACACGAGTTTCACTTTGATGCATAAAGTCGGAAAATTGCTGAGCCGGACCGGAGGAAAGCTGAGGAATTTTTAAAAGCTTCAGAAACTATTGTAGGTATCGTTCAATTATAAAACTAGCATAATTTCAATGATTGAAATGTCATTTCCCTGAGAAAAATGTACATAAACAAAACGTTGTGGCGTTTAAATTGCACCCACATATACTATGGGAATCATGCCAAAAAAGCTCAACTTTTTTCAAGTGCAAGTTCAGGCTCACGTATAAAATTCAAGTCAGTGCTTTCAATCGGTCATTTAGCGATATTTCGAAAAGCCCATGATTCACGCCTCTAAACAAGGTTGCAAACCCAGTCTTTTCGGAAAAGCTTATCAAGGCTTTTTTCTGCAACTATTAAATAGTCGCAAATCATCAGAAATAGTTCGCAAAACGCGAGTTAGGGTTTTTGCCGCGTTTGCCCCACTGTCCGTCCGGGCCGTTTTTAGTAGGAATTTTTTTAAAAATCTGAAATTTTGACAAAATACTTGGTTTACCATCTAGTTGTGACCACGAGGTTTTCAGCCCGATCGCCCAAACCCGTGGGGCGCTTTGGGGCTAAAATGGGGCTACGAGATTGGTTTTTTGAAGGCTTTTAGCTATGCGATCGAGTTAGGTGTCGTTTTCGAAGTATTTTTGGACGTAGAATCCATTTTTGGGGGTTCCGGAACGATCCGATATCACAGGGCTTTCTTGGAGCTAAAAATGGGATTTTTGAAGGATCCCAGTAGGTTAAATATTTTTCGAGTAAAAAATCCAAAAATAATTTTTTTTGGAGATATAACAATCCCAAAAAAAAAAATTTTTTTAATTTTTTCATTGACAGAGTTAAATTTCTGTACAAGTAATGTATGTACATATATCAAAGAATAATAAACCCTTGTGTAAAATTTGCAGCGTTTTTTCTATAATAGAAATAATTATAATATAATAATATTATGACATATTATAATATGTAATATAATAATATTATGACATATTATAATATGTGTATAAATACATAATATACATTGTATATTATACATAATGTGATAATTAGATTTGAGTCTTAAAATTGAAACCATGATCTCCAAGACTGCCTACTCTTGACTGCATGATATTTTTGTACCTTTCTACGGATAGCTTTTTTGAGCAATAAATATACTCATAATTAAATAATGATAAAATAGGTAGGTACAGCAATGAAATATCACACGTTTTTTCTCCCTGACCTGTTGAGTCAGTAGGTATCCCCTGAAAAGTAATCGCCGGGATACACTTAATTCAGAGGTTAATTATTTATCTCTGAATTAAGTGGATCCCGGTGATTATACGCCCTAGGAATATATTGACAGCCCGTTCAGCTAAAATATTTTTCCGAAAAAACTGTAGACTATAACTATCTATACGGAAAAAACTGTAGACGATGCGAATCTGGCGTCTGTAACTAGTTCCTCTACGCTCCGCAGATGAAGCGCTGCTTGTACTCATGGGCTGTCGGCAACGTCACGTTGCACTGCTGAGCATTTTTTATAACCACATTTTTTTGTTAGTGTCCAGACTTCCCGCAGGATTACGGCACTTGAGCTGATTTTCGATTATAATCGAGTAATTATTTCTTGCTGGTTTTTCGAATGTTTGGTAGGTAAGAATAGGTTCTTCAGTCAAGTTGGGACCTTCACCGTTTTCGTTCAGCCAGGTCCGTCAGCTTCCTCACCCGCTGATATGGTTCGTCTCATTAACGAGTGATATTGAAAATGACTAAATAAATAAATAAATAAATAAATTAGTTTTTTTCACGTAATTGAAGAGAACGATCTCTCTTGTCATGCATTTTTCGGATCAGTGGAGGTCGTACAGATCTAAAGCAAAGGAAGTTTTTTCTCTACAATGTTTGATCTGATGTTGGACCTCGAAAAATGGATTATGCGTCCAAAATTATTCGGAAAACACCTTATTTGACCTCCTGGGATCCTTATAAAAATCCCATTTTTAGCCCCATAGAACCCCACGGTGAGAATCGGATCGTTCTGGGACCTCCAAAAATGGATTTAACGTCCAAAAATACCTCGAAAACAACACCTAACTTGACCCCATTGCCGAAAACCTTTTTAAAAAAAAACCTCCCGTAGCCCTTTTTAGCACCACAGAGCCTCACGGGTTGGGGCGATCGGGCTGAAAACCTTGCGGGCACAACTGGATGGTAAACCGAGTATTTTTTTTTTTTTTTCTTCAAAATTTCGGATTTTTAACAAATTTCCTATTGCCCGAAACGGCCCGACTGGCACTGGCCGTCGATCCTGGCTGTGTGTGGTGCACGGACCCGGAGGGCTCGGCGAGGCATGTGCTTCGGAGCTGCCTGGCATTCGGGACGGAACGGGCTGTCCTGGAGGCTGAGGTGTTCCCTGACGGCATGAGGGAGGACTGGAGCAAGTATGTCTTGCGGCAGCTGCCTTGAGGGTTCCGGCGGCCACAAGGCCCCCACAGGCAACAGTGAGCCGTGGAGGGAACGACAGCTGGTCGAGTATTGACTCCAAATAGTCGCCCCCCAGGGCTTGCTTGAGTCACGACCCATGTAAGGGTGGTTGAGCAGTGGCTCCCATTCTGGGTATCGCTCCCCCCCCCCCCCCCCCATTAACCATTTCCCTTCCATTTCGTCTCCTCCTGTCGTGGCGCCCGTAAATGTGGGGGCCTGCTGGTAGCTCCAAAAAAAATTCCCAAAACGGCTCGGACGGCGGCAGAATTTTCGACTTCCGACACGAATACATAGGTGTATTCATCCAAGAATAATACACCAAAAGGGCTAAAAGAGCTTGGAAATATAGAGCAGAAGGCGCAAAAGTCAGTTGAGCTCTTCACCCAATCATGTGTTGTTCCATCATTAAATGATGGAATTCAAAGGTGGTAAAGGTGGTGAAATTTTCACCACCTTTACCACCTTTGAATTCATTTCGTCATAAATCAATATTTAGGAATCCTAAGACGACTAGAATGCCGTCTTGTGATATAGAAACAATGGGTAAGTCCATGTTCATGGAATATAGTTAACTATATATATTTAAATTTAAATAATTTAATTGAGAAAAAACCGAATTCTCATAATATTTATATTATAAAATAAAATAATTTATATTATAAATTCCCAGGTTGGGAATATTCGCCAAAAATAAATTCTCGGGAATTTGCCCATCACTGTTACTGGCCGGTAGACCCATGACCTCTTCGAGTTACTTCAGTAGGAACTTTGTGCCCTTGAAGAGGTTCAATTGCCCTCATGTTGCACCAGGACTTGGTACTCTTTCCCCAGTCCACTGATCCCAGAGCAAGATATATCTATATATATATATATATATATACGTATCGCGCTCCAGGGCCCCAGACTCGACCTTTGTCTGATGCCAGACTTTTGCTGATCTCGTTTCTGACCACAGCAAAGAAAAGGATCGACGGATCATGAGTTCCATGAAATTGCGAGTTCTGGTGGATGGATTTGGTAAAATTGATATCTGATAATTAGGTACTTTTCGATACAGGACTCAATGTGTCTTCTCAAGTTTTCGGGAGCCGGAGAATAAATGTTGGTCGTAGGAAATTCTGTTCGTAATTTACGCTCTGGTCGTGTTTTGTATTCACCCCTTCTCTGAGCTCGCATTGTACTGTCTTGTAAGACGTACGAGCTCCTGGATCATTACACTACCATAAGGACGGTTTCTGGACCATCGGCTCACAAAAGGCGAACTGCCAGGCGATGGATGACCTCATGAAAGACGCCCATGTTCAAACGGGCTTACCCCCAACAAACAAGGAACACTGAACTCTCGGAAAAGGGGATCGAAGGTTTGACATCCCGGCCATAGACAATGCGCTTAGAGTTCATCAATGACAAGTGAAGGAGCACAATTTATTGCCGGCACTCTGTCCTATAAATACCCACCCAAGAAATACATTACGCAACTTTTATTCGCCTCTCCATCGAGTTTTACCCGCGTTGGTGTTTTTTCTTCTACCGTCAAGATTGTCGGCATTATCGAAACCCGAGTCGGCACTTTTGGGGCCCCGACGTGCCCTTGCACTCAAAGCAACTCGATTGCATTTTCAATGTCGAATGCCTACCTACCCCTACAAGCAGTCTTTCTTTCTTCTTGCGAGCAAGCCCTGATAGAACCCCCAACTTTACATAGTTAACTGACAATATCCAACATTAGTTTTTGTGTCTTCCTCCCTATCCTGATAAAAGGAGGACATTTTTATTTTTCAATCCTCTTCTTCTATTGGTCTTGTCTTGTAATATTATTCAAGTTGAACGACCCACCTTGTACGACGCCATTGCCATTGGAATTCGAACTTGTAGACAATTCTTAGAACTCCTTCGTTCGAAAATACGAATGCCCTGTTGAAAAACAGGGACCTTGCCACTGCAGAACTTACAAGCGAATTCGCATGAGATGCGGGAGAGATTAATAAAGAAACGTCACTCAATGTCGAGCTATCGGAAGCGTCCATCTTGATGGACTGATTGTTGTTTTGGGTTTCAACGTTTTGGAAACTTTATCCATTCCACTAAATTAGCTCACACAGGGATTAGCATTTGATATTGTGACACGGTTGGGAATCAATTCAAGAACATTTTAGTGGCTTCAAGAGGAGAATGTGATTGCGGAACCGGGAGAATCGTGTATGTTAAGCCCGCAGTGCTGGGCGGTAACTCCTAAAAGTATATTCGTAATGGTAGTGGTGGTGTGAAACAGAGACTCGTGTATTTAGTAAAACTACAGTTTTACTACATAACATAGCACCTCAAAATACCTATGCATTTCCTCTCTCATATCTCCTACTGGTACCACGCATAGTCATCTATATCAAAGAATAATAAACCCTTGTGTAATTTTGCCGCGTTTTTTTTTTTTTTTTTAAATTTTAAGAACCGGCCGATTCGAATTTGTTTCTCAGGAGTCGATAACCGATACCTACTTTTCCGCTCTTGAACAAGTTTTTTTCGTATTTACTGTTTTATGTCCATGTTTTGAAGAAGATTGAGTGATTCTTAAATCGAGTCACTGCAATCTAATAGAGAGTTCCTAAAGCCACTTTTTGCCTAACGGTGATGAGTTACGGTCGACGTAACTCGAGATTTCGCGCATGCGCGGAAATAACGGTGATAACTTACGTCCTTATGCCTAACGTCGAACGTTATTGCCGTAAAGTTACGGCAATAAACTTACGGTCTTAAGGATACCGCCGTTAATTTCGAGCAATAGAACGTAAATAGCGGCACTTTAAATTTAGCGTGACTTTTGATAAGACCGTATCTCTGTTACGGTCTTATGTGAAGTTAGCTTTTCTTTGATTCTCCCTAGACAAATCCCTTACGGTGATAAAAATTAACGGTCGACGTAACTCGGATGTTTCTTTAGGAACTCTCTAATAATTAGATCTAACAATTATTGATTCTTCAGTTTCGTCCTTTCTACTCCTACAGGATTGTTTTTTTTTTTTTTAGAAGAATAATTCTTCTCAAATTTCTCTTAATACTCAATCCAATGATAATTATTATTACCATTGATTTCCGCTCATTTCAATAATATAAATTAGTTTCTAAAAAAAAAAAAAAAATTATTATGAAAAAGAAAATTTCATTTAATGATTGTTAAAAAAAAAATAATCACAATACTTTTCCAACCCGCTGCAAATTTTACATAGGGGTTGATTATTCTTTTATATAGGCGCAACAATTAATTCTGTGTCGCTACAGTAACTGTTGCGACACAGAATTAATTGTTGCGCCTATATACTGTTGTTCACAACTGTTGTTGAAAAAAATATAAAACATTTTCTCTACGATGTTTGCGCAGATGTGAGACCTCGAAAAACGGATTTTCATCCAAAATTGCTCGGAAAACGACACCTCTTTTGACCTCCTGGCTTCCTTCAAAAATGCCATTTGTAGCCCAAAGAAAGCCCCAAACATCCTCACGGTGAAATCGGATCGTTCTGGGACCTCCGAAAATGGATCCTAAGACCCAAAAACAGTTCGAAAACGACACAAATCTCGACCCTATAGCCGAAACCCTTTAAAAAAAACCTTCCGTAGCCCCATAGCGCTCCGCTGGTTGGGACTAAGGGGCCGAAAACCTTGCGGGCACAACTACATGGTAAAGCGAGTATTTTGTCGAAAATTTCGGATTTTTAAAACAATTCCTACTGCCCAAAACGGCTCGGATGGCGGACGGACATTTCGTTTTTGGAATCTACATGTCATGGAACGGATAATATCAAATTTTGAGGTCGATCAGAATCCTCGATCTCCATCGCGATTACATAGGTACATTCGAAGAAATAAACCAAAAGTCGAATCGATTTACCGAAATAAATTCATTTCGGAGAATTGGATATCCCTAAACTCGCGTGGTTGATGTTGCATCAGGTTTTTCGTGTTTTTGTTATTATTGTCTACTAGCTGCTCCGGCTCGCTTTGCTCGCCTACGCACCCATCCGGGGGGCTGCGCCCCCCTGGACCCCCCAGTGGGTGAGTAGCATCGATGGACACGTTGGAACCCCTACATGAAGGAATTCCCAAATTCGCAGAATTGCAGTGCTCGGTTGGGACAGCTTGAAACAATAATAATAATATTTAAACATGTCTCATGTAGAATAATAAAGTTGAAAAATGTTTCAATATTATTATTATTATTATGTTTCAAGCTGTCCCAACCGAGCACTGCAATTCTGCGAATTTGGGAATTCCTTCATGTGGGGGTTCCAACGTGTCCATCGATGCTACTCACCCACTGGGGGGTCCAGGGGGGCGCAGCCCCCCGGATGGGTGCGTAGGCGAGCAAAGCGAGCCGGAGCAGCTAGTACTTCTGTATTATCGTCAAAGTGCTAGTGAAATCATATTTAAAGTCCACCATCAATCCCTGAAAATTTCATCAAAATCGAATCAATATTGGCTGAACCTGCTGGGAGAAGGTTAGGCCAGTGTCGACTCATGAATGAATATACCTATTACATCTCTAATGGTTGACGATAAGCAGTTAGGCAAGCTCCAAACAGATAAATCCCCCCCCCCCTCGCCTTTTTCAGGGGAATTCACACTCTCGGGACACTTTAGGACACTTTCAGGACACTATTTGAACTCACCCCAGTGTCATCATATGGTAACTCACCCCAGAGTCATCATATGGTACAAAATTGGGACTGCTGGAAACGGCTTTTCATTGTATGTACCTATATAGGTAAACCATTCTTTCCCGAGGGATTCATACTCGCAGGACACTTTTGGACAATTTAAGGGACACTATCCAAAACTTTTTATGTGATACCTGAGATCACGATGGAAAAAACCGTATCTCCCTATCTTCAACGGTTTTATAGAAGTACTGCGCTCCCCCCCCCCCCCCCCCCGAACATCCCATCTCTCTATCTCTAATGGTTGAGGATACATGGGATACACAGTTTCATTGTGTATAGGTAATGATTGTATATAGGTAATCCATACAGTTGGGACAGCTCGAAACGGCTTTTCATTGTATATAGGTAATGATTGTATAAAGGTATTTCGGACGTAGAATTAAACGTAGAATCGGAATCCGCGATAAAAAAAAAAAAAAAAAAAAAAAAATGTAGATAGGTAGTAAATTTGAATGTGTAGGTAGGTAGGAAAAAGAATGAGATTTTTTGTTAAATAAGCCTGGGTACTCATCTAAGGCACAACCCGGGTGATCCCTGAAAATTTCATCAAAATCGAATCAATAGTGGCTGAAATCCCCACTCCTTCTTTTCTTTAGTTGAAGGAGGGGAAAACGGAAAAAATCCTTGAGGGCGCTCAACCTATCTCAGAATGTAGATCATTTTTGAATTTCTCGAGATTTTCAAGAATATATATAAATTTTTTAATTTTTTTTTAATTCAATTTAATACAATTTTTCGATACTTTTCTCGATAATCGATTCAATTTAAATCGATTCATTTAATTTACATCAATTTCCATCTGGGAGACCTTGCGCATAAACCTTGGGAGCGCCCCTTAAAGGCTGATGTCCCACCCGCTCAGAGTGAAGAGTGATGGCGGGGGGATAGAGGGTTTCACCCGTCGCGACGGGTCGGTGACGCCCGCCCAGTTTTTTCAAAACTCAACTCGCTCTCAAAAGTCGCTCATCGTCGGAATGAATTTGGTCGATATCTCCTATTAAAATTCGGATCTCTAGGTAGGCTACGGACGAAACGCGGACAAAATCCGGCTATTAACGGCGGAATAAATCGAAAAAATTAATTGAGCGAATTCGCGCGCGCCAAAAAATTCGCGCAACAGGTATTTCGGACGTAGAATTAAACGTAGAATCGGAATCCGCGATAAAAAATGGGGGTTATAGGGGAGCGAAAAACACGTTTCGCGCAAATTCGCGGGTTTGCGCGCGTCGCGCGGAATTTTAATATAGCCTATGTTGGGGGCAATCGCAGCCGAGACCGTTAGGAAAAAACCCCATTCAAATCCGTTCAGCCGTTTAGGCGCCTATAAGGCACGACAGACAGACAGACAGATAGACAGAAACCCGATTTTATAGAAGTATAGATAGAAGAAGATAGATAGATAGATAGATATTATAAAGACTACCAAATTATTATATATACATATATCATCTAATTGGGTTGTGTCCGCCGGAATTCTGAGCCCTGCAGTGGATCGATTTCAACGTTAGGCTCATTGAAATCGGGAAGTCCCCGTGATTATTGCAAAATTGTCGCCTTTCTTCTAAACCTCATCCTTCATCGCGAAAGAGGCTCTCGTTACTAGGGATTACTAGGGAAATTTTGGTAATGCCAAAACGCGGTACAACAGTTACTTTTGGCGTCTGTTTTGAACGGAACTACGTCGGTTAAAAGGAGCTTTTTACGCTGATTTCAACGAATCCAAAACTATTTCTGTGCGATAACCCGTTCCGAAGTAGGTAGGAGGTGGGTAGGAGTTTCTTTTGCGAGCCTTCGATTCGAGGTTGTTATTAAGACAAATTACGAGTTGACGAGTTGCTACGTGTGTTTCGGGTGAACCATGAGTTGCACTATTCATAGGTGATGGACGGGAATTTGATATTTCGTGCATCGGGAAGTCCCCGTGATCTACTAATTAACTAGGTACCTAGGTACTATTAAATAAATAAAAAATTTTGCCATACCACCATGCTCACTTCGTTGGGGCTTTAGCCCGTTAAACGATGTCCAAACATACCTACTATAGTACCAATCATACCAATCTATAGATTGGGGCCCCAACAGACCCCTAGTTATTATTATTTTAGCTTTGATAACCACGATTTCATTTCCAGTGGTGGTTGGATCTGACTGGGTCACTTGGTTACTTCCATTAAATGTAAATTTTACCTCATTGGGCTTGTGGATGATCCCGGGCCAGAATGTTTTGAAATCAGCTTTAATTATCCGGATTTCATCTTGAAAATAAATAAAAAACGCCCCATTTTCAGAAGACAGGCGTACAAAATCTAGTCCCGTGTTTAATGATTGAGGCAAAATCGACTCTTCCAAGTAAAAATTTTCTTAGAAATCGATTATTGATACCCATCCTTAATACTTGTGTTCAATTGTTTATTTTTAATGTTTAAAATAATGTATTGTGTTATTTTCTATTTAACTCGGAATGTAATCGTCCCTGAGCCAGTTAAGTCACTCAGGGGTTCATTTATTGTGTTTTTATGTTCATATTTGTCCTTCAAAACTCATGTGCCCATCAACGAACCTCGTTATTACCTCCCATTGTCTGTTCAAAAAAGTGGGTCATGAGGGTGTTCGTGGTGAAAAAACAAAAACGAATGAAACTCCCTCTTAAAAAGGAATTACGCTCTGGGCGTGCCAATATTTTTCGAGGGAAGCCCCGCTACCTGGACGCGCTTCCAATCATTATTTCGCAGGTTGCGTGCAAAGCGTTTTTCGTCCGTATACCTGAAGTGGGATGAATCCACAGCTGGTACCTTTTGATAATGGAGGATTACTCCATCACCTGCCCCATCATCCGTTGTGCTGCCCCTACTCTATCTAATCTTCACAGTGTGAAGATGTCATGTAGGTCAGTATGTACGTTATTTCAAACTAGGGAAAATAATTACAGTTCTCTTGAAACATGTATATTTCACAAGCTTTCGTCACTCGGTGATCAATCTACTCTTCATCTAAATTCTAAGGTACAAATCCTGCTTCGAAGTTAGTTTCGGGTTGTAAACAAACCAACAAACAAACAAATTTCTACACGATTATTACAACATCCACCGTACATTTGTAGTACACAAATATCCTTTATACAAGGGGGAAGAATGAAACTACTGAATTCCATCGTTTTCGTAGGAAAAACAACAACAATAATTGTAAATGTAATTATTACATTTAAAATGGGAGAGAATGAACTAAAAACCAAAACTGAAACATTGCTATTCTACACTGTTTATGAGAAATGAGAACAAGTAGTCCTATCACATCTCAAAAGAGCTAAATAATTTTTTTTTTTTTAATTTCAAGGTATTGTTGCATCAGCTTCATCTGCTGGTGATAGAACTCGATTTAAATGAACAACAACATTACTTCTCCCTTTCCTACGATACTTACGGATTAATAGACAATATTTTGAAAAATGTACTTCATAAATTTTATCGCAACTTACAAGGCAAATCGAAGGCAAATTTGTTCATAATTTTTTACGTATGTTTAGATTTATCAAAATAATATGAACCGAAACCAAACAAATAATTTTCGGTACTCTAAGAAAGATACTAAAAATTTGAACACGAATTAAAAAATATATTTTTACAATTTTATCACACTAATAATAAATTTTTAATACTAACCATTTATGAGAATTTATCACTTCCAGAAACGCTTAAATAATAGTTACTTATAACATTTATCACTATTTTGATCAGTAAGTATAAAAATCACAAAATATTCTTTTTACATTACTTTATAGAGTATTTCTCGAACGTTTGTGTTGTACTTTATCTGCAAAGGTATTTAGGAAAATCAAAAATCAAAACAACAAATGAACGAACGAAATTGGATGAAATAAATAGAACAGAACAATGGGAAAAAAAGTGTCGAAGTCCTAAGTAGTTAGCCCTTAAAATGCCTAGCCTTAACTTTCTACACTCAAGGAAAAACCTCCCTTTATCACAATTTTTACGAACATGAGAAACATTTTGAGCTACGTCTCCGCACTCGGTCCCTCGTTCTTTAGTCAGATATTTATTTAGTATTGATATTTGTAATCACGATGAGCAGTTGATGGGTTCTAACCCTGATGTGCCTCAACTGACCGTTGTTGCAAATTCAATACGTCTTGTGATAGTTGTTATGGTGTTGTTCGTAAGGTAACAATATCTTGGAGCGCTGGCAAGTTCAGCCGCTGTTTTACTTCAGTCGTAAATTGAATGCGGAGACAGAACTCTCAACAATGTATACATTCAAATGCCCCTCACAAAGTGTACACTACATACCGTAATTTTTCGACACTATCAGACGTTATCGGCCATCCTTATCAAATCAGTCTAAAAGAAACTATTCCCTTCAGTTTCTGTAGTGTAGTTCTCTGCGTTGCTAGTATATTTTACAACTTATGTGACGGTATAAAAAATGGTATAAATACTCGTAAAAGAAGAATAAAGTGTTATTCTCAATTATCGTTTGGCAGTTCTTGTTATTATTTACTAGCCCATTTCATGGTTTTTCATTAAATCATCATAATTAACTCTCTTGTCAAGCGGGTAATATAATGCAGATTCAGATCTCATTGAACCAGTTACCAGTGAACTGCTCAAATTCCAGGTGAACTTGGATGGTTACAGACAGCGCAGTGTGGAAGTTGGTGCACAATGATTTCAGTAATCTTCTGGCACACTGAAGAAAAAATCCTCATTTTTAACAATGATTATTTCACTGAGATAACTCTGAAACTGGGATGAAATAAAGAATCAAAGTTGCACAGAGACTTTTTGTAGGGTAAAACTAACTAGTTCTGACTGAGCAGTGCGAGCAGCTGGATTTGATCGTAGCAGGTATCGCTCATGTGTGGATGCTAAAATCCTTTGGTGGGGAAAGAAAATCATGTTAGACGAGAGCTAATGGACACAAGTACTTTACACAAGTACTTTACAAATACAAATACACAAGTAGTGTATTTTTGTACTTCTCGGTGACGGTTTTTTTTTTTTTTTGTTTTTTCTTTTCTTTTTTGTGGATGAACTTTGTGAAAATGTTCAATCCGCTGTTGAAACTCGTAATGTTGCCTAACATATTAGAGCGCTTGTATTTTGAGTCACCAGGGTCTCATTCGTACCGAAAACTTCAAGAATGGGGTTCTTCAGGTCAGAATTTATTGTTTTTGACAGCAGTGCTCTGACTTTCGAAAATACTATTGCATGTACGAAGGCCTACCGAAACTCTCGTGACGTCTTTTGTCAATCAACAATACATGGTCATACATCTGGGTCCTGCGCAGGACCTCATTTGGAGCGTTGCGTTTTTAATAAATTTTCTAAATTAATATAGTGACTTTTTTGGGGAAACGATAACATTTACAATGTAAATACGTATGTCATACGTACATCACGTAGGCAACTTTCCCAATCTTACGATTCCCGCTAAATTTTTTTTTTTTTTTTTTTTTTTTTTAATTTCCGAAGAACCCCATGGTACATTTTCAGGACATCTTTCTATTCTGCTGAGAAGGAAAGTTACGCTCAAATAGCTGGGCAACAAGTCGAACTATTTGTTTGTACTGACGGTGTCTTGGGTAGTTGAATTTGAACCATTGTTGTTTACATCGACACCCTCTACCGTAAGGGCCGGACGCAAGTTTCAAAACTTAGACAGAAGGTTCAGTCAAATATAGAAATTTGGGGTGCGTTAACAGAGTATTATTATAAAATCTGAAAGCTGAACAATTTGAGACTTCCATTTTCTAGTATTGTACTTCATATGAGAAACGGTTGACGAAATTTCCGGATTGTTTATTTGTCAACCGTATGGATTTTTTCTTCGATACGGAGGTTTTGTCATGGTTATGAGCTATCAGAACGCCCCGATAGTGCCACTAAAACTGGATGAAAAGGAGATAGAGTGAGGAATAGGTTTATACTGTTGTGAGGTAAACATACGAGAATGTACTCGTAGTACTATTTTTCAAGTGATTATTTCAAAGGGTTTTTGTTGTTTCGTGATTAATATTATTTTTTGAATTGGGACATTTTGAGGTACTTGGAGGTAAGGGCAATAGTCAATACACGTTTACAGTGGCAGTGTTTAGGGACTAGGAGCAACCGCACCTCTCTACGACCATCCCTGGAAGAAGGCCGTATATTATGTTGAGTTCTTGATCAAAGTACAACATTGAAATGGATGACATTTTTCTGGGGGCGCAACACGGCCCTGGGGATCCTGCCGGGCTGGCCATGCTCACAATGTGCGTGTGTGGGTACCTCGGGAGGAAGACCAACGGGCATTCTCCTGAACAGTAGTTGGCTTCGTACTTTTTGGGCGCAATGATCCAGTCCCATCCAAATTCTTCGAAATCCACCGTCAACGGGTATCTGCAGCATCGTTTTTCATCCATTTTCTCTTCGCAGTTCAAACCTACCGAGCGTTTCGTTCGGTGTTTCCTCGCATCGGTGACGTGGACCTCTAAGAATGGTACCTGACGGGCAGAAAATGAAAAAAAAAAAAAAAAATTAATAAACAATTTTACATTATGTGCCGACTTGAAAATAACTCAATTTATTGGACACCTTCAGAAATTCCGTCCATAACCTTTCGAAAAATGAAAGATAAAAAAACCGAAGTGATTTCGGATTATAGAAAGGTCCCTCCTCAACACGTAAAAAAAAGAGAGAAAAAAAAAAACGCTCGGGGCAGCAGAAGAACTCAACATCGTCAAACTATTGACGTGGGTGCGTGCAATCCACTTCCCTCGGTGCGTTTTTTAACAGTTGAACGAAGGGCCCCTTCTCGCAAGGAAAAAGCCTGGTACTAATCATCAAGCCGCCATCCAACCCTTTACGGCCCCTTTCAAGAAAAAATAAATCTTGCCGTATTCTAAGAACTGCACTCGGCCAACATGTGCCCATCTTCGGCTCGACCTTGCATTCAACATCCCCTCGCTGTTGAGTTCACGGCCCTGCGAAACTGTTTTTAACCTGTAGTTTGATTAAATGAGTAGGTAGGTACTTGAGGATGAGGTCTCCACATTTTAAACTGATTTCTACTATTATCTGTGTTTTGTTAAGATTAATTGATGATGAATAGTATAATATACTAATATCTGGTGTCTCAAGCATAGTATAAGATATTATCTTGTGTCTCAAGCATTAGTTCATCGTAGTTTTCGTTTCCTATACCTACACGATATTAAGCATATTTCCTATTGAGTTGCTCCACGTTGTCTTCACTCTGATCACAATTACGCGTTCGATGATCGTACAATCTCTCCTAACGGTCAACCCATTAAGCTACTTTTTTTCTACGCGCGTTTAGAGTGACAAAAAAACTCCAGTGCCGATTTTGCGAGATCAGAAGTTAATGGAAAGGTTGAATGATTGAAGCCATTGTTTGTTCTTAGGGATTTCAATAGGAGCGAATCTTCCTTTCCATTCAAAACCTCTGGTCGCTGACGTCACGGCAGGCAAATT
This sequence comes from Pilophorus perplexus, assembly GCA_955831195.1. Lineage (NCBI taxonomy): Eukaryota > Metazoa > Arthropoda > Insecta > Hemiptera > Miridae > Pilophorus > Pilophorus perplexus. Next base: position 19,268,044 of record OY037013.1, read on the forward strand.
ATCAGGAGAGTTTTGACAAGCTTCGCCGTGGCTAATTAGGTCAGTTTTAGCTCTCCGTGGGTGGAACATTGTCTGAATAAGAGAGCTAGGACGACGAATACAAAAGGAAAATCGTCGAATTGATTCTATGGTGCCGTTCTATTGGTGCCGTTATGGTTTGTTGGGATGGTATTGAGGATTTTGCTCAACGCCTTGCAGACGTATGGACTTGAATAATATTGAAAATAGTACCATCGGTTTGGTCATATTTAGGGAAGTCTCGATACTTTCGATAGGGATGCTAAATGTTGATAATTCCACAACCTTGGGTCCCATATGGGTCCCTTGGGTCCTTGTAAAAAACGTTTCACTGAAAAGCTCATAAATAAATCCAATCAGAAGTGATTTTTGGGGAATCTCTTGGATTCTTACACCTGATATATCATTTACTTCAACTTTATAGCTGATACGGCCTGCAGGATCGCTGTGGTGGAAAACACGAGAGTCACAGCCATCCTGGACAAAGACAACAGGGTACATTTTCCCTCTTTCTCTCGCACTCCCTTCATCTCCAGTGTCTCTTTCCGCTGTTCCTTATCAATAATTGTAGCACTCTAATCAATAATAATTATTGTAGCCCTCTGATCAATTATTGATTAGAGGGCTACAATTATTGATAATTATTACCACCACCACCACCACCACCTTCTATTTAACTGAAATTCGGGTTCTGTTATTGTTTATAAAAGCAAATAAAACAATGCAGTGTATAAATACAGTGTTCAATTTTTTCCAACAGAAAGATCTCTTCGGCTGTTTGAAATATTTAAAAAGTAGATATATCGACGTTTTCTTACAATATATCGAATTACTAAACCGATATATTTTTGAAATACCTATCGATATTTTTTACGAGTCATCTCTAACTGACAAACTGTCATAGTGTTATCGATAGTTAACACCATATCAACGATGCCATTGATATTTGTAGCGTTACCTACATATTGTAGGTATTGCTACTTGGTAGTCCATCGGATATTTCCCGGCTTAGAATAGATTTTGTTCAAATTCAGATCGAATGATATTCTCCACCCTAAATCCATGAGCTTGTCTCTTGGAAACATTCTGTACAACCTATCTACTTCGTTAACAATAGTCTCCAGAAATTGATGAGTTTGTAACTGAAACGATCTCGGAGGATCGATTATCACCGAGAGAGGAGGTTTGAAAAACAGCTCGTAGCGCTACTTATGCCAACTTTAACGAAGATTCGATGGTAAAATTTACCACAGGCCGCTGGCATCGAATCTTGGAAACGTTGAAACTACCAAACCATGAAGACACCTCATAAAAATAATATCGCATGGTAAAAAATGGTATCGTAACGTCCCAAATCATGTTATTTGTATGTTTGCTCCACTCTTCTATACGTGCAATGTACCTTCGAGTTTTCTCCAACTTGTGTGTTGAGGTCGATGATGCGCTGGGGGTGCTCTGATGACCCTGAGACTGTCGTATGCACACTGAGTCCTACGTTGTCTTTGGGGTTCTTGAACCACTCGGATACAAATTTTTTCACATCCAGCGACATCCATTTCCCTCCGAACCCTCTGCTCCTCATTTCCTATTTACAAAAATAGCCGAAAGGTACAAAAATAAATGTTTTGTAATTGCAAGGTTAAAAAAAGTCACAAAAATAAACCAATCGAGGGATGTGATTGATCATGACATATTTACATCATCGTTTGGTTCTGTAGGTTAGTAGGAAAGAAATGTCAAACGCATGTGCGTGGTACCGACACATGTGCTCATTATCCGGAGGGGCCTTTTTATTTGTGATTCTCAGCAGTTTAAGGTCACACGTGGAAACCATATTGCATGAATCGTTCGACTTGCGGTCCCCTGGCCTTCACTAATACGTCAGGATAAAGTTGGCCGATTGGAAACAATTGTCGAATTTGACTGAGTATGTCATTTGGAGTTGTAGTTGTCCAGCCCATTACCTACTTAAGTTATTGAGACTAGTTATTGAGATCATAATATGAATATTATTGTATCGGATTCCAAGTTCTGGTTTGTTATGATGCTTAATGCAAAATGCTGCTCTGACAACCTTGATTCAACAAGGGTATCCGTGTTTGATTGATTGATTGCGAATAAGACGAAATTGCAAGTCCCGTCGGAGTGAATCGTGATGCTGTTTGGATTCTTGGAATTCGTTGGGCTTTTAGTTTCTGACTTGGGATTTATTCTTATTTAATTCATCCCGTCCAAATAGGGTTCCTCGTGGATTATCGAGGTGGAGGGAGTGAACAATGGAAAGAAGGCGTGCAATGTCAGTGACATTTCAGGGGCAGCCGACTGCACTGAATACGAATGTGCTGTCAACAGTTTCGCGACTGCCCTTGGTTTCGGCAGTTGGATTCGCACGTGGCACCGCAGCCCCACCGCTTACTGACCCTCTGCAAAAATATTAACAACTGAGTGATTGTTTCCGGCTGCATGCACTCTAATAAATCAAATGCATTTGAAAGGCGCCATTCACAGGCGTGCAATTGAAGGAAGGGGAAGATGCGTATGTTTTGGGGCAGCCGAGTTTTGAACTCCATCAGTTTTGGTTTATTATCCTTAGAATAATCAACCTATCTTTTTGGTTACGGGGGTCTTAATCGGCCTCAGAATGCGCCCTTATACGTTTCATGAGGAGTAAATGCCAAAAATGTCCGAGAAAACGCCTGAGAAGGATTTTCTATTCAAATTTTTAGACCGAACTTTGGCCGCATTTTTGCGTTTTAGGACTTTTCTCGTAACATGCTCGCCGGAACGATTCGATTTCACTGAGGCGATCTTTAGGGCTATCATGGGGCTAAAAATGGGATTTTTGAAAGATCCCAGGAGGTTAAATATTTTTCGAGTAAAAAATAAAGAATTTTTGAAAAAAAAAAAAAAAACATTTTTTTTTTGTAAAAAAAAGATTTAAAAAAGTTTTTCCAAAAATTTTTTTATTAACACAGAATTAAATTTCTGCACAAGTAACCAATATCAAAGAATAATAAACCCTAGTGTAAAATTTACAGCGTTTTTTCCTAAGTCAATTGTTCATTAATTTGAATATTTTGAAATCCACTCCAATTCACTCACCTTTATAGAGACATAGGGTGGTATCGAAGAACTTGTGGGTGGTAACTCTCTTCTTACCGACACGATCACTGAACTAGCAGCTTCGGACGGCCGCAAATGAAGCCACAGTTGAGCTCGTACGACTTTACTTCGACTCATCTGGTCAGAAAATTTGAAGTACAACGTTTCCACGCCTTTCCTGCTATGTCGCACCCTGGGTTCTGTGAACAAAAAATATCATCTATGACATAAGATAATCAGTAAAGTTACAAATCTATGGGTTTGCTTTACATTTGCATTATTCAGCAAGGATTTTGATCGACTAATCCTGGCTAGCGGTCGGCTACTGTTGAGCCACAAAAACTCGTTTAACTTCCCGGTGAATAAAATTTGAATAGCCTTTCCGAGGTTCCCACAACCTCGTCAGTTGAACTCAGGAGCCCTTACATCAAAAGGTAGTAACTTAAAAGTAAATTGCGTTTTTTCTCACGTTTTTCTGCTTCCTTTTCGGTGGTAATGAGTGTCATAAAAGGTAACCCGATATTGGAAACGATGAGGCGGAATGGGGAAAGAAGAAGAGGTTGGCTGATGGATGATCTTCCAATATGCCGGTGCAGGTGTTGGGCGGGCCAAGACGATTGTGATACGATCTAATCAACCGCACTACCTGACTTTCTTCTTACCCTCCAGTTCTCGTAGTGTGGGGAGAAAACGATGAGAAAACCACCGATTGCAACCAGCTGAAGTTCCCTTGTTGAAGGAATCGCTTCTTACTTTTCAGTTAAATGTGTTGTTTTTAATTGAAAGACTTTTTTGTTAACCCTCAACGGACAGAAAGGCGCACTCCGTGCACCACGCTCGAAAAAATTCCAAAAATTCTAAGGAATGTGCACCGTGGACCCACTCTTCCACTTCTACCTTTATAAAATTTATTTAAGGTTAATATTTAATATTATGTAACCTTAATAAATATTAACCCAGGGTTTCCACAAACGGTGGTCCGCCGACCCTCACTAGGGGGTACACGGCGAACTTAGAGAAAAATTGATAAATTCTTACAAAATATAACGTACGAAGATAATAAAAATTATTAATAAATAAAGAAAATGATAATAATGGATAGGTACTGAAAACAAAAGTTGATGTGTACGGTAGTGTGGCGGGCGGGCAGGGCTAGGCTAGGCAGGTCTTTCCCGGAAATTTCAGAGATGTGGTGGTGTACGAGTTTTCCCCCAAATTTGGTGGTATTTGTTTGGTCGCCGGATGATTTTGGAGGGACGATGGGGGGTTATATTTTCCGGGGGAATTAGGGGGAAATTTATCGGAAAAATGATAAAATCTTTTGATCTTCTGAATAATTTAATTATTTTAAAAACATGAAAACTTCTCACGTAAATTTTCGTCCTCCCTTAATATGGGAGAAAATATGGTTATATTAGAACCATATTAAATATGGTTTTTTGAACCATTCTAAATATAAGTTCTTCCCCCATCTAGTTGGAATACTAGCGTTGTTTTATAATTCTCTTAGGGGGACATGTGGACTGATTTTCTCGAAAAAATCGATTTTTGCGTTTATGGGCTTAAAAAAAAAAAAAGAATCTAGCCCACTTAATATTTTAAATATGGTTTTTCCGAACCATTTTAAATAAAAATTTTTTCCCACCTGGTGGGAATACCATAAAATTTATGTTTTATTATTCTCTTAGTAACCAACAGACACTTTTCCTGATTGGGCACGAAAACTTAGATTGGCCTGATAATAGTTATGTAAATGTTAATCATTTGCCTTTTTTCGTTCCCTTCTTTGTATAAAAATATGCAAGTCACACTGAGAGAAAAAAAGGGCCTATTCTAGGTTATTTTTCGATTTTTTTCTAGGTTAAATGCTGCCAACCTAGATTTTTTTTGGTTTTCATTCTAGGGTGGAACAATTTAGTCTAGGTTGAATATAATTTAACCTAGATTGAAAATACTGGAGAAGTTACCTTCCTAAAAATGCAAACAACCAAGATTTAAAATACGCCACCCCCACACTTTAGTTCTAGGTTAAGTTCACGGTGTGTGCCGCCGCCTCCATCCATTTACAGTCTAGGTTAAAAACATTAATGTCTTGGTTGTCTCACCCTGGTATTCAATGTTTTTCACTTTCATAGACGGTTGATTTACCCTAAAACAAAAACGTTCTCACCCCACCTCAAACAATTTATAGCCATGGCGCGTTAACCTAGAACCCTTTTTTCTCTAGGTTGTGTCCCTTTATTTACGAGGTTGTTTCAATTACTATCACTGTTGTTCCAGTTAAATTTCTAGGTAGCTTCCTATTCTTTTCAGGTTGGTTCTAATAAATTACTAGGTGGTCCAATTTTCTTTCTAGGTTTGCTCCACTTCCATTGCAGGTTGTTTCTATCAACTTCAACTATCTTTCTGGGTTGTCTCTGTTTCCAACTCAGTACGAAAATTTGAATGTGACGTCATAATATGACTGCACATAGTGACAGAAATTACATGATTAGTTGGCCTCAACCCCACCGGCTAAATAGCAGGGGTGCCAAGACAACAAGAATTAACGCCCACCGCCTACAGTGGCGCTCTCCGCGGCCGCTTAGCGTACTGTAGAAACAACCTGGAATTTATTGAATGAATTACAATCACTGTTGTTTAAACCTAAAACTATTTGTAGTACTACGGTAGTTTTAACCGAGACTGAAAGTCTAACTTTTTCTTCTGGGTTGTTACCTAAAGTAGCAATCTCGCCTTTTAAATCTCTCGGTTGTTTTCAGTTGTACAACCGAGACTTTAATGGAGGGGAATTATATGGAAGGTCAAATCATTCAATTCTAGGTTACCCCACTTAAAAGTCAAAGGTAGGTAATATATTTTCTAGGTCTTCACAATGTCAACCTAGACCAAATGTGAAGTTCACATTTGGTCTAGGTTGACACTTTTTTATTCCAGGTTGTGTTCAGAGGGCAGGTAATAACGGGTTAGGTTGTTTCTATATGGGTCTAGGTTGTATTAATATTTTTCCATGTTACTTTAACCTGGACCTATTTTTTTTCTAGGTTGAATCAATTGATTCTAGGTGGTTTCAATTTCTTTTCGAGGTTATTTCGGATTTAACCTAGCCACTAAAAAAATCTTTTCTCTCAGTGCAGTTGATATAAAAGTTGATACTCGTTAAACCATCCTCAGTCATCAACGGGAGGAATTTTTGGCATAATATGCTATTTCACTTTTTAGCATTTTAAGCTATTTCACTCCATATTATGGAGTGAAATAGCTTAAAAGGTGGGGCGCCTGCAATGAAATGTAGTAGAGTAGCTGCAATGTATTATCTGGAGGATGGTGTGGAGCAAAATTTGCTGCCATTTGATGGCAGTCCGTCATCCCATCCCCATTATGGACCGTGTGGAAGGTCAGCACCAGGAAGAGCAAACTCCTCCAAGCTCTGTACGTGTAAACGAGACAGGGCTAGTAAAGGAGGGTTCATTCAAAATCACGGCGAAATTTGCTATTAGCATCGCTCTTAATATTACCATGCCCAGAAAAAACGCATCTCGCCCCACCGTGAGGCGGTTTCGAAGCCCATTGTGAGTAGGATGAAACGTTTATTGGGGATAAATTACGTACTATTAAAATTGGTTCAGGTGTTTTTCACTGGTTAATGTTAAGTGTGTCATTTGAATGTTTTTGCTATGCGGGAGATGTTTTAATGGACTTATTGGCCACTTCCATCTCCATCCTCCCTCGCGACTTCTGGGAGCTCTCATAGGCCACTTAACTAGTTTCAAACGATGATTTCACGGCGACTTTCCTGGTCTTCTCCGGTTCACGACTCTTCCAACCACATCCTCCTTATTTATATCTCGATCGCCTTTGGCAAGCGAAGCGAACTCGTTAACGACGTAGTTCTCCGTCAATCGAGTCAAAATCGGTTTCGTCCCCTCTTCACCATTACGATCCTTAATAGAGACATTTTCCTGCATCGGCCAGGTTCATTGCATTTTTTTCTCCAGTCGATCCCGTCCACAATTGGAGAGATTGTATTGTTATGACTATTATGGCTAACTGGTTTCGTTCGAGATGTTCTACACCTGTCAAGCACTCACTTTTTTCCATCCCCCATCCAGTTATCGACACGTTCAGTATTAACGGTAGAGAAAAGTTTGCCCCCTATTTCGAAACTTTTTTTTTTCTTTCTGTACCTCTTCAAAAGCCGTACTGCACGCAGCACTTTTTTCCCTTTTATACTGGTTCCGAGTTTTATGAATCGGAGTTTTTTTGTGTGCCCCTCTGTAGCGCCGCTTCTTGTTTCTTTTTTTCCAGTGGACGTTTTTACTTTGCCCATCTCTACTTATCGTTACTTACTGGTAAAAACCAAACTTGAAGGATACCCTCCACACGTATAAACTTTGTTTCTCTACCCTCCACTTCTACGAAGGAATGAATGTCTTTGTTAAGATTCCACACGGAAAAATAAATTTACCTTTCTATTAGATCTTTTTCGAGACGCTAGCTTCAGAATGCTATAGCTAGTAACTAGCTAGTTACGAATTCGACACCTTCCCCGTATCAGGCTAGAGGTTCCCTTTGTCAAGCTGTCGGGTTTTGAGTTGTTTGGAGTGTTGTAAGTACTAGTTAATATTTTCGAGAAATATTGAAAAAAAAAAAAAAACACTTCTGAGCCCTACAGCACCCGAAAACATGCATCTGCTTCAGCTTGGCGGTTCAGGGAGCCCACTAACCTGCCTCTATGATAGCCAAACGTAACCTTTCCTTGAAGTCGAAAAAGGTCTGAATGACTTGAAACTTTTAAAGAATGCTCCAAATTCCGAAGTACAGGGTAGTATAGGGATCGTGCTCTTCGAGTGCGACGCCAAAGGCAGTTTAAATGGGAGTTAAGTCATTTTGGCCAAAACTACTTTCTTGACTGGTAAAAAATGCAACCCTCCGCAGTGATTTATTGCACGTGAAGCCAAGATCCATACGTGTTACTCATCAGCTGATGAGCCTGGTAACGCTCGCTTTGCAGAGCGCCCCCATTTCAGTCCTGGGCACGGTCCCTAATGTAGGTTTACACTAAAACTTTCGCAGTTTCTACGTGCGAGCACATCTATTATTGTTGAGTGGAAATTAGCTAATTATGCTACAAATCAGGCAGAACTTATATTTAAAAAACAAAAAAGGCTCGTCAACTCTAGGAGCCCTGAAAATAACAAAATGATAATAAATTTCTGTTACAAGAAGGAGATTAAGAAAGAAAGAGAGCAAAAGCAATGTATCTATTCCGTCGATTCCTGTAATTTTGAAGGTTTCCTTGATGCTATTAAGGGAATGGAAAACTATACAACAGGACTTGCTCATTAAATGAGAAATTTTGCTTATTTGCCTGTTGGCCTACTGTATTCCACCAATAGGTAGGTATAATAATATTATGCCACGCAGCTATGACGTGTCGACAATACAAAAGGCAGTCGTGTGACTTATATTGGCCGATACCGGCCGGCACAGACAACCTGGCTCGGAAGATTCGTTTTATTCCAAGGTGGTTTTGAAAGGGGGGCCGGTGCCAAATTTCGGAAAGATAACGACCCCCAGTTGAATGGGGACGAGCCTATCACGATGTGAACGATCTCATCCGTGTCTTGTCGAGCCGCGACGATTAACGGGTTCGTCAGCTGTTTTTTTTTTTTTTTTTCGAAGTGGAAGAAAATCTAGCCAGATGTAATAGGTTTTTACTCCGGCTCCCAAGGTCTTATCCCCTTGCAGAGAATCGTAAGGGACCACAACGACTATAAATAGATATCTAAAATATCTAATCGATATTCTGCAATAATGACACCTTATGAAGAAATCAGCAATGAGGCTTGCATAGAAAACGAAACGCATTATGGTAGTTTATTAATAAAATCATATCCTAATGATGATGTTTATCCTAATGGGGATACGCAATACCAAGTAAGCTAGCGATATCAGTAGGTATCTATACCACACTCATTACGAAAGTATCGATCGTTCATTACATAAACAAACAAAAAAGTAGAATTTCAAGTCCGTTGCTATAGCATCAGTTTTTATAATTTAGCACTAATAATTAGCACTATAGTTGTTATAAAAACTCCTTAAATCCATACTTTATGAGGTGCTGAATCCGAAAATGGCCTCCGTTTTCTCCGGAGCCCCATGTTTTCTTGAACTATCGCCAATTTTAGGGTGGTTTGTGTCATTTCGGGATAAAAAAAATGATGGCCGTTACCTGCAATGTCCAAAAATTCTGAAAAAAATCGCTTCTTATTGGAAATGTAATGCTGATTACGAATATTTATACATGACTTGGGGTCTAAAACCAGAGAAATATGTGATTCTGCAAAACAAAACAAAAAAAACAAAAAACGCCGTTTTTTCAAAACCAATGACGTTTTTCGTACTTTTTACTAGCGTGAAAACTGACCGTTAAAAATTGTATTCCAACGAAGTCCTGTGGGAAGATTGTTTCTGCGTCGAATCAGACCAACCGCGATTCTGTTTCCATATTAACTTATAAGGGAGCTGTGATTTTTCAAAGTGTTTATCCATTTTTGCAATATCGTAGAACATGAACTCCTGGAGTCGGCAATGCAACTTGACATTGACATTTGTTGGCATCACAACAAAACCTTTTTCCCAGGAATACATTGGACTTGGAAGCTTGAATATTGAATGGCTTGAATTACATAAATGACATTAATGGATGGATGGAAATATTGAATTACATGCTCAAGTAATTTCAAAAATTGGGCTGCAATATGAGCATAAAAATTTATTTTAGATAAGAGATCTCTTCAGTCACTTGGACAAAATCCCGCACAACCTGTTTGATTTCAGCGAGGAACAAGCGAAGGGGTTCCATCAAGATTTCAGGACGATAGAAACAAGGTACCAAGGCTTCTGGGCCTGCAATATGATACAAGTGGATTCAAAGAGACAAACCAGCCGCCGCTCATAACCGAAACTTGACTTACTTGACTTATTACCCTCTAACTCCTAAGAGGAGCATAGGGGTGCTACAAATTTGCGCCATTCTTCGCGGTTGTTCGCCAAATCGACCTCCCTCCAATACTTCCCAACTCGTTCGACCTCTGCCTCGACAGACCGTCTCCATGTTGCTCGTGCTCGACCTCTTCTTCTGTATCCCTGATGAGTCCAGTCCAGCGCTTTCTTCTCTATGGACGCTTCATCCTTGCGGAGTGTGTGGCCGATCCATTTCCATTTTCGGAGCTTAATCTCATTAGCCGAAAGGCTCATACAAAATCGTTTTTTAACTAAAAATGGTCAAATATCATTTTTTAGTTTCCTGTCACAGCTGGTTTTCAAATAATTTGAATTCATAACGATTCAAAGATGGTTTTATTTATTTATTTATTTACGGGCATGCCCAATTACATTTTCGACAATACGGCATTCTAGGTGGGGGGGGGGGGGGGGGGGGGCTAGAAAGAACACATCGATGGTCTACTTCTAAATCCTCGTAACTAAAATTAATAATTACTAATCCTTGTACTGAATTTTGAATTTAGTACGAGGATTAGTAAGTAGTAAATTTAGTTACGAGGATTTAGAAGTATACCTTCGAGGATTTAGAAGTAAAAGAATAAAATTAAATTGATGAATCATGAAAAATAAATCAAAACTAAATTAAAAATTTATTACTAGGATTAGTAAGTAGTAAATTTAGTTACGAGGATTTAGAAGTAGACCATCGACATATAGAAAGAGCTACTGACAGTCCGAAGAAAAAGATGGGAAGTGAAATAAAGTTGTGGGTGTTTTAGTTGAAGATACAGGGGGATCTGGCGATGGTAGATTTGAGGTTTGAGAGGGGGGAAAAAGAAATCGAAGTCGGGATTTACGGAGAGAAAAAGATTTGCAGTGCGTGGAAGTCTTCGGAGTGGCCTGTTTCGCTGGTAGGTAGTTTGTCCGAGAGAAGGGATCGAAGAAGAGCAACGGTGAACGCGAGGCGGCGCGCGGCACGACAATGTTCAATTTTGATAGTAGAGCCGGGTTGTTCAGCAGCTTGTAGGTAAGGTCCGCTGCGCAGCGACGGTGTTCGAGGGAACATGGACGACATTTCCGGAGCAGCGGCTCGTATGCGACGTCGGCCGAGGGAATACCCATCTTGAAGGCGAGATACCGGAGGGACTTTTTCTGCACTCTCTCTAGCCGATACTTGTGCGGCGAGTATACCGGAGAAAACAGTTGAGGCGTACTCGAGGATTGGCAGAACGAGGGCCTTATAGAGGGTCACGATCGCTGAGATGCTGGCTAACTCCCTGGTGCTACGCTTCAAAAATCCCAGGGCACGCATTGCACGATCCGCCAGCCCCTCAATATGGTCGGAAAAACTCAGCCGCTCGTCGCACAAGACACCCAGGTCAGTCATACTCCTCACACGCCGCAAGCGGGAGCCACTCTGTTCTTGATGGTTTTATCCATCAAGAACAATAATTGTTCTTGATGGATAAAATCATCTTTGAATCGTAATGAATTTATGCCCCCAAGTTCAGTATATTCTTGGGAAAAACGTTTTGTTGCGATCAAGGTGCATTGCCGACTCCAGGAGTTCATGTTCTACGATACTACCAAAATGGGTAAAAACTTAGTAAAATCATAGCTCCCTCATTATGGAAAGAACCTCATTACAGAATCGCAGTTGGTCACATTCGACGGAGAAACCATCTACCAACAAGACTTCGTTGGAATAAAATTTGTAACAGCCCTAGGTATGATGGCTAGAAGGTAAAAACGCTGCAAATTTTACACAAGGGTTTATTATTCTTTGATTTAGGTTACTTGTGCAAAAATTATTTCTGTGTCAACGGAAAATTTGTTTTTTTTTTGGATTTAAAAAAAATTTGTCTTTTGGATTTTTGTTTCAAAAAAATTGTTTTTTCAAAAATTCGTTATTATTTTTACTCGACAAATATTTAACCTCATGGGATCCTTCGAAAATCCCAGTTTTACCCCATGAACGCCCTATAGATCGCCACAGTGAAATCGGATCGTTCCGGGACCCCCGAAAATGGATTCTACGTCCAAAAATACTTCGAAAACGACACCTAACTCGATCCCATAGATAAACGCCTTCAAAAACACGCTCCCATAGCCCCATTTTAGTCCCATAGCGCCCCACGGGTTTGGGCGATCGGACTGAAAACCTTGCGGGCACAACTAGATGGTAAACCAAGTATTTTGTCAAAATTTCAGATTTTTTTTTAAATTCCTACTGCCCAAAACGGCCTGGACGGCGTACGGACATTTCGGATTTAGAATGTAGACCTCTTGAAACGGATTTATCATTATAATGTATTTATTATTATAATGTCAAATTTTGAGCCCGATCGGAGTCGTCGACCGGCTGGTATTGAGTTCCGCCAAAAAGGTTGGTTGTTGGGTTTAAGCGTACTGAAAAGCGCCAAGACGTCGGTGAAGTTGTTGTTGATCTCCGCCAATCACTCGGCTCCCCCCTGATTGATTTCCGCCAATTTCTCGGCTCCCACACTATTTATCTCCGCCAACAGGGTGAGAGGGGTGAACACGATTTTCGTCCATGAAGCTTTATTAAATATTTTATTAGGTAGAGATACAACGTATTTCATGTCATGCGATCAAAATGGAATCCGAAATGAACATGTCAATAAAACTAGGTACTGCTAATACGCCTTCATGACCATTTTCCCGTGACAGAGGCGTAATACAACGCCACTTTTTTCGTAAACTCCAAGGCGGTAAGCTGTCCACGTTCGAGTTTCTGTAACCACAACACTTGGTTTCAATGTGAAATGCTCGATGCTCCTGACATAGGTTGCCGACGACTCGAAAGTAAGTCTCGTTTGCTGATTGTGACTTACTGGTCAAGAGACCGAAGACAAGAGGGACGTAAGCACTTTCGTTGAAGCAACCATGAATAGTTACGAACTGCGCGAAGTGCTTCGAGCAGTACTGGAACGTCCCATCGAGATAAATAGCGTTCGCCTTGCCCAACATTTGTACATTTTCAACTGTACTGAAAATGATGAGTTCTTCATCGTAATCGTTAATCATTAAGAAATTGTGCCCTTTAACGATTGTGTGGTCCAAACTCAAAATCCGTTCCGCGTTGATTTTCGATACACTCCACCTTCATCGTAAACTGAACTGTGACTGAGCCTGTTTCAGCCATATTCCTGAGGCAAGATATAACATCCATGTTAACTTTAAGCTGTGGACGTATTTCAATGCAATCATTAAAATAGAGATCATTGGCGGATTTCAATAGCAACACATCCGAGGCATTGGCGGCTTTCAATAACACCGGATCCGGGCCATTGGCGGAAATAAATATACCAATATCCGTCGTCTTCCCTCAGGTAATAAGAATTGGCGGAATTCTTATCCTCCCTCGTCGACCACCGTCGCGAAAACATAGGTGTATTATTCCAAGAATAATAAACCAAAAGGACCAAGAAACTGTGATGTGAAAAGAAAAACGCTGCAAATTTTACACAAGGGTTTATTATTCTTTGATATACGTTACTTGTGCAGAAATTTAATTCTGTCAATGAAAAAATTAAAAAAATTTTTTTTTTTGATTTTTCTCAAAAAAAATTTTTTTTTGATTTTGTTGTTCAAAAAAGTGTTTTTTTTTTTTTTTTAATTCTGTATTTTTTACTCGAAAAATATTTAACATCCTGGGATCCTTCAAAAATCCCATTTTTAGCCCCATGAAAGCCCTGTAGATCGCCACAGTGAAATCGGATCGTTCCGGGACCCAAAAAAATGGATTCTACGTCCAAAAATACTTCGAAAACGACACCTAACTCGATCCCATAGCTAAAAGCCTTCAAAAAAAACCCTCCCGTAGCCCCATTATAGCCCAAGAGCGCCCCACGGGTTTGGGCGATCGGACTGAAAACCTTGCGGACACAACTAGATGGTAAACCAAGTATTTTGCCAAAATTTCAGATTTAAAAAAAATTCCTACTGCCCAAAACGGCCTGGACGGCGGACGGACATTTCGGATTTAGAATGTAGACCACTTGAAACGGATAATGTCAAATTTTGAGCTTGATCGGAGTCGTCGACCCCCGTCGCGAAAAAATAGGTTGGAAAATTATTCCAAGAATAATAAACCAAAAGTGACTGGTTTTGAAAAAACGATTTTTTTTTTTTTTTTTTTTTTTTTTGGTGGCAAAATCACATATTTCTCTGGTTCTATCGTCATAGAGAGAAACAACCTTTTTATTTTGCTATCCTATCCTTAATGTCTAATGGAAACACCTTGTATAACACTGAAAGTTTTTTTTCCCGTTTTCACACTATGGTGACGCAGAGCACGCTTTCTCTGTATAACATTTGCGTTATAAAAAGACTAGTTTATTTATAACCCATTCTTCCTATTCGATATGCGATTTTTTTTTTTGGCATCATAGCGAGCATTTAGCGACGGTCAATGGGAGTCTTCTTTCTATGAAAAGGCGGGAGACCGTTGAAGTTTGGCAATTCATTGCAAATTGGAAAATTCCTCAGGGTATTGAAAGTTGACTTGAGACAACACCATTGTAAACACCGCTTCAAGTAAAAGGAAACAACCCATTTCATACCATTCTTAACGTGTTTTCCAAGTTACTTAATAATGAAATTGAGTTATCGCTAGGTACCTACCTACATTTAAATAGATTAGTTCTTCTCAGTTTATTCCCAGGTCATTGACATTAACACATCATGCATAAGAACGCTATCTGCACTCTTTTATGCGTTGTGTGGCGTAACCGGTTTGGATGCCTTCCACTTTTGCTGTGACAATGTCATGTCCCGTTGTGAACAATAAATCCTTCCTTCTTCTCAATTTCGCCCGAGTGCCAAAACTGATGTACGAATCCCTTTTTATTCAACTTGCAATTATTTTGATTTACCCTCCTGGTTATTCCTATCTTTACCGGTCCCTTTTAGAGGAGAGAGTGAAGGATTAAAAATAGATCGGGCAAATGTTATTGCGGAGAATATTCGCAAAAACTTCCCCATCTCACTACTTGATGAAGCCAGGCATGCACATAAATCTGAGCTAGGGCTTTTGAAGGAGCCATAATGTAACTCTCGCGTTAAATAAACACGTGAGAGGGAAATCTCGCCGTAAATCATGCACTCGTGTCGTTTTGATTTGATCGTATTATGCGAATGAATGGAGCACGTGTGCTTTTGGAAATGTTCTGTAACTTGTAAACTTTTAAGCGCTTCACTACAGAATTTCGCCAATTAGATGAGAATTAGTGGTATAGATTATACATGTAGAGGTTACAGATAATAAGTGAATCAATAAGCGAAACTATCTATCAATTGACTATTCAAGCACTACATTCAATGTAGAGTAGTCAAGTGGTACAATAACTTGTGAAATCGGTCTGAATGGTCGATTTTGGTAAGATCCGTCGTTGTAAAATTGTATACCGTTTTTGATTGGATTAAATTTGAAAATTGCTTTAAAATTGTTTGAATTCGAAAATTGATTATCTTCGGTATGTATTGAATTGATCCAATCCTCACAAATTAATTCTGGGATAGGGCTGGGTGTATGGGGATAATGTCGCCCAAAATTCATCGATATTTTTTCAGTTCCTTTCTTACAGCAACCCTACAAAATGTATAGTTCGCAAATATACTTATCAGTAAAATCTTCTAACTGGTACTGTAAATCAATTGCCACTCATTCTGATTACCTTTGTGGCTGTTTGAAAAGCTTTTTTGACAAATGTTTCCAAAATTTAATTTCACGTTTTGGCGGCTTTATAAACAACACAGTACTGAATTTGCCTTTGAGACCACAACCGCTGTTCTTTTGTAGATGATCCAGATGGTGTGTTAATGTGTGTGAATATTAGAACAAAACTGTTGGTGATGATGTTGAACGTTTGGATAAACATTAAACAAAACTCCGATGTGGTGGGAGATGATCGATAGCCTAAGTGGTATCGATAACAATATATCGGTGACAAAATATTGATATATCGGAATATCTCAATACCCACCACTATAATAGTGGTGGAATAATTCTGTAGTAGAATAATTCTGGTGACGTGTTCGAAGCAACCCAAACATGGAGAGAATTGAGAGGTCGTTTTGAGGGGATAATGAACCACCATGGTTTGAGAGGTCGTTAATGAACCACCCTGAGCCCCCCACTCTACACCTCCTGTATGAAATGATGTGTACATGGCAGACATCAAACGTATAATGTCAGACGATTTTGGACTTAAAGCCTTCACGGCCGGTCCTATTCATCCATCAATTTCTCGCCCGTTCGGACGCTTGGCCCAGACAGTGTTTGCAACCATGGATAATCCCTTTTTTTTATCCCTTTTTTTATTCACTTTTATAAAGGACAAGTTCATCTCGGCATTATCGAATCGCCTGTGTTGCGTTAATGCCTCATTCATAAGATCGATCATCTCGAGTTTGTTCCTTATTGCCAATTTTTTGTTCGGGGGGGGGGGGGGGGGGGGCAGTCGCTCCTTCGAGTTTTTTTGCAACAGTTTCAAATTAGTGAAGGCTTTTCGGGGCCCTGGTAGCAATAAGATGCAGTCTAATATACTGCAGGTAGGTTATAATCTCCAGGTAGATAATAATCCAATGTATTAAGAATGATATTGACGATTAATTATTGAATTATTCGTCGTTATTGTCAACAAAGAATCATTATAAAACCTTGATAATTTCTCCGTTATCTATGTCTATAGAGAGACCTCTCTCTCCCAAATTTGCACAAGGGATTTGCAAACATTTGCAACTAATTGTGCAAAATTTATTCTGCCAAGAAAAATTATTTTAAAACTTCAACAATTTTAAAAAGCTATTCCCGTGCAGTGTTTTGACTGATAAGAGACCCCTGAAAATTGATTATAAGTACAAAATTACTTTCGAAAACATAGGCATTCGGAGAATAATGAAACAAAAGATGTATGTAAAGGTGTAGGTACCTAGTAATTCGGGTGCCTCCTCGGGGCCGGAGCAGCTACCCCCCCCCCCCCCCCCCCCAACAAGGATGTACAGGATTTACCCCGCCAACGTGTAATTCACAGGAAGGGAAGGTCCAGTGGGGGAGTTTCCGTGAACAATAAGGCAGTGTCGGGTTGGTGATTCGTCGTTAAATCTACCCAAGTATAGATATTAAATTGGGAATAGATTTTATTCGTTTAAAATTTATGATCAAAATTCCATTTGAGAGGAAGGTGCAAGTCCCAGCGCCATCTGGATCAGACCGTGAACAATAAAGATACAAATAGTTGTGCTCATTTGTGCCGACTAGGTACAAACTGTGTTCAATGGCGTGTGAGACATAATAATATTATGTTCACGCCAAGGTATGTTATACTTTGGCGTGGAACTGTTCCTGGCAAAAAATTGTAGGTTCCTAGAATCTAGGAACCTACAATTCCATCTGATAGAATAGGAAAGTTGGACACAAGAGCACCCAAAGGCATGCGTTTGCGCCTGATCTCACCCTGCTCAGTAGGAGGTAGGGTTGGGCATCGATGTTTCGAAATTACCTATCGGAACATCGATGTTTTTGGCTTGTTCGATATTTTTACCATCGATGCTTAGCAAGTCAATATTATCCGACATCGATGTTTGGAGCCAAAATCGATGTTTTAGTTCGTTACTGGGATTTCTTTCTTCGAATTAAGTAATCGAAGCATAAGGTAAGACTTTTTTAAAGGAACTTAAGGCGCTGAATGGGAGTGCACACTAATTGTAAATCGTAACCCTGAGGCGAGAACGACCTAGCTGGATCTGATAGAGGAAAAATCATTTTACGAGACCAAAATAATAACAACAAAAAACTCGTTAACGATCTTCGTCCGTCTGAGACTGGTTCACGATTCATGAGTCATGAATCAGGGTAAACCGTGATTAAATTTTAACCCCTTAGCTCATCCTTAGGTCCCCATTGTAGACAATATGAATCAAATGAGTTTGGTTAGGGAGAGAGAACGACTCCTCTGCTGAATACTAATTGTTTATTCAGGTAAACAATTATAGCGTGGGGACCGGTTTCGAGCAACTAAGCTCATCTACAGCCCAGAGTGACTTGAGGTGGTTGAACGTACAAACAGTTCAGAACTGGGCTGTAGATGAGCTTAGTTGCTCGAAACCGGTCCCCACGCTATAATTGTTTACCTGAATAAACAATTTAGTATTCAGCAGAGGAGTCGTTCTCTCTCCCTAACCAAACTCATTGGATTAGACCTCTGCACCATCGGCAAACAACCACTTTGTTAATATGAATCAAGATTATAAAAATAATTCTGGCTATTTATATAATTATATTTAAGAAACTGAAGAAAATTCATGATGAAATTTATCGAACATCGATGTCATATCGATGTTTTCCCCACATCGATGTTAAGCGTCCGATGCTAACACAGATGTCCATATCGATGTTTTGCTCTCGATGTCGCAACCTTAGTAGGAGGATCAGCGATTGGCGATATTAAAATATTAATGGCGGCGTCCCCCCCCCCCCCCCCCCTACCCACGATCAATTTTATCGTTTACCGTTCAAGAGTACATCACAATGTGTGTATATGTTACATATACTGTATGTGATATACACGTAGGTACATACGGAGACCGTGAGAATTCGATATATAAGTACATATACCACTAACATTTATCAAGGACGTAAATGAATGTTAGGATTGCTTCAACAAGAGTGCCAAGAGACTACTACAACACCAACTCATAGCATGAATATTATGAAGTTCATACCGTCGACGCGCAATATCTCAAAGCTCGTTGAAACCTCTCTCGCAATAACTATGAGGTGTTTACTAGTTTTTGCACCCATTCCAACCTGCATAAACCTAGCCTTGAGTTCGAGCTCCTTTTGAATGAACGTGGATTTATGGACTCACGTGGCCTTAATGCGATGCGTATGACAGCGTGGAATACGTCAAATATTGTGCGCTTTTACGAGGCAAAAAACTCGGAAAATTACTACTCCTCCAACGAGTGGCAATAATAGGTCGGCGCATAACACTGTTGAACGCGCAAAAAGCCTTCGTTTCGCGGCGGCCTCTTCACATAAAGCGTTTCAAGGCGAAGCTCAAAGTTATAAAGTTGTATTGTTGGCCAAATGCATAAGTAACCATCTTGTTGTTGTTTTGGCTTAATATTTTGCGATGGCCATCGGCTAAAAATTGCGTGCTTGACGCGCGGGAAAGTCGTCAAAAGATCTTTTACGAGTACGGAGCAATAACAATCGCAGTTAGCCCGGGTATAGGCAACATGGTTGTCAGACGGGGGATGAGGGGACGAGTTTTCTACTAATTCATTCAATACCCCTATAAGCACTTCTTACATCCTAACTACCATCTTGCCTGCAACCTCTTCGAGTTTTAGCCTTTCCAATTAGCCCTCCAAGGGCGAAATGATTGTAAAACTATTCTCTGTGAGCGTATGTATCGTACCATCAATGCCGTCCGGTGTGGCATTGGGTAAACGTTTCCCTCGATCATCGAAGTTGGACAATGTTGGGCATGTGTAGTACTAAGTATTCAAGTCTTGAATGGGTGCCCGCGTGAGAAGCAAGGTCATAGGTACAATCATTTTCTGCGTTCAATCGGTAGGCTAACTTCTCCCAACTCAGGGGGACGAGGCAATAGGGAGCCATGAGCGCGATTTGACGATCTGGCAGCAGCCATTCGGACGAAAATTCGAGGGTGAAAATCCCGTTTGGTTTATTATTCTGAATAATACACCTGTGTAATCGCGACGGAGGTCGAAAATTAAGATCGGCCTCAAAATTTGACATCATCCGTTTCAAGATGTCTAGATTCCATCAACGAAATGTCTGTCCGCCGTCCGAGCCGTTTTGGGTAGTAGGATTTTTTTTTTTTTTTTTTTAGTCTGAAATTTTGGCCAAATACTCGGTTTACTATCTAGTTGTGCCCGATCGCTTGAACCCGTGGGGCGCTATGGAGTTAAAATGGGGCTATGGGAGTGTTTTTTGAAGGTTTTCGGCTATAGGGTCGAGTTAGGTGTCGTTTTCGAAGTATATTTGGCCATAGAATCTATTTTTGGGTGTCCCAGATCGATCCGATTTCACTGTGACGATACATGGGGCTTTCATTGGGGACAAATGGTATTTTTGAAGGATCCCAGGAGGTAAAATAACGAGTCGTTTTCCGAATAATTTTGGACGCAAAATCTTTTTTCGAGGTCCCACATCTGTCCAAACATCGTACAGAATCCCCCCTCCCCCTTTTTTCAAAAATTGTTTTCTTAATGACACAGTACCTATACATTTTTGCGCTCTACATCAATGAATAATAAACCCTTGTATAAAATTTGCAGCGGTTTTCATATAATTTCAGATTTTCATTTGTTTCGTACCATCAATCTTATAAACGCTTGTCCCGCATTTTGGAGAGCTTCCGCAGGTCGTTAGAGTAGTATTTTTAATTTTTGTTTAAGTGGGGGATTCCTGTTTATTTAGCGAATTTTGGTTTATCTGTAGGTCCTCCACTAATCCAATCGGTCTCCATGGTTAGGTGGGTATACACGTCACACGCATATCCCGCTTAGGGCCGGTTTTTGAAACCATAGTCAAATCGCCGCAAACGAGTGGTTTGGTGACCACCGTCAAACGCGATTTTACAGCCGCTATTTTGTCGGCGTTTTTAGAACCATAGTCAGCGTTCCGACAGCTGACCACGCCGCTAAAATTTTGGCGCCTTGAATATTTTCCCTAGGTGAAATTTTTTCGTCATTGCGGGTTTTGACAACTCATTTGTGAGGAAGGAGTTCACATTTCCCGCTTCTTCTGCCTTCAACATGTCATTATTTTGAGCGTTATTTGAGCGAAAAAAGTAAACAATTATCTCCATCTCTTTCTACCACTCCGCACCCTCCGCGCCGCGGAGTCCGCGGCGGGCCGTCTCGTCAGTCAGTTGTTCCTCGTCAACCAATGAAAGCGGTGGTCACGGCTCCGTAAAAATTTGACCCCAGGGTCCTGCTGTGGTTACCGTTTCGTAAAAATAGCGGCCCGTAAAACGGAAACTAAGGTTCAAAAAACGCTTTTTCCGTTTTACAGCCGTCAGACTCGTCTTTTACGGCCGTCAGAGTTAACTATGGTTTCAAAAACCGGCCCTTAAGCAGTTAAATTATGGTTTTCCTACAAAACATTTTTATTTCTCATGAAAATCTCCAATATTTTTGCCAGATTTGAATTCCGCGTCAAATTTTACGCGTGAGACGACCATAGTGAGAATAGCACGGGGCGCAAATTTGTATTTGTATCTCTGATGTTTACAGTCCGATCCAGATGGCTTCGCGCCTTCCTCTCGAACGAACGAATTCCGACGATCATGAGGGCTGTTCATAATTCAGGCGGGGTCTTATCGGGCGCTAGTGTGCGCAAATGGGCAAGTGGAGCGAGCCTTCTCTGTTCGCGTTAGTTACCTAACTTAACGTGAGTGCTTAAAATTCGTGTTTTGTCTCAAAATGTTACTTGTTACCACCTTTTTTTTTTGAAGGGTTCCAGTCAGAGAGTCAAATGAAGTGACGTTTATGAAGTAATTTTTTATGTAAAATCGATTTATGGGGGAGCCAGATTGGAGGAGAATAAAATCACGTTTAGAATGATGAATCGCATTGATGGAAAATAGTCGAGGTTAGATCAAGATGATCGTAAACATAAACCTCTGGCGTTGTAAGGGGTTTTCATCGAGTCTCATTTACACACAGTTGCCCCACTTTCAGAAAGTAATGGTTCTATTAACGTGTAGGAGTCATGCAACATTTTATTACACGCGTGACAAAAGTGGGTAATTCACGTATTTACATGCACTCACTCGGGCAATCAACTGGAGAGGCATTTTAACAGGACGTTTCGATGAGGGGAAAAGGAAGCTCCAAGGAAACCCAGGATAACAACCCCAAGCGTACTTCCCCACCTTCCTTTGCCGTTCATTTCAACCCCCTTTCGCGGCTTTAATGAGGAACGAGTTTAGCTGTTCGATTTAAAAGACCATCCCATTTAGCCCGTGGGGGTGGTTTAGATTACATTGGGAGTAACATGAAACACGCTTCAGGGAGTTCCCAAGCGTGGGGAAGAGACCTGAATCACCTATTTCACTGTGGTTGATGACATATAGACGGAAAAGGGCTCCTGCCTCAACCTCCCTTCCAATCCCAACCTCAACTGCATGTAGCATGTTGTGCATGTCTATAAACCGCCCCCCTTTCGACAGCAATTTGCGAAATCCTCCCTTCGCCATGTGGTTTTGTTGAGAGATAGCAAGCACGCAAGCCATTACCATCCTACCAATACACTAACGTCTTTCAGTTCGCACTGCAGTTTTGTGGCTCACTTAAGTGGTACATATAATGTGATGACATCCCCGCAAATTTTTGTTGAAATTATTTATTGACCTTCATACGTCCAGGTCCGCGCCAAACACAAGTATGAGAGTACAAAGTGGTTGTTTGCCGATTATGAGAGTAGACTCTCTTCCTTTTTCTCCCTGAATGGTTCCTATTTCGAGTAAAGTAGCAGTTAAATTAGTACCAAGCAAAGTTCAGAACAATACATACGGTGATGGTTTTTTTTTTTTTTTACGGAAAAGTGTGATGCTAATCTAAGAGCGCCATGAATGAGAAGCAGGGTGCAATCTCGAAAACCAAAATAATTTTCTATGGGGTAAAATAAGCTTACCTACCTACTTTGGAACCCGATATCTTCGGATGTACTGGACCTCAATGAAATTTTGAGCACATCACGTTCACATTGCTTACTGTCGACTGATCAAAGGAAATTTTGATAACATCAACTGCACGGAATAGAATCATTCTATTCCGTGATCAACTGCTTATCAAATCGCACTGGCCAAAATTAGGGATGTTGATAATGTATCGATAAATATCGATAATTTTTGTCCCCGATATATACAGTGTATCGATACTTTTCTTCCGGTATCGGCGCCGATACTTTATTTATCCCTCACATTTCATCAGATTCGATGCAAGTAGATAGTTGACAGTACCTCTACCTAGACCAGCAATAATTCTTCAATTATTGAAGAAAGTTGATGTATAGCCTGTTGGTGGTATAGGTGGTGGTAGGTACCTATTATAGGTATAATACAGTATAGGTACCTACCACCACCTCTCTCAGGAAAATGAGCCATCCTCGATCAAGCCCTTAGGGCGGACCACCAAAATGTTAACCGAACCAACCCCCCTAACTCACTCATCACAGTTGAAGTCAGTGTGGCCACAGCTACACCAAACGGGGGAATTCGTTTCAAGCGGTCTTGATTCCAAAAACGAAATGTCCTTACGCCATCCAGGCTGTTTTGGGCAGCAGGATTTTTTTTTTTTTTTTTTTTTTTAATGTGAAAATTTGACAAAATACTTGGTTTACAAAGTGGTTGTTTGCCGAAGGTGCAGAGGTCTAATCCAATGAGTTTGGTTACCATCTATTAAATAACAAATTTTGTGCCAGCAAGGTTTTCAGTCCGATCGTCCAAACCCGTGGGGCTAAAATGGGGCAATTGAAGGTTTTTTAAAAAGGCGTTTGGTTATCGGAACGAGTTAGGTGTCGTTTTCGAAGTATTTTTGGACGTAGAGTACATTTTTTGTGGTCCCAGAAGGATCCAATTTCACTGTGGGGATGTAAAGGGCTTTCAGGGACTACAAGAGGAACGAGGAGGAACGATCTCAGGATGTGAAATATTTTCCGAGTAAAAAATTAAAATTAAATAAATTTTTTTCAAAAATTTTTTCATTGAGACAGAATTAATTTTTGCACAAGTAACCCATATCAAAGCATAATAAACCCTTGAGTAAAAATTTGCTGGCGTTTTTGAAAAGTATCGATACTCCGATACCGATACTTTTTGATACTATCTAGATGTATCGATACTTTAGAAGTATCAAACATCCCTAGCCAAAATCCCGCCATTTCCTAGAAACTTTGAAAAAGTTGTTCAAAGCGTATGCAAGTAAAAGCAAAGCAAAGATGAAAGTAAACTGTCATAAAAATTTCAGCTCTTTAGGTCCACTATTTTCGTCGTAAATGGGTTTTTTGTCTCAAAATAGTCAATTTTTCAGGAGAGGCGTTTTTCTGAAAAGGACAAGATTTCGTGTGATTTCGATCCTCAAATAACGCCAAACATTCTTTCCGTCCATCATGTTTATCCCCCGACCTAATAAAGTTAACAACATTAACTTTTATCAGATTTTTGCATTAAATGCAAAATTAATGCATTAAGTAAATGACAAATTTTGTCCTCTGTTACTCTGTGGATTTGTGATGTTTTTCTTCTTTTTTTTGGTGAGTTATCAGCTAGTTTTATGTTTCTCGCGCGTTTTTTTATCTTTCCGTTCTCGGATGTCTCGCGTCTTTTCGCCTTGTTTCGAAGTCAAAGATACTCTTTATAAAGAAGAAAACAAACCTCCTGGTAGATGGCATACAGTGAAAACTCCTGATGATCGCAGCCCTCACTTGTTGAAAACCTGGATCCTGGAGAACCTGGACCACCGAACTTGGAGTCTTAGGTATTTCTAGATTCACTGCTAGATCCTCCTAGAATCCAAACACCTGATGAAAGGTCTGAAAATCGCGCAGTAGTTCTGTAACTTCTTCACAATGGAAAATCGGAGAGCGAAGGCTGCCCTTCTTACGCGCCTGGAGCATGTTGAACCCCGGCGGACCCCACTTTGAAAGTCATTTACAAGTTGGTTTTTTAAAATAAGATTTTGGAATTTAATGCGTAATATAGAGTAGTTTAAAAAAAAAAGTTTTTCCCAAAATCGATTTTTTGGTCGAAATAATTTTGGTTGCCCCCTTAAGCCTAGGCCCATTTGTAAAAAAAACGAACTGAAGTTGACACAAGGGTTCGAAGGCCATGTAAATTGAGCGGAAGTTTGAGCGTGCCTTGGCCATGTGTGGCCCATGGAGCCTGGTACATCTACGAGTGGAGTGAGATTGCGACCAGACGCAAGGTAGAAATTTAATTTTTCAGCGAGGGTACACAGGTGATCTAGTCTAACAGTCTTGTTTGAGAATTTCTGCTAGTTTCCCAGTCATAAGTTTGTGAATATCGACCCACTGAACAAGGATGAATTTGTCAGGTATCGGGAACGTGGCCAAACATGTATCGGTTCCCGATACCTGACAAGTTTGCCAGTTAGTTTGGTCTTAAATCTGCGTCTAAGGTATTAGGTCTTCTTTGGTCTTAGTTCTGCTCGACATCTTTATTAAAGATTCTTGAGTTTTTCAATTCCTGCCTTCTGGTTTTCTAGTCATTTTGGTCTTGAATTTGTTAAAATTTGATTCTTCAGCTTCCCCACGTCTCTGATCTTCAAATCTTCAGCTTTTTAACCCAAGTCAGGGTTGGCTGGTCTTCTAGTCAGTTTTGTCTCTTATCTAGGTCTTAAGCTATGTAATGTCTGGGAATCTTCAAGTCCCGGTTCCAGGGAGCCGGTCATCCCTTGACTTCTGTATGCCAGTCTTCCAGTCAGATTTGTCTTTTGTCTGCTAATAGTAAGTTCTTCAGCCTGGTTACTTATTTTCAAATTTCTGTCTACCTTAAATCTAAAGATATTCCACTCTTTAGCTCTAGATAGATTTCCAGTATGCTGGTTTTCCAGTCTGTCAGTCATGTTTCTTAGAATCCTCCTGCCCTCAGCTAGCCAGTCTTGTATTAAATACAAATTTTGGTTTGTATTTGCCAATAGTTCTCAGGTTCTCTTCCTTTTAGTTTTTGGCGTTCAGGTTGCTATCTGCTGTACTTCTACCCTAGGAATATTAAATAATTAAGTCTGCTAGTGATCCAGTCAGTTTGGTCTAAAATTCTCACTTCGACGATCTCTTTCGCTCTTTTTACACCTCGTTATCAAAGAAGTGTAAGTCCTTCGCTTTTTTACATGTGGTCTCAAACCAACTAGGGGAAAGCTTCGCTCTTTTTATAAGTCCCTTCAAGCAACTACCGGCACGCTCTTGGAATTTCGAATCGAGATTTTTAGAAATCGATGGCTGCGTAAACTAACCGACCTAACAACCTACTACCTACTTCCGGTAGTAGTTGCTGAGGATGACCCGAATCACCCGTTTGCGCCTGCGCACCGCGTTCTGTTGATTCAATCGTCATAATATTATAATGTAGGATCTATATGGGACCTCAAGTGGCCGTACCCTCATAATCCCTGAAAATTTGACCAAAATCGGATAAGAATTGTGGAAGTTATTGCTGTAACAAGGAAATGCGGACGGACAGACATACACGGACCCAAAATTCCTCAGGAAGCTCTGAAACGCAAAATGCAAGTGGACATTTTAATTTTGGAGGGCACCAATTTTTTCGATCCCGAAAGTGAAAACAATGCTTTCGCTTCCTTTGGTAGACTCGGAAGCATTCAGTTACCAACACGTATGGTACCTAAGGGTTAACACATTGAATACTGTACAGTATTGGAGAAAGGACCAACGACCAACCATTCACGAAGGTAACCTTTGTGAGCCATCCTTCATCAGTCTTTCTCTCCATAGCGACAAAATTAGTGTAATTTAGTGTGGATTGATGGAGAAAGAATAGTCAAGTTTGACAATTACAGGGCTCTGAAGGATCGCAACCCCTTTTAACCCCCGCAATTACGCAACGGACGGGAGGGTGAGCAGGGGAAGACAGAAGCCGTGGAACCTGCCCCAATAGGCCTATCCTTTGACCCTCCCACGGATTCAAACAGGGAAGGGAAGTTTGATACCCCGGGGGGTCAATATTGACTTGGGTTGCGTCACAAGACCTTACCACCAACACTGAGAAATTAAACCATCGCATGCGTGCGCCCAGGTGCATATTGATTGTAGTCGTTATCAGCAATTAACGTCACAAACTGGGAGTTTGGGGCGAGGGAAAGTTTTGCGATACAAGGCCTGGACGGGAGGATGGATCCTTCTCAATCATAATTGGGCTAGGTCATTGCCATTGCCCCAGTCACCAGCGAACGGTATTCCATTCGTTCGCAGATGTCCTGGTTGAGGTCTCAAGAGACATCCTGCATAACGATGGCCATGATTCATCATTAATCATGAAAATTAACTAGTATTTGGTGATTGATTACCGCGGACCGTTACTCTGTACATTAAGATCCCAGTCAAGAATGTCTCCTTCAATTTAGTGCGAGGCTCATCGCCTCCTTACGGACTGCCCCATGTGAGAATTTCGTCGTGTATGATGCATCATGCTTTTTTTTTTTTTTTTTTTTTTTTTTTTTCGCTAATCCAATTTTGGTTTATTAATCGGCCTCAAAATTTGACATAATCCGTTTCAAAATGTCTAGATTCCAAAAGTGAAATGTCCGTCCGCCGTCCGAGCCGTTTCCGGCAGTAGGAATTTTTTTTTAAATCTGAAATTTTGACGAAACACTCGCTTTACCGTCTAGATTTTCAGCTCAACCAGTGGGCTATGGTTTCGAGTTGTGTTTTTTTCCAAGTTTTTTTGAACGTTGAATCCATTTTTGCGGGTCCAAGAACGATTCGATTTCAGTGTGGGGAACTATTGGGCTCTCACGGGGCTACAAATTGGACATTTGAAGGATCCGTGGAGGTCAAATATGTATCCTCCGAGTAATTTTGGAAGCATAGGTAATCCATTTTTCGAGGACCCACTTTTTTTCAATTAATTTTGCAGCGTTAAGCGCAGTAAGATTTGCAGCGATTTTTACATTTTTATATTCCTTAACTTTTCCCAACAAATGAACCGAAAACAAAATGACGAAGCGAACAATTGTGATGAAAAAAATTTACCAAGATTCGTCGTTCTATTGAAAACTATACCTTACACAACTCTGGTCCAAACTCTACGAATACCCTTAGAGTAGAGATCGGTCGTAGGAAACTGGGATGTTTCGAATTTTCAAAATAGTTTCTACGTCTAAAAACGGTTTACTACATATTATGTAGTAAACCGTTTTTAGATGTAGAAACTTCTATTTTAAATGTAAAATATTATTTTAACTGTAATTAATTGTTAATTATTAACCCTGGTGATAATTTTGCAACGTTTTTCCTTTTTTTATGCGTGCGTTTGTATTTCATATGTTGGCAATGTTGAAATGATCAGAGTGAACGTGAGTGGTGCACGCCATCGACCTCGTGTTCTACTTCCACATGGGGAGTGCGTACACTTCTGTTCCAACACGATATTGCTTATTACTAACTAATAAATTCTATGGATTTCATCAAATCATCATGTGTGCAATGGTGCTCCACGAAACGACTTCTTTTTGTGAGAAAATGAGCTGTATCTATGGTTTTTCCAAACGACTTGCCCTGGAATGCATTACCTGGTGACACGGAAGTCACTATCGCTGTTATTCTTAGCTTTTGATACGAAGCCGATGACCCTATCGCGGACATGGGTGTACAATTTGTCTCGTGTTTTGCAAGTCAATTGGGTTTTGAGCTCTAGAAGTGACTTGATTGTGACCTACGTTTTAGATCCGAGCAGAGCAGTAGTTGCCAGAAATGCGTTGGATAACTTTGGAGGATTTCTGTTAGAATGACTTCGTTTCCTTAGGAATCAACTCCTTATGGCGCCAATGGTCTCCAACCTTCTTGGGCCTTTCAAACCCGAGAATTTCGTACCCGTCAAACAGCAGCGCTGATAAGGTGGCATCAGTGAGCTATCTGCAAGGGGGATGATAAGGGCCTCTGGCAGGTGGGAACCCCCTGTCACCGTTTTTACCCCTGGTTAACCTTACCCCCTTACGGGGGTAATCACTGATTATTAATGATAACATCTTTGTTAAGAGGGAGACCCCGGTCCCTTTTGTTGCCTTTGAAGGCCACCTGCTGCTCCCAACTCTGACCTGATATTGTTGCGGTCTATTCATTTTCTCTTGTTCGTATCAAAAACCCCTTCCCCTCCACCTCGGAACTTATCCCCCTTATAAAAGCCATGGACGCACACTAATTTGGTTTCTTCCTATTATTAAGACCTCCTTGACCTTTCTCATCCCTCTTTATTCCCTTTCTTTTTAACCTTCGTCTTTCTCGGGCTCATCTTACTCCCCTTCGGAACTATCAAGTTCGAACTGGTATTGCCAGTATCGTTTTCGGCCGTTGAACAGTGAAAGTTTGGAATTTTTAATGAAAAAAATATCGTAAGAATAGGCCAGCTTGTTCTATTGTGTTCGAATCCCAAGTCCCACAACCCTCAGGTCAGTCTCACGCGAGGCTTTTGTGTGGCGTTTGTGGATCTAATCCTCTCATTTCATATTGATACGTTCTTCAAATGACTTGATGAACCTCAGGTACATTCATTTTTATCTGGTGTAAACCGGCATGGAAAAGGCTTAATTTTCGCGTAACGCCACCCGACCCACCTGTCTCATAGGGCCTGTGTTGTGGTGTATGCGGCACAGCCCGTTTTTAGTGTGAGGTCCACCCTTTTGCTAGACTTGAGTTCGCTATTAGAATTTTTGATTTTTTTTTTTTTTTTTTTTTTTCCCGTAATAGCCACGCAAATAAGTAAATTCTGCTCTGAAAGTGACTCCCTTCGCGTTGCACTGCAGTATACATGTTTTATGAAAACTAACCACCAAATCAGTTGAGTAGTGCGGGTTGGAAAGTAGACAGAGGAGTCGTATAAGGGCGTATTTGAGATTGTTCATGGCTGTGTAAGCTTAGGTTCCTAATACATTACTTCGTTAGTAACTCTTCAATATGCTTTAATAGATTGCTGTCAGTGATTCGCGTTTATTGGATGGTTCTTAACATATGCAGGAAACGAGTTAAAACCTCTCATAAAGTAGAAAACCAATCGCGGAGGGTTTCTTTCTCATCGCAGTTTCTCTCATATAATTTGGTTCCAGCGCTTTCATTGATCCTATTATACAGCTTTTTCAGGATGGTGCAGGATTTTTCGGCGTTAATTTTGCGATCTTTTGTTATCAGGAGAGAGCCTCCTAAAGAGATACCAATACCAATACCTCTTGGACCTTTCCTAGTTGCAATAAAGAGAGGGTCAATAATCATTTCCATATACGTCCACAATTATTTTGGAAATGTCTCCTGATTCGATTCCCTTGACTTAACCCTTCGACCCCCCCACCAGAGCCTCTCTCGCCGTGAGAATCAATGGGTGCAAATTCCGCTAATCCATTCAGTGAAAGTTGGGAATTCATTATAAAAACAGCAAACAATACTTTATAGGAAAAGTGGGAAATTATGATTGTAAGCAGCAATTTTGTTTAGCAGACAATTATGTGTACAGCAATGTACTGAATTGACAACAGGAATATATATGCAAGTTTAGTTAACCCTTAATGACTTAAGGGTTAACCCAAAGTTTAGAAAATAATCTATCTTAATAAAATTTTAAAAAAATTTTGGTTTACGCGTAGTTATGATCCTCCCAACCATTTCCTCAGAATAAATGACATTAAATTTTAATGGAATACTAGTTGAGTGAATACTAGGCCGGATGGTTTTGTCTAAATGATTGTTTTCTACTACCTGCCAATACCGTTACAAAGCCTCAGCTACCTATCCCAGGTTTGTATTAAATACAACTTTTGCATTAAATTCACATTTTGCTAAAACCCAAATTTTGGAAAAACTAATTGGCGGATTACAAACAGGCTTCAGCTGATTAAATAACACCGGTTTTTGCTCCCTGGAAAAAAGTTTATGCTTGTAAAACGCGTCATTTTATCGATACCACGACACCTCGTCATCTCTCACCCCTTATCAAAAACGTTTTTCAGAACGCATCGCAGTTGCCTTCCTTACCGTTCACACTTTTGTGCTAATCAAAAATCGGCCTCTTTTGGTTTTTTATTCTTAAAATAATACACCTGTTTTTTTTTTTTGACACGGATATGTTTCTTACGAGGGCCAGCCAAAAATTGTGCAACTTTTTCTTTTTTTTTTTAGCCCGGAAACGATTTTTCAATTATTTACTGCTCCAAGTTAACTTAGTATTAATTAATACTAAGTTTTTAAAGTCACCGACATAGTTTGGCACATCATCAGATAATCTGTTACAGGTTCTTTTATGATGATGTGCTATTCAAACTTTGATACTTGGTCTCTACCAGTGTCTTTTAATACGTTAGGATTTCCCTGAATTTTATTGAACTATATATTTTTTTGCGATCAGCTACTCCCACAGATGTAGGATCGCCAACGTCGAGCAACTGGGCCGTCTCATCATTGGCGTGTACTAATAGCTTCTTGAGATGGGATTGAATTTTGACTATTTCATATAATGTAGGTATTGGAAGTCCCATATGGAGTAGGAGCCCTACATATTTTTGGAGCCTCTAAAGGTTTGGAATCTTTGGTTGCTTTGAGATGGGCAGCCTCACATCTATGCTCAAGTCCAAACTGACTTGAGGTCATTATTAATTTTTCTGTAACCAAATTTTTGATTGGCCCATTATCCAGTAAATTTTAATTCGTCTCGTTAGCGGTATGAACATTCGGCCTGAGGCCCTCTAATCTGGGGTACCTACGCAATCAAGCGGATTACTTTAATAATATTTAGTAAAGTAATGCTATCGCTCGGGAAAAGCCAGGAGGTGAATCAAGTAGTTTAACGGTAATTGAATTTTTTAAACTATTCCTCCTGCCATAAACGGTGAGGAAAGTCATGTCACCATAACCAAAACAGCCCCGAAAACAAGCTTCCAAATGGCCACGATGAAGGAAAATGTCAACAATAAGAATCTTAATTTGGGCCAACGATCACAATCCCTATAACCTATCTAATGGTGAAAATTGCAATAATAATTATTACATATAATATATGTATATATTATATATTATTATTATTATTATTATTGAAATACCTACAAGCGTTCGGTGGAACACCCCAGGGTCTTGAAGGCCGCGCCCTTGCGTTCGAACCGTTGACCCTTCAAGGTAAAAGTCGAATCGTGAAATGAGCTCATTTACAAGGGGCGGAATGAACTAAGTTGTGATTGTCCGTTCGCATTTTACACGGCTCCATATCAAGTTAATTGGCGGAAAGCATGCACTTGATTTCAACAATACTGTTCACACCATCGAGGCATTTTAATGCTGTAAAAGTTGGTCATTGTGTAGACAAGTTCGAGTAAGTGGGTAAGGCCAAAAAGTGGATTCTAAATTGACCCTACGTTGAAAGGAAGCTTTAGCATGATGCATCATTCCCATTAATGAGAACCTTAAATGAGGTGGTGCAGTGAGCTTATGGTGTGCGGAGGATTTCATGCAACAGCAGCGGGTTTTCCCGGGTGAAAATCCGAGTCATTCAACTTTCCCATTCACAACTCTCCAAAGTAGCCGGAACTGAATCAGCACACTGTTCAGTCGACCGTTGAGGATTCAGATTACTAAAATCCGCGTAGTTCAAGGAGCCCAGCTGTTTCTAGGGACATTGCTTGAAGTTATAATATAATATTATTTTTTGTGATTATCTACTGTAAATATAGGAGTCAATAATCAATACCATTTAGGAGTGTGATTATGATGTGATGGTGCATGGAGTAAATCTGCAAAACCAAGTATGTCCCATTTTTGACGAAAATAATGTTTTGAGAAGTTTTTTCAGATTATATTTTCAGTCAGAAGTTTTTACAGTCTCCTGTAAAATTTCCAAAAATATTCATACATGGTTTTGCAGATTTACTATCGATATGAGACTGTTCGAGCTATAGTGTTTTTTATGCTGTAGTGCTTGTAGTGCTATAACCTGGTGCTTTTATGTAGTAAAGGGTTGGCAAGTTTTCGTTTCGTTTCGATATTCATAACAATTTAAAGACGAAATCGACCCATGAGATTTGAGCCGGGATCGGGATATGGTCGCCAAACGTCACACTCTTAACGAATCTTTTTGTGTTTTTATTCCGTCTTCATCAGGACCAGTGGAGATTAAAGACCAATCGGCATGTCGCCGTCATTGACCTTGAGATTTTATTGAGGATTGAATTTTAGTCAAATCCCAGTTTAAAAGAGATGAGGATGGAATAAAACGCGAAAGCGTGGTTTAGAGAACGGAGCTTGTTTGGCGATCCCATTCCCGTGGCAATTAACAACAATTTAAGGCTGAAGAAATAAAAGCCTTTTGTTTTACCGCTTACACGGAAAAAATCATGGCATGGATATGTCTCAATTCATATTTCAAACGAATGAGGAAAAGCGGGCGTCTTTCACGGAGTGAAATTTGAACTTTTTGGATTTCGTAAAACAGTGAATAAAGAAAAAGTCGTAATTCGACCAGTGAGTATAGAATATATTCTATACTCACTGAATTCGACTCCTCAGGGCAATGGCGCATTGTTGTTGCGATCTTCTTTTCGCAACCGTTTGGTATCTGGAGTGACCGATGAACCGATTTTATTATCCACTGTATGTACTGATAGTATTTGTACTCACGTGGCTGAGCGAAGGCGTACACTTTTTCGATCGTAGCCGCATAGTCATCAACCTCTTCCACAAGCGACGTACCGGGCCGGAAGGGGCTGCCGGGCTCGTCGCTCTGCATCCCCTGAAAGTCGGCGATAGACTGGAGCGGCGGGATTTCCGGGAGTGTCCGTCCCGTGATGTTGGGTGCCGCTTCCAGCCCCAATTTGGCGAGGATCTGCTGCTTGATGTTGTCGAGGCTGAATCTCTTCAGCTGGCTCCGGACGGCGCAGCCCGAACAGTCGCCGGCCACGCCAACCGCTCCGCTCAGCGCGAGCACCAAACACCAGCTTAGCGCCGTCATTGCCCTACACTGTCCGGACCCTCTCGAGTCTCTTCTGTACCCCCGTTTGCCCGTCCGTTCGACCACCCGCTACAACCCCACTACCAACTACATCCCCCCACCCCTCTTCCATCTACCACCCTTTCAACCCCCTCCTAATCGCCAACTTTAAAAATGAGCCAATTTCTGATTCGAACCAATTGATACTCCTCGACCTTTATGCAACAATCAGCACACTAAGTCGGAGAAAAGAAACTATCGCAGCTATGTTGAGCAGTTACTTGTTAAATAATAGTCAGTTTAGTTTTCGAGCTGTTCTTGGCACCCAAGATGCCAAGAACAGCCTCATTAACAAGAAACATTTCTCAGCTCGACAAATCTCTCGAACAGTTCGAGCAGTTAGTAACTGCTATGGACTTGACAATCGTTTTTGATTAGGTCTCATTTCAGAAATTGGTAGAATTAGTAGAAATTCAATACTACAGCGAATTGGGTAAAGTTCAACGTTATAACCCTGTGAATTTTACGTAAGAATTTATTATTCTTCCGTAAAAATTACGCAGAACTGTGAAAAGATAAAAATTGAAGTTAAAAAAAAAAAAAAAATACTAAGTATAAACTCGGACTCGCCAGGAGGCAAGCCCCCTGTACCCCCGGATGCTTTTTGCTTGGAGCCTACGGCTAAAATTCATGAAACATGGAACATGATTTATTAACCAAATAATATTATAGCCAAATAATATATTAAATATTGTGGTGCGATGGAAAAGTTAGTGTCCGACGCTGAACTAGTGGCCTAACGTACGACAGGCGAGGACGCCAAACTAGTGGCCTGACGTGCGCCAGGTGAGGACGCCGAACTAGTGGGACCACTTGGATCATATTAGGTATATATATGGGATCCTATATGTAGGATATAGGATTCTATATAGGTATATAGGATATGGGTCCTATGTAAAGGATACAGGATTCTATAGGTACCTAGGATATTGGATCCTATATCCTAGATAATATAAATATGTTATATTTATATTTTACTTAATATGTAAACGTGACACTCTCGCGTTTCCCTTCCCGCTTAATGACCGCTTATGACGGTTTTGGGCAGTTACGGCACGGCTAAAGCATGTTCCATGTTGAAAAAAACAAACTTGAGTCACAGATCCCGAAAAATTTAATGGGTTCTAAGTCCAAAATTACTTCGTAAACGACTCTCTACCCTAAATCTTTCATAGCCTTCTTGTACATCTCTCTTTATCCTCACCGAACCTCAAGGGGTTGAGCGATCGGTTTGAAAATCTTTCGGGCGCAACCAAGTGGAGAACCGAGTAAATTGTCAAATTTTCATTTCATCACCAATGATTTTTTCCTAAATTTAGATAATAGCCTGTAGGCAAATTTTGTTATTGAGGGCGATTCTTTACTACCCACGGCTATAGAAAGCCTCTCTCTATATCTAATGTGCTCAGGGAAAATTTCATATGAAACAGTTCAGCACAGCTCAGCAAATTGGATATGTATAAACACCTTTCGAACATTTTCAACATGAATCTATACCACCAATGCTGACGGTCGAGCCGGCTTTGGGGAGGAGACTCCCTCCTCATCCGACTCTGGAAGGAAGAGATTTTTAGCCAACACCACCCAAACCTTAGACGTAATGGCCGAGCAAAGCAAAGCCCCCCCCCCCCCGTCCATTGCTTGTAATCAGCATAATATGAAGACGACATTAATATGCTTATTTAAGATCATGTTTATTGCTCGGGGTCTGTTTCTACACAAAAGAATGAGTACCCATACTCATTATAGATGAATAATCCTTCAAAAACGTCGGCATATTCCGCGGCATATTTTTTACCGAACCTCAACAAATTCACCATCCACATTCATTCAACCAGTCAACACCAATGCCAAACACCGTGGAATGAACTCAGGCACATTTGAACATAATCCTTATTTATATTTTCTTCCTTGAAGAAGACATTTTTCCTTCGGCCGTTTCAGTAGTAAAAGAAAAACCTCAATAATACGAGTACATTCGTAGTATACTTCAAGGTTCCTTCACACATTCGCGTAAGAAAAGAGTTATGGTTTTGCAAAGGGGTTAAAAATTTGTTTGCAGCATCAACAAAAAACGAGGCTTACTTGTGCGGATTACAAATAGCTGTCACCAAATCTTGACCTACGGCTGCCAAACTATACTTCCACCCCTGAAATTCAAAGCTTTGTGAATCTGATCCGTATCGCACTCACCCTTCGAATGCATCATTCGATGATAAATCCTGTTAATGCATGACGCCCAATGGCTTCCGAAGGATTTTTTCAGTTTCGGAAACAAAAGGCTTCTACCGCAGTGGCTCAGTCACCAAAGAGAAACGAGTACTGATAAGTGCAGTCGAAATAAGTACAGTAAATCTTCGTGAGTTCCGTTCAATTTCAACCAAGTGCAATCGGAATGCAATCTTTCTGCGAGTTTGTGGCACGTGAAGATGATAACTCACTTAGCAGTTTCTCCATCTGGATTAGGTGGTTTTGTTTAGATAGTTAGGGTTGCCAGACCGTTGAAGGGAAAATAATGACAAACATCCTAGAAAAGGAAGTGAGACGACACGATTGAGTCTTATCTATAGAATGTTTTGCTAAGCATTGCGCCGGGTTCATCCACTTAAACAACTCATGTTTTACCATTACAAAGAATAGAGCTTACTTATTAAATTCACACTGACTGGAATACAATAATTGTAATACAATAATTATTATTCAATGGGGTTCTTCGGAAGGGCAGAAATTAGAATAAAAGTTTACCTCATGTTCGAATTCGCTACTTTCAAAAACCCTTCTAAGCCAAATTTTAGCCTAAAATTCCTTTTCGTTATAATCAGAAAGACATGGGGGAAAATAGAATTTTTAAAGAAGGCGGCATTTGGATCTGCATGTATTATATAAATTATGATAAATTTGGAGCGTGGTGATTGGCCACACGTCCTACGACGGCACACTGGGGTAATCATTGATACCTACACTAAATGTACAATTTTTCTATATTTACTGAGTGTTTTTCGCAAAAACGATAACATGCTTATGATTCTTACGAAATGTTTTTGTGAAATTGCCGAAGAGAGGTCATCGTTTTTCTTTCTTTCCGATCAAACATTTGCGCATCTTTTGTAACGTAACACTGGGGGGGGGGGCTAAAAAAGGAACCCGCCCTATTGTGACAAGTAGTTATTTGGACGAGAAAAAAAATTTGGCCACCTGAAATGTTTTCCACCGCTGATAGCGAAATCCGCCTCGTTGCTCAGAAGAGTGCCCAAAAATGATTTGAATCGCAGAAGACCGCTGCTCCAAATGCAGTTCCAACTGTTGCAATGCAGAGTGAGGCCGAGATAGCATAGCATTGCATGGAAATCGCATTTGCACGGGTTTTGAAGAATTGAGTGTTGAGCCGTGATTAATGCGTGTCAGATTCGGAAGGGAAGCCCTCGATTCGAAAACTACTCGCAATTCCGTCTTACGTAGGTCAGAGGGGTTGAGTGAAGTTTACATGCACAATTCATATTTCATCACTGGATTTGGTTTTCTTCTTTGGAGCCATCAAGACGCCTGCATTTACGCTTGTGCCTTTAGTGCACTCTTTCGGTTCATTTTCAGCATGAAAATCGTACCACAATGTGAACATCAGCTCTCTCAAAGCACGTCGAAACGTCTTCACTTGATTGGCCAACGAAACCCACAGGAATGAAGATCTCGGTGCTCCCGATCAGGCCTGACAGCCTAACTGTTTCCAACATTACTTAACCCCTTTTAATTTTAACTCACGTGCATCGTTACAGTTACCCACTATTGACCTATGTACAATTGTCCACTCGTTCTTTTTCCACTCCGCGTCCTATCTGGGTACTAGTGAACAGCTGACGCGTACGTGAGCCGAATGGTTGAAGATGCCGACAAACGTCGGGTTTACGTCCGAGCGGCAAAAAATGCCTTCTCGTCGTTACTCCGGATTTGCGCGTGATTGTTTTGATAAATTTCGCCATGAAGTGGTTTGTGAAGATATTCACCTGAAGCAATGCCAATACTGAATCGATAACCGCATGAAGTTTATAATAATCAGGCCCATCGAGAGCGGGGGGCAAAGGGGACATTTTGCCCCGGGCCCGGACTTTTACATGGGACCCCAGCGGGCCCAAGAAAAATAGGAAAAAAGGAAAAAGGGGGGAAAAAAGAAAACAAAAATAAAAAACGCTGCAAATTTTACACTAGGGTTTATGATTCTTTGATGTACGTCTGTAAAAAAAAAATTGTAAAAATGTTGAAAAAATTCATTTAATTTTTGTAGACAATTATTTTTTTGAAATCGAGACCAGGGTTCAATTATTGTTTTTCAATCGGAAAATATTTGAACTTCTGGGATCCTTCAAAAATCCCATTTGGAGCCCCATGAAAGCTTTATAGATCCCCACACTGAAATCGGACCGTTCCGGGACCCCCAAAAATGGATTCTAGAGGAGGCAGTACGGCGGACGGACATTTCGTTTTTGGAATGTAGACCTGTAACGGATAATGTCAAATTTTGAGGCCGATCGGAGTCGCCAACCTCCGTAATCCAAGAATAATAAACCAAAACGCTGCAAATTTTACACTAGGGTTTATTATTCTTAGATATAGGTTACTTGTGCAAAAATTTAATTCTGTGTCAATGAAAATATTTAGAAAAAACTTTTTTTGGGGATTTCTTTCAAACATTTTTTGTTTTTTACTTGAAAAATAATATTAGCATTTTTGTGAGTCCCAGAACGATTCGGTTTCAGTGTGGGGAACTATTTGGCTCTCATGGGGCTACAAATGGGATGTTTGAAGGATAAATATAATAATATTTGACTTAATAATATTAACTTAATAATATTTGACACAATATAATAATTGATTTGGGGAAATAATATTTGACCTCCTGGGATCCTTCAAACATCCCATTTGTAGCCCCATGAGAGCCAAATAAGTAGTTCCCCACACTGAAACCGAATCGTTCTGGGACTCACAAAAATGGATTCCAGTCCAAAAATACTTCGAAAATGACATCTAACTCGATCCCTAAGCCAAAAGCCTTCAATAAACCCCTCTCGTAGCCCCAGCTTAGCTCCATAGCGCCCCACGGGTGCAGGCGATGGGCCTGAAACCCTTGCGGGCACAACTAGATGGTAAACCGAGTATTTTGTCAAAATTTCTTATTTAAAAAAAAATTCCTACTGCCCATAATGGCCAGGACGGCGTACGGCGGACGTACATTTCGGTTTTGGAATCTAGACCTGTTGTAACGGATAATGTCAAATTTTTAGGCCGATCGAAGTCGTCGAGCTCCGTCGCGATTGCATAGGTGTATTATTCAAATAATTATACAGCAAAATGGCTGAGTTTCTGGGGGGGGGGGGGGGGGGGGGGGCATCTTCGCTCGGCCGACCACTCGCTTGGATTAAGTATTAAAATTTGGATCTCCACGTAGGATACAGAGGAAACACCGACTCAATCGCACTGTAAATAACGAAGATAGAAAGAGTTGCATGGATTTGCGCACGTTTGCGCTCTGCGCGGAGAACGCGTGACGGGTGTTTTGGACGTAAAATTTAACGTAGAATCCGAATCCGCGATAGAAAATAATTTTTTAATCTATTATAAAACCCAATTATTGGGTTTATCAGTTAAAAATAAATAAATAAAAAAATAAAAAAACGAAATTGCGCGCGTCGCGCGGGATTTTAATATTCAAATCCCGGACGCCGCGCGCAAGGATATTATCCTATGCTGTGCGCAATCGCACCCGAGATTGTTTGCAACAAGAATAGTCCGTTCAGCCGTTTAGGCGCCTAGAAGGCACGACAGACAGACAGAAACCTGATTTTATATATAAGTTATAAATAAGAATTATCCTTAATTTTTGCAAAGATGAATTATGTGATGAGTCACTCTCCGCTTTTATCGATAGTTAGGTACCTATTCATATTTTACTGCTCTAAAACATTTTCACATTAGCTTCTTCTTTGAGTATCATACCCGTAACGAGCGTTGATGACCTCTCGTCACTGACTTTTGTTGAGCGTGTTGACCAGTTATTACAGAAGTAGTAGGGGCCTACTGTTTAACCTCGGCTCCGAACGACAAATGTGAGAGGTTTTCCACATTTCCATTTGTTCACATTATACCTTACATAATATGTAAGGTATAATATACCTTATTATGGTAAGGAAAAAATGCCCACGGTAACATTTATTGGTGAATAAATAATCATCAGCGTATTAAAATTTAAATATTAAATTTTGTGGGAGATTAGGTATACTTAATGTGAAAAAATGGAAATATTATACCATATACCTTCCACAATAATCTATCAATTTGTGTCCTAATATGCTATTTTCACTTTTAAAACACTTTTCATTTACGCAGGTTTGCAAACAAGAGTACAACGTCGTTTGAGGGAATCAAGAACTTTTCGAGCTGGTTAATCCGTAGCGCCTTCATCTTCAAGAGTAGATA
This sequence comes from Pilophorus perplexus, assembly GCA_955831195.1. Classification (NCBI taxonomy): domain Eukaryota; kingdom Metazoa; phylum Arthropoda; class Insecta; order Hemiptera; family Miridae; genus Pilophorus; species Pilophorus perplexus. The sequence goes on from OY037013.1 coordinate 19,308,423, forward strand.
ATATGCAACGTTTTAACGTACTGCGCCATCGTCTACCTTCTTACGGAGGCAAGTTACGTGGTAAGTCAAAATGTGCAGTGCTGGTTGGAATGATTTTTCAAGTACCTACAAGAGTTAACCTTTTTCTTCTTCTAATTTCTCTTTTTTTTAAACTTCGATGTTGTAATGTCGGGCCTAAAAGATCCAGTTATGGGGATTTTTTCTGGAAACCTGGGATTCCCCTACTATTTGGGCAAGAGACCTTTTTTTCCAAAATTAACTGATATCCCAGACCCCCAAAGCAAAAGTACATTGAAAATGCAATCTCTAATTTTGTATTTTTGTTACAAATTATTCACCTATTTGAAAAGTTTGCAGTTGGTTAAGGTGAGTAAACTTGGCATCATTTTCTCAATAAAATTGAACAAAATACATTAACATAAAATTCACTAGTAATCAAGTTTAATTAACAATTACACTGGCCAAAAAAAAAAAAAGGTTTGTCTGATGCCGAGGAGATAAGGGGTGGTGATGGGATTTTCATTGTGCTGAATCCAAATCTGAAACCCGTTTTGATTTATTATTCTTGGAGTAATATTGGTTTATTATTCTTGGAATAATACACCTATGCAAACGCGACGGAGCTCGACGACTCCGATCGGCCTCAAAATTTAACAGCATTAATTTTCGCACAAGTAACCTATGTCAAAGAATAATAAACCCTTGTGTAAAATTTGCAGCATTTTGAGATATAGCTCATACACCTATTTTCTAGCTACGTTTGAGTGTTAAAGATAGTTCTTCATTTCAAAAATCCCAATCAATTTTTCACTTTCAACCACTCTTTCTTTGTTTTATGAGGTGCAGAATCCGAATTTGAAACCCGATTGACAATCGGTAAGAAGAGAGGTACAATCGGCGATTGTACCTCTCCTCTTACATTCCACGGGAAACAGCAGTTAAGGTGACAAAGTAGTGACCTACATACAAAAAATACAAAAAACACTGTTTTATACCTTTGTTAATGCAGTCTTTGAAAAAACTACGACAGATAGAAACAATCGGATTCAGCATGAAAAATCCTGTAAGAATAATTCTTGCTTGGGTTCAATTATTGGTAGGTATCTTTCATTTGTCAAATCTAGAAAAAGTGTCGCTTGTTTGTTAGTTTAGTACCTACACCAAACAGTAAATATATGCAGGTTCCTCATAATAGCCGGTTATAATATATCGATGGATACAAGCGACACTGATTTGAGATTACAAATTAAATAATAATATTATTCAATTATCACCTTGGGTTCTCTTGTGTCATGATGGCATATTGAGTTTTTCCCTTTGATGATGAAAAATATGGAAAAGTGATCGAAAAACAACTCGGTGTAAGCTGATGCTAGCAGTTTTGGCCCTCGCAACGTGGGCCACCTTGCGCTAGGTCGTCGGCCAGACTCCGTCCCGCGTCGCAAATCAACACTGCGCTCGTCTGAATCACCAGAGACTACTCTGTAATTAAACTGATCCAACTTACTGAGCTCCGTTGACTTTAGGAGGTCCGTTTTTTCGTGTTTCTTACTTAATGCATGCGCAAAGGGATACTTGACGTCCGCAGGGCAATATTTTATATGTGGTCGAAAAGAGCGGAGGAGAGACGGGCGCCAGGTCGCTCCCACGTGCGACCAGCTGTTCCACCTAGTGCCAATTACCTAGTCTGTCAAGTGCAAATTGACAAATTGCTTGCCGAGTAGATACTTTTGTCTGTAACCCAACTGAACCTTTTTTTACTTGAATGGGTATTGTGGGTTCGCCCAATTTAGCGGGTGTTGGGCGTGTACCTACATGTTCAAATTGTGTTCCTACCATTAAATTGTCCCTAACAATTTGAGTGTTGTGTGTTTGGGGGAAGGCCTCTAGCGTAACTAGGATTTCGCCCCCGATGTCTTTGGAGGAACGTGAAGGGGGTACTTGAATATCCTTATCTAGGGCATAACACAATTTGTTGTGATCTGCAATCCTAGGAAGTGATATCGAAGCAGTATTGGAAATTCCGCTATCTCCAGCCTGTCAAGAAGTGTCTTGGTAGACTGGAATGCGTTGAATTTTGGAAGGGAGTCCAGTCGATATTAATACCAAAGTTGAATTCTCAACATTGGCATTAATTCGTCCTGGATCCACACCTGATACAGCAATTATATAGATCTGTATAATTGCTGTATATTACTGAGCTTCCCCAAGCGATTTGTCGGTAAGGGAGACATCATCCTCTAATTGTGTCTTACAAAGGGTAATTTCCCGGATGCCACGAAGGAATTATCCTTAATGGCGGCTCGGGAAATATTAAATGGGTCCGCTGGACTGGCTTCCCCAACTGAATTGTCGATAGAGGAGTCCAGGTCAGCAGTCCCAACCAAAAATGAGTGTGACCTATCCATTAAGTGCGTGAGCATCAGAAATGGAGTTCAGTGATATGATAATTAGGGTGGCGCTATCCGAGGGCCCGATTAAAAAAATGCTATCTCATTCACAAGAGAATGGGGGGTCCTCGGATGCGCCACCCGAACGTGAAAGAGGGGAGGCGGCTGACCGAATTTAAGAACGTTGAGTTCCGCTCATGTCCGAGCGGTTACAGGTATAAAATTAAAGCTGGGGAATTTAATAAGTAAAAGTGACCGCATATTGATCATCTTTCACAGCTCACCTGATGATGAACTCAAATCTAAGCGATGAAAGCTATGAACTCGATCGAATGATGGTATTTTTTTTAAATGTATTTGTACTCATAGTTGATGGAGAAATCGATGGTTTGATATGCGAAGAAACCAGTTTCAGATAAGCAGAGCTCAGTTTTAAATCCATCTAACCCGGTTTTTTAGTAAAGATTAACCCATTTTGGGTGAGCTCTTTGGCCGGGGAGTCGAAAGACATGAATTTGGAACATTTATTCTACTAATGGCATTAAACGTTACTTTTAATGTAAATTTATTAACTGTTATTTAATGACATTTAATGTTCTTGTATGAAACGGTTAAGTGGTTCGGTAACTGTGCCTATGCTTCCCCTCCCCATCTTAAACAAGCCATATAGATGAGCGCAACCTTTCTGTTATTACGATATATTTAATGAGCGAGAGAAACTAAGAAACAGTAGGTATCTAGCGACCAAACACATCAAAAATATCCACGTGATGCTCATTACGTAAACAACTGCACCCTAACGACCGATGCGTAATAAAACCTTATGCCGATCAGAGGTAAAGAACGGCTCAGGCTGCAAAAATCGTTTTGGAGTCGTTGGAATCAGCCTAAAAAGATCATTCCATAGACCCTTGTACCAACGAAATCGGACAAAAACTTTCGTCCCCCCTTTTGAGGCTCTGAGTTACACATCAGAGATAAACAACTTTTGTCGTGAAGGACCTCCCGAAAACCGATGAAGGGGATGAGGGAGGAAAAATCAAGGTAGCCTATAACCACCCCCCGAACTCGCTGATCACAATGAGACCACCCTCATGAAAATCTGTTGACCCGCTCGGGCGTGATGCTGTGATACACAAACAAAAAAACAAACAAACATGTCGAAGAGATGAGCGCACCTTTCCATTTTTTGAGGGAAAGGTTGCACTAAAAACCAACCAATCATCGTCAAAATTAAAATAATATTTTAACGTATTACACTTGCTATAGTCATTCATGTTGACAATACCGTACGACTAGCGGAATTTGCACCCGCCCACATGTGACGAAAGTAAGGTATCGATTCATCTGAGTACATTCACAGACTTCGCTCTATGGGCCAGTGTAACAACATAATTGAGTTTGGTGCGAACTCTCGAAATAAACCGTTTCAACTCTGAGTGGTTAAAAATAGATAGACGAGGAAGCTGAACGAATGAGGAAGTGAAGAGAGGCGAGGATGCGGATGGGCAGGCTACCGCCAATCGGGGAAATACCCTGACCTACGAATGGGAGGCTGTCAAAGAGGTAGAAAACTTGGGGGTAGAGGAACCCGTGCCGTCGCGACTCCTCTTCAGACTTCACAGAGCCGGCCCCTGGGTGGGGGCGGCAGGCCGGCGACGGCAGAAAGAGGCCGCGCGTTTTTTTGTTTTTTTTTTCCTCTCCCCAGAATAGGAAATCCCTCCGGCCGTTCCCCCGGCCCGGAAAAAACGCACGCGGTTTTCTCTTCGTTCTGGGGGTGGCATTATAAAAAAAAAGGGGGGAAAAGGGAACACCCCCTTAACGCGCGGCGCGCGCGAAAAAGAAGCCGGGAGCGCCCCCAGGAGCGCGCATGCGCGTCGGAGGATCTCTTCGGAAGGCGGCAGACGTCCAGTGCCGAGCGTGGAACAGACCCGCAGTGTGACTCGGGCACCCGCTATGTCTCACACTCATCGTAGCTAGCTATGTCAGTGTTGACCACCACATCATGGGTGGCTCTACTGTTCGTACTGGCTGCCACCGCCAGAATCAGGCACGCACACAACAATTCCACCCATACTCTCACAGGTAACAAAATTTCAAATTTTCAAAAAATTGTAATCCCAAAAAATTTTTTAGTATGAAAAAATTAAAAAGTCCACAGCAGAACCGGTTTTTACACGCATCGCCTTCTCGTTTTTTCCACTAATCGTAAAAATTAACGACACCTTGAAATGTGCCATTTTGGGTTATTATTTTAAGCATTATTCACTAACGAATCCCTGCACAAATAAATTATTAACTGTCACTTAAAATCTAAACCCGCAGGGAGTTGCCCGGTTCATTTCGGTCCACCAAAGGAAAGTTTCCAGATCCCGAAAAATGACATTATAAATTATTAGCCCTCAACTTAATTGGCTAGCATGGGAAAGTTTCTTAAATTAATTAAATTTTTTCGATTGTTCAGTTTAAAAAATGTCCCACCCCTTCGCGTTGGAGCCTTTTTATCAGTCGCCGGCACATTTTTCTCGTATTGTACGAAAATTGTACGATTAAAAAAATAAAATGAGAAAGATTTTAAATTTATCTTTAAAAAAATGTTCTAATTGTCACTCCTGCGAAAATCAATATCCATAAATGTTGTCTGAAAACCCTCATATTGCTTGATTTCCTTCGCGTTTTAGAGAGAAACCTTTAAAAATGTCGGGCGGGGCCGAAAATTCCCACTGTGGCGACAAAAAGGCAATTTCCGTCGAAGGGTTGGAAAGAGACCTGCATTGCGTCTTGTCTGGACGGCGGAGTCCACGTGTCTTGTGGGACGAGCCCCCACGTGTGATCCTGCGGGATGGAAGACCCGCTTACACCCCCTGACGTCCGAAGAAGTTCCCTCCGCCGCATTTCCACCGATCGGGATGCCGGGAATTTTCTGAGAAAAATGCGTTTTCTACTATTTTCAAACATTTACTAATGGTCGCATCTTGCGGTCGCGTTTTCATCTTGTCTCGATTCTATATTGATACCACGACGATACTATGGTCGATTGATATTATCATTGATTGCTTGAATAATAATTGAGTCCAATCATTAAAAAAGGTTTGTGGTGCCACTTATAAATTTAAGGTAGGTATTACGAGAAATATAAATCCTGCCAGACGATTTGCAGTTTTGGACATTAATCATGAGGTAGGTATGAGGTTTTTTGTTGTTCTCACTGTGTTAATGAGAATTAATTGCATTGCGACCCAGAAAGTGCGAATGGTCGGTAATAAACTGGGGAGAAGAATTCAACAATTAAGCATTCTATTTCCGGAAGTATTCCAACATGTCAACCGGCGCCAGGCGGTGTCTCGACACAGTCTGCCGATGAATCATTTTTTAGCGGGTACAATCTGCTCATGATGTCCACAGTTTTTTTGGATCGTACCGGAGCTGACACATAGCAGACGCTCGTTCTACTAAACTGGTTGGCGAACAGTTTCGTCAGTTTCATCAGGAACGGAGTCGTTTAGTCCAGCGTTCTTTGGTTTAGGGAAGACTAGTTTTATTCGGCGTCCGGTGGAAGCTGTAATTTCATTGGCCTGGGCCATAAATTTGGCGACGCTTGTCATGAGCAAGGTGCCTCTTTACTACAACATAGGTTGGGAAGGTTCTTAATTTGCAGCTGTACGTGGACAAAAAAAAAAAACGGAAACCCGCTTTTTTTTGCGTGGAAAATTTTTCAATTGTTACCGGGATAATTAAATTTTGTTTCTTTATTGTCTTTGACGCGAATTATTTTGATGGATTGAGTTGACGGGTTTTAACAAGGCGGCGCATTGAGGATTTAAGTTGAAAAATTGCAAAATAAGGCTGCGAATTCTTAATTGAACATTGTTGCAGAGGAGTTTGATAGGTCTGCACCCCCATAAATCGCAAAATACAAAATTGCAAAACTTCACTCGACCCCCTTGCCAACAGCCTTCACAAACCCCACCTGTAGAGGTGGACACAACTAAGAGAAAATGTTGGCAGATTTTCATATTTTGGTTTATATTATTATTACCTAACTACGTAATCGCGACGGAGGTAGAAAATTCTGATTGGCCTCAAAATTTTACATTATGCGTTTCAAGACGTGTAGATTCCAAAACCGAAATCTCCGCCCGCCGTCCGAGACGTTTTGGGCAGTAGGCTTTTTTTTAATCTAAAATTTTTCCAAATACTCGGTTTACCATCTCGTTGTGTCCGCAAGGTTTTCAACCAGTGAGGTGCTATGGGGCTACGGGAGGGTTTTTTTTAAAGGTTTTCGGCAGTGGGGCCGAGTCTGGTGTCGTTTTCCGAGTTCTTTTGGACGTAAAATCCTTTTCTCCAGTTCCAAAAATCGTACGAAAAAAATTGTTTGTTTTATTTTTTCAAAAAAAAAAATTTTTTTTTTTTTTAAAAAAATTATTTAATAATTTTTTACTTCTTTTTTCTTCTGATAATTTTTCGTGAACACTGGAAAGAGTACCTTCATTTAATAAATATAAATACTTCTCTTTTTCAGTGTTCTCGATAGATAAGGCCCTTCAAAAATGGATTTCACTTGAAAGGTGCTGCGAATACGAAACCTCATTCGACGTCCAAGAAAATGTTTACCCCCATTGGGGAGTCCTAGATTCTCACGGTGTATTGTGATAGATGTAAAAACCTCGTAAATTCTACGTTGATTATTTCTCCAAAATTCTTTGAAAACAACACCCCACTCTACCCTCTGCTCTAAATCCTTCTTCATCTCCACCTGTTAGCCCCTTTTTCGTCCCACAGAGTTTTTTTGATCGGGTTGAAAACCTTGTAAACAAAACTAGATGAAAAACGCTGCAAATTTAACACAAGGGTTTATTATTTTGATATAGGTTACTTGTGCAAAAACTTTTTGTTTTTTACTCGAAAAATATTTGACTTCCTGGGATCCTTCAAAAATCCCATTTGTAGCCCCATGAAAGCTCTATAGATCCCCACAGTGAAATCGGATCGTTCCTGGGCCCCAAAAAATGGATTCTACGTCCAAAAATACTTCGAAAATGACACCTAGCTCGATCCCGTAGCCAAAAGCCTCCAAAAAAACCCTTCCATAGCCCCATAGCGCCCAATGGGTTTGGGCGATCGGGCTGAAAACCTTGTGGGCGCAACTAGATGGTAAACCAAGGATGTTGTCAAAATTTCAGATTTTAAAAAAAATTCCTACTGCCCAAAACGGCCAGGACGGACATTTTGGTTTTGGAATCTAGACCTCTTGAAACAGATAATGTCAAATTTGGAGGCCGATCGGGGTCGTCTACCTCCGTTCGCGACATAGGTGTATTATTCCAAGAATAATGAACCAAAATCGAATATTGACCAAATTTCAGACTTCTTGACCAATTTCTTCACCCCAAGGCGAACTGGACTTATGTTACATTAAATGTATATTACAAATTTTGTGGAATCTATCCATTATAATGGATAGATAGAATCCATTATAATTATCATTATAATGATAATTATCATACACGTTAGGACGAATTTTGACGACGATCGAAATTGTTATAACCCGCGTCGCAACACTAATAGGTTGAGGTGGTTAAGGAGAAAGAACGACTCCTCTTCTGATTTAAACCATGTTTAAAAACCAGCAGAGGAGTCGTTCTCTCTCCCCCTAACCACCTCATTGGATTAGACCTCTGCACCATTGGCAAACAACCACTTAGTGACTTAAAGGTTGGTTATTCCGCCGACGATAAACCAAACCAGTGAATTGGTAGTGCAATCGTGGCGTCCAATGGCGCCAAAAACCAAGCCGATGACGCTTTCCGTCCACTGGCCGAAACGTGGAGGGTGTGAATTGGTGATTCAAGTACGTGCGGGAACTGCAGATACAGGGGGTGGCAATATTTATCGAGGAAGGAGGAAAAACTCGGACCTGTAATTTGTCAACGTCCGTCCTGCCCATTTCTTGCCTGCCAATTGATTCGAGCTCAGTCCGAATTTAAAGTGAACGGTATGGCAACGTTTGTCGAACCAAAACGAAAAGGGAAATGAGGGAATTGCACGATGGTGGGATTAATTATTTCAAGTGAACGTCGTCGTTTTGACCATTCGTCTGACGGCTTAGTTTTTGTTTCAAGTCCAATCCTCCCGCGTCAAGAATTCGGAAAGGTGTTTCAATAAGCAAAGAAACGTCTTATCGAGCGGAACACATCGCCGCACATAAATCGACCCTCTGCGGGGTGAGCGTCGAAGGCCGGGATGAAGAACATAATCGTGTGTCAGGGTTTATGTTCGAAGGAGCTAGTCAAGTCGGCTTGTGAGTTCCCGACCGTTTTGTGCTCCCTTTCCACCAAACTGCCCGTCAATGAAGCGAAATCACAGACGTCTGGGGGTCTGGGGGGATTAACGTCGAACGCCGTGCTCGAAACCCTCGAAATTGTTATCGATAGAAATCAACTGAGAAACCTGAGACGGGCAAATGACATAACGGGCTCTTCACCTTGGGTGATCCGGACACCCAGTTCCCATCTCGGAGCCTGTTTTTGCTGGACCAATTTCGATTGATTTTTCTCAACTTGGTAAAACTTGAGGCAGCAAGTCGATTTCTTACAAATTTCGATTTGTTGCCTCACAAAACAACGATAACGGGATCGTTTAATTTCAGAATAACTGCATTTTTTTTTCTGATCCTACATAGTCTAGAATAGCGTCTTTCTATTTGAAATTTTGAAAATCTCTAGCATTAATTCTCTACTAGACTGTTGTGACACGGTCGAGATAATGTGAAGAGCGGAGTCTACAGTGAAGTCGAACCCCAGAAGTTGCTCCTCTGACAAATTAACTTACAGCCTTGACGATACATTAAGAAATATTTTACGCGGCGGGCAACGCATAAATCACATCAATCTCGTATGCATGTATACTCTATAGGTGAAAGACAAAAGCATGGATGATACTTAACACAATATTATGCTTCCCCGTTGTGACGTCGTAAATCAGTTTAAACGCCCTTTAATTTCCGATCACAGTTATTATAAAATATTATTTATGTTTGATCGTAAGTATATCATCGACGTATTATAATGAGGGGAATGAAAATTCGATAGGGTTGCCCTCGGGCGGTCGGAGGATGAGCTCGCCGCGTCACAGTTACAGGGCAGTGAGTTGAACGCATTATTTTCACAGCCCACGTGACTATGTGAATATTTGTGGTTATTCCGAATGGGATTTTTCCCACGAAGTTCTTCACCGAATCTTCGGCGCCAAATTAATTAATAGCAATTTGTCTTAAATTTCTGTGGAAACAGTTGCGGATAGTGAGGGGAGTCACTTGTTCCCAGGATTCATGAATTGCTGCAGCAATCTAACTTTTTTCGCAGTGATGCTGTCCTTAATTTCGTTGCCCACTCCCAGGGAGACTGAGACGCTAAAAAGCGCATTTTCTTTCGAAAGTTCTTTCGGAATGATGCTCGTGGTGTGCTGGCAAAAAATGCACTTGATGGGTGGGTGACTTGACCACACACTACAGCGATTTTCGATACATCGAACTTGTTCAAGGGGAAAAAAGACCTCTCGACTTTCTCAGTTTGATCACATTTCACAACATTTGTGATTACAATACCCAGTCATTTTAACGTAGTATTTATAGGAAACGGATTGGGGAATGTGATTTATATCAAATTACGCGGTTGATTATACGTGATCACACTAAGCGGTACCCACTGTATTATGTTGTTTATTACATAATTTTACAACATATTAGGTATGTTGTAATATGTCTCTAAGAAGGAAGGTGACGCTTGGCTCGCTTCTTTTTCTTTTTTTACTTTTATTTTCAATGTTTTTTTTTTCAACTTCTTACATTTTCTTCATCACTTTTTCTTCACACTACTAATTTGCCTCCGAAATTATTATTATTACCTAATATTATTTTTATTTTTATTTTTCTCTCAAAACACTCAATTCCCATTACCGCCGCACGAGAATCCCACCTGTTTTTCCCTTGTCTTTGAAAAATACTGTTAAGGTGAAAATTTCACCTTTACACTAAGTTTAGTGTATTTAATACACTAAACTTGAAGAAAATACATAGACAGGAACAGAGGTGTTTTTAAAAATCGATTTGCTTATTGTGATTGGTCGTTATGAATAGTGTAGCTAGTTATTCTCTTTAAATAACAAAGAGGGAAATTTGGTCAAATTTTGACTTATACTGTGGTGGTATGACTGCAGGATTCCGGGATTTCTCCCACAACTCCCAGTTGGGGTAAAGACAGTTCAGGGGACGTCCACTCAACAGCCTTGTTTATCATTACCACACTGTGATCAGCCCTCTGCTGTTGTTGACTTTTTAGTCGCGCGGGGATATTTATCCCTTTCATTATCTCCAACTTTACGTTAATGATAATAATATTATTAACGTAATAATAATATTATTAATAATCACTTGCCTATTAGATTATATATGATATTATCAGATAATATCATAGGTAATATTATTATCTAATAGGCAAGTGATATTGAAAAAGGGTTCTTGAGTGAACATTTTCTAGGAAATTATGTTAAATTTATTATTTTCATGGTGTTTGTTGTGTCGTGTCCTGATTTTGGACCGTCCTGAAAAACTTGCCCAGAGAAACTTGTAATTAGTGCTCTCATTACCATCACCACTTTAATTTATTAAATTCTGATTTAGGCCAGAGATTGAAATTTAGCTGCATCTGGCATTCAAAATATTTCTATAATCTCAGGATGCCTAATGAATTTTCGGGCATTTTTTCAGGTCGACTTTTTTCAAAATTCAGACCTAGGAAATTTGTTTAAGGATCTCCCATTTAATTTATACTTGGTACATATATGAAGACGGTGTAGAGTTTCACACTTCAACGAACCCAAACCCTGCAAATAACCAGCTGTTCAACGGTTAAACTATTGAGTCCGGAGCCCCAAGCACAGAAGGTCTCATGAACAGAAAGGAGTGAAATTTGATTTGTCGTTGGTGGGTAGAAAATCAAAGGAGGACGATCTGGTCTGCCCAGGTGCCCTTAGACAAACCAAAAGAGAATCTGATAGTAAAAGCTTCTCGTCACTCCACTTAGACCCTTTTGAGCTTCACAGAGTGCAGTCTCAAAATTAGGTTAGCTGTCACTGTTTATGGGCAGGCTGAAGGGTTTTCCCTTGAAGGGTGGTAGGATTTCCCTTTTTCTAACTCCCCTTCCAGTCGAAAACTCCCACCCGGCAATGGAATTATTGGTCAGACACGATTTGGTCGAGGTCCAAAAATACTAGGCGAAAAGCTTTCTCTAGGGAGGTTTCCTCCCTCCGTCGGTGACCTCATCTCCGCGGGACACAAAAGGAAGCAATCCAATAATTGTGAGCAAGTACATACGGAGGCGGATCCCTGTTTTGGCCCGAAGCATGAACATTTTCCACCGTGCACTTATCGTCCCCTCCTCGGCCCACCAATTAACAAATGACTTCTACCCTCTGAATCGTTTATAGCATTTCCTTTCGCCCCCCTCGATGTATTAATCACTGTCGCATCCTTTCAAACAGTCAGCTTTTTACTGTACCTATCATTTCCATTCAAGCTCTCGACCCGGAAAGGCCTCGCACAATGCAATTTGAACGAAGACATTTTGTGTTTTTTGGGTTAGTTTTGGCAAAACGCCTAAAACTTAATTATCCTTTTCATCGGCCGAAAACGAGATGCGCATGCGCGATGGCTAACCTGATTAAAAACCAGTTTTCTGCGGATTTCTGCAAACAAATGTCAGTTTCGTTATGTTGGTAATTATGTTCGGGCGGCCTTTCGGCTGGTTTTAACCTTTCCTCTGTTGTTTTGCTTCTCCACTTCTCATAAGCGCCTTGTGATAAGCCTCCTTATTTTGTTTACCCGCAGTTTTGAAGAATACCAGCGGATGTGCACTGTACTTTTGGAACATGTAATAGTTACGGGCGCTATCCGAAGCCCGGATTATCGTTTTTCCCAATTTCTTTCGGAGTATTCGCAATACCGAAGAGGCCGGGGTTTGTTATTTTCTTATTTTATTTTGCGAGCTTTTTGTAATAGTTGGCTCCCTTCTTCAGGACGTTAAAAACAAACAGCATGAGACTCCAACATCGTGAACCATAGGTACTTTAAATTATTACAACTTGACGTGCTTTTCAAACCTTACCTTCACTACAGGAACAGATTAATTTAATACATTCGATTAACCTTATTAGCATTAAACATTCATACATGCATTAATCTGACCCTGTAGTGAAGGTAAGGCTTGAAAAACACCTCAAGCTGTAATAATTTAATGTATCTACCTCTGGTTTACGATGTTGGAGTCTGTTGTGCCCAACTTCAAAAACGATTTATGAAATTTGAATCATACCCTATAAGGGACTGTTGAGAAAACACCCTGATTCTTACCCAACCTACTACGATGCTGATTTTGAATTGGAACGATATTGCGACTCATGAGGTCGCAGCTACCTTGGTTCTTCACAGTAACTCCGAAGTAGGTAGGTAGGTAGTTGTCGAAACTAACCTGCTTGGAGGATGGAAATGTCAACAACAATTATTATTTTACGTCTCCGAACAGCAAAATTTGCTGCTCACATTTAATGTGAGAGGCTTTCCTAGGCAAGATACTCTCGGTGGTTTGTCATTTCCTTCCGAGAGGTGATTATCAGTTACAGGTATTAGGAAGATGTTTAGCGGCTGCTGGGATCGAACCAGCAACCTTTGACTCAGCAGTCTAACGCTCAAACCACTGAGGCACTGATAACCAATAATGATTACAGTGACGTCTATTTTTTTAATGATTCTCGTTTCTCTAAAAATCCCACTTTACGGAATGAAACTACATATTATGTGATTCAGTCAACTATAAGAATCCACGTTTCCACGAATCCACTAATATTTATGTTATAATGGTAAATTCTATAAGCGTACATCGACAATCTTTTCAAGGTTTCAAATTATACCAAGGGAGTAGGTTCAGATTCAATCTATCTACGTTCAACTGGCTGCTTAACAGACGTGTGTACAGATTGAAAAGTTGGTAAGCCTGGCCCTAACTACCTAGAGCCATCAGAGGTGATGGTGGGCTTGATTAATTATTAATTTTATCCCCTAATATCTCATTAGATATATAAATTTCCTAAATTTCATTCGATCTTAATTTTGGTAAAAATTAAATCAAAATTCAAATTTGATTTTTTTACACCCCCTACTGTCAATCTGGATGAACAAATACCACCAGCCGTTAAGAGGCCAGCTGGTGTGACTACGGGGGTGGTCAAGGGACCGCGGCCTCACGCATAATAACCACTCCCGGTTCGTTAATACTGGGTGTGATTTATGTCTCTTATTTTGAAAGTGACTCCGCCATGAAGGGACAGGGTCCTAAACTTCACACAGCCGTGTTATCTGTGTATTCGTTAACATCTCACACACAGTGCTGTGACGGTATTTGGACTGCTAGCGACAATAATCGTTTCCAGCGTATCATTGTACTCTTGTCCAATCATTCATTGAAACTATTTTGTACTGGCGCGCCGTTTGATTAATATTTTGATGGTCCCCAACTTAATACTCCTTTTTACTGGTAGTTACCGTTAAGTTTGACATTTCACCGCCTTACGCTATTTTCCGCCGATGAACTTATTATGTATTCGGAACGGTGTTTTCAGGTTGGTTCATAAAAATTCTGCAGCTTCCTTGGCAAACCTTTCGTTATTTTCTCATTTTTCTCATCAACTCCCGATCATTTCCCATAGGCCTCTGACAAAGTTCTATCGAGGCCCGGTCCGTGGAAATAAGAAAAAAAGTCGTACATCTGAGGATTGATGATATTCCTATCAGGTGACTGAGTTTTATTATGCATTAACGTCTTCTGGTATCTTCGGACTTTTCTTCACTACCGATGAAGCTAATCTATGTTAAGATGTTACACAGATATGAAATAGGTTAGGTTCCCAGTTCAAATGTGGTGAAAAACGCAGTGTGTTGCACATACAACAGTTGTATGTAGTTACTACATACCTGGTCGGCAGTCTGCTAAATCACGAGTAACGCACCCGAATCGTTGGTTAGTATCATAGCAAATTTAAGGCGCTACGACCTCTACCGTTTGGTTGAATAATCGATCTGGGGAGACAGCAATTTCAAAACACCTCACAGGGGTATACATTCAAAAACGCTGCAAATTTTACACTAGGGTTTATTATTCTTTGATATAGGTTACTTCTGCAGAAATTGAATTCTGCAAATGAAAAAAATTAAAAATTTTTTTTATATTTTTATCTCAGTTTTTTGGATTTTTTTTTTCAAAAATGTTTTTTCAAAAATTATTTAGGTTTTACTCGAAAAATATTTAACCTCCTGGAATCTTTTAGCCCCATGAAAGCCCTATTATAGGCGCCATATAATAGATCGCCACAGTGAAATCTGATCGTTTCGGGACCCCGAAAAATGGATTCTACGTCCCAAAATACCTCGAAAACGACACCTAACTCGATCCCATAGCCAAAAGCCTTCAAAAAAACCTCCCGTAGCCCCATGTTAGCCCCATAGCGCCACGCGGGTTTGGGCGATCGGACTGAAAACCTTGCGGGCACAACTAGATGGTAAACCAAGTATTTTGTCAAAATTTCAGATTTAAAAAAAATCCTACTGCCCAAAACGGCCCGGACGGCGGGCGGACATTACGGATTTTGAATGTCCTCTTGAATTTTGAATGACCTCTTGAAACGGATAATGTCAAATTTTGAGGCCGATCGGAGTCGTCGACCCCCATCGCGAAAACATAGGTGTATTATTCCAAGAATAATAAACCAAAAGTGCGGCCCGTCTGCCGTGCTTGTTTTTGATCCTAGAAGTTAGTGGCTCTGGTGAGGTGACCAACTGTCCTGTTTTTGGCAGGATAGTCCTGCTTTTTAGACCTCCGTCCTGCCAAGCGTTATGTCCTGCTTTTTGTGAGAAAGTCCTGTTTTGTCTCGCTTTTTGCCTGTTGGGAGGTACGTAAGCATGCAAGTACCAGCTTACTTTAAACCTACCTGCTAGGGGAAAATGCAGCTACTGGGGGAAGTAGAACCCAATCAGGCTGAACAGGAAGTAGGGTGGTTAGCTACCTACCTACTTGGTTAGGTTACTGGTTATAAAACCAGTGATACCGGACGTTGAGATTTTCCCCTACTCCTAGGAATTTTTGGATGTGAGAAGGACGTAGGGATTTTTCAGACAAATTGTATGAACACTGAAATTAAATTCAGGAAAATTTCCTAAAATTTTTTCATTTTATTCATTCATCCATTTTAGTCATTCGTCCATTCATCTTCATAGGTTTTTTTTTTTTTTTTTTTGTGTGTGTGTGTGTGGAAAGAATAACGGCATTTTACAGCTTTCATGGTGGGTTCAGGGTTGCTATGAAGATCCTGCATCTGGAGCAAATGGCGTACACGAAATGTTCTAAAAATTTTACACTGAAATTCCACATAGGTAGGTATTTATGCATTCACAGCCCAATGTTATTTAATAATTTTTGACTGTGAATGCATAAATATGTGGAATTTGCTATCTTAAACGTATTCAACAAACTCTTTTTGCTGTTTTCACTTAGTGTTTAAAAATATAGTTCATTTATATAACATTGGTATTATGTAAATATCGCTTGAAAACTCTTCAATCGGGGTCTAATCGCCCGTTAACTCGCTTTGACCGGCTCTTACTGTGATTCAAATTTCATGCTCTGCCGACCATACATTTCGAAAAGGACGACAAAGGAATTTACAGGCCGATTGTATTTCCGCTCATTATTTTGCATTATTTTAGGGTGTAAAACTTGTAAAACGCAGTAATGTTAGGTACCCTTCAACTGTTTGTGGGCAAAGCGATGTTCAACCATACTTGTGGAATACATATCTGGATAATATGTGTGTATTAATGCCAATAACAGAGGGACTCTTGTAGGAAAATTATGAAAATCCATCATGCAAATTTGAATTCCATTCATCTGTTGTAGTGCGTATGCTTACATTAGTAATATTCTGCTCGCCCTTGAAGTTCACAAAGACAATGTGTTTTATTCTATTGGGAGATAAGATGCTTATCTTATGTCATAAGATAACCATCCTATCTCCCAATAGAAAAAAGTTCTGAGCGTGGAAAGCCGCAGAGCCGTTTAGGGCAGTTGAAGTCCTCTTTAGTGGACAGCTAACTTATGGGACACTAAACCTCGGGAACATTATGAGAAGTAGCTATTAAGTGGTGCGCCCTTGTCGGGGAAGGAGTTCAAAAATATTGCTAAGGGACACTTACATCTGCTTCAGCTATAGCGTTTTTCTGCTCCGCGGACACAATAGAGCCCGGCACTCCTTCAATCTATTTGTTGCCATTTCCCTTGCCCCGGCTTTTATTCATGTGCACACACCGATTCAGACTCCAACCAAGGGAGGTATTTTTTTTTTATTGGAGAACCCCCCGAGAAGTGGCTGATGTATGTGGCGATGCTTTTCCAGACTTCCTCTTGATAGATACAATCCGCAATTATAAGGTTTCTATTGAGATCTTTTTTCGAGCGATTTCTACTAGCTAGCCGTTGTACTAGACATCCATATTTTGTTAAAAACCTCTACATCGTCATTTGATTTTTTTTTTTTTTTTTTTTTGAAAAATCATTGAACGGCACAACAGGCCAAGGGAGGGAGAAAAGAGGGTGTCTTAAGAGCCAGTATCGACTTGGGAGTGGGAGCTAAAAAGTGTTCATAAGGAATAAATCAAGTGGTAAACATTCATGGGGAGAGATTGTTTCGTAAATCAAGGAGATCCCCTCGAGAAAATACGCCGGGGGACGCCTTTGTTTGTTTCTTGTCTTTCACAAAGCTCTCGATGGGTCAGAAGTGGTGTGAAATGAGCAGACATGAAAAGGGGAGGAGGAAATTCACTTCCGCCTCGTCAGGAAAATGGTCCGAGCATTAATTATAATTATCTATCTTGGCTCTTTCTGGCATCAAATCGCATTAAAAGTGTTTTCCGATTTCCCCCTCCTCTCTTAACGCGACTATCGAACTCGCAGCGGGATAGCCTTCGCTAATCATTCGATTTTCCTCATTATTGAAATGTTTCATCAGGCAGACATCGCAGATATCAGCAGTCTCATGCTTATTAATTTTTTTAATCTATAGAAGGCGTCCGAATAACACTTAAAATGAAGTCACAACTGATAGCAAGTACATGCTAAGAATTTATAGGATTAGAATAAGATCGAGAATTGACGCAAAGAACGTGGCAGCTACCCAGATTTTCCCAACTTAAGCACAAGTCCAGCAGACTTGTGAAAATTTCACATTTAATGCGTAGGCACAAGTTGATTGGTAGGGTGTGCAAATTGCGCCTTCAACCACTCTTGCATAGGTTGAACCCACCCAGCTAGAAGGAGAATGCCCACCCCGATCCACCAGGCTCTGCCCTGAAGGTCCACGGCCAACTTGTCGACTCCAAACCATCTATTCAAAACGTTGGGATGTGATGACGGGCCATTGGTGAGGGGTACATTGTTGGCCGAAGAGCTTGTCGCCTGCAAGTGTCAGCTGCTCTTTTATGTCTATGGAGTGCCTTCCCCCCCCCCCCCTCACCATAACAGGTACTGAGGTACAAACTTGCAACTATGGAACTTCTTATCAGCTGTCTGGAGTTTGACACATCCTAAATATCGCTACCACCACTTGAATGGGCTTATTTGATACTATTCCAATATCGAATGAAAATTATCAATAATATTATCTATTCCTGAGTTTTCACAAAAAAAAAACTCATAAGACAAAATCTTGTACCTGCATAAATATGTACAAAGCAACTTTTGATAAAACAGTATTACTTCAATGTACCTTTGTATGGTAGGTACCGTTGTAATTTTAGGCAGGTAGGTATTTCAAACAATCAGCATATCGAAACTCTCGGTACCTATTTTGAAGTAAAAACTCGGTCCCTTGAGAATATCTCACTTTTGGTTAATTATTCTTGGAGTAATACACCTATGTATTCGTGTCGGAGGTCAAGCATTCTGATCGTTCCGGGACTCCCGAAAATGTATTCTACGTCCAAAAATACTTCGAAAACGACACCTAACTCGATCCCATAGCCAAAAGCCTTAAAAAAAACCCTCGCATAGCCCCATTTTAGCCCCATAGCGCCCCACGGGTTTGGGTGATCGGACTGAAAACCTTGCGGGCACAACTAGATGGTAAACCAAGTATTTTGTAAAAATTTCAGATTTAAAAAAAAAAAAAAATCCTACTGCACAAAATGGCCCGGACGGCGGACGAACATTTCGGATTTTGAATGTAGACCTCTTGAAACGGATAATGTCAAATTTTGAGGCCGATCGGATTCGTCGACCCCCGTCACAAAACATAGGTGTATTATTCCAAGAATATCAAACCAAAAACGATTGATAGAAGATAAAGTCGGAACATTCCGATTTAATTTCCGATATTTTGTCCTTATAGGCATTTCGATTCCAATTTCAACCAATTTAGTTTACGGATTACGTGTTGTATTTCACCTAATTCAACATTTTCGTCACACATTTGGGCTCAGCATTCAGGTTCGACCAATTTCGAACGCGCCATTGAGTTGAGTTAATGACGATTTCGTAGTATTTTTTGACGTGATTTTTGGTTTATAAACCAATAAATTATTCTTGGAATAATACACCTGTTTTCGCGACGGAGGTCGACGACTCGGATCGGCCTCAAAATTTGACATTATCCATTTCAAGAGGTCTATATTCTAAATCCGAAATGTCCGTCCGCCGTCCGGGCCGTTTTGGGCAGTAGGAATTTTTTTAAAAATTAAAAAAAAAAGATTTAATCTGAAATTTTGACAAAATACGTGGTTTACCATCCAGTTGTGCCCGCAAGGTTTTCAGCCCGATCGCCCAAACCCGTGGGGCGCTTTGGGGCTAAAATGGGGCTACGGGAGGGGTTTTTTGAAGGCTTTTCGCTATGGGATCGAGTTAGGTGTCGTTTTCGAAGTATTTTTGGACGTATAATCCAATTTTGGGGGTCCCGGAATGATCCGATTTCACTGTGGCGATCTACAGGGCTTTCATGGGGCTAAAAATTGGATTTTTGAAGGATCCCAGGAGATTAAATATTTTTCGAGTAAAAAATAAAGAATTTTTGAAAAAAAAAAATTTTTGAAACGAAAAAATCCAAAATTTTTTTTTTTTCAAAATTGTTCTTATTGACACAATTACATTTTTGCACAAGTAACCTATATCAAAGAATAATAAACCGTTGTGTAAAATTTGCAGCGTTTTTCTTGTGTTGACGATCTGACGTTACCAGTCTTGATGGAGACCGGCTTCAGCCTCCTCGTGGTGTCTCATGGGCAAATAAAAACTTTTATTTGCCAGGGCTATCAGGGGTGATTTCCCGGAGTATCCCGTCAAACTGGCGGGCCGCATCTCACCATATCTCGGTGCCCCGGTCGGCCGCACCTCACCGTCATTAAGTAGGATTGGGCCGCACCTCACCTACTCTGACTATTTGGGACCAAATTGGGGGACCCCCCCATCGGTAAAACCTGTTTCCAGGTTAAAATCGTCACTAGAATTATTGTCTCGCATTTTTTATTTTGAAAATTTGTTATTTTAGGGCATCTTTTTTGTTTTTTGATTTTGGTTGTCAATTACCTTTTTATTGCAGCACGTCAATATTTCTTTCGACATTATGAGAAATCATACATGAAACAGTTTTCGAGTTATGTCCCGTAAAGTCCCGTATTCCAGCTTTACTTGGGGTGTTCGCTAAAATCTCTGGATGACAGCTGTAAGCCAGGTGAAAATTTTTCTGTCACTAGAATGATCTACTTTAAAGTTTTCGAGATCTAAGAGCACGATGTTCTCTGAATAACCGATGTCGAAACTGTTGGTTTGGAATGTAGGTTGCAAAAAATGCTTAGAACCATGGTTGGAAAGTATGAAACTTTGGCGACTGACCCAGTACTCATCCTTTGTATACAAAGGTATACCGCGAGGTTTTAATTATAATACTTTTAAGGTGGATTTTAGCCAGCGTGTTTGTTGTGCGTGGGAGGGGTTTGATAAAAAAAAAAATTTCTAAGCATAATCAGTTGACGAGGATGTCGCACACTCAGCAACTATGCTCAACTCATTCTGATCCGATTTGCTGAGTTTTGGAGTTTGAAAATCGTGCTAACAGAAGATCTTAATCCAGGAAGTGATTACAAAGAACCGGTCAGTTCTGACGCAATGTGAATACAGCCGTTCAGATAAAATGTGGAGCGGAATGAGGATCATTTCCATCTGTTGGAATCAAACAATTAGAAAGTAACGCCGGACAGGCCGGGGGCAGGTTGCGGGGAGACCACACATGGGTCGAGAGATGGCGTGTTCCGACTGTAATTGAGGTTTAAGAAATGTTTCCATCCATCGATTTGTCATTCTAAAACTGCTTCATTAGCCCACCGAAACCCTGACTTTCACTACAATGTTTATATCCGACTGTGAGGAAAAAAAGTAAAAAAAAGAAATACTCACTGCTGTGGCTGTCGGCTTTGATTTGGGGCCTCCCCCAGCGATACCGAGCCAATTCATCTTACTGACACAATATACACGTTGTCGGACCGATTAAGGGATCAATTGATAATATCTTAGGGCGGTTACACTGTTAGGCATCGGTCGGGACGTTTCTGACACGTATCGATTCGTCATCAGTCCTCAGGGGCATTTAATTCTTGTGGTAATAACCCAAGCCCACCTCATCTGAACTTAATGAACTCCTTTTGAAGAAGCGAATGAGCCAACTCCGAACTGATTTACATACATGTAATTAAATCATCAAGCAAGTGTTTTAATTGTGCGAGAGTGAAGCGATTTTGATGTGAAAGAAATTGTTTGAACGTTGCAAAATTAATCAACTTGAGAGATTTATTATCACTGTTATTGTTTATTATTGAAAACTCGTACGTCAAACTCTCCCTTTGATCTCATCGTTTATTGAATAATATTCAACATATTGAATAATATAATATATATTATTCATATATTCATATATATATTCATTCATATAATATATTATTCAATATTATATTATTCAATATATTGAATATTATTCAACAAAACTATATAATATTATTATATAGTTTTGTTGATAAGGCTCATTAAATTGAATTTTTGAAATTTCAATCGACGTTGCAATTGTAAAAAACTACCATCGTGTGAAATAGGCCTTCAAAATGTCGAGGAATGTCCTCACAAAGGCCGGTAAGCTTGATTTGGAGCGCTGTTGCGCAATCCAAGTCAATTAATCAGCTATAGGGTTGCGATTACGATTGCGGCTTGGAGACTAGTCTAAGACACAAGTTTTGTGTTTAATAAAATGCAAGTTGGTATATAAATTATCAACCTCAAAATATGGACAGCTGCGGTTTCAGTGAGTCGCTCTCGTATTGAATTGTACCTTCAAACTGGTCGAATAGGTAGCTCTCAGATTCGCGGTCATCTTCTTTTTTCTTTTGCGTAAGTAGGTTGTATGCGTGAGTTTTATTTTACTGTGTCTGGGCGTCTTCAATGTAAATATTCGGTTCACCATCTAGTTGTGCCCGCAAGGTTTTCAGCCCGATCGTTCAAACCTGTAGGGCTCTTGGTGCTAAAAAGGGGCTGCGGGAGGGTTTTTTGATGGCTTTCGGCTATGGAGTCGAGTTAGTTGTCCTTTCCGAAGTATATTTGGACGTAGAATCCATTTTTGGGGGTCCCAGAACGAGCCGATCCCGTGGGGATCTATGGGGCTACAAATGGTGCCTTTGAAGGATGTCAAAACGTCGAATGAGGTGAAGTTACCCGAGTCATTTTGGACGCTTAATCCATTTATGGGGGGTCCCGCAACTGTAAGAAAATTGTACCGGATTTTTAAACATTTTTATCATTTGGGTAATGATTAACAGGACGATTTCTTTTCTTTTTTTTTCCGTCCGATACGCTACGACGAAAATGTTTGTATCAAGCGAGACGCTAGTCTCGCGATGCAAAGCTAAGAGAGACGTGGCGCCTATAAAATAAGGTTTAATCTATAGATTTAATCTACCTTATGGGGATACCTTTTAGATCATGACATGATCTAAAAGGTCTCCCCATTGTCATGTCATGACAACAAAACAACGCCTATTACTACCAACAGAAGTAGTAACCAGGTATATTATAATGCAGGTATAGTTACCATGGTAACTACTTCTGTTGGTAATATTATTACACAAATGGTCTAAAATGACTCCTTCATATGGGGTTTTTTTGTGTGCAAAAAACGAGGTTTTTCATCTTTCTATCGTTCTCTCCCGCATTTAAGTATTTGTGTCGGAAAGTTCACCTCATGTCATATAGCTCGCTTAGAGCCTCCTTGTTTCCAGAAAAATCGCCGCAAATTAAAGTACACTGGTTTTTCGTGGGTATGGGCTAATTTTCGTGAAAACGAAACGCGTTGCTCCACACATCATGACTGAGCACAGAAATGTACATAGGTCTATTCTCGTTTCTTTCAGACATGTCTCAAAAAGATACTGCTGATTAAAAAAAAAAGTTGCATTTTGTCTACCTAGAATGGGGAAATTTGCCAGAGTGCGACGGTCATCACCGAGATTCCTTAAAACTGCCGCTGCGAAAGCGGTTGACTAATACGATTCGATGTCGAAACTACATCAGACTATGAAGACCCCTAATTTCACAAACAAACTGGTGCAGAGGACCCTTCAATATCCAAATCTTTATTCATGCGCTTTCGGTTAGCCATTAATTCCTGTTGTAATTTCGCGAACGAATCTTATCAAAACACGGTTCCTCGTGAAAAGAGCAAATTATTCTTCCCTGGTGAGGTCTGACCTTGACAAAAAGTCCGGCGCTAGAGGGACAAAAAAAACGCGTCTCGGGGGACCCTTAAATGAAGCGCAGCGGCGCATCCCAAAGGCGCTCGAGCATTCTTTCAAGTTTTAAGGTCGGCCTCGGGTCTCTCGCGCTCGGAGCCAGCATTAGCATAAATTTGTAAATAAAGTCACTTCATTACATAAGTCACACCTACGCGTTAACCCCACCAATTAATCGAGAAGAAGCGAAAGACGCAAGAGGGAGCGATTATCATTTATTGTCGTATTTGAGAAGTTGGAACCAGATGGTCCGAAGGGCATTTTCACCCAAGCATTCTGCTTCATTTTTTTTATCCCTTAACTTTGGGACTTTTTATGACCTATTTACTACAATGTTTGGCGCCGGAACCTGTCCCAACATATGGTACAACATGATTTACAGCCTTCTAATGTATGAAGATGTAATTAATGGGGAGTTCCCCAGAGAGCAACCGCGGCCGGAATTTTAAAGAGTCGGGATACGTATCCCCTCGAGCCACTGATTGCTGGTTACGCTTTCTTTATAATCATGCGATGAATTCAATTAGTCGGAACCCGAAGGTTCTGAGCCCCTAATAAGACGAAAAAGACATGTTAGGGCCAGTATTCTAGTAGAAAAGAGATTTTTACGGAAGTTTTCGGTGTTCTTGTAATAGTTGACATGAAATGCGGACCCATCTTATGAATTTCGACGGCAACTTTTTCTTTTACTTCTTGTCGAAGCTTTCGGTTGGGGCTTTGAAATACTTTTCCCTTGCAGCCAAAGATAGTCATAGAAAAGACTGTCGAGCCGGTCGAGAAAACAAACCGATAACTTGATGATGTCCTACGGAAAAATGACACATAAACGGTCGTTTAGGGAGAATAATATGGTAAGTATCCAACTTTGGCCATAATAGACCCCGTCCGACTCCAGACTGTGCTTGTTGGGTGGCGGGGGGCGGCGGACTATCTCTAATGGCGATCTGAACTCTCTCAATGAACCAAAACTGTTTCGCTCGGAACTATCGCATTTGTAAGAGTTCAAATTGTCGTTTACACTGGTAGCGTAGAGGATAGAATCTGGTGCGAAACAAAATCTGAGATAATGTTTAACATCGCTTGAAGAAAAAATCGCTGCAAATTTACACGGGGGTTATTTTCGTTTGTATAAATTTTGCAAAAATTTGAATCTGTCAATAAAGCATTATTTAAGAGATAACAATTTGAAAAACTACAAACCTATATCGCCTGGGGACAGATAAGGGGTCCAAAAAAGTATTCTACATCCAAAATCGCTTCGAAAACGATACCTCTCATTCGATCTCCTTGCCAAAGCCCTCCATTTGAATCCCCATAAATCCTCACAGTGTACTCGGATGAATTTGAGGAATCTACAAATGAGTTGCGCGTCCAAAAATGATGCGTCCTCCTGCTGTAAATTCTTCAAAAACCCTCCTCGAGCCCTCTCTTAAGCCGTCTTCAACTCCCACGGCTGAAAGGGCTAAAAACCTAGCGAGCTGAGTTTATTGTCCAAATGTCGCATTTTAAAATGCATGCCCGAAATGGCGTGAACGAGATACAGCCTATTGTGGTATCTACTCATCATGAAACAGATGTGATATTATCTGGACAAATTTCGAGGTCGGTCCAAATTGTTGATCCCCGTCTCGAAAATATAGATTGATAAGATAATATAGATTGATATAGATTGATTATGAAGATGATAATAAACCAAAAATCACTTGGGACAAATTGTAATTTTTTGTACTCAATGCCATAATCAGGAGAAACCTTACTTAAACCTTTCTGCTGCTGTCACGCAATTTCATGATGAAACTGTCGATGACGACTCTAAACTTGAAAGTGCGTGCATATGCACAAAACCGTCGACGATGAGCATATGGCTACGAGGCCTCTATAGTCCCATTATTCAATCCCGGCTTGAAATGATCTGACACCCCCTGATTTACCACAGGGCGAAACATGGAGCTCGGCAGTGGGCAAAGGGATCTGGTTTAACAAGTGTTGTACAACTTGTCGGTCTTATCTGTAACCAGCTTCAACACCTACTGATCACTGAATGTCGTCTGAGTCCCTTACATAAATACTACGTGTGCTAATTTAAACCAGTGATTAATTTTACTTCATTATCAATCTTCATATCAAACGTACCCTTATATCATATCATATCGTACCTACGTAACCTTATGAATTTTTATTCTGCGCTACGTGAGAGTCCTCTTGACATCTCCAAGGATGACACCAGGAGTCCCACTCCCTTATAAAAGCTAATAGCGACCGTTCCAGGTGAAATTAAAAAACAAAACCCCAACCGGGACCCCCCTCACATGCATATTCAGTTGCTCTTCTCGGCTCCTGAAGATAATAGTCAAATTAATTCTCCCGAAGGAGGGACCCCCCAACAACTAAATCCCGTGTTACCTTCTTGATATCGGATTTCTTCAGAACTGGGACAAAGAAAGAGATATAAATGCACTGCCTTCCAAACGAACGACCGGGCTGAGAAATTTATCGCCCCCTTTTCCTTCACCTCATCTTTTTCCTTCCAAAGGAATTGAGTTATTAGAAAACGTCGTAATGAATCATGTTTTTGTCGTATTGTTTATTATGTAGGTTAATTGATACATGCTTAGTTACTGTGTAAAAGAGGAAATGCGAATAATCTAGCGAGTTTCCGTGTTTCTATTCGACAGACTGTGGTACTTTAGACCTCTGATCTATGAGCCCAGTTTATTCAACGTGGAACCGTAGTGCATAGGGCACTGATTAAAGCAAAATATTCCTTTCTCGAATTTCAGCACGTTTTTGTTGCCAATGACATACTTAGTTAACTTGGTTAATTTCACAGATTCCCATTTCGCTCTGTTCTTGTATCTGCAGGTGGAACGTGTCCAAACTGCCTCCAAAATCACGAAGACGAAGACGAAAAGGACTTCGTGGATCGAAGCGAAGAAATAAGACTAGAAGCGATAAAGCACCAGATACTTAGCAAACTGGGGCTCCGAGCGAAGCCCAATGTAAGCAGAGAATCTTCCCCCTCGCGCGACGTCGTGCTGCAAACGCTACGTAGGGCCAACGGTTGGCCGTTTTCATTTTCGTCGTCCTCGTCGTATGACCCTGACATGGGTCATAGTGACGACTTCTTCGCCACAACGTCGGAGATCATCGCCTTTGCAGAACAAGGTGAGTGCAGTTATTTTCAAATTTTATATTAATCTTCGTGTAAAATAGGGGTCTTCTCGTCGACCGAGTTACCATGTTAAAATTTAACATTTAATGTTGAAAGCAGAAAAGTTAGTAATTTTCAAAATCATGAGACGCCCAACGCGAGGGCTCGGTATGTAAACGTATTATCGCGAAAAAAAAAAAGCAGGGAAACCTGCGATTTTTACCATTAAATTGTTTGAGGTGAAATTTAACTAATTACAATTTAATAACTTTCATCAAATTCATCCTTTGAGCTTACGGCTAACTGTAGGAAAACTTCTGCAGAAGTCTCTGCCTTGCCCCAGGTAATCCTACTCCGCACTAAACAACTTACACCACACGATCCTTTCACACACATTTTGCTTCCGAGTCTGCGAAGCAGCGGAAGCCTTGTGTTCACTTTCGGGAGCCAAAAAATTTTTGTTGTCCGAATTCAAAATTTCCACTCACATTTTGCGTTTCATAGCCTACTGAACAAATTTGGTTCCGTGACTGTCGGTCTGTGGGTCTGTCCGCATTTCCTTGTTACAGCCATAATTTCCACAATTTTGAATGCATTTAGCTCAAATTTCGAGGGACTATGCGGATCAGGCTCCTTGAGGTCCCATACGAATTGCTGCGCATGCGCTAACGTGAAATTCTTGAAACAGGCATAACTTTCACAATTTTGATCGGATTTCAATCAAATTTTCCAGAATTGTGTGTGTATAGCTCTAGATAGTCCCCTGTCAGTTTCATCACGATTGAATCAGCGGTACGCTCAGCGCATGCGCGAACGTAATTTCCTTGCCACAGCCATAACTCCTACAATTTTGATCGGATTTCAATCAAATTTTCAGGAAGTTTGAACAATTACCTCAACATCTTTCATCTGAAGATTTCTTTATTTTCTATTTTATAATGGTGTCACTTTGATTGTAACGAGGAAGCTGCTGTGCCATCTCCTTGGCAGTGTATTTTATATTCCTTACCTAATCTTTTCCTAACGAACGAACCAACCAACAAAAAACGAAAAAATTACCGCCTTTGGGGCGTATTGCCGCTTGTGACTATGTAGGTATGGTTAACTATATTTTTACTATAGTAGGACACCCCCAGACCCGCGGATTGTTAATGTTATGATCGAGGAGTAAACCAATGAAACACATAATGTAATCCCCGAAGGTGCTCGACTCGAGGCGTGGTACAAGGAGGATGGGGTGGTTAGAAGGAGTTGTGGTTCTTTTATAGATGTGAACAAGTATGAATTGAGGAGTCATCGACATTAAAAATTGTACATTTTACAATGGCAGTTGTTATGAGGGCAATCATAGGTGAGTTTGGCACAGTTAAAATGCGTTGCCAATAAAAAGTTAGTATGATAGTAGAAGGGTTGCAGATCACTTTTTTTCATTACTCGAAAAACTTCACTATAGTGTCAAAAGATCAAGAACATATTGAATTTGAGAAAGAATTTCATAATTTTGTCTTCTGTTATGTCTGATTATCTTCCTGTCATCGCTATCATCTTGTGATAACAACGTAGCGCCCCACGTCAGAACGTAAAACTTAATTTACCCTTTCTCACGCTAACCACCTCATTTAATTTACCCTTTTTAACGGCCAGCGGAGCCGCTCTATTTGCCCGATTTAATTCACAACCCCTTGTCAGCAGACTATTGGAGTTGAATTTAAAAAAAAAAAAAAAAAAAAAAAAAACGCTGCAAATTTTACACAAGGGTTTATTTTTTTTTTTTTAATATAGGTTACCTACTTGTACAAAGATTAACTCTGTGTCTTTTTTTTTTTTTTTTTTTTTTAACTTTTGGTTTATTATTCTTGGAATAATACACCTGTTTTCGCGACAGGGGTCGACGACTCCGATCGGGCTCAAAATTTGACATTATCCGTTTCAAGAGGTCTACATTCAAAATCCGAAATGTCCGTCCGCCGTCCGCCGTCCGGGCCGTTTTGGGCAGTAGGAATTTTTTTTAAATCTGAAATTTTGGCAAAATACTTGGTTTACCATCTAGTTGTGCCCGCAAGGTTTTCAGTCCGATCGCCCAAACCCGTGGGGCGCTATGGGGCTATAATGGGGCTACGGGTGGGGTGTTTTGAAGGCTTTTAGCTATGGGATCGAGTTAGGTGTCGTTTTCGAAGTATTTTTGGACGTAGAATCGATTTTTGGGGGTGTAGTAAACTAACTACATCGATGGTTTTCCCCCGTCTCACTGGTCTAGGATGGATGAGGTGAATTAAAGACGCGTGAAAGAGAATAGACTAATGAGCGTAGTGTGATCGGCTTCCAGGTTGTTCATGACGGGTACTTGGTCAGGGATAACTAGGAAACAATTCTGTGATATGTGCGTCATCATATGTGTGTTCAAGTTCAGTGTGCGTCATTGTATAATATACACAATGTGTATAATATATACAATGTATAATATTGTATAATATATACAATGACAACACATAATATGTCATATTATGTGTTTAGATTTTCATTTTTTGTCTAGGCTAGTCGTGTTGAATTAGGGAGGGGAGGAAATTTTTAGAAGTACTCGCCCACCACCCGACAAGTAAACGTGGAAAGATCAACCACCCATGATCCGAAAACTGCAAGCTATTAGAAGAGGCAGAAGAGTAGGTACGGTTTGCTGCATTCTGCAGCCTCAAACGACCCGAACACCACAAGATTAGAATGGTGCGTCTAACGCCAGAGGGGACAGGAGGGCCCGGTGTACTCCCCCTAGGGGAGTGCTGAAGATCAAGAACAAGACGATATTTGGAGAAACATAAGTGCACTTCCCCTAGGGGGAAAAAGCGAGCAGAAGATACGGGAAAGGTTGTAATGGGCCAGAAATGGCCTTAGACACAACCTAAGAAGCTCGGTACAGCGGGACGGCGTACGGCGGACGGACATTTCGGTTTTGGAATCCAGACCTCTTGAAACGGATAGTGTCAAATTTTGAGGCCGATCTTAATTTTCGACCTCCGTCGCGATTACATAGGTGTATTATCCCAAGAATAATAAACTAAACTTGTACTGGTCCGCCGAGCGCCTCATTTTCCTTTTTTAAATATATATATATTTTTTAAATAAATGCCTCCTCGTTGAAACCGTATTATTTGTGGGGTAGGATTCCTACCAATAAACCCGGTTGACTGTGAAATTTCTCGTGACTATCTGGTACAAGTTGGTTTTCCACCTTGGGCGACAGAGATATTTCCATGCCAGGTTCCATAGCCACTAGAGCCCGGCGGGGGGTTGGCGAGTGTGCCAAGTTTTCCGTTCATTCCAGATTGTTTACCCCGGTGATCACTTGAGAAAGAATCATGGGGCTGGGAGTAGCTAAGGTCCATTCAAAGGATGCTTATACATAGACAGTACTCTTGTATTATTAGACTCTATCTCACCCTCGGGTTCAAAATCGATACTCGATACTCTATATAAAGACGACTCGGAACAGCTATTAGGCAGACTTTTTTTATCGCAAGTGGGAGTCGTTTTGATATTTTGTGAACAGGATAATGATTTTTCCGGCTTCTTTCGCTTCCGTAGTCTTCAGTACTCACTGTCTGAAAGGCGTGTGACTTTACAAGATGCTTTTCCCGTCAAAAGAAAACGCAAACCCCCGTATTTTGCATCACGCGAGCCAACCCCGTTGAAATCGTCACGCATTTGAGCTCGGAACGTTTTTTTCCCCTTCACGACTCTCAACCTGCACAACGCTACTATGCGACGGTATCAATTTTCGAAGGCGAAATTTGACACCATCCCGTGATGGAACACGCGAGCCAGCCAACATGTGGAAATCCTCCGCGGTCGGGTCAATAATGAAAAATCCTGCTCAGAACATTTTACCCAATTTTTCGACTTGAAGCAGTAGACAAAGCTGTGTGTACAGGGTTGGAACTCGGCCAGGAAGCCCCAGCTTATTCAAACTGGGGTAGGCAAAACCAGAGAGGATGATAGTTCTTTTTCAACCCTTCTGGTCTTTTGTGGGCACTGTTCATGGGTCGACTGAAACTAGATGGTATGTCTCTGCTCTATCCCGAGTGGGTACCTACCTACTTGGAAGAACTAAAAACTGAGCTTTTTAAAATTAATCACGAAGTAGCATTAACTTCATAATATGAAGTTAATTAAAGTTAAAATTATGATATTATCAAGACTTGAACCATTTTTACTTTGTTGTTCTTCGAATATTACACCTATGTCTACCCGACTCAAAGTGTGTACGTTTTGATACACCTAGATCTCCAAAGTTTAATTCCCGACCACAGTGGTCGGACTCGTGAATCTTAAAACACGGAAATTGAGGAAACAGGACTTTTGATACGCCAGATTCACGATTCCGACCACTGTGCGGCGGGCGGAAATTGGACTTTGGAGATCTAGGTGTGTCAAAACGCACACATTTTGAGTCGGGAATACATAGGTGCATTATTCGAAGAACAATTTAATAAAAAATTCAAACGGGTCAATTCAAGTCATTTCAACGTTCATTCAAAAATGAACTGAATGAGATGTCGTTTTTGAAGTAACTACCTACTTCAAAACGGGCGGATAATCCATTTTCAGCGGTCCCACTATACAGGTACCTATCTTCTTCTTCTTTGGGTGCCATACCCGTAACCAGGCGCTGGCAACCTCTCGCTACTAACTTTTGATGAGCCTTTATTATAGAAGTAGTAGAGACCTACTGTTTGGAGCCAGGAGGGTTCTACCTAGCGTTTAAAGAACGTTCCCGATTCTCTCTTAGCTATACTGTTGAAAAACATGAACCTTCAATCGCCAGCATCCCCCCGCCTCCCTGTCAGTATTTTAGTTACTCTGTGCTCCCTTGTGGACCACTGAAACCATTCGGTGCGAATCAGACACAATTTAACTTCTAGAGGGAAAGCGGGCTGCTTGTGGTTACAACAAAACACAGGAGATGGCGCTCGGAACCGGCATCACAAGCGGCCCTCTAGACACTCCTTTGGAGCCGTCACCAAACGGCAAAATTGAGGTCTTATTTAATGTGAGAGGGTTTCCTGGGCGAGATACTCTCTACTATAAGAAAGAATATTTTTTGTAAGTAGGTGGTTCGCCATTGCCTTCCGAGAGGTGATTTATCAGTGAAAGAAAGATATCGAACGGCTGCTGGGATCGAACCAGCAACCTTTGACTCAGCACTCCGACACTTAAACCACTGAGCCAGTTTCATTTGGGTTCATTATTCTTGGCATAATAAACCTATGTAATCGCGACAGAGGGCGAAAATTCTGATCGGCCTCAAAATTTGACATTATACGTTTCAAGGTTCCAAAAACAAAATGTCCGTCCGCCGTCCGGGCCGTTTCCTGAATATGGGAATTAAGTATGCACCGAAAAAAGGAGGTCCGACCTCGTCGCAATAAAACAAATCCTCCCACGCCTGATTTTTTACATTATTTCACGTTTCGGATTGAGCTTTATTTCTCAAGATGAAGTCAGCGGGGGTAAAAATGAAAATATTATCAGCTTTTAGGTTGTGTTGCCAGTTGGCGTCCACCCAAAGCATCATGACAGCAACATAAACCTAACGCCCGCTTTTACGATATTTACAACGCTTTTGCTACTTGCGCGCATATCGCGAGTTTTTGGGAAATGATAAAAAAAAAAATAAAAAAAGCCGGAGGATCTCTGCGTAGGTTACTTTTTGGGAATTGGCGAATTCGAGATTATGGCGATACGTGGGTTCATGTATTGGTTCGGTTCAGGGAATTCTTGTAAAGAACGTGTACAATGTAACTAGGAGGAGTTTGCTGCCATTTCTGAAATATGACGTTAAGACTCCAAAAGTCCAATAGATTTAGCCTTAATATGGCTTAATATTATTATCATACCTTAGAAGTGATGACCCTCTGACGCAAAAATGCCGACTGGAGCAACTGGACAACAGGTTCTGGAAAAATAACGTGGTCATTGGAGGTGTAAATTTGCGGAACGTTGAATCCTGTTCAGAAGTAGCCTGAAACTTAATCTAAAAATCATTCAGGCACGAATATTCATGTCTGTATTTAAGAAACCCAGGATTCAGCAAATCAGCATTCATAAAATTGAGGTGGCTCAAAAGCAATTGCTTGTTTAAATAATAATTATTGATAGGATCATTTTTATTGATAGAATTATTCAATTTTGCATAATTTTAACAAAAATCCTTGAGTAAAATTTGAAGCGTTTTTTAGTAAACATGAACCTGTAGCCTGAAACTTAATCTAAAAATCATTCAGGCACTAATATTCATGTCTGTAGTTAAGAAACCCAGGATTCAGCAAATCAGCATTCATAAAATTGAGGTGGCTCAAAAGCAATTGCTTGTTTAAATAATAATTATTGATAGGATCATTTTTATTGATAGAATTATTCAATTTTGCATAATTTTAACAAAAATCCTTGAGTAAAATTTGAAGCGTTTTTTAGTAAACATGAACCTGTTAAGGGAATGCAGCTGAGGAATTGTGAAGGTTTTTGCTAGGGAGCCGAAAAACAAAGAGTTTGAATGATACACGGACGAGTAGTTCACGAATGCTGTGACGTGAGAAAACGGTTGAAAGGGTCAGTCCTACTGTGAAAATGCTATAAAATAAACTGCCTTCCACATTTAAATGATTAGCGTGATTATGAGCTACCCCGACCTATGGCTCGTCTGGGGTTCTTCATTGAACTATGTTCAAGTGAAATTTATTACGCTGACGTGTAAATTGCAGATACGTGGCGGTAGTAACATACCTGGGGATCAATTATTGTAATGACGCGCCCAATTGCCTTTTTCCAACCATGATCAAAAGTGGTTACACTTTTCTGTAGCGAGTGTCCTATTCAACACCTTCCTGAAAGTCACCGAAAAAAAGAGAAAATGCGAGCGTAATTTCACGCTTTTGATGCACTTTTCCATCGAGAACATGCACTTCCGGCGTTTGCTAGTTGTCAAAGCTTTTCCCAAATAGGAGTTTTTGGTGTCTAGTAAGTGGGTGGCCTCTGATTAAGTGGTGTCTAATTTTCGAGGAGGAAAAAACTCTGAAAATAGGAACAAGCGAAAGGCGATGTGACGACGAGCTAATCCCTTATGAAAACACTTTTTTCAGGAAGGGGAAGAGAAGACGTGTTTCGTTTTTTTCGTTTTTTTTTTTTTTTTTTTTTTTTTCATTTTTTCAAAAGAGAGTGGGTGTTAGGGAAGGGGGAGACGTTCCATTTTTTCTGTTTAAGGTTGTTGTTCGAGGAGGGGTAGGTATGTTAAGGGGGCGAGTGGAAGGGATTTAGGGGAGCGAAACTGGAGCAAGACAAAACTAGAGCGGACAGGGGCTGGGAAGTGCAGCTCGGTTTGGCTCCTTCCAGCCCCTTCTATCCCCTCCTCTCACCCCACTGAAAACGAACTTTTTTTTTTTTTTTTATCTTCTTTTTGGCAAATCGCGCAACGCGCTTCTCCTTTATTAGAGGGTTGTTTTCCCTTCTTGGCTGACGTCATTGCATTTCAGTAAGGAAAAACTCCTTTGGGTTAGACGAAGTCGTGTAAATGAAGATCAAAATGAGGGAAGACAAAATGACCCTCAACCTCCCCACTTTGTGGAGTTAATAGATAGGTAGTCACTCGCGACAACGTAGAGGAAACGACTGGCTGGCTGGCGATTCATTCGTGGGATCGATTATGCCAGTCAGCTGAGCGGTGGGACGTGACATATTCATGGTTCCCCTCAATAAAAGTGAACGGCTGTCCTGGTCGATATCAGGGTTGAATAATAAGGCCGACTTCGTCTTTGATTCATTATTGAGGCTTTTCTTCTAGATCGGTAGTAAACATGGGGTTCAATGTATTACTTCAAGTTCACGAATATGTCATCAGAAAGCTATATGGGAAAGAAAGAAGATGAAGTGGTCTGTTGTAATTACTATTTTCCTACAAGCCCTCCTAATCTTGATGCCTACATCTTGAAAATTTATCGAAAACACCTCGTTCCCTTATCCCTTCTACGAATATTGTCCCCCCCCCCCCCCCCCCTGTATTCAAGAGTATTCAAGAAGTGGAAAAAGATTTGGATGGTGTGATAAGTAATTAAGCTAATTTAATTTCAATTGAAATTGTTTTTCTTGTTTCAGGTAATGCATGGCATGTTTTTCACCTCCGGTATGTACTAAATGATCTGTTCTTAGGTCCTCACTATATTATCTTGTATTACCATTTTCTAGAACAAGTCCCAAGTTTGATTAGATTGTAATGAATTTAACAGCGTGTGAGGGTGTTCTGTGGACGACTAGAGAGAGCTGAATCCAGTTTGGGAGCAGGAACTGTCCGAGGAGTAGAAACTGGTTTGAAGGAGTACGAACTAGTTCCCAGTGAGTAGAAGCCGGTTTTGAGGGAGCAAACACTTGTCGGAGGGAGCAGACCTGTTTTTGGTGAGCAGAATCCAGTACGATATGAAATTTCTCCGTGTTCTCGGAAACGTTTGATAAGTTATGGATAAGTTTGTGTTGTTATAATGGATGCCTTAATTTTGTGCTTCATAACGGTTCTCCACCTCCGTATAATATACGGATATTATCCTTCGTCTCTGTCTGTGACATGTCTACCTACACCTTTGACATATCCATGCCGAAATAAATTGTCGACGGATATACTGTTTGACATGGTGTTAAAACCACGCCATTAATCTCATTCGTTATATTTGTTGAAACGGGGCTCAAGATCGCCTCCCTATAAAACTTGGAGGTCTGGGCAGACGGGAGGTTACTGCTCCCTTAAAACCATATTGCGGCCGCGCGAACTATAAAATAAACATACATTGTCTACCAGACGACAGTTGGGGGATATATCGCGCGGCACTTCCACAGTCGGAAATTGGCAAAGACTTTAACCCTCGTAAAAATATGCCCGGCAAGGCTTCCAGCTGGGTCATAATGCAAATGGGGACCGCAAGAATCTTTATATAACGACGATGTTGTGTTTTAAAAATTAACTGTTTTAATTTATCATCTAGAGAACGGTTTTCCATCGGCCAGGGTTGTTGGGGATTTCCATGGGGCCTCTGTGAATGATCTTTTTTCCTTATTTCATATATGAAATAAGGAAATCCCCTTATACCTAGGTATACCTAGTGGGTTAATAATTATCGTAAAGATTTGCTGACAGGCCTTGTAATGTCGTCGACATCGGTCCTTTAACACTTTGTCTGGAATCGGAACAAAATCTAGGTCACCAAAGGGCGAGAAATAAGTATACTTTACACAACAACCCTAAGGGTGTGGTGAAAAGTGCAATCTCTTCGTAATAGTTGGACTAGGGGTCATGGCCGTAAACCGATGGGCACTAAAAAAATATCAGTGCAGAGCTTAGCTAAAGGCGAACCACCGAGTTTATAGTTGTAGTATTTGAAGGGGAGATAAACATAATCTCGAGTATATGTGTTTTCAAGGTTCTAACCCTCTAACGGCGTGTAAAGGGAGGATAGTATCGTATAGTCTTGTATTTCCGTCCATTCATCGTGCGAAAACCTTTACTGGGTCGTTTTGTGGACTTACAACGGAGATTGGTACATTTTGACTGGAGCGGCAAAGTTTTATGATTCCTTGACCAGGTACTGAACTTTATTTGGGCGACGGAAGACTGGGAGGTAATTTGAGTGAGCACTAGAAAATTAGGCGAAAACCTTCACACTGCCCTTTGTAGCAAGTAGAAAACTCGCCGCAACGCAAAAGAGAAGAATTTTCTCCCAAGTATGTGGTTCACAAGACACCAGAAGTTAACTAGTATATTATATATATAGTCAACTGTTGACATCGTAAAAAAGTCAACTGTTGACATCGTAAAAATTCAATATAATATAAATCGTCAGAATAATATTCTGACATATTATGCCTTTGCGCCCAATTCAAGCTTACCGATTATGAACAGCGAAACATCATCCTCGGACTTCGCGTCCAATCTTCCTCCACCCGTTTATTTTGCTGAAGCTGAAAATAAGAGACCAGATTGGAAGAAGAATTTGACCCTGATTGAAGGGCGTTTTGAATAATATTCATATTATGTTGTGAAATATTGGTATAATTAAGAATGGAAACGTGTCTGGATTTTAGCGTAGAATACGCTTTAGCCATGGACTAACTAGCCGAAAAGTGTCACGCGGGAGTGGAACGAAAAAGGGTATGGTATCCAGGAACGAAAACGGTGACGCGAGACCAATAAACATAAGAATATTTACATCCATGTGTAGTAGTGGCGACAAAAACATCGTAATAGCATAATAGGTTTGATCGCATTCTTGAAAAAAAAAAAAAAAAAATTAAACAGAATAAAAAAGCGCTGCTTTATTTGAGGTAGGTACCTTTTATTTGAATAAATTTTATTTGAAGTTTAATAAATATTAAATTAAATAAATTAAATTCATAAATTTCATAAACCGTTATTGTCCATTACCTCTAACGATTGTGCATCACAAAAATAAAAAAATAAACCGTTTTTACATTCTTAACATACCTTTATTTTTATTCCTTATTCTCGGAGAAATACACTTGCTTAAATCCTTTCGTAGATTCAGTTACTTTGAAAAACAAGTTTTCCTTCAAATTTGAGCCATACATCGAAGTTTCGTCCATTTTTGCATATCGGATTGGCAAGAAACAGCTAAAATCATCGCTGATCACCATTAGTCGTTTGCCATATTTGGTAGTAACTCTCTTGAGTGTATCCATTCTATACCATTTATTCTGCTCTACTTCATCTACCTTCAGCAGAGGTGTTTCTGGACAATCTGCCAGAGCATTAATTGCATCCAAAGAATTCATTATTTTCTCTCACACAGCAACCTTTTCATATATAATGTGAAATGTTGCGCTCATCAACGTTAATTCACGTTCCACGAGCGCCAATGAACGATCCTTAAACGTTAATGAACGTTTCTCTAACGATAATCAACAATACTAAAACATTAATGAACGATCCTTAAACGACAATGAACGTTCGATGATCATCGTTGAACGTTCAGCGTTCAATCGAGGCTAAAGCGTATTCTACGTTCCTATACTTGTGGCAGTAGTCTCTAAATAAAAGCAAAAGGGGGTCCAGGGGGCTTGCCCCCTGGCGAGGCGCGGAGCGCCGAGTTTTTTTTAATTGATAGAAGGCGTCCAAATAATACTGAAAATGGGTTTAAAACACAAACTGCAAGTTCGTACGAATTTATAAAGTTTATGGAAAATTTGCGATTTGAATTTTGCCGGAAACCCGATGCCCGACGAGTTGGCCACCATTAAAAAACTAAAAACTGAAGGATCGGTCACGTCGAATAAGTTAATTTATTTCCCGAATAAGTTGAGTCAATACGCACGATCACATTCGCAATAAAGCAAACACGGCCATTTTCGCGTTACTCCAGTGTCACTAGTGCCAACCACCAAGAAAATCAAGAAAAAATTTAAAAATCGACCGGCACTCTGGTGTCTTTGATTGGAAACCGGAACCGGTGTAGGTGACGTCACGGGTTTTTGAATCGGCCAGAACAACTTAAGATGATTATAATCTACGTGAAAGGCTTTTTGTCACAAAAATGATGTATTTTTCCCTTTTTGATTTCGAACAACATGGTACAGGATGATTTAACCCGAAATTCGGGTGCATTTCCATTCCTAATTATGTATGTGAAATATTGGTATAATTATTGTCAAAAAGGATCATGTCTAATAGGATAGGTACCTATCTAATTGTCCCAGATTTTTTCATCAGATAATTTTCCGTTCAATATTTTTTTCTGCTGGAGAGGAAAGTAACCTACTGCCAAATAGTATAATTCGCCTATTTTCCTCCTCAGACAAAGAGCAATTATTTATGTTGCTATTCTGATTTATCCGCTCTTGACTTTGGGGACTGGTCGCCCTTGTCTTGATACATATTCCTTAAATAAATCCTGTTGAGGGAAAATGTTTCGGAGGCCCAATAGGGGCGATGGGGCAGGAGGGTAGGATAAGAATGCCCAGTCCAAACGAGGGCTCGGAGGAATTCCATAATTCAAGTGTATGGGAAACGGCCGTAGACCTTCTCACTTACAAGGATTCCGGCCAGAAACAGTAAAAGATAATGCGAACTCAGCCTTGGGATTTTAACTGAAAGTCGTCCAAGGACTGCGTTTAACGGAGGAACTATTCAGTATACTGAATATGGATATATCCAACGGCACATAGAGGAGGGAGGAGTGAGAAGAATTTAGTTTTGTTTTGGAAAAGCTCTTTACCTCATCTCATTGTTACTATACCTGTTTGTGGTAAACAGGGTTATCAAGCAATAGCAGTAACTGTTGTTACTGTTGTAACAACTGTTTTTATTGTTGTTTGTTCTTTTTATTAGGCTGATGAGCTGTTTGCTTCAGGTTACCATCCGTTTGCTCGACGCACGGTTCAAAGTTTTAACTGGGGATTAAAATGAATCGTTGATTTATGAAAAAATATGAATCTACCGTAAAGGGGGTGAAATTGACTCGTAAATCTTCGTTTTAAACCGTGAGTAAGTAAATAGCTGTTTTAATAATCTGAGGATTTTAATAAGCCTGACTTCCTTGATGAAACCATCCTGAAGTGTGTAACACTCAGAACGACTCTTCACCTCAATGCACCTCTTTTTCTCAAATCTCAGCTTGAATTGTTAGATATTGGTAAAAAGTAAGGTGAAAAATCTCAAAACCACTTTTTACCATGCTAACTGGTTCAAAGAGCGGGACGCCTGACGTGTAATGCCTTAATTAATCACAACCCCTTGACTAACCATGCTGGTAATGTCTTGAACTTCTCCTCTCCGATTTTGGGGCGTTTGGCATGAGGGAGTGTGAGCCATTAGTTACCCTGGATGTTGCCCACCCGGCTTTTCATTTCTCCAGCCCAACTTCCACATTGGGGCTGTCTTTCCATCCTACCAGGCGTTTCATCTTCAACTTCAAGCGTTGGAATTACGATGCCATGGATAATTATTTCCGGTCACTTGACTGGACCCGATGCCTCTCACTACCAGGACTGCGGCAATAAACAACAGCTTTCGCAAGTGGTTTTCAAAATTTGAAAATTTCTTATTTCTTGAGCTCATTTAATGAGGCTTTCTCAGCACTCAGGGCACACTGTAGGACCGAATCCAGATCTGCTTACTTCAACTACCTAACCTCGGAGTGCTCAATACCTGATGATATTAAGAACTTCGGGAACTTCATAAATTATTGAGATGGTCGTGCCGGCCTGCCGTGGTGTGGATAACCCACAATCCGTCGCTGACTTGTTCGCCGAGCATTTCGCATCTGTGTACGTGCCTGATTCTTGGCTGCCCGCGAATCGGTCGCCCATTGATGCTGTCTCCCTGGGCTCTCTCGTACTGTCACAGGATGCAGTTTCTCACGCCTTGCCTGGACACTTCCATGGGATGGGCCCCGATGGCGCGCCATCAATTCTTCTTTGCTCCGGTGCTTCTTCTCTTGTTGTGCCACTCCATCCCTTTCTCTTGGTTTTGGTCTTTGGTATTTATTACTCCCATCTTTAAGAAGGGCGACAAGGCTGACATTAGCAACTACAGACCAATTTGCTCTTTATCAACCATCCCTAAGATTTTTGAGATGCTAATGGTCGAGCGTATAACGCCACTTTTCTCTTCCCACCTTGCTGTGGAGCAGCATGGCTTTGTACGGGGGCGATCAACCATTTCGAACCTGCTTTCATTTCAGGAGTACACCCTTCGAGCTTTTGAGGCGGGTGCCCAGGTTGACATGATTGCCTTCGACAGACTATCCCACCGCGTCATCTTGTCAGTGCTAGAGTCTTTGGGGTGTTAGGGTGTTTCCTGGAGTGGGTGCGCGACTACCTGACGAACTGCACACTTTGCGTACGAGTGTAGGAGGTCGTCTCTGAGCCTTTCACTGCCACATCAGGCATCCCCAGGGCTCTCATCTGGGCCCCCTACTATTCCTTATCATAAGAATTCTTATGATGAACGATGTCACAGCAGTTCTCTCGCGTGTTGACTTTCTCATCTTTGCTCATGACCTCAAGTTGTTTCGTCGTATTGAGTCCCTGTCTGACTGCCAACTTCTTCAGGAGAGTCTCGACGGCTTACGTACCTTTCTGAGCCACAAACTACAGGTCCTGCAACATCGCACTCTCTCTCGTCTGCCGCGTATGGCGAATTTCCTCGCGTCGAATTTGCCCACAATCGATCTGTTTCACCAGCCACTTTCATGCTGTCAGGTCCGGCCTATACGACCTTCTCCTAGAGCACCGCCTCCAGCTTTGATTTTTTTTCCCCCGTAACGTCAATTTGTCATTCCTTACTCTTCCTCTCATCATCTATGCCAGTCATATTATATTCATTTTATTCGTTACATTGTATTTCTTGTTATATTGGGCTCGACTCGTATTGTTTATTAAATAAATAATTAAATAAGATTGTAATAAGAATGTTCAGTGAAGGCACTTCGTTCGACCTTTCTGGTAGGGGCTTTCAGCAGCTCGTCTGGTAGCTGCACAGGCTCTTCTCCGAGACAGTCGTACAGCTCTCAGGACACGGCTTCTGGCTGGGCGCTCCGTTGATGATTCTCCTTCCTAGATAAAATGGAAAACCAAATAGTGTTTCCCTGGATCTGATGTCTGGTGTGAAACTGATGAATTCCCGCGTATAACATTGTTATGAATCAATTTTGGTTTTGAACTGTTTTGCTGCTAGAAAAAAGCAGATGCATTTGTTGAAACAAGGTGCCGTCTCTCTCGGTATGGTATTGGCGTTAATATAGGTACTATTTTTGTGATACTCTCTCCAAAAAGAAATAATGTAATCAGCCAAGTTAGGAATTTACAAGTAAATTTCTATCCCATCACTCAACAATAACGTCGCCCAGTTATTTTTGTGGTGTTCTAATTCCGTTCTTCGCGGTACCGTCGCATTAGGTCTATTGATACCAACTAGCAATCCGGAAACCATACTTGGTCAAATTTTGAACTCCTCAACCCCGTCCGGCTTGCCTCCCCATAACAACAATAGCGTTGCTCAATTATCGATCCAGATGCCAAGCCAGGGATTAAACTCTGAATTTCCATCCCAACACACAACAACAACGTTTCCGTTATCCTCCGGTTCTCCGGTCGGTCGCCCGTTCTTGGCGTTTTATATAATCTGTCAAGAATGGCAAGCCTCTTTTTGAGGTTACAAATTATTTGCCAGACCCTGACCGAAATGGCTACGAATCATTTTCGCTGGGGTGTGCTTGACCTATTGATTCAATGATAATCTCCAAGGACCCGACAATTGGGCGAAGACTCCAGTCCCGTGGCAGGTAGCGTCGTGCCACGTATCATTTACGTGTTGAGTTGCTTTTTCCTAATCGTTTTTGTCACTTAACACCTCCGGCGACCTGAAAAAGGGAAGGGACCACCAGTCTGGCGCTGAGCTAATGACCATTCCAAGTTAGTGGCTATTAATATCGCCAAGTCTCCAGTTTCCAAGGATCATCTGCGGTTCATTCTTGCCTTCCACCGCGACATTCCTCCCACCTTTGGATTCCATTTCGAATCATCCGGAACTGGCGTGACATCAAGCTTCGTGTCGTTGGTAAATTTATTCGTGGTTTCAAAAGACGAAAATGCTAAATTACGATTTTGTATTTTTAAAAGACGGCCATTTTGACAGTTTCAAACGAAATCTGAAACTGTTCTCAAGATAATGGGTAATCAATCATTCAGCCTACATTAAAACACACACTAAGGCTTCTGGGTTTTCTAGGATTTACTTCCTTCACTCTCCAGCACCAGGAGCGTTGTGTCTGCAAGGTGTTCAGTCAAAAACATATTTTCGAAATCTACACAATTATGTCATCATGAAACATAATAATATTTGTTGGTTGTCATATTATGACGAGGGTCAAAAAATTTGATCAGCCTCAACATTAAATTTTATCATTGCACGTTTAACAAAATAATAAGGGTGGAACGAAAAAGGGGTGGAATGCTCGTAATGGTGGTGCACGTAAGACAGTCGGAAACTCGCGATGCACCTCGACGATTTCAAAAGGATTTTCCACATTGAGGAGGGATCGGGGCGTAGGGTGGAGTTAGAAGGAGTTGCGGTTCTCGTTGGAAGAGGAGCATCTGGTCTCTTCTACTGTTTGGCCGAGTCGGTGGGCGGCATATTTCTGACTCACCTTACACCCTTACGCCCAACTCCTTCCAACCAAATAACCTCCGTAAAACCCCATTCTGTGCTTGAAGTGCGAGCGTCTGATGCAACGACTCACTTCTTTCCCTTCAAGGCCTCTGGGAACTGCTGTATGAAATATGAACGGCCTATAATAAATTGTGCAGTGGTGAAACAGCCGTTTCAGTCACGCATATGCCTCCTCGGAGTTCCTTCCCCCAACATCCTTCAAGTGCTTGTGTCAGGAGTCCGAGTTGCCGACACGGTACCGGCATACGATCGATATCTTTCCGTGATCTCGAGAAACTATTATTAGTTGTAGATAGGCGACAACTATCGAAGGCTAACAAAAAGAAATTAATTGATTTGCTTCGAGTTAGTGTGAATACTGGGCCCTTCAGCACTGTGACTGCCTTTCACTATGTGGGGGTGGCCGAGACGGAGGCGGAGATAAGAAGTACTTTTCACGGAATTCAATCACTGGCTTTCCTTTCTATTGAGACAAATTGCGCCAGAAACAACCCCTTTGCCGCCCCCCAAGAATCCTTCACATCGTCACCCTCGGACCGATTTCACTCATCTAATCTCCCCCTTCTCCCGCCACTTCACAAATCTCTTACAATCCCGCGGTTTCCGGCCCCCGAGGATGGGAGTCCGCCCCCGACTGACAAACTGCCGAGCCGCTCCGACCTCCGTTCACCCCTCGTCACTCCAGATAAACTGCCAACCCTGACTGGGGTCGCCCCGAGAGCGTTCGTTACCTTTTAACTTCTTCCTCGGCCGAAACGTCTTCCGGGGGTGATAGACCCTTAATAAAACACTCTAATGATGTTGTGGGGGCCGTGACTTACGACCGTTGAAACAGATAGTGGCTGTTGTAGAAAATTGTTCAGGCCTCCGTTCAATCTATAGGGTGCACCCACGTTGAACAGTGTGCTGTAAATCGTCAATGAAGGAAGATATAACAAAACCGCAGAGTTCTGTAAG
The DNA here is from genome assembly GCA_955831195.1 of Pilophorus perplexus. Taxonomy (NCBI): domain Eukaryota; kingdom Metazoa; phylum Arthropoda; class Insecta; order Hemiptera; family Miridae; genus Pilophorus; species Pilophorus perplexus. Next base: position 19,352,060 of record OY037013.1, read on the forward strand.
ATGGCCTATATTGGCAGCTAACATGATAAAGTGATTGTCGTCGAAAGTTATGACACCTCAGCCTATTTGACGGTAGGCTCGGATAGCAGCACGGCTGATAACAAAGTTTGATATTATCATACCTACGACTGATTTTCTTGACTCAAGCACATTTAATACTTTTGTTCACCTGGGTCCGGAAAATTGGCTTCTGTTGGGGTGGGCTGGAATAACCCCCCTCCCCCCAAAAAAGTTTGAACTTTAACGTTGTTTCCTCCAGTTTTCTACTTTTGTTAGTTGATAAGAAGTGGGAAAGATTAAAATTAAGCGAATTTTGCTTTTTCGTTTTTTTAAGATGCTTTCGAAAATTCTGATTTTCAAAATAGGCAGCTACAAAACGTTATTCATCCCTACAAAATAAATTCGTTCCACCTGCCTTTGTCTGTGAAGTTAAAACTTTGGAACTTATGTACAGTATAGTTAAGCAACAAACCCACTTGGTGGCTAACGAAATTAACCGGCTCCCACACTCACTGTTTCGCAAGGATAAATAACAGAGACGGCAGAAGTTGAAAAAGTAAGATTTGCACATATTCATAGGAGTGTAAATAAAAGGCAGAGCCTTTCCGCAGGCCAGAAACTTTTTTCCCCTCGAGAGTTATCACATTAATCTAATTATCCTGTAAATTTCATTACCGGCTTGGATTGGGTGTGGTGTCAGTGCCATTTCAAACTCGCGAGAACTTCTTTCACTCATCGAGTGATTTTGCTCGAACATGAATCTTCGTTTTCTAGTTGGGTGATTGGACGTTGCTCGGAAAATGTCGTTTTCGACACAAATCATCTGCTGCTCCTCTATTTTCGTAGACATTTTGCTTCCGAGACTGCGGAAGCATTGTTTTCACTTTCGAAATGAAACAAATTTTGTTCTTCCAAAATCAAAATTTCTACTCACGTTTTGCATTTCAGAGCCTTCTGAACAAATTTGGTTCCGTGTCTGTCTGTCTGTCCGCATTTCCTTGCCACACCTATAACTTCCACAATTTTGATCGGATTCCAATCAAATTTTCAGGAATTGTGTGGGTGTAGCCCTAGATGGTCCCCTATCAGTTTCATCACGATTGAATAAGCGGAAAGCTGTCCGCAGGCGCAAACGTGTGATTCCTTGTTACAGCCATAACTTCCTCAATGTTGATCCGATTTCAGTCAAATTTTCAGGGATTGTGTTGCTACGGCCACTTGAGGTTCCAAATAAATTTTATGAGGACTGAATCAGCGGAACGCGTTGCGTGGGCGCAAAATGGTGATTCGGGTCATCCTCAGCAACATGGAAGAAGTTGGTTGTTAGGATGGTTTGTTTACGCAGCCATAGATTTTTTAAAAATCTCGAGTCAAAATTCCAAGAGGCTAGAGATCCAAAGAATGAGGTGCAGTGTCGTTCACAGCAATCGAACTCGAAGCAGTACCGCACTGCCACTATATGTAGGTAATGTAAAAATGTTCAAAATCTGCTAAAATCTCTCCGGTTCACCCTTGGACGTTGAAATTTGAGAAGGTGGTCGGTCAGCTGAGTGAGGTAAAATCTAGCTCAAGGGGGGGGGGGGGGGGGGGGGCTAAAATTTTGCTCGAGTTAGTGAGCTAACAGCCATAACTTGTGCCCTATTGATGAAAAATTTCATTCAACATTTCATACAATATCCGAGGAAGCTGTCGGCCATGTCCCACTTGGCAGTGTATTTAATTTTAGGGTGCTCAATCAAAAATCATGAGGTTGTTGAATCATTTACTAGGTTTTCTCTTATTTTTGCAAGCTTTTCAATATTGAAAGGGATAACACCCTAAGATATCTTAGGGTGTTCAATCGAGGCAAACTTAACAACTCTACAACGTTTCCTAGTGTTCAAAACTTGTGAAAATCCTTGCTTGGCTTCCACACTGAAAAATATCCTGGTAAACGTGGTTTATGAGGGTTTTTGGAAAGAATAAGGTTAAAGAGCAATTTCAGGTATGGGGACATATAATATAATATATTATACAATATATTATACATATTATGTATATTGTATATTGTATTGACATATTATGTATATTGTTATGAATATATATATTCGTGATCAGGGTTAAATTTCCCAAATCATAGCCTTCCCTGCCCCACCGTGTGGCGTCCACTGCATTTTAACTAGGTAACATTAAATGTAAAGGTAAAATTTTTACCAATTTATTTTGCCAAACTCCTCAATTCCCCTGAAAATTTCATTAGTTACGCCCCCTATGAATGTAATAAAACGTGAACTAAACACTCAGCCGACCCAAAATAACACCCGTTCATTGAATAATAGATGCAGGGATGATATGTGCTAACTGTGAGACATCACTTTCACGTTTGGTATGAAGGATGAGGCCGTTCACCCTAAGTAACTTGATAGAGGAGTCGATACATCAGCTCCAAGGACTTCCGTTACTTCAAGCTGACCATCACGAAATTGAGCTAACCGCCAGAAACAGAATTATCCTATTACCACAGATTTTCTTGCTGTAGGATCAGGAGATCGTTTAGTACTGGATAACTTTTGATTCATTATTCTCCGATTTTTTCTCCAAGGAGGTCGCCTCAAAATTGGCGCTTAAGTGGTTCAAAATGTGTTCTCAAAAAACGCAACGCTGTCGATTTTTTTGTGTGAATAGTTTTCGATCCCAACAAATTACTCGGAACTCGTCCTAGTTGTGCTGGCAAGGTTTTCAGCACTATCGCCCCACACCATGAAGTGGAGGGAGTCGTTTTTGAGGGGATGGTGGTTTTGGAGGAAATTGGCCAAGGAGTAGTAGGGTGTCTTGACTGAAGTAAATATTGATGTAGAAATGATTTTAGGGGAACGACATAAGGACAAATTTTGACCGATCCGAATTTATTACCCACGTCTCCAGAAGAAGGGTTGATTATTTAAAGAATAATAATAAACCCGTGCATATTCCTTTTCGTTGCGTATTCGATGTAAAAATCAATCGTTGTTGTTAGAAAACTAGTAATAATTCTTAGTAACAGTAACTGTTACATAAAACTAGTAATAGTTACTTCCACACTGGTTGACTCAGTTATCATTCTAACTGTAGATTTTCCAAGGGTTGTTGATAAAAAATATCAAAAATAAAAACGCTGCAAATTTTACACAAGGGTTTATTATTCTTTTATATACGTTACTTGTGCAGAAATTTAATCCTGTCAATGAAAAAATTAAAAAAAAAATTTTTTTTTGAATTTTTATCTCAAAAAAAAAATTTTTTTTTGGATTTTTTTGTTCAAATTGTGTTTTTTTCAAAAATTCTGTATTTTTTACTCGAAAAATATTTAACATCCTGGGATCCTTCAAAAATCCCATTTTTAGCCCCACGAATGCCCTAAAGATCGCCCCAGTGAAATCGGATCGTTCCGGGACCCCAAAAAATGGATTCTACGTCCAAAAATACTTCGAAACGACACCTAACTCGATCCCATACCTAAAAGCCTTCAAAAAAAACCCCTCCCGTAGCCCCATTATAGCCCCATAGCGCCCCACGGGTTTGGGCGATCGGGCTGAAAACCTTGCGGGCACAACTAGATGGTAAACCAAGTATTTTGCCGAAATTTCAGATTTTTTAAAAAATTCCTACTGCTCAAAACGGCCTGGACGGCGGACGGCGTACGGCGTACGGCGTACGGCGGACGGACATTTCGGATTTTGAATGTAGACCTCTTGAAACGGATAATGTCAAATTTTCAGGCCGATCGGAGTCGTCGACCCGCGTCGCGAAAACATAGGTGTATTATTCCAAGAATAATAAACCAAAATGCCGTATATTTTTCAAGTTCAGTTTGCACTTGTTACAGCTTTCTCTCTCCCTAACCACCTCATTGGATTAGACCTCTGCACCATCGGCAAACCACCACTTTGTGACATTGAACTTTTTTGAATTTTTTTAGAACTTTTTGCGACCTGGAAAAAAATATTTCGAAGTTCGCCCCTCACAAATCCGAAGGTGGAAAGGGAGGCCTCGAAAAGAGGCAGTATAACAAAACGGAGAAATGACCCGAGCAGAAAAAAAGGGGGGGGATGAATAGAAAAATAAGTAGGGTAACGTAGGCATTTGGGGGACCCTTCGGACGGAGGGGGACTGGGAGACACAAATGCAAGGGAAGAGAGTGTTTCCAAGCCATTGCAATTGGCTGTATAATGGTGTAGTTTATTAACATGAACCACGAATCTCCATAACGGTAAGGATGCTTTGGGAAAAACTGGAGACCCTTTTTATTGATCAGACTTCTACTTCATGAAAGTATGATGACGTACTATTTTTTTTTTTTTTTTTTTTTTTTCGGGGTAAATCTTTCTTTTGCGTGAGGCAGAGTTGAGGAAAAACTATGAGGCTCGAGGACTACAACCCCGCACACAATGTCATGTCATGGCATTTCCATTCCGAACGCACGTCCAATCGAAAACTCGCTAAAAAAAAAAAAAGTTGGGATACAAATGGATTTCACTGAATTTTCCCTTCAAAAGGAGGCTGAAGCAGTGCAGTGATTAAGGAAGCGCGGGAGAGTTCCGTATTTCACATGGTTTGGGAGTGGACCCTGTAATTCGCGGAAATGTTCTAACTGGAGTTGAAGCTTTTCGGCATCTTGCCGAACATTTCGAACCAAATTTCATCAGCGTTACGATACTATTTACGATTGAACGCTTGTAAATTTCGGTGGACATATTTTTGGTTGTCCGAAAAAACCGAATGCCGTCGTGAAAGTTACTTCTAAAGAGTCTAAAGGGTCACTTTTTTTTGGTACTTTTTACCTTCTAGCGTGAAAACCATGGCCGTTAAAAATTTTAATCCAACGAATTCTTGTAGGTAAATTGTTTCTGCGTCGAATGAAATCAACCGCGATCCTGTACCGTCCATAATAAGGGAGCTATGATTTTTCATAGTTTTTACCCATTTTTACAACATCGTAGATCATGGAGTCGGCAATGCAACTTGATCGCAACAAAACTTTTTTCCGAGGAATATATTGAACTTGGAGGCATTAATGACGACTCAAAGATGGTTTTATTCATCGGGAAGAATTTGAAAACCAGCTGCGTCGTGAAACTAAAACACAAAATCTGACCATTTTTTGTTCAAAAACGATTTTGTTTAAGCCTTTCGGCTATGAGTGGCGGCTGGTTTGTTCCTTGGAACGCACCAACAATAGTCTGCCTCATATTGCAGTCCCAGAAGCCTTCGTACCTTCTATCGTCCCGATATCTTGGTGGAACCTCTTGGCTTGTTCCTCGCTGAAATCAAACAGGTTGTGAGGGAATTCGCCCAAGTGACAAGTGATAATGGATTTTTGTGCTCATCTTGCAGCCCAATTTGTGAAATTTCTTAAGCATGTCATTCACTATTTCAAGCCATTAATGTCATTCATGTCATTCAACCCATTCAATATCCAAGCCTCCTAGTCCAATATATTGTTGCGATCAAGTTGTATTGCCGACTCCAGGAGTCCATGATCTAGATTGTAGAACTATGATCTACAATATTGAAAAAAGGGTGAAAACTTAGAAAGGATCGCGGTTGGTCTCATTCGTCTCAGAAACAATCTACCAATATGACTTCGTTGGAATTAAATTTTTAACGTCCATAATTTTCACGCTAGAAGGTAAAAATTACCAAAAAACCGTGACTTTTGTATGGAAAAACGTCGTCTTATGAAAATGAAATGCTGATTACGAATATGTAAAATGTACATGCATGTACATATTCGTAATCAGCATTTCATTTTCATAAGAAGCGTATTTTCTCCAATTTTGGTTTATTATTTTTGGAATAATACACCTATGTTTTCGCGACGGAGGTCGACGACTCCGATCGGCCTCAAAATTTGACATTATCCATTTCAAGAGGTTTAGATTCCAAAACCGAAATGTCCTTCCGCCGTCCGGGACGTTTTGGGCAGTGGAATTTGTTTTCTTTTTAATCTGAAATTTTGACAAAATACTCGGTTTACCATCTAGTTGTGCCCGCAAGGTTTTCAGCCCGATCGCTCAAACCCGTGGGGCGCTATGGAGCTAAAATGAGGCTACGGGAGGGTTTTTTTGGCTATGTGATCGAGTTAGGTGTCGTTTTCGAAGTATTTTTGGACGTAGAGTCCATTTTTGGGGGTCCCGGAACGATCCAATTTCACTGTTGCGATCTATAGCGCTTTCATGGGGCAAATTGAATTTTTGAATGATCCCAGGATGGCAAATATTTTCTAAGTAAAAAACAAAAATCGCCCAAAATTGTTTTGAAAAAAAAATCTTATAAAAATTTTTTTCATTGACACAGAATTAAATTTATGCACAAGTAAGTAACCTATATCAAAAAGTAATAAATCCTAGTGTAAAATTTACAGTTTTTTTTTTTTTTTTTTTTACTTTGCAGGTAACGGCTATTATTTTTTAAGCCCGAAATGACAGGAAAAAAACCTAAAATTGGCCATAGTTCCAGAAAACAGGGGACTCCCGAGAAAATGGAAGCCATTTTCGGATTCAGCACCTCAAAAATACAGAGTTGAGTGGTCTTAAGCGGCGGACCTAGAAGTTACCTTTTTTGTCGACCTGTGTAATTAGTTTAGTTCTAGTGGCCTATTGGAATTTTTAGGAATATACAGAAGGGCAAAGTTTGAAGTCGATTGATAATTTTTAGAATAACAAAGCAAAGTAGCTGATTTGGTCACGTGAGTAAGGTTTGGAGTCTAATTAGCTCAACTAACTGGGAAACTGCATTTTCAAGATAATTAGCTGATGAAGGGATGCAGGTAGGCATCGCCGGAGAAGAGTTCTTGAGCTAGCTGACCTACTAAGCGCTTTATAGCCGAGTCCTCCCCCGAAGCACGAACTTGAAAACTAATTTAGTGAAAGCTTCCGCGTGCTGGGGAGGGAAAAGTGCAACCCCCCAGAAGTGCAACGGGGGGTTTTTCCTTATGGTGGGAGGCAGGTGGAAGAAATGGGTTTCGAAGGTAATAGTGCTCGTGAATAGGAAGGGGGTTGAAATGATGGGTGAGCTGATTCAGCCGAGACGGGGGTTTCTCAACAGACGTGGAAAGGGGTTTTTGTGGCGAAGCCGGGCAATTCCCGCATACAACGTACCGGCGGGGGTGGAGCGGTGGATTGGTGGAGCTTGGAAACGAGGAAACCCGTCGACCCTTTCCGCTATCATATGATTGGATGGTATGCTAAGTGACTCATCAACGCTGACCCGGCCAACTTAAACTCCGGGCGGATAGGCCTCCGGTCCCGGCAGCTAAATGCAGATTGCTTTCCACGCTCTGTCGATAAAACCGCAGTAGGCTGCATAACTTCCCTTGCCGACCCTCCCGGAACGCTGAAAACTCCAACTTTTATTGGCAAATAAATCGCGACCGCCGCTTGATTTCAAACACGCAGCCGGAACTTCGCCATCAATATTACATGTTCAATTCCTCCTATGAATATTACTCCGGTGAAGGGTATCATCAAGCTTTATGACTTTTCCTTCAAACCGTATTGGTTGTTGAAATTTACATTTCTCGTTCCGTCACGCTTGAGAACGGCTCACTTGAAACGCTGAATTGTACTGTTTCTAAATAAGTTTATTATTATGCTCCCTCAGTATGAGGATGATTCAGTGAACCCAGAAAAAAATTTCAAGAAATAATAAAAATACCTAGTCCTAATGTCAAAAATAATCCTAATATTAAAAAACACGTAAACAGTTCAAAAGGGCGCTTTTTGGTTTCGTCTAAATAGTGGAAAAATCAATTCTGCCATTATAAAATCGAAAATTCAGAAAAAAACTGTATAGTGTTGATACCCGAAATTACCTAGAAAACGATTCCCTCCATACGACCGTCTGCCCAAGTTCTACGGAAGCCCCAGTCAGAGCCTCATGGAAGCCCCATAGAATGCGTGCATTCGGAAACGACACCTCATAAGACTTGCTGGCTTAACTTCCTGGCATCCTTAAATGCCCCATAGGGTGGTACCCGATGGTTCCGGAACACCAAAAAATGGGTTCAACGTTCAAAACGACTACGAAAATGATACATAACTCGATATCATGTCCGAAAACCCCTCTCGTAACCCTTTTGAGCCCCACGGGTTTGGGCTATCAGGTTGAAAACCTTGCGGGCTCAACTAGATGGCGAACCTAATGTTTTGTCAAAATTTCAGATTAAAAAAAAAACCTACTTACTGCTCAAAACGACCTGGACGGCAGACAGACATTTCGTTTTTTTGAATATACACAATGTGTGGATGTCATCTTGAAACGGGCAGCGACAAACTTTGATGGCGATCATGCGTCCTTCCCGCATTCTCAGTTAATACCTGAAGTCGCGGAAGAATAAATAATTAATTCTTCCACGACTTCAGGTATCAACTGAGAATTATTATTAACATCAGATTCTGCTTACGCACCCGGTCGACGCCTAATTCAATTTAAGAAAAAGAGAAAGAAAGTACGAAGGAAGAAAGAGGGGACTGGCTCCAATCGATTCAGTACTTAAAAAATCATATTTGACGACACCCCACTTTCCTATTATATTGATAAAAGGGCCATATTTGTACCTAATTTTGACACTCGGTTGTTCGGGACTGGTTCCAATCTATTCAGTACCCCAAAAAATGTATTAGAAAATAGTTGGTGCCGTTTTCGAAGTAATTTTTATTGTTGAATTCTTTTTTTGGGGGTTAACTCTCATGTAACGCTTTACATTCATAGTTAAAAAAAAATTGTATTGATACATTCAATCGTTGCACACCTATACAAAAGAGTAATCAACTCCTACGTAAAATAAGTATGTATACAATCGTTGCTTATTTTACGAGAGCATATTGGATATACATGACAATATACATTGTATATTCATTCTTCAGTAAGTTGGCTTCGTGTTCAGCCACTGAATTGTTCTGTAATCTGTGTTATTGATATCAGATTCGAAAATGGAATAAAGTCAAGGTTGATTGCATCAGATGCACTCAATTTGTCGGCCACCTTTTTAATTTGTTCTTTGTAGATTCTATAAAGAACAAAACAAAAACATGGCCGATGCACCTGACATTGTAATACAATTATTGTATTACATTGTCAATGTTCATGTCAATGTCATAGTTCATAATGAACTAAGACGATAAAGGTGGCTGTTTCCGCGTTGTTATTTCAACTTTGTTGCGATCAAACTTCATGTTGCTTATACGCGGATTACCAATTGTTAAGTTTTTACACATTATACTGTAAGGTGCTTACTGCCATATTATTAATGAAAGCTTCAGGCTCTTGGTGTGACGAGAAATAGCGATTTGACTCCCTCGAAGGCCGACTTTGTATAATGTACGAGGTAGTATGTGAGGACGTGAAGCTTTCTTTACTATAAGCTCCCCAATTCTTCATCTCCTCCGGGTATCGGCGTTCATAATACATATCTGAACCCTCGCCTCAGCCGTTGAATGTTTCAGTTGTGATTTTTTGTCGTTGTACGTTGTACAAAATAATTTTGTACAACGTACTATTACAATTATTGTTTTTGTAATAGTATAGGGAACTGCCCCCGTGGTGCGGGTGTTCTTTGAGCCTACGTGTGGTATGGGTGCATTCCTAACAAAATATTTTTTTTGTGGTGTGATGGGCAGTGGCTAAGGCGCTATGCCCTAAATCACGGCGCCGCACAATGGTCAAAATCGACAAAAGGTGAACTTAATTTGAAAAATCAATGTTCCCCTTTGGACCCGGTCCTTATTGAAGTTCATTCCCAACATCTTAAAGCTAATTCATCTACCATTAATTAGGTAAAAAATGCCTCCCAAGTCCGTAGGGAGAGAGGAGAAAGTTGAGGTTTTTAATAAGCTCGATTTTTGTCATTATTGCTCGAGTTTAAAAATCGATAATTTCATACGGAAGAATCGTAGGGTCGTATAACTTTTAGGAGATGTAAATCTACCTTCGACGTACAATAGAAAAATGTAAAGAGTTCAAAATTCAAAGAAGTGGAGTGTTTTTAGTTAAAACTTCTTGGGCGCTCATAAGTAAGAAATTATTACTTTACATGGTGTTTAAAAAAAAAAAAAAAACAGACAAAGACAGGCACTCTGTCTTTAGCCTAGAAAGGTTGTCCTGAGAAGAATGCTCTGCCAAGATCATCAAGCGCAACGTTGCGCTTTGGACGTTGAGCTCGATTATATAAGATGTTGTTAGTACGGTAATGATGGGAGGGAGAGTTTGGTAGGTCGGCTGTTCTTCTTCAGAAATATATTAAATTTTGTTTCTTACTTTGTCAGTCGAGGGCAAATCTGAGGACACTCATTTGATTTTTTATTGTGTTAGAGAAATATTTTGGCATGAAAATGTCTTTGCTCTGGCCTCCCCCCGATGTTGGGTAACGGTTTTGTAAAATCCTCCCACACAATAAACAATATAGTCAGCAACACAACTATGAGCGAAAATGAAGTCCCGTTGATGACAGTTTAGTTATAAGTGAAAAACTGGAAAATGCCCGAAAAAATCGAAGTTTTTTGGTCGCCAATAGGAGGCCATACAAGAGCAGAAATCCGCGCCAGATTTGGCGTTTTTAAACGAGATCTGTCGGAAATATCTGTGAGTTAGTGGGCGTTGAAAAGACGAAATATATTAAAATCGGCTAAGCGATGTCCGCGAGAGTTCAAATCTGGCATAAGGAAGTCCCCCCCCCCCCCCCCCTAACATGCAGATTTCTCAGAAGCGATGTCTGTAGTTCTGAGAACTGTTCGGTTCGGATCGGGCAGAGTGACTCTGCCAGAGTCCCTTAACGTTCAGATCTCCACTAGTTCAGAACTAGTAGAATCTCCCTTAAGATCCTCCTTATCTCTCCTTATCTCCTTTGTCGGAGTTTTTCCGTGGTGCGTTTTATCAAAAAATGGGTAAAAAAAGAGTCCCCGAATAAGGGACTGGTTTCCGAGGGCGGAATTGGGAAATCGCGATTTTGGGTTTTCTCACTATAACTTCTAGCATGATTTTTCAACAGCCATATGGGCTTCAGGAGATGAAGATGGCCCTGCTGTTAAGTAGTTGTTAAATTTTTTCCGGACGGATTTACGTTTAAACCGAGCTGCTATTAGGAAAAACGGTTAGGGTAGGCGGAAATTGGCTCACTTATCAGAACCTCAGGACGAGTTTCAGAAACCTGGAAACCAACTTCATGTGTCCGAACTTTCTTCTTTCCGAAACCCAAGACTTCTCCCAAACTTGTATTATTTGTGTATGCGGGAACTCGTTTTCATCAATTTTTTGATAAAACGCTGCATGGAAAAACACCGAGATAAGGAGAGATCTCAAGGGAGAACTAGTGGGCATCTAAACTTTAAGGGACTCTGCTCGTGTATTGCTACCATTTTTGATATTTTGTTGTTCAGACCCATAACAACTATCACAAAAAAGAAAAGCTTCTACACCATTTCTTGCAAGAGTCCCCCCCTCAATCCTCTGGCAACTGGCCTATGACGACGGTGGGCGCGAGCGAGACCGAACATTGTTGGTCATGACATTCAGAGAAGGAGCAGTGTCCTGTTTCCCGCTCGTGGAAGTGGTCGCTCGCGATCTAGGCGCCAAGCTTGGAAGCACTTCCATCGTCTGTTCGCTGATCGTCGTTACGTTGTTTTGTGGAATAATTGTGCACATTATGAACTCACCGCCATTGAATGTCATTGGCGACGAGTTCCACTTCCCTGCATTTGGACGTATATTTGGACTGCATCGAAGACAACCGATGTAGCTCTCCAAACCACATGTTGGTATACGCGTCGATTCTTATGAGTTTTAAACTAACATGTCCCCAACTTCCAAGTCGTCAAGTTCTTTTCCCCAAGTTTCTTCCCCAACTCCGAGGCCGTGAAGTTAGATCCTATCAACACCTGACTTGTACGCTATTAGCGTTTTTATCTGCAGGAAGATTTTATATCAAATAGTCATTTAAATTTCGATGAAGGCAATTGTTGTTGTTGTCAATTTTTGGTTTATTATTCTTGGAATAATACACCTGTTTTCGCGACGGAGGTCGACGACTCTGATCGGTCACAAAATTTGAGATTTCAAGATCCGTTTCTAGATTCTAAAACCGAAATGTCCGTCCGCCGTCCGGGCCGTTTTGGGCAGTAGAATTATTTTTTTTTTTTAAATCTGAAATGTCGACAAAATACTCGGTTTATCATCTATACTAGTTGTGCCCGCAAGGTTTTCAGCCCGATCGCCCAAACCCGTGCGGCGCTATGGGGCTAAAATGGGGCTACGGGAGGGGTTATTTGAAGGCTTTTGGCTATTTGATCGAGTTAGGTGTCGTTTTCGAAGTATTTTTGGACGTAGAATCCATTTCAGGGGGTCCAAAAACGATCGGATTTCACTGTTGCGATCTTTAGGGGTTTATGGGGCTACAAATGGGATTTTTGAAGGATCCCAGGAGGTCAAATATTTTTCAAGTAAAAACAAGTTTTGAAAAAAAAAAAATCAAAAAAAAAAATTTCTTTTCTAAAATTTTGTTCATCGACAGATTTCTATACAGTTGTGTTGATACCAATAAACGACCCTTTTACATTTCGGGATCGCTTCTTTTCTCGCATTCGATTCTGAAGCTTACGCGTTTCCGACTGGCTTACCTTTGTAAAAGGTGTAACAGGTGGCTGGGAACCTCAGGTGACCGATAACCTCCAGTTCCGCCGTCCAGATCCCCCCTCCATCAACATCCCCTCCCGCTGGTACACAATCCAGGGGGGCGGCGCCTCCCTCCTGGTCAGTCTTCACACCCCTCCACCCCCCACCATTGCCATCAAATGAAATAAATCCTTGTCCCATCGGAGTAGACTCCGAGTCCGTCCAGAGTTGGAACGTAGTTGGCCGATGGGAGGAATGGGAGATAATAACAGAGCGTACGTCCTTTCTCGTGGGTGTCAGATAATCTAGTTCGCCTTCAACATGAATTTTACATGATCATTAGGTTTCTTTGTCGATTCGTACCCTCCTGTCCCTATCAACTCCCAGTCGGGCATTATATTTAACCAAGGAGCTGAAGGGGGGAATACCCTGTAAAAACCTCACGAGTGATGAGCTTCACTTAGATTATTCCGTTCAACACCATTCCTTTTTTTTTCCCCATCCAGTAATTTCTATTTTACGACGAGTGAAGGTGAAACTGTTGGCCTTCGAAAATTATGAACTGCTGTGGGCTACGTTCAAGTCTCTTCAGCGTTCCCGAATCGCTTGATTCTTGTTTTATCGACCCACCAACAAACCTACCGGACAATCGATGGAAACAGTTAACTTACTAAGACGGTAACAATTTATCGATTTTCCAAAAATCGCCTGAAGCTTCTAGTTCGAAGAAAAATTAACAGATGAAGGTGAAAAGGATCAACAAACTGCCTGATCTTCAGCTAACGGTGTAATTGAATTGCTCGATGAATATATTTCACAAAATGTGAATAATTGATTCAGAATGAGAGAAAGTAGCGGACTGTATTTTATGACTGGGAGGAGCTCCGACAAATGTTACATATTACCTATGTGTGGGTAAGGGTGTAAAATATGGGGTATCTGGGCACACCGGTATGATGAAAAGGCTCCAGGTTCCTGAGTGTCCAGCGTAGCTGGTGTGGGATGGTTTCCAGTCAAGTGCTGAATCCAGAAAAGCCAAAACGGAAAAAGGATCAGGGGTTCACGTGCGGAAGAATGACCAACTGTACAGAACGAATTTGTACCCGCGAATTACAAATCGACGACTTCGATAGTACCTCGAAATCCCAGATGGTCAGAGAGGAAACTTACGTCGACGTTGGCGGTCGAGTGAATTTTGAGAGAGCAGCTGCCACAGCAGGAGTCTTCAAAGCCAAAGCCCCAATTTCAAAAGTAAAGGCCAAGGTCAAGGTTTTTAAAGTGATAATAAGTTTTCCGGGGAAACGGACGACGTGCACGTATATATACACGCAGTCGTCTATTTCCGCGGTGAACTGCCGTAACTGCTGTTTCGCTATATATATAGAGAAAGTCGGGGAAGGCAGCTACGGCGTCGTCTTCAAAGGGCCACACAAGAAATTTTACCGCAGCAGAATTTGGAAGGGGAGATTTTCCGCAGCAGAATGAGACCTTGTGATTGGCAGGATCTGAACATCCGATTTTCCTACTTCCAGATTGGCTCAGTACGACCTTGGAAATGAACACGATAAAATTGGAAGGATGATGTTGATGAGGAACACTCAAGAGTTCAAGGAGCGAATCCCCAACAACAGATGAAGCTACTATAGCCGAAAAACTGATACCGCCTATCTTCTTCATGTTAGCAATCTGCTCAGGATAGGGTATGTTGTGATGGAGAGATGGGCGGTATTGCTCGGTGGATCGTCTGGATATATATAGAATTCTATAGAATTTTTTTTCTATTCTATAGAATCAGATGATTCAGGTTTTTCTTCCTCATATAAACATTTCTTCTCCAGTAGATAGGCGGTATTGTTTCTCGAACATACTAAGTATAGTATTCTGATCGGCCTCAAAATTTGACATGAAGTATAGTTACGTTTCAAGAGGTCTAGATTCCAAAAACGAAATGTCCGTCCGAGACGGTTTGGGCAGTAGAACTGGTGGGTATGTGAGGCTGGGGTTTGCGCGCGGGATTGTACAAAAAACAATAAAAAATTATTATTATTACAAACCATAATTTATTATTATGGTTATTTGCTACAAAAATTGAAGGGGTAATAAAGTTCAGACAAGGTTTTGGTTTCGATAGTAATTTCTTTACTAAATTTTCAAAGTTGTAGTTATTTCATCAGGTCCAAGCTGGTATATTTTGGCAAAATGATAAGCGATCCCCACCACGGTAATATTATATTATAAAATATATTAGATTTCAGCCCCCTTCTGGCCCTCATCAGGTTAATTATTGACAATTTCACGTCTTTAATTTGATAAACAACCAAGAAAAATTTCGCTAGGAGGGAAAGTCTAGAATATCAGATATTTATAATTATAATTTTAGTCCAACTTGCAGGGAAATCCCTCAAACCCCTTGAATAGAGTTGACGACCCTGTCGTATGCCACAGCACGGTTTTGCTATACGACTGTTGGTTGAATTATTTCAATATTATGTAATTCGGTAATGTGACTTTTGCTGGGGACTACCGACGGGTGTTATTACCGTGGTGGGGATCGCTGATCATTTTGCCAGAATATACCAGTTTGGACCTGATGAAATAACTACAACTTTGATTGTCTTGTCATTGTTTTCGAACATACGGCCCCATTCGGCCCCGAGAACGAAAATGAATGAAAAACGTCCGGGATAAATTATTCAGTGACATTAAAGTAACGAGGCGTTTCACAATGACTTTATGAGAGGATGCGCCACAGATTGTATGGCGCTGGAAACTAAAAATGATTTGAAGAAGGTGCAGACGGAGTGCATTTCTCATTCATGAACATGTGGGAAAAACGTAGGACGGTTTGGCGCCGGACCATAAATCTGTTGTGACCTGTAAACCTATAGCTCGGAAGAAAGACCCGAGAAGAAAGAATACATTGCTTCAAATCGCTAATGGTGGAGGGGACTCGAGAGGGCTAAATATTCTTATCTTCCATATGGACCATACTCGGCCATATACGTACTCATCAAATAGAGGAGTTTTGAGTTGAATACTCGAAGATTTTCGTTGTCGATGAACAAACAACGAAATATGG
Source organism: Pilophorus perplexus (assembly GCA_955831195.1). Lineage (NCBI taxonomy): Eukaryota > Metazoa > Arthropoda > Insecta > Hemiptera > Miridae > Pilophorus > Pilophorus perplexus. Next base: position 19,367,763 of record OY037013.1, read on the forward strand.
AGATTAGGGAAAAAGATTACTCCTCTGCTGATGCTCTAAATTGTTTATTCAGGAATAAACAAATCTAACGTGAGGACCGGTTCCGAGTGTGACCCTACAAAATTTAAATTCATTAAATGGTTCCCAAAACAAATCTTCTTTTGTAAATTGTGCAAGTATCAACTCTATTTCAACAAAAAATTACTTTTAATACAGTAAAAAAAGTTGAAAAAAGTTCAAAATTTGCCGGTTTTTTTTTTTTTTTACTTGAAAAATATTTGATCTCCTTTAAAATCACATTTATAGCCCCTTGAAAGCCCTGTAGATCCCCACAGTGGAATCAGATCGTTCAGGGACCCCAAAAATGGATTCTACGTCCGAAAATACTTCGAAAACGACACGTAATTCGACCCCATAGCCAAAAACCATAAATAAACCCCTCCCTTAGCCCCATAGCGCCCCACGGGTTTGGGCGATCGGGCTGAAAACCTTGCGGGCACAACTAGATGGTAAACCAAGTATTTTGTCAAAGTTTCAGATTTAAAAAAAATTCCTACTGCCCAAAACGGCCCGGACGGCGGACGGACATTTCGTTTTTGGAATCTTGACCTCTTGAAACGAATAATGTCAAATTTTGTGGCCGATCAGAATTTTCGACCCCCGTTGCGATTACATAGGTGTATTATTACAAGAATATCAAACCAAAAAACGCTGCAAATTTTACACAAGGGTTTATTATTCTGTGATATAGGTTACTTGTACAGACATTTAATTCTGTCAATAAAAAAAATTTAAAAAAATTTTTTTTTTTGGATTTTTATATTTCAAAAAAATTTTTTTGGGGGGGATTTTTTTCTTCAAAAATGTGTTTTTTCAAAAATTCTTTAATTTTTACTCGAAAAATATTTAACTTCTTGGGATCCTTCAAAAATCCCATTTTTAGCCCCATGAAAGCCCTATTGAACGCCACAGTGAAATCGGATCGTTCCGGGACCCCCAAAAATGGATTCGACGTCCAAAAATACTTCGAAAACGACACCTAACTCGATCCCATAGCTAAAAGCCTTCAAAACACCCCTCCTCTAGCCCCATTTTAGCCCCATAGCGCCCCACGGGCTTGGGCGATCGGACTGAAAACCTTGCGGGCACAACTAGATGGTAAACCAAGTATTTTGCCAAAATTTCAGATTTTTTAAAAAATTCCTACTGCCCAAAACGGCCCGGACGGCGGACGGCGTACGGCGTACGGCGGACGGCGGACGGCGGACGGACATTTCGGATTTTGAATGTAGACCTCTTGAAACGGATAATGTCAAATTTTGAGGCCGATCGGAGTCGTCGACCCGCGTCGCGAAAACATAGGTGTATTATTCCAAGAATAATAAACCAAAATTGAAAATTAAAAAAATAAATAAATAAATATACGTACAGAATAATATTTGAACAAATATGGGACCCCGAAAATGGATTGTACGCCGAAAAATACAATGAAATTGGCCCCCCACTCGACCCCAAGGCCCAAAAACGCCTCCAGGAGCCCCTACGGGTAGAGCGATCGACTGAAAACGTTAAACCAGAACTTATATCGATCGCAAGTCTTCCCAGAAGTACAAGAACTACAAAAAAAGACCCAAATTAGACGAATTAAATTATAAAGATGTCAGCGACGGTATTTTCGCGTTAATTTCTTCAAAATGATTTTTTCATTGTCATAAATTAATTTTTGCTCAGTTGATACAAAAGAATAATAATTCGCTGAGTAAAATTTGCAGTTTCCGTCCTTCTACCTTTACAGGATTTCCCTCCAGCCCTGGTGCGGGTTCGTATACCGGCAAACACGTTTCGATTTTGTGTTATGGCATCTAACATGGCAAGCGGCCAAGAGCCCCGCTATCGAGTTGTTGACGTCTTAGGGAGAAAATTCGATGGGTTAATAGGTGAAGCTGTGTCTCGGCGATATTCCTCTTAATATGGTAAAAAAAAGTCGTCGTCGTGATTAGGCAAAAATCGTGATAATGTAGTTTTGGGAGTTTGTTTCTGAAAGGAGAGTATCTACTTATGTAAGGGGATTAGACGAGAAAATGTGTCACGAAAAGGTGGGGAAAATGGGGTAGTGGGTGGGGGAGCGGTGGATTTCACTGTCTATCAGGCGTGATTTACAAGAAAAAAAAAAAAGGCCGAATGCGACGAAAAGAATAAATTGTGAAATCGAGTTAAGAGGGATAGTGGAACAGAGAGGGAAGAGGCCTCAGACGGATCGATTCCGCTGGCTCCACACTCACTGGCAAAAACTACTGGTGGTGGTGGAAGGGTTGTGGAGGGGAGGTTTATGGGGAGGGGGGGAGGCCGAGCGTGTGTGCGTGTTCGTTATAACGCACTCAATGTCTTCGTAAGTGTATCAAAGAGTACTCGGCCTTTTTCCTCCTACATCTATCCCCCTTTTCTCCATCTCGCACCCCCTTATTCTCCTTCAACTTCTTACTTGACCCTTCCCTCCCTCCTCCCTCTTCTTTCCATTTCCTATCCCCGTTTTCCCGCCTCTATGTTCTCTCCAATCCCTCCAATACAACGAGCCATGCAGCTACTTATCATTAAAAGACGGCAATTAACGGGCTTTCTTTGGGCTTCACACTTTCGGGCGAGTGGTTTTCTCGCCGTCTGAGCTGCGGGCAGTGGTCGAGGGTCATTGAGCGTAAATTCAGCCTCAGGCGTTTGGGAAACGTTTGGGTAAAGCTTTTTTTTTTTTTTTTTTTTTTAAGGAACTGCTTTGAAATTTGGGAGAAAATATTCAATGGACCAAGTACCTATTGAATAGAGGAACGGGTTCTGTATCCCTATGGACTTCTCAGAAGTTAAACGCCAAAAAAAAGGGGGGGGGGGAACACATTCATTTGGCAATCGTCAATAAATTTTAACACCTCGTAATTGACTTTTCGTACCTTTACAGAATAGAGAATAAACTGTTTCATTTTTATTGTAGGCACGTACGTTTTCTAACTTTCCTCGTATTGTTCCCACTCTATAGGGTACCTGAAACGGCTTGGGACGAATTGCGACACATAATTTTCGGGGTTCCCTAGGTCGGACCCACGAAGGGTCGGATTACGCTTCGAACTCGAAGTCGTCATTAGCAAGGTCGTAAAAATGGCCGTTCCGAGTACCTGAGATGGCCCTTTGAGACACTCTATAATCAAGGCCCACTACACGAAGCAAAGCTATATTATGAGTAGGCCTATAGGGGTGAAAACGAGACTACTAGCGATTCTCCCACTAACATACTTAATATATTAGTTATATATTAATGTCAAATTAATGTCAAAGATGGGCGTATTCGTATTCACAAATACGAATACGAATATCACCCAAAGCACCTGCGGGAACGAATACGAATTTATTCGTATTCTCAACTGTAAATACGAATATTCTTATTCTCAACTGTAAATACGAATATTCGTATTTTCGGACGTACCTACAAATACGAATATTCGCAGAAAAAATTTGCGAATATTCGTGTTCTCGATGATGAAATACTCAAATAGGTTCAAACTACGTGTGAACATACCTACCTGAAAAAAATGAAAATACACTCGTATACCGAGTATTCGCAGGAAAAAATCCGATTCTCACTTATCAAGGTTAGTGATGGTCAGGGCTGGTTTGGGATGGTTAGGAATGGTTAGGGATGGTTAGGGGGGTTTGGGATGGTTAGAGATGGTTAGAGATGGTTAGGAATGGTTAGGGAGGGTTAGGGATGGTTAGGGGGTTTGGGATGGTTAGAGATGGTCAGGAATGGTTAGGGAGGGTTAGAGATGGTTAGGAATGGTTAGGGAGGGTTAGGGATGGTTAGGGATGGTTAGGGGGTTTGGGATGGTTAGAGATGGTTAGAAAGGTTAGGGAGAGTTAGAGATGGTTAGGAATGGTTAGGGATGGTTAGGGATGGTTAGGGGGTTTGGGATGGTTAGAGATGGTTAGGAATGGTTAGGGAGGGTTAGGGATGGTTAGGGGGTTTGGGATGGTTAGAGATGGTCAGGAATGGTTAGGGAGGGTTAGAGATGGTTAGGAATGGTTAGGGAGGGTTAGGGATGGTTAGGGATGGTTAGGGGGTTTGGGATGGTTAGAGATGGTTAGAAAGGTTAGGGAGAGTTAGAGATGGTTAGGAATGGTTAGGGATGGTTAGGGGGTTTGGGATGGTTAGAGATGGTTAGGAATGGTTAGGGAGGGTTAGAGATGGGTAGGAATGGTTAGGGAAGGTTTGGGATGGTTAGGGGATTTGGGATGGTTAGAGATGGTTAGGAATGGTTAGGGAGGGTTAGGGATGGTTAGGAATGGTTAGGGAGGGTTAGGGATGGTTAGGTGATCCTGGCGCACCAGAATGGTGTGGCTAACGCCGGAGGGGACAGGAGGGCCCGCTGTACTCCCCGTAGGGGAGTGCTGAAGAACAAGAAGAAAGAAGAATGAAAAAACATAAGCGCACTTCCCCTAGGGGAAGAAAAAGAGCAGAAGGTACGAGAAAGGTTGTAATGGGCCAGATATGGCCTTAGTCACAACCTAAGAAGCTCTGTACAGCGGGTTAGGTGATCCTAAAAAAAAAAAAATGAATGAAAAGAATGAAACGTGTAATAGCCGAAAGGCGTAGAAACACTTATGGAAAGCACTGACTGGTTAGGTGATCCTGTTGGAATAATCTGCCATAAATGGCTAAGTAAGAATCACCTGGATGAGTGAGAATCACCTGGATAAGTGAGAATTACCTGATTCACACTGATTGATTACCTGATTCATTGGTTTGATAAGTATTTTGTCAAAATTTCGGATTTTAAAAATTCCTACATCCCAAACGGCCCGGACGCCGGACGGACATTTCGGATTTTGAATGTAGACCTCTTGAAACGGATAATGTCAAATTTTCAGGCCGATCGGAGTCGTCGACCCCCGTCGAGAAAACATAGGTGTATTATTCCAAGAATAATAAACCAAAAGTGGTAACTCATTAGTTCTGAACTCACATAATATGTCATCACTAAAATTTAATTACTTATAATATAAGTAATGAAATTTTGGTGATGACCTATACCTAAGTCAAGAGTTTTATTTTACTGCAATTTAGAATCTCTCAATCCTGGACTCCGGGCAGCCGGCCTTCTCACTTGAATTAAGGTAGCCAATGAGTATCGACCACTTAAGGAGGTTCTGGCAGAGGTCATAAACAGCTCGCCTTCGTCAAATCGGATTAGCCCGTTAAAAGCTAAAGGTCTTCGAGACTGCCCAGGTATAAGTCCAGGTATGGGCAGAAATCATGTGTCGCAATTCGTCTTTTACCCCTGAAACTCAGGTCTTATATGACTCGCGGATATCATAAAAATTCACTACGCGCTGTTATCATTTTCGCGTTTTTCTCGTTTTTATGTTTCCAGGTGACCTTGGGATGGGTACTGTGCCTTCGGCTGTGTAAGTACCTGTCAAATGGTAAAAACTCATTTTCGCCAAAATTTCAATGACGCGGTGTTAGAACTTAGGTGGCGATATGCCACTTCATTTGGTTAATAGGAGCGTTAGACGCTTTTTAGCGAGACTACTGCACCAGTCGAGGAAGGGACTATGACAACTTGTCAAATTGAGTGTATTTAGCGCAGTTCCTACATCTATATTTTTGCTGCAGTGTGTTTTGGAGGTTTTCAGGACGAGGAAAACTGGAAAAGGTTTCCCAGGGTGTTCACTCAAAACGTTGAGGTGGCTTCCTGAGCCTACAGTTACAGGGGAGGAAGGGTAAGGAGGCTTCAGTAGATGGACTTTCCCGCCAGAGCCTTCAGACGGGGAGTCATTAGTTCCAGTGGTTTCGCCCTTAAATAGGAGAGCTGCCGGGGGTTACAATGGCTTGCCAGGATTGATGGAGTTTGATTTCCCTATAACAAAGCCATCTTCGGGTGGAAAAGAAACTATCTTTTCAGTATTGTTCAGTATATTATAGGATCCTCGGTCTCTTCAAATCCGATAAAAAAGCGTTAAATGACAGTAAAATCAAAAGTGTATTGGGAATTGAGGAGACTGGAGACACTCGAAGTCACCCCATAACCGCCGACTATGGCGTATGGGGAAGGGGAGGGCTCTCTTCATCTTCATGAAACCGCCCAACCCATTACCGGTGCACAGGAGGGGGGGGGGACGTGAATCTAGCTGGACAAATTTATTTTAGCATGGTTTTCTACTCAACAATTGCGCTCATTACGGGAAAAAATATTGAGGAAAAAAAGTTGTATAAATAGTTTTTCAAAAATGAAAAATACCGAGAAACATTTACGGAAAAAATGTTCAATTGTTGAAAAACCATTTTTACTTTTTTTTTCAATATTTTTTTGGGTAGAAAACCATGCTAAAATAATTTTGTCCAGCTAGATTCACGTTCCGCCAACCAACCGCATCAACACTGATTACGGATGAAAATCTTTTTTTTTTTTTTTATTCCTCCTCTGCTCGGACATGCTCGATATTTGAAATTTGCAATACTTCCATCTCGTTAAATCTCGAGTTAACACCTTTTTGACGATTGTAGTTGACAGTTTCCTGTTGGGTAACCGATAAAAGACACTATTCAAGATCGAAAATCACCAAAAACAGTCGAAACTCGAAATATTAATGAAACAGAATCTGTTTCAGATGCCAAGAAGAATCGTGAGCACGGAACGTTTCTATAGCTCGGAAAGCTTCTATTACAATTACAATCTGTTCAATAGTGGGGGACACCAATAAAAGATTCTATCCTAATTTTTAAGGCCATGTCGTAGTATGGACTGAATTCGTGCTCTAATTTCGAGGCAGGAAACGTTTTTCGCGTTTCCTGAAAAAAGAGGAATTTTGAGTTGTAATAAATACATGGCTTATAAATAAATAATAAATAAATTTATTATTAACATGGATATTAGGTTGGGGGTCATTCTAAAATTTGCGACCGCAAAAAATGCAACGCAACAACCGATAAACAAGTTAGCTCTTGGAAATGTACGAGTCTTGTTACCGACAATACCGACCGAAACAATGTTTTATTATTATGTCATAATATCCTTGTTTCACTGTTTTGACATAATGACATAATTTTGAAGTAATAAACAGGGTGGTTACACATTTTGGCCCACAACAACTTCGAAAACGACTCCTGACCCGACACATGAGTAGGCATTGCAATTGGGCTTTGGGAAAATGACCCAATACTATGTATGAGAATAAGCCGCCCAATTTTTTCATTCGCCTGATTTTATTAAATCAATTTTGGAAATTCATGAGTCACAAGTAACCTTACTTAATTTTGGTAAAAGTTTGATTTTAATTCACAACTTTTGGTCAGTTTTGAAAGTGACCGAAAAATTAGCTGCGATAAATTTTGCTTGAAACTTGGCGTAGGTACAATATAATATTATTTTGTTATTGTTCGACAACAATAACAAAATGAACAAGAAATAGGAAGTTAAAAAAGTGAAAAAGTGGGGTTGTCTCAGATCTGATAAGTTACTCCCAAAAATGGATACCCAAAACTAGGTACTTCGAAAATGACATATCATTCGACCTCTTGCCCAAGGTCCTTCAAATTCCCTTTTCGAAGCCCGATAGAACCCGACGGTGTAGCCGGATGGGTCTGAGACCTCCATAAATCGATTCTACGTCTGAAAATGCTACGAAAACGGCACCTCACTCGACTCGCTGTGAAACTTTTCATAAACCCTCGGGCACTGGTAAGATATTTTGGCTTAAAAGGTTGATTTAGTAATAATAAACACAAATTGATGTGTATTAAAGGCAATAACATTCACCCCGGCCTCTCAACATTCATTTTTCTGTAAGCTAAATACCCCCCACCGCCCCATATTTTTTTCCTCATCGTTTCACGAGTTGCTCGGAGAGGAAAAAACGGCGTTTCCCTTGATGACCCGCCCTACAGTTCTCGGCACAAACAGAGGGCAAAGGGGATGGATAGTGCTCACTGGTGAGTTAGAAAGTTTTGTATGCAACTTTGGCAATAAAGCCCCTCGGGTGTACCGAAGGGGAAGACTTAGTTTTCAGTCTGATCCCGCTTTTGCTACGTTTCGCAGACGTTACCCAGGCCGTCTACTGTTTCCCGCTGTATAAAATGCACTTCTCCCGTCGTATAGCCTTATCTCGGATTCTTCGTCGGGAATCTTTTCTGCAAAGCTTTCCTGTTAGGGTTTTATTTGCGACGACATACGTCCAATTGAAGAGCCGCGTTTGTCGTTTGACTTTTAGTACTCTTTCGTATGCTCCACAACGGCTTTTCACTCTTTTATGAAAATGTCAATTCCAAAATAATTTCTACAGTTGTGTACAAGGTGTTTAGTTCTACACGTACGAGTAGTTTCATAAGATCTACGTGTAGTTCCAAATGTTTTTAGAGGTTAGAGTAAGCCCTCACGACTGATCTCCCTTGCGGGACATTGCCTACGTGTCACTTGTCGCTGCTATAATAGCAGACCTTATAATTTTATTATAACTATATTAATTATAATTATATTATAACACCTTAGTGTAACCTATTGGTCCAGGCAAATTAGTGCTATAGCGCCTGAAAATTGCTCGAAAGCTGGAAATCGTTTTAAATCCTCTTTGGGGTCCTGACTAACGGGTATAATATAATATATTATGAGTTTGCGACGGTTTCTAGGTTGTACTTCAGATTCCACAACCACAGAATTTTTCGCTTATAATTCGAAAAGTACGCACCCAATGGGGTGCTCTTTGAATTTCTGTATGTACAAAAAGGTCCGTTTCATTTTTAAAGAGCGGACGATTTCACGACGTGAATGGCGTTTAGAACTTTGAAATCGGTCCAAGAAAATGAAATCTGTTTCAGGAGGTCTAGATTCCAAACCGAAATTTTGACAAAATAATTATTTTGTCAAACCAATAAACCAATTGGTTTACTGTCTAGTTGTGCCCGCAAGGTTTTCAGCCCGATCGCCCAAACCCATGGGGCGTTATGGGGCTAAAATGAGGCTATGGGAGGATTTTTTTTAAAGGTTTCGACTATGGGGTCTTAGGTGTCGTTTTCGAAGTATTTTTAGACGTAGAATCCATTTTTGGGGGTCCCGGAATGATCCGATTTCATTGTGGGGATCTATAGAGCTTTCGTGGGGCTACTAATGGGATTTTTGAAGGATCCCAGGAGGTAAAATACTTTCTGGTTGACCCTCGTATTAAGGAGAGTTTTATTTTCTTTCATTTTTGGAGAAAAATAAGCTTTCATTGTTATGTTGATGACGATAATGATGTATGCAGAATATAATTCATCAATTGAAGGTACATTTATTTGATAATGATGGTACCCTTTCATTTCTACCGAGTCAAATCTGGCCGCAATCTTCTCGCCTATACATTATTTCTTCTCCCCTCTTAATGCCGTGGGAATCGAATCTTTCTCATTCAAACGATGTGGATTTTGTTGGGTGATCCATCAAAGTGCGTCTTCTTTGGCCAGTCATTTTTCATCGTTCCGCGTTTTCCCCCTTTGTAATGTGGTTTATTCGCCGTAATGTTCAAAGCGAAAGCCAACGACTGCGAATAAAAAAATGCCATGATAGTACCAACAAATAGCTCCCCTGGTGAGTAAAGCTAGCAATTTTCTTGCCCCCAGTTTTCCATACATGCCACCCTTTTAGAGGTCCCCTCTAGAGCACGAAATTGCATGGTTTGTTCTGTTTTGAGCTACCAAGACCACATTCTAATGTTTTTCAAATTAAATTAAACTGCAGCTCAGGGATGATTATTGTTAGGCCTACTCATGATTTTAGTTCTGTGAGACGATACATATTATGCAATTTACCACAATTTGTTAGATCCTGAATTTAGATTTAGTTCTGATACTTTAAAAATGCTTTGATCTACTAAATATCGCTAATGTTGATATCTTTAAACTCTATCTGGCTATAGTGGAATACTCGTTGAGTTGTACGAATTCATATTTTTCGACTCCCTATTCAAAACCCTCTCAAAGCCTCACAATAGTTCTTGGAAGGTTTTTGTTTTGTTTGAGGACTTTGATTTACTGACGTCAAACTTCCTGAATGATGTCTGCATTCCTTCTTACAATTGATTATCTCAGCTTTTAAGCATTACGTCAAAACCCTCTTTACAGTTTTACCGGTAGCTCTGTGTCTTGGTAGTTCCAAGTAGGATATCTGACAGAAAATTGAATTGTAGATAGGATGGAGTTCATGTAAAACTCGTTATTGTCGTTCGACGAGACATTTCAGTAGCAACTTGAGAAACGTTCCCCATTCAATTCCACCGTTCATTTCGTTCATATCCCTTGAGTGGGAGTTGATTCATCACGTTGGATAGTTCTAGAAATGGTGCTGCAGCAGTACACTAAGAATTCAATGTAAACGTACAGAATCAGTTTTGAATCATGGTAACATGGTATGAAGCAGTGTCTGGGAAATGTGATTATTAGCCCCAGAATAGGTAGGTACTCGAATATATGATGGATGTCTGAGTATCATCATCGTTCAGTGAAAACCAAAGCTGTTTGTTTCTAATAATTCAACATTTGTTTTTAATAATTCAACATTTTTCCATTCGACGAGATTGTTTCCCGTTCCCATGAGACCTGCATCATGACCTTTCAGCATGAATAGGTACTAGTTGGAATTGTTAGAATGTTGAGTACATGTATTGGTTCTGAGCGTACCGAAGATAGCGAAACTTAGTTTTCACTTTCGGGATTGAAAAAATTCGATTTCTCCAACATTGAAAATTTCACTCGCATTTTTCGTTTCAGAACTTCCTGACCGAATTTGGTTCCGTGTCTGTCGTCGGCCTGTCTGTTCGCATTTCCTTGTCACGGCCGTAACTTCCAGAGTTTCAGTCCGATTTGGTTCATAGGAAAAACCATACTTCATCATGATTGAATCAGCGACATACTCTTCGCATGCAGTAATGTGGAATTCATTAACTGTCTTTGTTGCAGCCTTAAAACCATGGTTTTCATCCTTCTTCATTCAAACCAGTGGTGTGTCGGTACAGCTGTACAGGGGCTGTGTAACCGAGTATCCACGCAGTGACAAGATCCCTGCCCTTGTCGTTACAATTACACGGACCTGGAACCGGACCAAAAGGCTGGTTAGTGATTCCAGGACAACGTGGAAGGTAACTGTAACGGGAAGAATGGAGGAGCCGTGACTCACGGTTACAACTGGTGGTTCCACTGATCCCCGTGAACTGAACGATACCGACAACGATAGAGCGAACGAAATAGTGAGTGACTGTATTCAAAGAGGGTTGAACAGTTCATTCATTTGTAGTTAGAGTCCTTGCGATCGGAACTGTACCGGGAAGGATAGAGCGAACGATAGAGTGAACATAGTTGTAATGGTGATTCCAAATAGGAAATGAAAAGCACAGCCCAGAGGAGAAGGGGGGATTTATGTTCGTTTACTTTGCATCAGCTGTCCCTCAGGTTTTGGTGGACCTTGTATCCTTTTAGTGAAATACATGCGGAAAATACCAATAATATTTGAGATACTCCTTTCTCCATTTAGTGTAAATGATTTACAGACGTTTCTGTTGGTCTCTTCGCTCCCTCTGAAAAGAATGAGAATGCTGATTTAAAAAAAAAAAAAATTATAATGGAAGGGCTTTACACTAGAATTCACCCATAATTGAAGGCGTAGGTGGAAGAAGTGCCCATAAGCCAAAAGCGTGTTCAGAGATATTGGCTGTCAAAAGTTATTAGTATCTCCACAAAATTTGTGGCTATTTAATAGCCTTAGACCTCGGGTACGATAGAAGCGTCAAGCGTCGAGCGTAGAGCGTCAAGCGAACAGCGTCGAGCGTTGAGCGAAGGGTGGTGGCCACAGTACGAGCGAAAGAGGAGCGAAAGGTGACTAGTCGGGAAGTTCCAGTCACCACCATGCCTGCGAATAGACAACTTCTTCTGAGTGAAAATTCAGCTATTTAAGAAGGTCCTTACTGAGAAAACTGGTATGTAGAAGCCGGGTTGGGGTTCATCCTAATGCGCTTAGAAATTCTGATGGGGAGTACAACAAACTTTTCCACAAACTCAAAGAAGACCCCAAAAAATTTTTTCAGTACACTAGAATGTCGATTGAAACGTTCAATTTCATTCTGGCCACGCTGGAACCACATTTGGAAAAGAAACGTAATTTAAAAAAAAAAATTATTTCGTGTGTTACAAGACAATTCGACCAGTAAAATTCGGGGACATATAATATAAGTAGGTAGGTACCTGTCAGATCAGGATTAGAAACAGAAAATCCAGCGTAATCCATGATTATTAATGACTAGTCTCTCTGGCTCGCTTCGCTCGCTCCCCTAGTGGGGTGTATTGCCGCCTGTGGAGTGTATTGCCGTCTGTGGGGTGTATTGCCGCCTGTGGGGTGCGTAGCATCGATGGACACGTTCAAACCCCTACTCAGACATAAGGCCTCGCTCCGCTCGGCCCCTCCTATTCGTAGCAGAGACGATAGAAAAAATCGGCGTATTTTTAGGGCTTACCGTTTAGGAAATTATTATTTTTAATTCAATTCAACTTTTTTTAAATAAAGGCCTCTCCATCTATCAAAGTTCCCTGGACCCTCCGTTTTCTAAGATCCCTGGCCCCGCGCGAATTAAAACGATCCAATTGTCTTCTCACCGTGAAATCGCCCCCTCCCCCTCAGGGATAAATAATTAATAATAAAAATTATTATTTTTAATTCAATTCAACTTTTTTTAAATAAAGGCCTCTCCATCTATCAAAGTTCCCTGGACCCTCCGTTTTCTAAGATCCCTGGCCCCGCGCGAATTAAAACGATCCAATTGTCTTCTCACCGTGAAATCGCCCCCTCCCCCTCGGTTTTTTTGAAATCCGACTTCGGAATCGGATTGGCCATATTTTGGCGCGCATTTGGCTCGCGGATACCATACCCAAAAAATGGCTCCTTACTGGGTATTTTTGAACCCGAAAAAACGTGGGACAAACGCGAGAAAGACGATTTTTCGACGAATTTCCGGCGAATTTCCGAATTACGATTTGACCGACGTCTTCCTCCAGGTCTGATCTATACGGCTGGTGTTTTTTCGTAATTTTTTCGACCCCTTAAACGGGCTTTGGCGCGAGTTGAAACTGGAAAACGTAGGACAAACGGGAGAAAGACGATTTTTCGACGAATTTTCCCTGGCCCCGCGCGAATTAAAACGAACCAATTGTCTTCTCACCGTGAAATCGCCCCCTCCCCCTCGGTTTTTTTGAAATCCGACTTCGGAATCGGATTGGCCATATTTTGGCGCGCATTTGGCTCACGGATACCATACCCAAAACAAAAAAAAACATACATTTCGAAGAGGTGAGCGCACCTTTCCATTTTTTGGAAAAAGGTTGCGCTAAAAATGGCTCCTTACTGGGTATTTTTGAACCCGAAAAAACGTGGGACAAAAGCGAGAAAGACGATTTTTCGACGAATTTCCGGCGAATTTCCCGGGCGACTTTCCGAATTACGATTTGACCGACGTCTTCCTCCAGGTCTGATCTATACGGCTCGTATTTTTTCGTAATTTTTTCGACCCCCTAAACGGCCAGCGAGCGGAAAGTGAAAAAACTCATTCGGGAACGCGTTATCCCGTACCAACAAACCACACGGCCGTCGGCCAACACAATTTTATATTATTGTATGATGATGATTGTATGATATATATTTTTGTATAGAATAGCATATTGAATACCTACAGTGGAAAAGAAGTAATCAATAATGCTGGTGTAAATTTACACCTTCTCTTAAGAGAAAGTTTATAAAATTAAAAGATTGAGGTGAGAACAGCGGGAAGCAAAGCAAAGGGAACGTTCGACACTGAGCGTCAAGCGAAAATATTACTCTGGACTGAGCGTCGAGCGAAAGGCCAAAATTCGCCCGGGCGTCCAGGTCACCGAACGCTCTCACCGTAGCCGCCCTTACCTGTACAAGGGTAAACTATTTATAGAGCGGCCGCACCTGACCGTTTTCGCTCGCTTGACGCTTCTATCGTAGCCTCGACCTTATGGCTGGTGGTTACAAAAAGCGTTGCAGTAACGCGAAAAATCACCGGATCGACTTGAAAATTGGAGAGAACCTTCTTGACCTAAGGATGCGATCAGAACGATTCCGAAAAAAGGGCCTATGCGCCAATGGGCCCTTCCTCATCCTACCCCCTCAAATTGTGATAAGCATTTGGTAATAAATTAATTATCCATTCTTATGTTTAATAGTTGATGGTGATGTTGACCGTTTCAATTAATGTTGTTGGAAACTTGTTGAGGGTCAGTCAAATAAGACGAGATTTTTTGCCGACGTTTCAAGAGATATATTCTCCTATCATCAGGGCCTAATGAAATGAACAAAACATGAATTTATACTTTGAATTTAACAATTGAGAAGTTTTAAGAAAAAAAATTTATACAGGTACTTACAAGTGCAGGAAAAAGGGCAGCACACGATGTGAGCCGTCGCTGTCGTACAAATATACTAAATAATATGTAGGATGCAGACATACAGAAGGAACTGACAATTTTCGATGGTGGGGGTTGTTTTTTTTTTTTTTTTTTTTTCCCCCTTTAGAAAGTGGTAAACAGAACTCAAAGGATGCCGACGTTTTGTAAGGTTTGAGGGTTGGTCGGTGAGCAGGTAATTAGGCGTTAACGGTTTCATGTCGGCGGTCTCTCTTTATGGATTAAGTCAGAGTAACATTTACTGAGGTGATTGACATCTGTTCTGAAGTTAACTGTTTGATGTTTGTTGCGTTCAATATGGATCATTTCCAATATCTCCCGCTTGAAAACGATGGGTTCTTTACCAATGATCTTGGCTTTATTAAATTGAAATTTATGTCCAGCCTCCCTAGAATGGATAGTCAAGGCGATTGATTCTGATTCTTGATTCTGATTCTGCTCAGCTTGCTTTTAAAAACAAAAAAACTGTAGGAACTCTTTTCACTAAAACCAAAGACCCCATTCCTCATCACCAACAGAACAATATAATTTACGACATCCCATGTCAACAAAATTGTCCCAAACGTTATATTGGCCATACTGCAAATTTCATGTCAAAGCGTATCAATACTCATGAAAAAGAGAGCTCTGGTCCAGTAAAACCCACGTCCACCGCCTTGACTATCCATTCTAGGGAGGCTGGACATAAATTTCAATTTAATAAAGCCAAGATCATTGGTAAAGAACCCATCCTTTTCAAGCGGGAGATATTGGAAATGATCCATATTGAACGCAACAAACATAGAGAATATATCTCTTGAAACGTCGGCAAAAAATCTCGTCTTATTTGACTGACCCTCAACAAGTTTCCAACAACATTCTTATGTTTGTAACAGTTGCCTGATTTTTGAAATGAATGCCTTGGATATGCCAATGAGATTCATTCGTCGTGAGGGGGGGGGGGGGGGGGAGTTTTTCCAAGTATTTATAGGTATTGAAACTGTAGGTATTGAAACCGATAACTTAGAACCGTTACGCTTTTGTCACTGTAACCGTTGGAACCGTTCCAGGGAATTAGCTGGACCGACACACCCCTAATTCAAAGTTTCAGGGATTATACGACTCAGCGCAGCGCTCAAGCCAAAATCTATCATCAACTTTCTCAGTGTAATGTTCGTTTTTTTTCGTTTTTTTTTTTTTTTTTTTTTTCGTTTTTTCAAACTTTTCTTTTCATGTGTACATGAATAGGTACACCTATCTTCCTTTCCTTGGACGCGAGGAAGCCATGTGCCATTTCCGCTTGGCAGAGTAATTACATAGTGCTCGCGATATTGCAACACTTAGCTTTCCGACAAAAGCAAATACTTGTGCGGTTGATTCCCCCTCGAACATCAATTTACTCGCCCCGACTCGTTAGCGTTTATTGAATCTTCTTGGAAATTACCACCGACGATTTTGTCGAGCTCGATTGCGGTCGTCCACCGGTCCACTATCCACTCAACGTTTACAAAGCTAATGAAACCCGTATTGCCGGTGGTCGGGTGGTGAAAACCAATACGGATTCTCGATTGCCCGTCTAACGAAGGTCTGGGTCAAGCACACAAAGCCAATATCGTAACTAACAAGCTTTCCACCACGTGGAAATAAAATTGAATTTTTTTGGGGGGGGACTACCGTTTTTGTGTTGGTAAACCCAACATGAAGTTGTTTGTTAAATCGTCAATTATTAACGATTCCCAGTTCCATTTGATTAGGGCGGGATAAATAAACCCGTGAGTTTTTTGATTCGTACGTGAGCTTACATCAAAGGTACTCGTTACTCGAAAACCAATTTACGTTCAACTTGGCTCACGGAAATAGGAATTGTTAGACTACTTTGAAATGGATTCTGCTCACAGATGAAATTGAGAATCCGGTTTACCATATTTGATTTTGAAGCGCTATTGAAGGTATCTATGAAAAAAGCTACAAATTTTACACAAGGGTTTATTACTCTTTGATAAAGGTTACATCTGAGAAAATTAATTTTCTGTGAATAAGAAATTATTTTTGAAAAATTAAAAAAAAATCTGTAAAATGTTTAGACGGATGTGGGACCTCGTAAAAAGGATTATGCGTCCAAATTTACTCGAAAAAGGGAAAAGCCTATTCGCAGCCCCATAAAAGCCCCATAGATCCCCACGGGTAAAGTGAGTTTTACGTCAAGATTTTTGACCTCTTGGGCCTTTTTCGGTCTTCCATGGTTTTCCACGGGATTCCAGCCCGTGGTCTCAACAGAATGCAGCGCGAAGTGGCCAACGAAGGTTTACAAAGGTATTCGAATGCCCAGAACCACTCGGCTAATCCGGCCGCCTAGATCCCCACGAAAAAAGGCTGCAAATTTTACACAAGGTTTCATCTTTGATATAGGTTAAGTACTTGGGCGAAAATTAATTGTGTCAATAAAAAAATTTTAATTTTTTTTTTAATTTTCTTTTTTACTCGGAAAATATTTGACCTCTTAGGCTCCTTCATAAATCACTGGACTCATTCCGATTGAGTCATTCGGTCAGATGCTCAGAAGCAGGTGCTGAGGTATTTCGTAAAGCGAGCGTACCTCCGGTCTCACACGGAGCACGCCTAACACTTCATTTATCTGGAGTCTGGGGTGGACCTAGTGTTCGTTTACACTCTGGACTTGGCTTGGACGTATGTGGTGACGGAGCTCAAACACCTAGCGCTGCACCATCTGTGCCATTTTCACGGTGACTTGATGAGTGGCCGGAGCAGTTGGAGGTGCTGGTGGATGGGATGCGCCTGGACTGGTCTTACATGCAGGCGTTGAGTAGGACTCATTGCCGAGCCGGGAGAGAGTAGGATAAATCCACAGGCGTCTTCTTTCGGATCCAGGAATCCTTTCTATTCGGCCGGATGACGCAAATAGCTCACTGTACGTACGACCGCAATTCGGATATCCTTGCCTGGGAGGGGGACCACAACCAGGATATCTAATTGGAATTGAACCGCAACTTATCTGCAGCTGTGGCAACAGGCATTCCATGCAGCTTTGACGTCATCAATTGGTCCACTCCTTCAATCCCTGGGTATTGGAGTTTCCTCAGCTTCTCCACTGGATCGGAATCCAGTGGAGAAGCCCCACCCCAGGTCCTGTTTATTACGGATAATAAATAATATTTGTCTTTCTTGGTGACAATATCTGGAATCGAGGAAAAACATTACATAGGTTTGTTCCAGGTTTGACGGACTGTTAACAGAAATCGACGGAGACATGCGCAGTTAAGAAACTGCTGTTCCAGGTCGATCGTAGGTTGACAGCAGTTGGACGGAAACCGACAGCCGAAATGAGTGCGGTTGGGATCTGTCGACAGCTGTCCAACTTCTGTCGACAGACGCCGTCAGACCTGGAACAAACCTAATGTTATGCCTATTATTAAAAACCTCATATTCAGCTAGAAAACCTGAACAAACTGAAGGAAGTTGTGCTAAATTGCTTCCGAGTCCACCAAAGAAAGCGGAAGAATTGTTTTCACTTTCAGGCTCGAAAAAGTTTTGTCCTCCAAAATCAAAATTCCACTTGCATTTTGCGTCTCAGAGCTTCCTAAGCAAATTTGGTTCCGTATCTGTCTGTCCGACTGTCCTCAGTTCCTGGTTGTAATTTCCACAATTTGGATCCGATTTTGGAAGAGGTTGGTTGTTAGGTCTGTTTGTTTCTAAAAAATCTCGAGTCGGAATTACAAGAGGTTAGATATCCAGAGAATGAGGTGCTGTGTCGTCTTTCACAGCAATCAAACTCGAAGCAGTACCGCATTGCCACTATAATAATATTGTACCTACATAATATTATTTTGTAGGTAATGAAAAATGTTAAAGATCCGTACACTGCTATAATCTCTTCTCTTTATGGACGTTGAATTTTGAGAGGGAGCCCTTCTGGGATTACATGAGACGATTCAAATAACGGGCTTTTCCCTGACCAGCTGAGTGAACTAATATCTCTCCTGTTCACCCTTGGCTGTTGAAATTTGAGATGGAGCTCTTCTGGGAGTGCAAGAGACGATTCAAATGACGGGCTTTCCTCTGACCAGGCCTATTTCACCAACTCCGTTAGTTGCGGTGAAATAGCTGCCCCCTCGGGGGGTTTAACCTGGGCGTTAACGCTTAAACGTAACTCGGGTGCGGAAATAGGCTCATAGGGCTAAAATCTTAAAACGCGAGGAAGCTATGAGCATGTCCCACTTGGCAGTGTATTTTTCCGTATTTCCTCGCTCAAATCAATGTTGCTAAATACCCTACACAAAGTTATGTCATACAAACACCTGGAAACAACTAGGCGTACTAAATCCTTTAAAATACATTAAAATGCTACTCACCTCGTTAGCAAAACTGGAAGCAGGAAGCTCACCATCACTGATAACAACAACTTGCCAGCAGATGGTTATGTCACAGTCTGCTGAATTTTGGCGAGAAAATGTAGCTGAGATGTTAGTTAACGAATTGGCGCCAGGTTCAAGTATCTACAGATATAGAGTTATAACTGGCCAGTAAATTCTTATTTTTCCCAATGCAAACACGGCTGATAACAGAAATCGATATTCTGGATTCTGGGGGTTAAAATGTCAACATGGCGAGAATCGTAAACACCCCTATGTGGTTCCATCTTCGGCCTTGCATTGTTGCTAATTGGTCGATACATTTCGCGCCACTCTCCCCCTGGTTCACCAACATCCTCATCATTGTGATTCCCTCCAGATAATTCACGTTCCCGAGCCTGATGGGAATCAACGAGGAATCCCTCAATCCGATCGGTCTGGACGTCTGGCAGTTGATATTACCACAAAGGGTCGACGAACCCAGCTGTCTCACCCCTTGCAAAAGGAGGTTTGCAGCATTTGGGGACGGGGGATTGTTGGAACGACCGGAAACCGTGCGAGTTACAGAAGAAGACGGGCCAGAAAGTGCGCGGAAGAAGGGGGTTACTGCAAACTCTTTTTTTTTCGAAGCATGTTGGAAAAGGACTTTGTACATCTGAATGGTCCAGTCACTCACGAAATAAGGGGACGTCGGAAGATGAATCTGAAGAAATGTCGCATGACTTGACTAATACTGTGAGTGGTTTCCCGATGTTATGGCATTTTTTATGATGAAAAATATAGCTGAACCTTCCATTCGTGTTCCTTCGGTAGACTTGATTCCCTAAGATCTTTGTGCCCCACGCCCAAATGATTACTCTTGGTACATCACTTTTGCCATAGTAATTTGTGCCATGAAGCGCTTATCACGGCACTAAAGGAAGTTTATAGATGTACCTGTGATATATAGCCATCCAGGCATTAATTGAGGTAATCATTTCTCGATAGAGCAACGGCCCGCGAAGAGTTAAAGGGGAGCATCTAGTGCTGAAAATACATTGCCTCGTATGCACCTTTGAAACAATAATCCAATAAGGACGCTGCATGAGCACAATCTTTCTCTATCACGAGTTCACTGGGGCGCGTTAAAAGACGACTTTTGTATTAAAAAGAAAGAATAAACCTCGGAGGGCCGTAGGGGGCTTTTGAAAACGTTTTCTTCTTTCTATCGCGTCTCTATTACTTTATATAGTGAAAGGGTGAGGGGAAGGGTGCACTTCTGAAGCATACCGTGGCTCCCCCGCTCATCCATCGTGGCTTGATCGTATTAACCCTCTCCCCTCTTCGTGACACACACCGTTTTCAGCCGTTTGCAAAAGAATAGCCTCCTCCCTCCGCCATTAGGTCACAGTGCACCAAGGTGCATCCTCCTACCCTCCGACATCTTCACGGTTACTGGGGGCTTGTTGGAGCTTGAAGAGATCTAGATTTTGCCGTATTTCAACCTTTTCCTCCCTCTAAATAAGCAAACCCGGCTCCGTGTTCACCCGTGCGAAAATCTCTTCGATTTGACGAAGCCTTTTATTCCCGGTTTGATAAATTGTCATGAGTAAAATGCGAACTGCGCTTTTCACGGGAATTTTCTTTCCTCGTACGGTTCAGTGGTTACATGATATTCATGCATTTTCTGTGGGGGTTTCTTTTCCCTTAAGCGCGTCACTTTGTATAAGGACGTGTAAGGGAGACGTATAAGGTAGATACAAACTATAGTACGAGGCATGCGAACAAGTGTGGACATGGTACCAACTCCAAACGCATGACGCGCCATATTTCATATTTTCCCCTACATTCGCCGCAAATGGTTGTGATCAAGTGGTGAAGCTTTAAATCATAATGAGTTACGATACCTGATGAATAATCCGTTCAACTCATTAGAGAATCAGAAAAACGACCAGTTTTGTGGAATCACAATTTGATCTTCAAAGAGGGCGCTTGGGTTTTTTTTTTTTTTTCGAGTAAGGCCTTTTGGTTTATTATTCTTAGAATAATACATCTATGTTTTCGCGACGGAGGTCGACGACTCCGATCGGCCTCAAAATTTGACATTATCCGTTTCAAGAGGTCTACATTCAAAATCCGAAATATGTCCGTCCGCCGTCCGGGCCGTTTTGGGCAGTGGGAATTTTTTTTTTTTAAATCTGAAATTTTGACATAATACTTGGTTTACCATCTAGTTGTGCCCGCAAGGTTTTCAGTCCGATCGCCCAAACCCGTGGGGCGCTATGGGGCTAAAATGGGGCTACGGGAGGGTTTTTTTTTTAAGGCTTTTGGCTATGGGATCGAGTTAGGTGTCGTTTTCGAGGTATTTTTGGACGTAGAATCCATTTTTGGGGTCCCGTAACGATCCGATTTCACTGTTGCGATCTATAGGACTTTCATGGGGCTAAAAATGGGATTTTTGAAGGATCCCAGGAGGTTAAATATTTTTCGAGTAAAGAATAAAGAATGTTTGAAAAAACAATTTTTTTGAAAAAAAAAACCAAAAAATTTTTTTTGAAAAAAAATCCAAAAAAAAAAATTTTTTCCAAATTATTTTCTTTCGACACAGAAATAATTTTTGCACAAGTAACCTATATCAAAGAATAATAAAGCCTTGTGTAAAATTTGCAGCTTTTTTTTTTTTTTTTAATCTGAAATTTTGACAAAATACTATAGTATTTTGTCAAAATACTATATATAGGCTTGGTTTTTAGCGCAACCTTTTCCCAAAAAAAGGAAAGGTGCGCTCACCTCTTCGACATGTTTGTGTGTGTGCGTGTGTGTGTATCACGGCATCACGCCCGAGCGGCTCAACAGATTTTCATTAGGGTGGTCTCATTGTGATCAGCGAGTTCAGGGGGTGGTTATAGGCTACCTTGATTTTTCCTCCCTCATCCCCTTCATCGGTTTTCGGGAGGTCCTTCACGACGAAAGTTGTTTATCTCTGATGTGTAACTAAGGAGGCCTCAAAAGGGGGACGAAAGTTTTTGTCCGATTTCGTTGGTACAAGGGTCTATGGAATGAGCTTTTTAGGCTGATTCCAACGACTCCAAAACGATTTTTGCAGCCTGAGCCGTTCGTTACCTTTCTTACGCATCGGTCGTTAGGGTGCAGTTGTTTACGTAATGAGCATCACGTGGATATTATTGATGTGTTGTGTGGCATAGTTTGGTCGCTAGATACCTACTGTTTCTTAGTTTCTCTCGCTCATTAAATATAAATAATATATTACGATATTATCGTAATAACAGAAAGGTTGCGCTCATCTATTCCATTCAATTGATGGCTTGTTTGCTTATATTTCCAAAACTAACGTTTGTCGTGGAAACACGCTACGAGCAAAATTAAAGGGAACAAAATTTCCTACAAAATGTATAGGTAGGTATATAGTGAACCCTCTGTAGTGTCCAGACGTGAAGCCCGTGATAACGATAACTGCCAAGGAATCGTCCAGATACTTCACCCCGCCAGAGTTTTCAGAAGCGAAGCCATCTATTATATATTTGAGTAATTAGTCCATAAGGGTGTGCCTGTGAAAATGAGTGGCAAAGGGGGGAGAAGACTCGTCTCACCGGAAGCGTCCAGATACTTCACCCTGCTGCAGATTCTTCAGAAGTAAAACCATTAGTGCCTATGGGTTTGCCAGTGACAACGAGAGCTACAATAGATGATAATGGTTTGGCAATAAGCAAGGAATCTGACTTCCCAATCCCAAAGCCAGCAAGTGGGGACATGGGGAAAGGGTGACAGGTTCCTGGCCCAGGACTGTCTTCCCCGAATTCAGTCTCCTCGCGTCGCTTCGCAAAAATTCCATTATTGAACTGTGGCGATGTGCACAGTGCCGATTGTGTGTGAGAATGACGAGCTCAACCTGGACCTGACACAGTCACGTAGGGAACGAGCAAACCTGACTGTCGGCCCGACAGTGTCGGGATGAGGCTCGGCACCTAGCGGCACATAGGTGAACTAGGACTGGCCTCACTAATATCGTTAAACACCAATAATGTTGTTTAGGTTTCCTTAATTGCTCATAATTACAATGTTGAACCTACCCTCCCATAATGATGGAAAGTTAAGCCAACTTCGGTCTTATGAGAATGTATTCTGCACATTTCGTACAAGCCCCTGTGTTTTGTTGCTGCAGTCCACCCCGAATTTCTTTGTCCGTTTCATTCCACGTAATGCAGTGCGTGTCTGATACCATCATTTCGCCACGGTACAGGGGAAATTATGAGGAACAGGATGGTGGAATGGGGAAGGAATTTAATCCAGGAACGAACACACCCACAATCATAGCTGCGTGTTTCGAGTCAGTTATGGAAGGCAAAATTACCTTTCGTCACATAAATGTCGGGTCAGTAAAACAATCTCCCTTCATCATCCAACCAACTAGACAATTCGTCGAGTTTCTTAGTTTTGGATGAAAATGGAATGAAATTTCCCACCTGTAGTGACGCAGTGCATCCATCAACGTCTACTTTCTTGACCTCCTTAAAAAATCTCGGGGGGGGGGGGTCTGTTCCGAAGAAGATCATCACGAAATTAGAGCTACCAGGAATGTACCGATTGCAAATTACGATGTGAACCTCTCATGCGTATCACGGTTTTCCTAGAACCATCAAATATTCCTTTGCTCGGATCTCGAGAGGGTTCTGCGGTGTTCCACTGGTCGTCATTACCATCAGCGTGCTTGCAGAAGACGGTCGGTCACTCAAATCAACATGGAGGCCGGTGCAATTTACTGTACCCCCAGCCGGATCGATGCTGGTTCAGTGATTAGTAAATTTGGTATACCTGATTCGGTAAACAAGGTCAAGATGTGTCAAGATCGATGCGACGTCTGACACGTGATGAAAAACGGTGCATGGACTATGCGTGGGCGTATTGGTTTTTAAATACTGGATAATTGTTACATATTATCGGTCTGGGGACCCACAACTTCTACTATCAAAATTACTGCAAGAACTTCACCCCACACGGCTGGGTCAATAGGTTAAGGCCTTTCAAAAATCTCACCTATACCGACACAGAAGCCCCTGGTGAGCGATCGATGGGGCTTCAAGAGGAGGTTTTGAAGTATTTAGGGTAGGGAATTCAGAGTGGTTCGTTTCTGAAGTTTTTTCGGACGTAGAATCTATTCATGGGGCTCCCTTAAATGTCCTAACAGTATACAGTTTTTCAATTTGTATAATTTTTTTTACATAATTAACTTTTGCACAATTTATACAAAATATTAATAAACCCTTATGTAAAATTTGCATCTTTTTTTCTGATTCAAACTTAAGGGGAATCAAACAATGTAGATGTGGTCGGTAGTTATTGTCAGTAGTCCTCACGATTATCCGTTCGTGGGTTTGTCACAGTGTAGTACACTATTAGATTTTTAGTCGGCAATTGCTGTTTAACTAGGTCGCCAATTGATTTACAACGTCGGTCACCATCCCCCAATGATCCTTCATTCAGTATGATGTGCTTAACTTGAATCGTCTAGTTCAAGGTCGTGGATTGAAGGACTAAATACAGCTTTCACGGTCTGACGCCTGAATGAACGACCCCGCCAGTCAATGGAAGTTTAGAAACAACTTCACCTCCCTACCGTTGCTTTCGTCCATCAACCCCAACATCCCTCGTCCACCTTGTTTTCCCTTTTTTCCCTGCTCTTTAGAAACGTTTTAAAGTTTCAGCAATGATGTCTACCATCTTCTGCTAATGGTTTGCATCTACTAGTACTGCTTGGTTGACTAACTTCGGGCATCCCTAGTTCAAAAGATCTACAACGTAGAACATAAAATTTATGTTCTATTTAATAGAAACGGCGTCTAGAAACATGTGATTTTAACCGAGACATGAAACGCATAACAAACTCATAACCCCACCATGCTTAGTCGTATATAAACCTTGCACCCACTAACATTTTTGAAACACTTCGTTTACGTCCCCAACCTGTTCCCTCTACGTGACGCATCTTCATAAGCTCCAAAAGTGGTAAAACCCGGATTTTTTAAACATTGAAAAAGAAACTATTTAAAAAATCGGAAACCACCAAAAATTTGCTCCACGAGGAGTATCAGTTGCTCCAAAAGTGGTCAAAAAATAGTGACTGGAGCAGCTGACAGGATATTGTAAAGGTGGTGGGCAGTGGGGTGTCCGACGTGGCTGCCTCCTTTCTCTCTCGGCGATCGGACTGAAAACCCTGCGGGCACAACAAGAAGATTGTAGGCAACAACAGTTGTTTCTTTTGATGAATTTGAAGTGGGTCTGCACTGTCCAATTTTCGGATTCCATTGCATACCACGCTTTCGACCTAGTGTTTTTGGTCGGGGGATGAAGGGCTTTCAATGGAAACGACTTTCACGTACTTAGTTGTACGCAACGAATTGCACAGCTTTGAAGTCCCTATGAGCAGTTATTGATTGATGATTATTGATAGACCAAAAGAGGGGTTCCATAATATGGAATAATATATATTATATATTAGGATTTCCATTTTAATTTTCACCTCAGTGCGGGATTTTGTCAATTAGTTCCAGTTTTCAAAAAATCGAAATTTCTGTAAATTTGGTAAAATTATTATTATTTAATAATACCTTCAGTTTTTAGCGCAACCTTTCCCTCAAAAAATGGAAAGGTGCGCTCATCTCTTCGACAAGTTTTTTTGTGTATCACAGCATCACGCCCGAACGGCTGAACAGATTTTCATGAGGGTGGTCTCATCGTGATCAGCAAGTTCTGGGGGTGTTTATAGGCTATCAAAATCACCTCCGTCGCCGACGATTCGTCCGATCCCGACGACATAGTTTGTTCGTTAGATACCTAGTGTGTCAAGTTACGAATTTTTAGTTACGGTTTTGGTTTCGTAGTAACAGAAAGGTTGCGCTGTTCTATTCAATTCAATTGGCTTGTTTTATTGTTGCACCATTCAACTCGTAGAACTTCATTGGGATGTAAAAGTTTACTTAGGTACTTCTGTTCTACGCTATTTATTTCACGTTTGAACGATCGATTCCAACCGTTCTCCGTTCATCGTCAGGTCAACTGAAACTACTCACCAGTCACACTGTGCAAGGTTTTTTGCCCGATCGCCCAAACCCGTGGGGCTCTGTGGGGTTAAAAAGGAGCTACGGAAGGGGGTTTCGGATATGGGGTCGAGTTAGGTGTCGTCTCCGAAGTATTTTTGGACGTAGAATCTATTTTTGGGGTTTCAGAACGATCCGATTTCACCGTGGGGATCTATGGGGCTTTCATAGGGCTACAAATGGGATTTTTGAAAGATCCCAGGATATCGAATAAGGTGTCGTTTTCCGAGTAATTTTGGACGCATAATCTATTTTTTGAGGAGCGTTTTTGTCTGGGTTTGAGTTTCACCTCAAATTTATATCTTCGTTTTTGCTGTCCGATCTCGAACCTGGACCTTCCTCTCGAATGAATCCTCTTCCCTCGAAGGACCTTCCTCCTCTTGAATTTCAAAACTGAATTTTCAACGATCGGGAGGGTTTTACGATGAGACAAAATTTAAATAAATTTTAGACTCTTCGTAAAACTTGTTACTGAGTTCGTGAATGGTGACGAGGGTGTCTAGTAATTTCACCGAAAATGGGGGTTACATCATTGTTATTCAGCATAAATAATATTACAATACCTCTGAACCCAAATTCATTAAACGTAAAATAGATTTTGTTCTATTGAGATCTGTAATTAAAGTATTGTCAGTTCCTGTCACAACGAAACAATGAAATTTTCATTTCAGTTTCTTCGAAGCTTTGATGGAGGGATTATGTCAAGGGGAACTCGGCAATACCGGGCGATGTTGAAGTTACGGCAGAGCGGCCTTAGCGTGATTATGTAAGAAGGATGGATAATAATACAGCCTAGCGAAGGATAGATACGGGAAGTGTTGGAATGGGGGGGGGGGGTGTAGGTTGGAGGACTTGGTGCCCCAGTCTGCTGCCACCCTCTATTTTATGGCGGCTGTAAAAGATGTTCGTCCCCTCCGTCGGTGGGTGAAAAGGGTGGGGGGGGGGAATTCTCGGGGTACCTCCTTCTCTTGACTAGTCCCCCCCCACCACCTCTGTCCCAAGACTGTCCCCACCCCCACCCTACAATCCACTACCACCCATCATCCCCCGCCCCCCGACCGTGGAGGCGGCGCCTTTTTGTCCAGCCAAACCCGCCCACCGCGTCCCCACTCATTCCCCCTTGACGTCTATTTTATTTCCCTTTTTCTCAAGTGAAGAGGTCTGGAGAGAAGTACGCGATGAGCCCTCTTTCAAATATAATTTTAAAATATTCGTATCGTAGTATTTCTGTTTTTCATTCTCTTCGTTGCAAATGGGACAATGAAACTAAGCCGACCTAATCTCATCTCTGCGGGCATTATGTCGCTCTCGTGCAGTTATTTGTTACTGGTAAACTCATAAACGAGAACAGAAATGTACATATACGACACATTAAAAGATGCACTCGGTTTAATTGTTCACGAAAAAATAAATAAATTCACATTAGCCGGTGGGGCTCGACGAAGTAGAAATGTTGACAGTTGAAATCTATACATATAGGTAGTATATATAGGTAGTAGGTATACCTACTACTAATTCACTGTTTCGTGAACAATAAAAATTACGAGCTTTTCCTACCCTCCTCTGGGTAGGGTGAGATGCGCACTTAGGCCCAATAGGCCTAATTCACCCGATTTTCCTATTTCATATGGAAACTCCCAATTTTGGTTTATTATCGGAAAATTCTGATCGGCCTCGAAATTGAATTTTGATATCATCAATTTTTAAATCAAATTTTGATATTATCCGCTTCATGACACGTAGATCCCGAAAATGAAATGTGTGTCCACCGTCCGCCGCACAGATGACGCTAAAAGGTGGCGGAAATTCGAAAAATTAAAAACGCGTCTGCCCGATCTGTTTAATGTTGATTCTTCTATCAGCGGATATATGTATGATCAAAGACCAATCAAATGCTGGTTTTGTCGGTTCGAGCTGTCTGAAGAGAGCAGAGGGGCAGAAAGTTGAAGTTGGTTTTTTTAAGGTTTTCGGCTATGAGGTGGAGGAGAGTGTCGTTTTCGAAGTATTTTTGGACGTAGAATCAATTTTTTGGGGTCCTAGAACGAGCCGATTACACCGTGGGGATCTAGGGGGCTTTCGGGGGATTTTGAAGGACCCCAGGAGGCCAAATAAGGTGTCGTTTTCCGAGTAATTTTGGTCGCAAAAGCCATTTTTTCGAGGTCCCACATCTGTCCAAACATTATACAGAATGTGATTTATTATTTTATTTTTTATTTTTTTCAATACCTAATATTTTTTTAATCGGACAGAATTAATTTTTGCACAATAATTACATTAACAATAATACGTTTATTTTTAACGTAAGTCAAAGAAAATAAACCGTTGTGCAAAATTTGCAGCGTTTTTTGCTGGATTTTACGTCTGATACGCCCGCTGAGCACAATTTTCACGCGATGGGAGCAAATTCTTATTCAAATTCAAATTCTGACTCAGAATGCTGGTCCAACAGCGTGAATCGTTGGAATTCCTCCTAGGACAGTCAAATAGTACTCTAAAAATCGCTAAAATCGCAAGATAACGGTTTTTTTTTTTTTTGTTCATGTTAGGATCACTCCTAGTAGTGTATACCCAAGTTTGCAGCTTCGAAAACCCTGTGTACGCTGCGTGACAGTGGATAAACCTCATAATTTTCGGAATTTTTTTGGGGGGTTTTGGCTTATATCTCCTTAGGGGTGCATCGAGCAAAAAAACTTACTCGCATCTATTTTAAAGTAGACTCAATTTGCTAACGTTTGAGACCATCCGCAGCTCTGGAGGGCTAATAGTTTCTGAGATACAGCTTTTCAAAATATGCCTAATTTTTCGAAAAACTTGCAATTTAACCATTTGGTCCATCGGGGAAACTACCCATTTTACAGGGAGAGCACTGAGGAGAGATGTTGTAGCAAATTTAATTAGCTTTAATTTAAGCGCACAGCGAAGTCTGTACGCCAAACAGTTTCCTCACAATGCTACAAAGTATGAAAAATGGGATAAGTGCATTTTTGGCGAATTACATCTCTTGAGTTGACACAAAGGTGTAAGGTTAGTTTAAGAGAAAAACCCTTCTATACTATCAAAACTGACTTTATGTATAATGTAATAAAAGATTTTTTTTTTTTTTTTTTTTGCGTATAAATTTTTGTAGTAAATGTATTTAGTTACATTTTACGTAATTTATTTAAAAAGGAAATTATGTTGTCTTATCTCTTTTTTTGTTCATTTGGGCCGCTTTGTGGGTGTTTCGAAGTCGTAATAGGGAGAGGGTTGTCGATGTCATCGACGTCTTCGTCGTGTTCTCCTTCAGCCATCGGTATTGCGGCGACGTTAAGGCAGGAGATGCCAGAGCAAAATTTACATAGGGCTGAGTAACCGTTCGATGTTTAATATTAAAATACGATTCGAGAAGAAGGTGGTAGTGAATGCACCATCTGGATTGGGCCGTTGACGAAGAAGATGCAAAATTTGCTATTTGATAGCATCTTCTTGTGTAGAACGCACCAGTTGTGTAGAAAAATCATGCTCAATGGGCTTATTAGATCCGCGCAGAATCCAGCCAACAGTTGGGGATTTCCATTTGAAATGAAAAAGTCGGGCGCATGTGCGCCCTGTAGGAGGGGCAGGAATCAGGAGTCGGAAGAAAAACCCCATTTAGTTAATTGTTAATTTTGCTAAAAATGGCATCACATTGGCATATTTTGGCGTTGTCTAGTGGAAAAGTTTATGGTTTGCAGTGCAAGGTAAGTTTCTGTTTTCACCAAAGTAGACTAGGTACCCTTTCAACGTAAAATGAACCACTAGAGCTAAATAGGGGTCTTAGGTAGGTGTGATTTCCGTGAAGAGAGGTTTTTCCACGTGTGTTGTCGAAGAGTAATTACAAACTGAAGCTTCAAGGGAAATCTAAAGTCCTCTGCGCCTTTGGCCTGGGAGCAAAGTGGTGTTGGGAGAGAAGGGTTGAGGGACTTGGGGCTAAATAGACGTGTCTAGTAGGTGTTTGCCAGACGGTGGCAAGAAGGGAGCGTCTGAACCGCTAAAACCTCTCCAACGTCAGATGAGGTCGAAAAAAGACGAGAGGCGGGAAGAAAAAAAATCAAAGAGCCTCAAAGGGGTGTCCAAAAAGGGAACTTCACCTCAAAGGGAAAATGGCGAAATAAAGAACAACCTCGGGATGACACCCCCTTTGGGGGTATGCGGATGTGCAAAAAAACTGGAGAAGAAGAGAAAGGCGTTTAGGAAGGATAGAAGTTGCTTCGATGAGGGGATGGTTGGGGGCTGAATTATGTACCCTACTTGGTAAAAGATGTAGAACAATGGAGGCTAAGACAGGCCTATTGATCTAGTAGCCAGTTTAATGAGGGCAAAGGCTCGTTTGTCACTTATTCTTTTCTTCACCATGCATCCCACTTCTGACACCGTCAAAGGCTCTCGGCAAGGAAGGAGCAGCTTTGGGAGGGGGTGATGGAGAGAGTTTTCTCCTTAAAAAGAATAATTTCCTTGACCACAGTCCACCCCTGAGGGGGTTTCTCTGCTTGGCTGAAGAAGAATTATTGAAGAGGGCTTGTTCTCAGTGACGCCCTCTAGTGAAGCCAGTTATTCACCAGTTGGGGACGCGGGTGTTGGGCCGTTCGACTTTTTATCGCCCTTTGCCCGACATCTGTTACATTGGGACCGTCCGTCTGTTTTATGTGTCTTTCTGCGTGTGGCGCCTGAATTTACAAGCGAAATCGCGGCGCCTTGAAATAATGAAGTAACATGAAAGTAACGAGACGTTGAACTGCTCAAATAATTATTTAATAATTATAAATTAAATTTACCTTTACTACGGTAAGACTTTCCTACTCTTAATAACGCATGCTTCCACTTTGCCTGTAGGCTGATATCTGGCTTCTCATTTCGAGCATGGGAAATGGGGACTCGTCCCCTTCCCCTCATGACGGAGTTACCTAGCGATTCTGGTTAATTAAAACAATAATAATTATTTTAATTTTTCATCTGGAGTCAACTCCGGATCCGATGCAAGACTCTGAGAACACTGTCTCTTCTGGCGAATGCCGGTTTAGACTTCTTTACAACAGCGATCGTTGGGACCCGCGGCAGATCCCATATTGAAGGGTGAAACTGCGGAGAACAACGACTTCCCTTCCGAGGTTTTATTAGGAATTCTTATCTAG
This sequence comes from Pilophorus perplexus, assembly GCA_955831195.1. Taxonomy (NCBI): domain Eukaryota; kingdom Metazoa; phylum Arthropoda; class Insecta; order Hemiptera; family Miridae; genus Pilophorus; species Pilophorus perplexus. The sequence continues at coordinate 19,398,820 of OY037013.1, forward strand.
ATGACTCTTGTGAAAATACTCTGATCAAATCTGAGAAGCAACAACTTCGTCGACTCAGACTGTCGTCCTTTGGCAACCAATGAACAACCAACTGCAAATAGGGAGCAAACTAAACCTCCTCGAGCACTTCCTCAACAGTCCTAACCTGTCGTCCGTGAATATCGTAAGTCGCCACTTTTTAGGAGATCCTCAAGCTTGAGGAAGGTCTATGAATTCCATCCTATCATTAAGTTGAAGTCCTGCCGGGATAGACAAGTAACTGTTATTTAGAAGTTTCTCGGCCCTCATAAGAGATCAGGAACGTTCACATTATTCGGCCAAAATGAATGGGAGGAGGATTTATGAAAAGAGCATTCCTCGTTTAAATAGCGCATTTAGACTCAAACTGAAATATTAGAGAGGTAGCTCCAATGATAACAATGCTGAGCTCCTTCAGCATTGTTATACGGAAGAACGATTCATTACATTTGCCTTCTTGATATTCTTCCCTCATTTATCAAGCCCGTGGCATTTTGTAATTGGGTCTTAATGAACCCAAGCTGCTGCTGCTGGCTTAGTTGTTTGACTATGTTTAATTTCATTTGTGGTTAAACTTTAGGAGCGTACTGAAATGTTTTGACATTTATACGTCTTGACTCGGTGGTGCACACATACATGGTAGGTACATAATGGGGAATGTAAGAAACGGAGCGTTACGAAGGCTTACGCGATGAAAGTAACGGGAAAACTGCATGAAATGAGTGAGCAAAATTTGCGTGTATTTAATGCGGTTAGGTATAAGAAGCGTAATGGAGACTAACGTGATGAAAATTGCATGAAATGAGAAAATGTGTCAAATGCGGTGAGATTGCATGAAAAAGTGTTTGGAAATGGAGCGTTGGAAAATTTTACAATCATGTTGACATTTTTATGTACGAAAAGCGTCATTCCCAATCATGTTGTCATTTAAGGCGAAATGTTAGGAAATGTGAGGGGATGAAGTGAAATATAAGGGGAAAAATTGTCACTAAATGGAGCGAAATGCGTCACGGAAAGAAATGTAGTGAAATATTAGGGGAAATGTAAGGAAATTCCTGGTCAGAGGGCCCAGACAGGTGCAAGTCTTATTTGGTGAATCACTGATGTTCGCCAAAGAAGTGGTAGAAATGAAATTTGTTGATTGAAAAAAGGCAATTGCCTTTAATGTTAACATAATATGGAAATTAACAAGGAATAGGGCTTGAAAGTGTTGCCTGATAGAGGTGTAATTAAGTTAATGAACAAACAATGCATACGGCATGAACCAGTGTGCCGGGAAGACCCAGCCGTCAGTCTGACATTGCAAATTTATCGTAGGTAATTCATGGCGATAACATGGGCACATTGACGCCAAGAGCAGTACACGTCGAATTTCGCGACACAATCGAAAATTGTTGACTAGCATTTTAGCAAAACATTTAGTGGTATTTGACTTAGTTTATTCATGAGACAAGCCTTTCGAAGAACCAGGAACCGACCGGCAGACGACCCCATCTCAGGATGGACCAGGCATCAGGTCGTACGGAACAGCGGGAGCGTCATCAGCAGAGGGAGCAGAGGAGTCCGGAAGAGCAGCATCCGAGGAAGTCTGAAGGCCGGAGAGAACCGCGTTAAGTCCACATGAGCACACTCTTTCAACTTGGTTAGACCCTCCGAACCACGGTGCACCGCATGGAGGAATAGAGAGGAGAGCTCACTCTGTGTTAAACCGCGTTCCCAAAACGCCAACCCAGTGATGGAACGGCGGGGGGGATTGCGACTGCAGCGCGACCCCTACGAGACGTAGTGAACTTTGAAGGTGGTAAGTTACCAAAACTGAACCAGAAGATGGCGCCCTGCGAATTCCGACGTGTCGTTTGCATTCACAGTGTACACAACTACACAATCAATTTCGTTTAACGAAATTCGTTATTCAGAGATGGTTCCTTCAATTTTTCCTTTAATTTTAGTAGCACAACAGTGGAAGATAAATCCGTTTGGTGAGGATTTGGGGGCTTTCCTTCGTAAGAAGGGCTAGTGGCTACCTCTAGTCGAGTTTGAAGGTACTATGTGTAGTTCACTACGTTCCGTAGGGATAGCGCCACCGTCGACTATGGCACATGAAGTCCTATTCAGTGAACTCTCCTCTCTATTCCTCCATGGGTGCACCGTATAATATACATGTATATTATACATGTATGATACCAGTCTCATCCGACCAGGAAAACATTGTCCCACGGACAATGAGCGTGTCCGATCGAATCAGGATTTTTACACCCCTATTCACTCGCCAAATTTCCCCTCTTATCTGGTAAAGCCTTCTTCTCGCCGCTCTAACATCGTCTGGGTAATCGCGGTCGACACCAAATCCAGTGTCCTCTTCAAAATGTTCATGACGTCAGACCCGCGAGTAAATTTCACCAAAAGAGACGTCCCCCGCTCCGTCAGCCCCAACCTCACAACTCCGCCGACCGCAGGCTCCTCCGGCTCCCCCAATTCATTCCTGATGAAAGCTGCGGCAATTGAGAGAAAATCCGTGCCATCATCACATCTCATGCCAGTAAAGACCAAATTGTTTCCGCGTGAGCGAGAATCAAGTCTCTTAATTTTATCCTTCATATTTGACAGCTCACGTTTCAATCCAGAAACCTCCTCTTTTAATTCCGCGTTCTCCGTCGAAAGTTTACCGTAGGCATCATTAATGGATGCGACATCAGATTTTGAGGGGAGATCCTTCTTCATTTTTGGTCGACCACTGAAGCGCTCCACCAACTTTGTCATCCATTCATCACTAAGCATATCTGCTACGTAGTTAGGTTTTTTTGAGTAAAGGGAAATGAAAGATGGAGAAATATATTTAATAACGAATGCGTAAAAATGTAAATGTCTTAAGCTGGGTTCACATGTGCGTAACGTGTGCGTTCGACGATCTGATTGGTTTATCAGTTTTCCCGCACCGATTTCCTCCAATGAGATCGCCGAACGCAATCGCCCCCCGCCTTTTTTACGCCATGTGAACCCAGCTTTACTGAGTTGCGAACTTGTACGCAAGCTGTCTCTCGTTTCTTTTCTTTCCGGCCAGACGCGTGTAAATTTGAGAGGTTTATGGGAAGGTTCCCCAAAGTGGTTGTTTGCCGATGGTGCAGAGGTCTAATCCAATGAGTTTGGTTAGGGAGAGAGAACGACTCATCTGCTGAATATTCAGCAGAGGAGTCGTTCTCTCTCCCTAACCAAACTCAAGGTTCCCCAAGTTGGTTTTATTAGTGGAATGGAGGCGCGGAGTACTGATCTTTGCCGCCGTGTGCCGGAGAATCAATGGGAACTGAGAAGGGTTTTGGAGTTTGTATTGTCGGAGACGCACTAAATAGGTAGGTAGTTAAGTCGTTCATTAAATTTTAATTTGGTTACTTTGGAACTCCCTATTGGACATGACCTATCTTGACACTTCTTGTGAACGCTACTGAAAACACGGTAATCCGCTAAAATCACAAGTTGTGATTTTAGCGGATTACCGTGTTTTCAGTAATTGTTGTTGTGATTCACAACACATTCATAAGATTTAAATGGCTTGAAAATATGTCATTGTTGAGGAGATGTGTGTGTGTGTGTGGGGGGGGGGGGGGGGGGGGCTCCTTCTGAACTCGTCAGCACCACTGTATGGGGAAGGGGAGAGCGCCCACGCTGTTAGCTAGCTTGTCCTCGGAGTTGCAGGGCATGCAGGGGGCAACCATCGTGTCGCCTCCAGGTGATTCAACATTTCCCTGCCCTTCACTTTTCTTGCTTCACATGATGCTAACAGATGCCGTCAATTGTTTCAGGTCCCAGACTGAATGGGCAGAGGCTAGTTGAGTTCCTACCGCCTGGCGAAGGACCGGAACTCCGAGTCAAGTCGGCTCTCCTCTGGATCCGACTGGAACCTCGGAGTTCACCCCCTCAGAGGAACGTCACCCTCTGGGCATTTCGACTCAAACACCACCTCCAGAACGCCACGCACCTAAGTGGTAAGGTATGTTTTCAAGAAGAAGGGATTAACTTAATATCAAATTTAAATATTCATAATCCGTTTTGTTATCACAATTTTTGTCGTCGTAAGACCCCGCTGATATATTCAGAGCTTGGCCTTAAAGCCCCGAATAACATAGAGGAAAACAAAATCCCCCCGTCTTGACGTGGGAGGAGGATTTTTCGGGAGACTGCGAAGGACAGGGTGAAACCTTTGAATCCTAATGAGGAGCAAGTTGGTTGAAAGAGAAAGAGGTTGTAAGGTCACGTTTTCTGGGTTGGTGGTCGTGATATTGGTGCACACCTGTTGCTTCTCCCACCTGGGAATTTACTTCCTGGCCCTTTACGTTAACCCTGTGAACTTACGCTTTTACATCACCTGTAAGCTCTTCACCGTTACTGGCTTATTCACATCCGCTCACTTTCTCGGGATATCTAAAAATCTGGAAGGAGGTCTAAAAAAGTGGAAACGTTGATTTGATCGCGGTAGTTTTTTCGCTGAATACCGAACGTTCTCTCGACGTTTCACTCTAGTGCTTTAAATGTGAACCGCTTAAACAATGCAAGTAGGTCAGGTATTGCACTTCACAAAGGGCATACCGTTAAATTTTAATTCGGAACGACCGCCGATTTTTGATGACACGGGAAAGGTCAACGACTCCGATCGGCCTCAAAATTTGACATTATCCGTTTCAAGAGGTCTAGATTCCAAAACCGAAATGTCCGTACGCCGTCCGGGCCGTAGCAATTTTTTTAAACATCTGAAATTTGGACGAAATACTTGGTTTACCATCTAGTTGTGCCCCCTAGGTTTTTTGCCCGATCGCCCTAACCCGTGGTGCGCTATAGGGCTAAAATGGGGCTAAGGGAGGGTTTTTTTAAGGCTATTGGCTATGGGATCGATTTAGATGTCTTTCCGAAGTATTTTTGGACGTAGAATCCATTTTTGGGGGTCCCGGAACGATCCGATTTCACTGTGAGGATCTATAGGGCTTTCATGGGAGTAAAAATGGGATTTTTGAAGGATCCCAAGAGATCTAATATTTTCCGCGTAAAATATTTTTAAAAAAATTAAAATTAAAATTAAAACAAAACAAAAATTGTTGAAAAAAAATTTCTACATTTTTTTCATTGACACAGAATTGATTTTCGTACAAGTAATCTATATCAAAGAATAATAAGCCCTTATGTAAAATTCGCAGCGTTTTAAATTTTAATTTAACTACCTGGCAGCATGCCTACCTGCAACATTTTACTCCCGATACGCCCATCGAGCTCAACTATTAAATAGTTGTTCACATCTCATCCAGGTAGTGCTTGCCTTCCTCCATGGAGGAACCAATTTCCTTTTGCAGTTCGTATTAAATACTAACTCCAAATTTTGGACTTTGTATACAATACCCTTATTCTGATATATATTTTAGGATTTTATTAAAAATTACTAACTTCCATCCCCAACTTATGTCCGAAGCGAGCCCCTTTTGTCCTTCTAAAGGTCAATCCACAAATTTCAGTAATCCTCGGGCGTCAGTGTTCCGTGGCCTTCAATTGCATCAATGATAAATAATTTATTAACGCATCAATTATTGTCCACACACCAGCGTCACATGCCGCGAGGAGCACATGTCCGTTTGCCGTCCATCCCACTTTGGGCAGTAGGCTTCTTTTTTTTTCTACATAAGTAATTATTTATTTTGATTCATAAATGTTGAATAATATTCACCATATTATGCACCATAAACGGTGCAACCGCTTTGTTTGGTTCCCGAACTTTTTTAATTATGCATAATTAGCAACCATGGTTGCTAACAGGCAGTGAGTTAGTGACTAAGTTGTAGACAACTCCAGTTCTGGAGAAGTCTTGACAACGATGAAGGAATTAAATTCCTTCTAATCTTCAAAATTTTGATACTTCGAAGCACGGGTTTCCTGCTATAAATCATAAAGTTAAGTGTGGCTCTTCAGCTATTTTCTCACTCTGAACCCAATGGTAATTTGGTTCTCGATTTCCACCTGTTTTTTTGGTTTTTTTTTTTTTTTTTTAACAACTTGCAGCCCAATTTTCTCAGATCACTAGAGGTCAGCTAGATGAAAAGATTGGGCTGTAAATTGTTTAAAAAAAAGGTTACCATTAAACTCAGGGTCAATAAATTGTTGAATCAAGTGTTTGTGTGTGTGTGTTAGTTTCACTTAATTTTGGTGAAAATTGTATTTCAGTGCTCAATTTTGGTCAGTTTCGGAAATGGCTGAAAAAATCGACTGATTTTGCGTAGATTCCGAATCTGAAATAAAAATAGGGTTTGAAATCACGATGTTGGTGCCCTTTTGGGCAATTTTGGTTCAATTCAATTTATTCACAAATGTAGACACATATACATTTACAATTCTTTCATGTATGATTTGGAATATATTCCAAATTATTATTAGCTCATTCCCAAGACTTAAGTCATTGACAATCTATCGAGCACTAGGCAGCACCCTACCTATCTATTAAGGGGAGGTATATTATTTTGGGGTTTCTATTTAAACGCTGGCTTTTGGATCTCTTAATAAGAGTAATATATAAAAATATTTGCCGCCGTACTACTTCACTGCGGTTAGACAACGACGTAAAGAACAATCTGCTGTGCGTGTTGTGGTTCTCACGTGCCGCGGCCCGGAACAATAAATTTGTGCACGCACCCGAATTAGAGGCGCTTCTTGCAATCCGTGCGTTAGGTTTGATGGCCATTAGCGAGAACACTACTTTTTCCTCTCATTTTACTCCCGAAATGAACGCCCGTGGGCCTGGAGGCATCCGCCTGATGGGTAGGTATAAACGTTGTAGCAAAATCATGTAAGGAAGAGCGATGAAAATGTCGGAGGTACCAGCTGGAGTCGGCCAGGTTTGATATCAAGCGAGACGATAGTCTCGCGATGCCAAACTAAGAGAGACGCTCTGTGGTTGAGTGGGGGGTTTCAACGAAATTTGGAATGTGAGTCAGGTTTGATGCGAAGGAGAGGTTTTAGTACCATTCGTGATCAATTAGGGTGGGGGTAAGCGTGTAGGGATGGATATGAAGAAGAGATCTCTTGTCGGGGATCCGCAGTAACAATTCTAAAAGGTTCGGAAAAGTTCCCATTCTTGATAATTAAAGGGGAGTAATAATTTCCAAATTGATTTCATATTGTTTGCGGCAGTTAGGTGAAAATTTCTTTGCAACTACTAGGTGTGCTAAGATCACTAAGACTGTCGATCGAAGCGAAGCCCCCTTCCTGTTGTCAACATCATCATAGTCTTGCCCAAGACTGAACAATAGCAGTTATTTCCCCCCCCCCCCCCCCTAAACCCCACAGTGGTTAAAAAGATGCCAAGCATCAAAAGCATTGATATCAAAGTTGTGCCAACCAATCGATTTAACCATTACACCCCAACTTTTACACCTCCCTCCTGCCCCCAATTTGAGCCTCCACCGCATCCCCATCCAATCCTGCTTGGCCGGGGAGCCCATTCGTGAAAGGGTTGACAGGACTATCATTATTAAGAATAATCGATTAATTAATAAATTTAATACTGTTTTCATTATAATGTTCATAACTTTTTACCATAACTGAAAAAATTAAATTAATAATTTGTTGATGATGTTGACCGTTTCATAAATGAATGAATTTTCCACCCGCAAAATTGATAAATTTTTTCTATCACTTTACAAATTTTGTTTTCTATTCAACAGCATTTTTCTACTTATTCCTCATCTTGCGTTCCATTCATGTTTCATTAATTTAATTCATATGCATCATTTCATTTTTTAGAGTTCATTCCCAGATTATTTACATTTTTGAATTGACTTTCGAACGCTAATATCATTTATATGAGCTCCCCGGCCAAGCAGGAATGGATGAGGATGCGGTGGAGGCTCAACTTGGGGGCAGAAGGGAAGTGTAAAAGTTAGGGTGTAATGGTTAAATCGATTGGTTGGCACAACTTTGATATCAATGCTTTTGATGCTTGGCATCTCTTTAACCCCTGTGGGTTTTTTTGGGGTGGATATTAAATAGGTAGACCTCAGAGGGAACAGAGGGGAATATTTTCTTATATCAAAAGGGCAGACCTCCACGCGAGGGTTCAAGGTCTTTCGCGTATTTCACTTTCCTTCGTATGACCTCAAGCACGTTGCTCTCGCTTTTTTCCGAGAAAAAAGCGGGGAAAATATAAGCTGACGTGAAATAGTAAAGAGTAAAGGCTGTCGTGGAATGCGTTGGAATGAGCGAGTACTATTGCAGAATAATTTACTACCAACCGTAGTAATGTGGGATGCTCGGAGATGAGGGTGACGTGGCTGAATGTGAGAGCTAAGAATAGCACGCAAATTCGTACGATTACTATGTAATTGGGGGAAATAATTAACACAAAATCCTCCCTGTCCACAATTAGGTTCGTATGAACATTGTTTTCGTGTAACCGAATCGGAAGTCAAAGTTTTGTTGGGTTTTTGTCTGTTTCAGGAGTTCAACGCTCATACAGAGGTGGCTGGTTATACCAAAGTAGTGCCCTCCACCAGCTGGCAAAAGCTAGATCTGCGCCAAACGGTGATCGACTGGTACACCCATAGAAGCAGCGACCGGCTGCGATTGCTCATCGACTGCTCCGGCTGCAACGGCGCCGTCGTGCCGACCCTGTTCAAAAGCGGCCCGTCCAACCGTCCATTCCTCGTGGTGACGACGGAGCCGGTGCCGTCCCGACGGGTGAGACGCCGAGCGCTGGATTGCTCGGGAGCTCCCCGAGGACAGTGTTGCAAAGAGATGTTCTACGTCAATTTCAAACAGCTCGGTTGGGACGACTGGGTCATAGCCCCCAGCGGGTACTTTGCCAATTACTGCCGAGGCGATTGCTCCGGCCCGAGGACGCCCGATGCTTTCGGCAACCATCATTCCCACGTGATTGAAGAATACCGTCGAATGGACAGGATAGCGGGGCTCCAGCCTTGCTGTACTCCTGTCAAGTTTTCGTCGACATCTCTCATATACTTTGGACACGACAATAACATTATCAAGCGGGATCTCCCCAAAATGGTCGTTGAAGAGTGTGGATGTCCTTGAACGGCAGGATTGAGCGCCGGTGCTGCTTTGACCCTGAACTTGATCGCTAAGAGCGTCAACAAGCCTTTGATTTTCACACCATCGGCATACCAAACATCATACCCTAACCAGGGCCGCATATATCGGGACGGGGCTGGAAATGAGTTCAATAGCGTCCATCTCAATGTTGTCTCAAACTCGGCCATGACTAACTTTAAGGAATCTTAATGTTAACTGATTAACCAAAGCTACACTGCCTCAATGAAACCAATCACTTCTTTCTTTTTTTGTGTGTCGAACAAAGCATATCCTAGTGAAAAAAGTATAACCACGTTGCCAATATGGCATTCTAGTAGGTTGAAAATAGGCATTTACCAAAACATTTTAAATGTCATAATCTGTTACGTTCGTTCTTGCTCACCTGAAAGTATTATCGTGGACATGCTCATTGAAAAAAAAAACAATTGTTCACTTCTTCTTTTCCAGCCCCCTCCCGAAATCCGCACAATCTGGAACGTGTCGTGCAACCTAACGAACCGTCTTGTGAATCGCCCTTAAATTCCACTTTTCCTCTACATGAGTGCGCGTGCAAGTGAATATATATCAAAACCCTTCCCTCCTGTATATATAAACAATGACTTTAGGTTTAACCTTGTTGACTTTTTTGAATGTATATGTGAGTGGTGAATAGACTTATTGCCCCTGGAACCCGGAAGTTCCTCCAATCCCTCCCAATCCAATACTCCTTAGTCTTAAACATCTATTTCTTTATTGTAGATTAGCATGTCAAAATGTAGTGTACAATATTTTCCTTCATAAAAAAATCCTTATTATAAAAATTAAAACATAAAAAAAAGTTGCGATCTCGTGTTAAGAAATAAGGTGCTTGGCACTTAGAAATTTCAATGGACTTCAATTCTATAGAAATTATTATAAGGTTACGAAATTGTAAATATATAGGAACGTTGCAGCTGTAGTAACATTTTGAATCGTTTGCCAAAAAAAAGTTATTGGTTTTTAATTACTATTGTAGGACATAAAATTGTTTATGGTTGATAATGAAGTTACAACAGCGTTATAATTGGTATTATAATCAGGGTTATAATATAACATTCCACTATTATATTATAATGTAGCAAAGTACGGTGGTGGGGGTGCGCATAAGATTGATATGATTCCACTTTTTCGCCACCCTTACTTTCCGTGATTTTTACTTGATTCTTGAGATTGAGATATTAAGGTGATTTATCTTCCGCATGAATGTTGATGGTCTTAAACCAGTTTCTCAGGTAGCGCTGGGGAGATATGACCGTGTCCGGCCATCGCAGAGAACGCATGGTTTTCAACAGTTCGAGGAAATTGGGGAAATTTTTCTCAGGCCTAAAAATGTATCACTCTTAAATTATCTAGGTGTCTTACCTGAAAGAAATAGGTTTAATGAATTTAAATTATCAATTTTCTCGTAACATTCAGTAGTAGCTGAATTAAGTGAATACATTCCCCCATTATAATATCTCCTTTTTACTATATAGGCTTACCAATTTTTCCCCAGAAATCCGTTCAAACTTTCTGACTTGGTTGGCCGTGCATTCCAAAGTCTCCACTCGTTCTAAATCCTGATTCGAAAATTGCCGACCGCCTCTGTAAGGCTGTGCACTTGCCAAAATCAGTCTTCCATTAAAACGGCACAATTTGACGAATAATAGAAGAAAAAAAAATGCGTTGCCGCTGTGCCGCTGGTGGGTGTATTGCCGCTTGTTTTAGCATGGCTCATGTATTATTGTATCCTATGACTGGGGATTATTTAGTTTGGAGGATGGTTTCCCAATTTTTAGACCTCATTTTCGAATCAGGGCTCAATGTCCTATTGGAGTCGTAAACCGCAAAGGTATAAGTTTGGTAGTGAGGTGCGCAAATCGCGCCTTTATCCGCTCCTGTGTCGTCTTAACCCCGAAATGCTCTCCCACTCTCTTTCCAGGCCCCGCTCTGAAGGTCCACCCAACTTGTCGACAATGTTTTGGCGTCGGTACGGGCCTTCTCCTAATGGGAAGAAGGGGGGGGGGGGGGGCAGAGAGCTTGCAGGCCTCACACAGGCCCAATCTTCGAGACAGCTCACCTCCGGCAAGAAGTACCATGAAAACGGTGGAGGCGCGGCAACGCCGGTGAAAATAACCAAGTCGCATTGAACCTGAAAACCGTCATTGGCAAGACTTCTTTTTAAACACTTACATGTACGTAGTTCTAAGTTCATAAACACTGTTATCCGAATACCTGTGAAGAACGTTATTAGCAGTATTGAGTGTGATTTTGGAGCGATATCTTGGGAACTGTGTGTTACCTGTAGATGACCTACATATAGACATTGGTCTTAATGAAATGATAGGATTTGAAAGGACACCATTGGACGGCATTATACAGCAGATTCGTCGTGTTCATTTACCCGAACTAGGCTATACTATCTATTTAGGAAATTTTCCAGGAAATTCGCTGAAAACTCAAAGACAATTTTATATTAAGATTTTTATATTGTTTTTGTAAACATTTTTAGTTGTACATAATGAAAGTAGGGGGACGAAAAGGTCGAGGTTGTTGTGTATAGCTTGAAAGTTCTTAAGGAGAGACGTTTTTAATATTTAAATTATAAACATTGAGTTCCTCTGTTTTGGGGATGTCCGTATGTTACCAAGTGAGGGTTTTACGTATTATAGACTTTTTGGGTGACTTTATTTGCCCCGAGAAAAGGTTAAGTTGTGATAAATTACGCACTTTAGTACTACAGGATAATTTCTGTAAGAGCGAAGAAAAAAAAACAGAAATTTAGATTAATCTGTGATCGTTTCGTGTAAGATGGAGCGATGAACGAAGGAGTTGTGTTATCAAATCATTAATTTAAAAAAATTAAAACGTTAAAAGTCAATAAAAACATTTTTCTTGTGATGAGAGTATTAACACTGCCTACTTCGACAGATAATATATATTTGGAGTGCTGTATATATTTCTCTGAGGTCCAAGTAGTCCAAGCTCATGCAACACAATTTACTGAGGTGATTGGATAAAAAAATTCATAACAGTCTCGATTTGAAGTAGTTGACATCAAAAAAATCTATAAAAAAATAAAATTTAAAAAAAGCAAAGACTGATTTGTTTGTGTGTTGAGGGGCAAGTTTCAGGTATATCCTGTACATTTTAACAGAAAACTATGTTTAAGGAAAATTCTGAAGTTGAAACGTGGAATAGGTATCAAAAATTTAGCTCTTTTGCAAATAATTTGAAGGGAGAAAAAATTGAAATGATTTATAGAAGCCTAAAAAGGGTTGTAACAATATGTAATACTTTATGAAAATATTTTTAAACAGACTAAATTGTTAATTAAAGCAATTGTAATTAAAATATAATAGGTGCTAATGAAGCAATAAAATTAATTCGATATTGAAGTTAAAAAATATCGAATTATTTTGAAAAAAGTAAGGTTTAAAGAATATGGGAAAACGTTATGCACTATGTCTACGCTTCTGACGACCCTTTATGATTTTAGAGTAGTTGATTTGCCCTTTATCTATTAAAAAATGCAAAAGTGAAGTTTGTAAAGGTTATAAGTGGTAATAAAGTCATCATTCTATTTCATTGCGATTACTTTCTGTATCCTGTTGTGATGGAGACCAGGCCCGGTGTGGGGGTGGGAAATCAAAGCTACCTTGAGAACACCTTCACTTGTCTTCAAAAACATGATTGAAAATAGTTCAAAGCCCCCAATTATTGGTGGGAAGGGTGGGGGCCAGTTTCCCAGTTTGCTGCAGTTCAGCCACCGCCGCGCCGCACAGTGGAGCAGACGAGGGAAAAAGGTGGCGGAAATGACTGAGTGATAGAATGAGAAATTGATAAGCATAAAAACAATAGTTTGATACTGATTCAAGTTGTCGTCCGGTGTGGCGTTGGGTAAACTACCGTTTCCCTCGATCAGCGAAGCAACGTCGGGCGTGGTTAGTACTTGGATGGGTGACCGCGTGAGGAGCGGGGTCACCGATACAAGTATTTTCTGCGTTCAATCGGACGGCGAATTCCTCCCAACCCAGGGGGACGAGGCAATGGGGAGCCATGAGCGCAATCGTCAGACAAGTTCCGATCCTCCTTGAGAGGACGGCTGACGACGTCCGCAGCCAGTCGGAGGAAAATTCAGGGTGAAATTCCCTTGTTTCGTTTCGTTTTCGTTACTGATTCAAGTTTAAAAACAGGCTATTTAAAAAAGCTGATGTTAGCTCTAGAATTAAATTATGTATCAGGTAAGCTGCTCAAAAACGTAAGGTAAACACCTACCTGAAGCTCTATCATCCATTTTTGACCATCAATCACTCTTCGAGCGGAACAGAGGGAAGCTGATAATGCACATCGATTCGGGAGGTAGGAAGTCAAAAGATAAGTAGTTACTCCCTCAGACTGCCATCAGCATTATCTGTTTGATTTTCCCTCTGACATTTTTTTAGAAAAACTTTTTTTTTTCAACTTGTCACCATAACTAAATCGATTTAAAAATCAATCAGGTCTATGTGTTTTCTTTTAATTACAGGAATGATAAAATGAAGTGAGGTTCTGGAAGAAAATACATACATTTCGGAGAAAAAAATGAGTGAATTGAAGCTATATAGCCAATAGCTATAGCTATTCGGAGGTATCAAAGTTACCAGAGGTAAATTCCAAGAAGTTGCATGTCCAAAGAATGAGGTGCTGTGTCGTTTTTCGCAGAAATCGAACTCGAAGCAGTACCGCATTGCTACTAATGCGAAAATCACCCCTGTTCACCCTCGGACATTGAAATTGGAGAGGGAGCCCTTCTGGTAAAAGATACGATTCAAATGACGGGCATTCTCCTGACGAGTATTGTATTTTCAGTACGATTGAAAAATATATTTCATGACGATTGAATTAACGAAACGCTGTGCGCAGGCGCAAACGTTTGATTCCTTGTTGTCTTTGAACGCGAGGAAGCTATGTGTCATGTCCCACTTGTTTTTGCATTGTTTTGATAGGAAAAATAAAAATTACCGACTACAAAATACTCTTTTGGCATTTGCACCGCTTGTCCCCGCCGTTACAAGAAGATTGATTGGGTTACAGCGGCGATACGTGCAGAAGAAGACTGCGTCAAAAAGGGATTCGATCCTCGTAAGGAGGCGCCAGGTCTGCCATAACCCAAGTTGAGGATGTAAACTCTTCCAAGGGGGGTAATTGAATTTAGTGGGCCGTAAAAAAAAAAAACTTTTTTAACGATCCCGGTATCACCTTTTGGTTCCCGGCCGGCGTCCGTTAAAACGTAGAGAGAGAATTAATTTTGACCGTCCGGAACGAAAGTGGGTTAGCATTGACCTGTATACCAACTGATGAATCGCTAGGCGTACCTATAGTCGATGTCCCTGCTTTAGGGGAAGTGTTCAATTTTTTTAGTGGTTAAAAACCCTGAAGTTCTATCCAAAAATCTCCGAAGACATTACTCTACGAAAAATTAGTTCATTTCATATACGTGCAGCAACCTCAACAGTGGCGGAGAACGAAGACAGACCGCATCTTCCATTTCTAAAGTCTCAATGGTCGAACGGGCATAATTTTCGCAAGACCGCCCACCAACACTATAATTTCGGGCACAAAACCCCGCGGCGAAGACAAAAATAAGAAAAGGCGAAGGCTCCCATCGGGTGGAGACCAAAAAACTGGGTCATACCCAGTTGGGGATGACCTTCATTTTATAGTTTTGTGGCGAGGTTGGAGGAGGGAAATCTTTTTCTCACCCCGAGGCATTTCTAATGTGGATCGTAGGGTTTGAGTGTTGTTTCGAAGCCTGCAGTGCCAAACTACTTGTTTTTTCACATTGGGAAGGTTGTTTGAGAAGGGTGAATAACCAAGCTTTTTGTGAGAAAAAACACATTTGACATACCTGTATACAAGAGCTTTTGAGCACTCCTCCTAAAGGTCGATCCACATAGATAACATGACGGGACGTGAAGTGCTAGTTAGCTTCAGTGAAAAGAAAAGCGTTGCCACTAAGTCTTATTATTACAAGTCTTGTTATAATTACTGTTTAACATGGCCAGCGTATTACATTATTTACATATAAGGAAGATGGAAACATATATCTAGCGGCTGCTGGGATCGAACCAGCAACCTTCGACTCAGAGGTCTGACGCTCAAACCACTGATAACCTCGCTGGCCCAGTTCAAGACCTGCTTAAGTGCAAATTTTTCAGGGAGCGCGTTTAAAAAAGCATTGTGAATTCAATGTTGAATTTCTCTGGAGCTAATGCAGCTAGCGCCTTGAAACTTTGGCCACTAACTCAGTATGGTCTTGGTATACTTACCTGTGAATTTGAGATTTTTCCGTATGTTAATTAAAGATTTAATTAGTAGATAAGACAGTATTGTTCTGAATATGATACTAGTGGATTGGAATTGGAGCTCCCCATTGTCTTAAGTGCAGATAAGACAGTTTTCACAATTACACTAATATGGAAATAACTTTACCTTTGCATGTAAAACAGTCTTAAGTGGCAGATGAGACGGTCTTACCCGGGACTATCGGGTAGTGGAGTGCTGTTGAGACACTCTTGCACAGAAAAACGCTGCTTTCATCTCCAAGGTCAACGCGAAACTGAACATCAGCCACTATTGCATTGGGGTTCAGAGAGATTGTGTTCAGTGTGGAATGTCGCAAGTGCGCTCTGGCGGCGATTGGGTAAAGTTAGAAAAAAACCGCTGATACCATTAGAAAGAGCGCAAAAAATTGAGCAAGACTGACTCAAAAACCGAAAAACGCAAAATTTGCACTTAAGCCGGTCTTGAACTGGGCCAGCGACCTGATAACCACCAGTATTTATTTAACGAAGTAAAATCAAGTTCATAATGAGAAAAATTCTCATTTCACAATTATTGTCACAAAAGTCGGAGGAAAGGACGGTTCACAGGAGTAAAATAATTTGCGAACCAAACTAACCTATTCCAATCTCAAATCGAAATGCTCAGCTAACCACAATGTCCTAATAATTATTTTAACTTATTCCCTTACTGTAGTGCTTTTTAATTTTGGATTTAATTTTTTATTTTTTTAAGTGATCTTAATTTAATCGATAATTGATTAGAAAGCATAGGCCCCTTATAATCCGAACGTAAGCTGGCCACTCGTAGTTCTTCTGAAGAGGACTTTCAGAAGGCATTGCCATAGGCTCTCATACTGCCTTGCTCAAGGAAATCTACTTTTTAGTTAGATTAACGATCAAAGCAATGAAAATGGTGCATGCCATTTCCAACATTAGAGCTTATTTTCGAATAAGGGCTCAATTGTTTATCAAAAGTATTAAAATACCTAGGTACTAAAATAAAGTATAAATTATTGTTGGGTGATATCACCTGCAACTGATCCTTTCTCGGCTGAACCCACAGAGCTTAGAGGAGAATCCTCCCAGGCTCCTCCCACAAGGACCCTGCCAGAGCACAGGAGGATGGGCCATCGTGGTTCGGGGGGGTCTGGGCCGAGGATCTTGCAGCTAGAAGAGGAGCTCGTCTATGTCTATGTCTATGGTGTGGAGCCATTACTTTGCCTTCCAAGTCAGCTTACCCCCTTGCATAGATATGTACAATGAAAAGTATCGGCGGGAAATCCACACATATTCAGACTTGTCGTTGACCACTGACGTGAAAAGAAAATCAGTGTTTTCTGTTTATGCCAAAGGGGCGAATCTAATATAAAACATAACTGTTCTGAGTATCCTTTTTCCAACTTGGTGTTATGGTTGGGTTCATAGACAAGGACGAATGAAGGGGGTACAGCGGTCATGCTCTACATCACAAGACTCTTGACACGCCTCTCATACTTATTTCTACCTCGATTCTAACCCAAAAGTCCACTATCAGTTGCATGGGAGGTGGAACATAACGGAAACACTGAAGCTGTCTGAACGAGGCTCACCGACACGCGCCAGCATTCACCCAATTAAATTTATTCAATTAAGTTGCACAGCCCTAAATATTGTGCCCCTTTATGGGGGGGGGGGGGGGGCACAGACGGTCAATAGTGTTAGCAACCTTTTTTTCAGATGTCACTTTCAGAATGCTGGCAAGGGTGGTGCTCAGCGATTTGGTAAGTTTCCACTTGTTTTGTACGAGGAAAAGATCGCCGTATTGGCGGGCAAAGCTTACGATCCCACGAATCGATACTCGGGCTCTTGGCTGGACGTAGCCCGTGGATCTCTAACCGCGGTGTCTCACTTACCGGTGAAAAACATCCTTTGGATGCGGAATTACATTCAGAAGGAAAAAGGGTGAATGTTGCGGGGGTTAAAGAATGGGAATCAATATTGCCGGCTTGTGAATGAGCTTGGAACGGCTACAAACAAGCCCTCCGACCCCTCCGACGAGAGACTTGAAACCCACCCGTGCTCCCGACCGAGCAACCAGACTTTCCCCCAAGTTTTGGACTACTTCTGAGTTAAACTGAGTCCCCCTTCTTCGCTTCAACCTGAACCCCTTCATCACAAAAGCAGGTTGATTAGTGGGTCCGGTTGAGGGATGAGAGCACCAGCCAAGCGACAACTACAGAGAATGTCATAGTAGCTTAACTTGGAGACGACGATTTAGTCCAAATTTTCAATGACCTCACCACGACGAAAATGAAGGGTGAATTCACACCCACAATGCGAAGAGAATTCGATACATCTCACTACAAACGATTCGACTTTTTAATCCCGAAGCCAAACAGTCCGTCAACCAACGCGATGTTATTTTAAAAGTTTTTGGAAGGCCACTCAACAGCTTCTATGCAATTCGAGACATTCAGACCGCTCAATAGGCTAAAAATTCAGCCCACTGCAGGCCGAACGGAAAACAATAGCCCATATGGGCTCTCTTTTGTTAACGAGCTAAACTAACACAATCGTAATCCAACAACTGCCCGTCCCGACTGCACTTTAAAACTGCAACATCGCATTTTCGATTGGCGATGGACGGGATGGGGCTTGAACGTCGAAGCTTCACCTATTTCCGAGTTGAATGGACGGGAAAAACGGCAAATCCTCCTCGCCCCCCACCCAAGGCATAACCAATTGCAGCCCCCTCTCCTTGACATATGGCCGAAATCCGCATAGCGACCCGCCCAATGCAGTCCCTTTTTAATTGGTGTCGAAAAATCCCTTCCAACTAGGACAATGCACTATTATGAGAGCCTGCTCCTGGTCGCACATGCAAAGGAGCCAAACAGCGCTGTCATATTTCAACATGAATGATCATTGACACGAATGAAACTAACTTTAGACGTCAGAACTCCCTTGACATTCAATAAATTGCACACTCTAGTACCACCTCCGCCACAAACAGTCAAGCTTTGCCCATTTTGGTGGACCGGTTTTATGAGTCCCCTAAAGATCTTAGTTTTAAACCTCATCATAGTTGTGGCTATGGGCCAAGGCGAGCTTATGCTGAAATAGGGAAGTGACAGTGGAAAAAGTGATTACTGGAAACAATCAGTATTTTCCGGACAGCGAGTAACTTTAGCTGACGTAGATTTCTGCTTCAATTATTAAAATGAGCTCCCAGACTTGGTTTTAAATAACGGGGGACACATCCACGTTTTTTCGTCGAGAGGTGTTATTATTATGACTTTATCACATTTCTCCGCCATCCCTGTTATTTCTGTACGAACGAAGACTAATCATTTTCAGGGTTTGTTCTCCTTTACAAATAACGGGTTAGCGTACTTGCCTTGGGTGCTCCTTAACCAAATACCGCTTTTGTGGGACTGCTCGGCTGCCTCGTCAGATGGAAAAACAGTCGCCGAAGGACGTAAGACAAAGCCGAGGAATTATTGTATTCGGTTGTTTGTTTGTCCCGGGCACAATAAAGACGTCCTTCTGCCCACAGCTCTTCTGTTCTGCGTCACCCCACGGAGGCCTTTCATTTTTCTCCCCAATGGGCCCGATTTGGTGTTATTCCACCGTGATGGGATTTAGGAGAACATGAAAGCTTTAGAACCTATTTTTGGCAGCTTCCCGCGAACCGAGCCTAGAAATTGCGTTTAAGAACTTCTGGACCGTGTAGGGTTCGACGAACCAAGGGACTGTTTCGGAATAAGAATCCGCCACCTGCTCGAAAACCCACCCTCAAGAGGTTTCGGGACTTTTTTTCACTTCAAATGTCACCAGTCAGAGAATATAGGAAAAATGCTTCGGCGCACAGACCCCAAATTTTCTAGTCAGATAAAATGAATGTTGAAATTGTGGGAAAATTTCCACACAGAAGAGATCAATAAGTGCAGAAAAACTAGGGTGACCACAAATTTTTGAGCTTAAAAGAGGGCAATGACCCCCTGACCTGCACTAGGATGAATAAGTGATAGTGATTGGGAGCGTTAATGATAAGACATCTTCTTCTTCTTCTACTTTCACATTTCTGTGTCGGGGTCCTTCACAACATTATGGAAAGTCCGTTGGTTGGTGATGAGATGATCCATCCCGTTTGGACAACGTGGAGGAACGTTTTGGAATTCTCTTCAGAAAAGGGGACGCTTTATCTTTCTCTTGGGACAAGGGGACTAGAAGGTCGAATAGAGGACTGTCCCCTTCAAAAGGGGACGTTTGGTCACTCTAAGTAAAACCCGTCCGGACATTACCAGAGGTGTGGCCAGACGTTCTCGCCAAATTGTGATTCCCAGGTTTGTACTGGAGTCAGTGGCTGCAGCTACCTCGGTGTTGTCGTCAGAGGTGGCCTCTCCCACTGGTCCAGTCTTACCTGGAAACGGCCCCGTGGCTTCCTTGGTCGGATTGTCAACGAAGGAGGCATGGGCGACGGATCCAGGCAGAGAATCTTTCCCGCTGATTCAGCTTCCCTGGGTACAATGTCACCGAGGGAGGCCTGATCGTTGGGATTGATTCCCAAACACAGCACTGCATTTAAATGACATTAAATGACATCAAAAGCAAAATATAAACACACAGAGAATGGCGAATTTAAGGGAGGAAAGTACTTCCATCCATCATAAGGAGGGCCGTCTCGGCGGCGGAAGAAGAGGGGTTTCACGCGTCGCGACCTGTCCGGCGGGCCAGTACAGTAACAGGCTGGCGAGAGTGTGATACAGGGGGGTAAAACCCCCCACGCAGGACAACCAAATTGCTCTTACTACCAAATACTCCCATAGGATTTCATCCAGGACAACCAAATTATACATCAAAACGCTTCCAGTCAGTTCACCCGCACCACGCCAAAGCTTTGGCACGAGGTAGTTGATAAAAAGAGGAAAAAGAATAGGTCTCGAAGGGCAGCCCTGTCTGGATTTCCATGCCCGTAAGGCCCACTTCGTCCTTCCCCTGTCCAAACTGAAGCAGAAGTGTTGTATTTAAGCCGTAACAAGCCAACAGTTGGCAAATTAGTTACTAATTTGGGAGCGACTCGAACTTCCAAAAGCTCGAGAAAAAGTTACCGACTCCCTATCAAGCCTGTAGAACGTGTTCCTTAGGTTCTAAAAAAATGGGCATGCCTTTGATCTAGGATTCAACCTCAGTCTCATCGCCGACTTCCTCAACTGACAATCCTATTTTAGAGAGGTGACACCGCTGTGAACCGGTTTGTGACAAGTTTTTCTTTTTTATCGTGGATTTGCTGGTGTAGTACCCCATAGTAGCACCACTACGCAAGAATTTGCATTAAATGCCTGTCGATGAACGCACAAGATCCAATATAGGATTGCAGACTATGTGCAATCGATAGGTAGGTGGGGATGGATTTCGCGTTAATGTAATGATGAGAGATGAGAGATAGAACGTTGTCCCTGGTCAGCACTCGCCCCGAAACCCGTCAGTCTGGCGGTGCATTCAACAGATTAGCTGATGCATTAAGAGATCGATTCTCTGCCAGACCGACACCCTGCCATCCTATTATGCACCAGCGAGGTAGGCAAGGGAGGAGGCCCTTGTCGGGAGAACGGCAGAAATGGCAATCCGGGGTTGAATGAGCGCGGGAAACTGAGAAATTTCCCGGTGTCAGGCTCCGCACTCCGTTTGGGCTCCGGTGATGCCGGCAACCCTTCGGACGTGATTTACACCGACCGTCGTCAACCTAGTAGCGCTTTTTTTTTTTTCTTTTTTTTTTGTCATCGGGCGGCCACTGGAAATGTGAATGACCGCTCGCACTCGATCATCGACCAATATCTTCGGGCCTACCGCAATTTTGAAACCAGTGAGCCTGTTGATTCCATGCATTCCATAATATGGAACAGATATTATCTGTCGATTTTAAGGCAATTGGAATTAAAAGAGACGCTGGGACGTGAGTACCAAAGCCTTCTAACTTTCAACACGTGAATATTTTTATCATTTAATAATGATTAACCGGACGCTTTCATTTTTTCCCGTCATGACATTCTTCTTCTTTGGGTGCCATACCCGTAATTGGGCGTTGGCGACCTCTCGCTACTAACATCTGTTGAGCGTGTTGACCAGCTAATACAGAAGTAGTAGGGACCTACTGCTTAACGCCGGTTCCGAACGGCAAATTTGAGAGGTTTTCCACGGCAGAATACTTTCGGTGGGTTGCCATTGCCTTCCGAAAGGTGATTATCAGTATGAGGAAGATGTCTTGCGGTTGCTGGGATCGAACCAGCAACCTTTGACTCAGTAGTCCAACGCTCAAACCACTGAGCCACTGATAACCACCGTCATGACATAAAAAAGCGTTATGCAGCATAATCGCAAAGACTATTATCACATGATTGATCTGTAGGAAGTTTGGCGGTTGGTTCCAAGTAGAAGAGGGTCGAAATCATTATTAAATGATCTGACTGTAGTACCGTCCGTTTTTTTTTTTTTTTTTTTTTTTTTTTTTTTTTTTTAACGCTGCAAATTGGATTACACGAGGGTTCATTATTCGATGAAATACTGCATAGTTGAGTAGTGGAACAAGTCGAGCACCCCCATAAATCGACTTTCCCTTGACATCAAAAATAATTTTTGATGCGCCAGGTGGAAAAGGTGCCTTCAGCGCTTGAAGGCCTTTTTTTTAAATATTTTTGCATTTTTGAACTCCTCTAACCGACGAGAGTATGCTCACAAAATTTCAGATCGATATCTCGAAAAAATGTTGGGCTGATGAGAGAGCTCGATCTCGAGAACGTTTCTTGCTCCTCGAATGGGTAGGTACACTACACTGGTTTGGTTCACATAATATGTGAACCAAAACCAATGGATATTATCCATTTTTTATTGTCTGTGCGTTTTTTGGTGTGCGGTATGTTGGAGGGAAGTAGCGGTGGAATTTTGTCCGTGAAATGAAATTAACTAGTACACCTATTAAACTGCCTCGAGCCGAAGACTCGCAAATACTCTACCCAAGTGCCTACCCATCTACAGACGATCTTTGAATAACATCCGAACGGCTTATCGTACCGCAATCGTTTTGTACTCTTTGAAATCAGCGTAAAAATCTCTTTTTAACCGACGTGGTTCCGTTCAAAACCGATGCCAAAAGTTGTACCTTGTTTTGGCGTTACGAAAATTGTCACAGTAATCCTTAGTAACGCTTTTTGACCCGGCTCTCGTCGCTAAGGAAAGCCTCGTTCACGATGAAGGACTAGACGATTAAATCTTTTTTTCGATTAAAATCGATTAAAAATTTTTGTACAAACTTTTTACTTACAAACCATCTACAATGCATCCTAAACTCTCTCACAAAATTTGGTGTTTAGGTAGTGAGTCCTCACACAGATTGGGATTTATTTTTATAGAGATAAAATTTATCTTTAATTATTTAGTAATAAAAACACAGGTTATTCTATTTTGTGGCTTTTAATACCTTTAAAGTGTGTCGAATTACTCAATTATCAGTAGTGAAAATTCGTCAGATGGAAAAAGGGGCCTTCATTTTGATTTTTGCAAACTCGATTTTCGAGTTCATATTGACCGTAAATGTTATATCTTGGTATCATTTCGTTTAAAGAAAGACCTGAATGAAAGTGTGCACTCATTCCATCAGAAAATACATAAACCAAATTAAAATAGCAATCAAATGAAAACTTTGAAGGGCAATATCTCAAGTGCCCTTTTTCCACCTGGCGCCTTATAGCAATTATTGCTTTAAAGCGACACCCCGGTCGACGCTTTGGCGAAAACCCATCAAAAATCCCACTACAGCAAATTACTGTCGAAATTAACAGAATTCGTATTGTCAATATGAATGTCGTGGTATGACTGAAGAGAAAAATGTTTAAAAGAGGAAGAGTTTGCAAAGCAGTTTTCCTTGGTAGATGAGGACATGAGAAGAAGATATGGGGATCACGAAAAAATACTCCACAACCACATCAATGTCGATTTGACATTGTCAAAGTCCCAACAGGACCAAAATTAATTCTACGGATCCCCAAAAATGGATTCTACGTCCAAAAATACATCGAAAATGACACCTAACTCGACCCCATAGCTGAAACCCTTCAAAACCTCTGTAACCCCATTTTAGTCCCAGGGATGAAACGCTGGCGGGCACAACAAAGATGGTAAACCGAGTATTTTGTCAAAATTTCAGATTTGTAAAGAAATTCCTATGTACTGCCCAAAACGGCTCGGACGGCGGACGGACAATTTGTTTTTGGAATCTAGAACCTCTTGAAACGTATTAGGTAGGTCAAATTTTGAGGCCGATCAGAATTTTCGACCTCCGTCGCGATTACTTATTATGTGCATCTTTCCAAGAACAATAACCAAAAAGGGTAGACAATAATTCAGAAAGCACTACGCTTAATATCTCCAGATGATCCATATCAAGAAAGCCCCCTGAATACATCCAGAGCATGTAAAAGAAAAGTTAGCAGCGTAAAAGAAAAGGGGGACAGAGAAAAAAAAAATCTGATTGTAATAACTGGTGGCGGTGTCTGGCGAGGGTAGAGCGCGGCAGTTTGCAGCAATAGATCTACAAGGGCCGGTCCTACTAGATCCACTCTTGAGACTCCGGAAGGGACCCGGTATAAATCCTGAGGCTTATTTATGTTTTGGACCTCTTTCCGAGTTTCGATTGCTGCCCGCTTGTTTCACCCCGGCTTGTTGGGTTCCCCGGGCGTCCTCGGATTTTAAGGCGGGCTTCCTTTCGGGCGGAAAAAAGAGAAAAAAAAAAAAAAAAAGAATAAGAAAAGAGGGGAAGGAGAAAAAAAAACAGAGAGACCCCCGCCTTGCGGAAAATTGGTGTAAAAATTATGTTTTCCCCTTCTCCTTTGCTCTTTTCGCTGGTCTGAAAATTTTAGTAATTTTCACTTGACACATAAAGAATAGTCTTTTGGCGAGTGGTATACCACATGCATGTTCAATCGTATCGAGTTTTACCTGCCAGGTGTGCTGTAGCTTTGAGAGACAGTTCTAGGCGTTAAACAATAATAATAATTGTTAATAATTTGCATATTGCAACAACAACAAAAACTTGGCGACGGCGAAACCAAAGCTCGCTATGCCTCAGGCGAGGCCCGTCCGAACATGGTCCGGCGTTGTTAACAGTTATGAGACGGTAATAAAAGAGTCCTGTTCTCAGGCTTTTCCAGAATTTTCCTCCACCAATATAACGAAATATTATTATGCTCCAACTAGCGGGATATCTGTCTCCAAATGAACGAGGTATCCGGGAGTATTGCATACCCCAGGCCGGACCGCAGTAACCTTCTTGTTGTTCCAGCTATGTGAGGACCAATTTCGAAGCCATACCGAAAACCGCCTTTTTTGTTTTGTTGAAAGAAAGATAGCATGTCAAAGGTAAAGTTAGGCTCATTAGCTATTCCCTAATTTTTATTACCTAAATGCAATTTTTGAAGAAAAATTTTGTCTATAAGTGGTTGTTTGCCGACGGTGCAGAGGTGGTTAGAGAGAGAAAACGACTAAGAAAACCAGCAGAGGAGTCGTTTTCTCTCCCTAACCTCAATTATGTCTATATTGCAGAATTAGGCCTAGGCTGAAATTGAATTGCTGTCACAAACGGACTCCTCTCAATCGAAAGAGGATGCCACAGGATGGCATATTATGGCTTTGACTCATCTAGTTCCTTTGTTTTTGGTTTTCCACTATTTTTTGTTGTCGTATTTTGAGATGTGGAAACTTCAAAAATGTCACCTAGCGTCAAAAATGAAAACTTGCCGTCAAAGCTAACATGCAAGGAACGTTGAAAAGAAGAGTGCAGCTTTTCCTAAAGGAGACGGTCTAATCTAACCTTTGAATGTTAAAAATACGCTTGTACATTTTATTCGGGCGTGAACGACTGGGGGGAAGGCTAGTCGTTAGTTGACACAGGTGTTGCATTCACAAAAGCGACTTTTTCTCTGTGCAAAGCTGTGTGGAGCCAGTTTGCCTTGATTAGCACGGCCCTCTCCGTGGCCCTCTTGCATTTTTCAAAGGCCCGCGGATTCGGTGAAAGAGCGAAAAAAAAATTGGAAGGGGGTGTGTAAATTGGAGGCTTTTGACCCCGAGAGGATTCTATAAAACTGATGTCACAGACCTGAAATATGATTTTCGTTTCGTTCGTTGACTAGTTTAACGTGAGTGGGGAAAAATCTCGTTGGGGTTGGTACGAGAAAAGAGGTTTTTTTTTTTTTTTTTCATTTCGCGGCTCGGAAAGAGATTACGTTGTCGCTTTGTAATCAATTAAAATTCAACGGTGATAGTTTTTTCGCGGTATGAACTAAACGTTGTCGCTGTG
This sequence comes from Pilophorus perplexus, assembly GCA_955831195.1. Lineage (NCBI taxonomy): Eukaryota > Metazoa > Arthropoda > Insecta > Hemiptera > Miridae > Pilophorus > Pilophorus perplexus. The sequence continues at coordinate 19,424,569 of OY037013.1, forward strand.
AACTCTTTTTTGTGGCAACTTTCATGGGTTGGAATTTAACCACCAGTTGAAACTTGGAGCAGAAAAAAACACATTCCGTGTAGAGCTCAAATTAACTGTAAGCGCGTTAGAAGGTCCATCACCAACAAGAATACGCTTTACGCAGCATACTGCAACGTGATTATGTAGAATATAATAAAATATGTTAATGTCCCATTCTATGTGACGAGCCCAATTTCATTCAATTAACAAAGTATAATATACTGTATACTATATATATGTATATTATACATAAGTACGTCATTCTAGCAAGAGAAGGTGGCGGGACCCTCAGGTCGGCCGTATCGCTCGATCTTTGCAGCAAAGCATCACCAAGAACGTGGACGAAGACAAACGGTTGGGCCACTGTTGAGCGTGAATCGACGAGGCTCACCCAAGTAAATCAAGGGAAACGAAAATTTTACCGCTGGTTCGTCGAATGTGAGGGAAATTCATTGATTTTCCAGGCGCCAATTCGGGATACTTTTCTTCACTTCAGTATGCTGTTAACAAATCGTAAACAAGAACGGGGCTTTCGGAAATAGCTCAATCGTTATAACGACTATAGGCGACAACTTCGAGTGTTTAGGCTGATCAACTGGCTCGGCGATGACATCGAGTAAGGTTTTGGTACCAGAAAGCCCAATTTGTTGATTTGTACATTGAATGCTTAATCGAAGTCGAAGCGGCAGTTCACATTTTCGAATTGACAAAATGTTGAAGGCCAGCGATGGCTTTCGAACCTTACACAAATTGTAGCCCCGTCGAATAGCTCGAAAATAGCCGTCGAAAACAGAAGACTTGGGGGACATCAAACGTTCAGGATGAAGAAGCGCTAAATCGTTCCGATATGGAGGATACCGTAAATCGTTTGCCACGCAAGCAGCGATTTATATGCGAATTTGGGATTTGTACGGAGACATGTTTGACAGATAAATTCTTTGATCCAGCCAGTAGGTACGTGTATACGGTCTCATTCAAACCATTAGAGAGTTTCTACTACCTGCGCGGGGTTTGATGCGGCCCCATGTGCGTTCGTAAATACGGTATACGGGCGGCGCGGGAACGCAGGTAGTCGTACGTGCGGGACTACAACCGCATTAAGGGCTCTTAATCCGGGAAGGGGCCGCATATAGAACCGCAAATAGAACCCCGTAAGGTAGTAAGGCTGTCGAACCAGTACCTTCTGGATAGATAACCCTTCACCGTCTGGCTGGTTATAAGTTGCTCAGGTTAGAAGGGAATTCCGTCCTCGTTCTTCATTAGTATTTTTGTGGTGACTAACTTCGTGAGCTGTCTTGAGCAGAGCGGATTTCGACTTTTTTTCTGGAGATATCACAAACTACTGAAGACTATAGTCTTCAGTAGTTTGTGATATTCTGTGCAGTAGTTTTTCAGTCCTAGTTCCTATAGGAACTAGGACTGAAAAACTACTGCACAGAATAGGTAAGTGATATGCATCTATCTAATCAGTTTTCCTACTTCTAAAATGGTATGAAATGTTTGATGGGCGAAACCCACTCTACTTGAGAGTCTCCTGACGGTCAATTAGATAGATTCAATAGATTAGATTAGAAAATTAGGTAGATTCATGAGCAGTAGGTAGGTAAATAGCAGTTTGTAGTAAAGTAGAGAAGAGCGTGTACATAAAATACACGCGTGTGTACATCAGTAGCGTGCTGTATTAGGTATAGTGCGAAAAACGGAAATCGCTCTGTACCTGTTGGTACTGTGGTACCTAGGTACATGAAATGATATTTTGTTCATGAATAGTGTTACTTGTAATTTTTTTGGTAGGTACTAAATCTAATGAGGCCCGACAGTAATTCAAGAAAACTTTAGGATAGGTACCTACTCAGGTAGGTTTCGAAGTGGACCACTCAATTTGAAAATCGCATGACACTGAAATGTCTAAACATTTTATTATTCAACTTTGGCTTTTTTCACAATCTAATTTACAGCCAAGCTTCGGTACTTTTCCGTTATACCCCCCCCCCCCCCCCCACTCGATTTCGTGTTCATAAACACCCCTCCCGATGGCTTTAAGGCACCCAAATTCGAGCCCTTTTCCGTTCTAACACCCCCCACCCACCCGAACTCGATTTCGAGCCCCTCCCGATGGCTTTAAGGCACCCAAACCCAACCAAAATCGAGTGGGGGGGGGGTGGGGGTATAACGGAAAAGTACCCAAGCTTCTACTTATTTTGTGCTTGGATTGCATTGTATTAAAATACATACCTACTGCATTTGTGAGTAAAATAGCCAGACAAAAAGGGAATAAACAGTCACTCATGTAGCATAACAGGTTGAAGTAGCAAAATTTTTACACATAGGTATTGCCGTCGAAATTTCCTGGTCTCTTCATCTTCCCTTAAGTTTGCTCAATGTTTCAAAATAATACATAATTAAAAATGTGGGTTTTCAAGCTTTATCGAAGCTTTATCGTATTTATTAGAATTAAAACACAATATTAAAAACAATGTGTATCCTACAACTCACCTCAATTATATTTTTCACTTTCTCTCAAAAAAAGTAACACCTAGTCTAAAATCCCTGTATCAACAAAACAATCACACTACTTCTTTCAACACCATGAGAGACACCATCAACCGTTGAGTGACGCTTGACGTGACTTCTCATTCCACGTTGGTGCCCCTACCACTGAAATCCCGTAAATAGCGTCTCGTAAGAAGTGGCAGTGCGGTTAGCATTCACCTTGGCTCGCCCTAGTATTAGCGTTTTCCGTAAATTACTCCCGTCACCGTAGTTACCCTCGCATCTAGTAGAATCTCTCTATTAACGATCGCCCAGTTCGCACGAAACGCCGAAATGAAAAGTCGATCGGAATCGCTGTCGGGGCTGAGATATTGGTCGGTAAAGATTTCACCAAAGGGCTCGAGGTTTGGATTGATTGAAATTCGATAAAGTTTACATACCTCTACATTAAATTTTGTAGTGCGTGGACATAAGTTAAGTCGTCAATAATAATTATTGAGTCGAAATTATTTCTTGAATTTCACGATAACACGGCATTTCAGGGAGTAACTCACTTTTCGATTTCGTTGGGTCATTTTAGGTGTTGCAATTTTCACCCCCCAGCCGTATTCTTGTCAAAATGTTCATGAGCTAATATCGTAGTATTTCATCAGAGAAGAAGAGAGCCGTCACGGCTCTAGCCCTCTCTTAGCAGGAAATTCGATTCAACTCCTGCGAGCCACGGAACAGAAATGTTCACAAACCTGAATTTCGGTCCACTAGAACTTTTCCTCCTCCGACTCTCCACGAAGCGATTAGCACCAAAGTTATCGCCAGGCGTTTTAACTGGGGCAGAAAACATAAATGGAAAAACATATAACGGTTTAGCATAAACAATTGCTAAGTTTCATTGATAAAGCGTCGGGTTTTGAGGCAAGTGGTGGGCAAAAGGGCTGGCAGGAGGTGGGGAAGGGGAGGTCCAACATTTCTCTTCTGGTAATAGAGAAGTATTGTTGGATCTCCCAGCCACCCCCACCCTTTGGACCGTTGCCAGACAATAGCTAGGACTGCAATGCTTCGCAGCAGAATTGCGCTCTCCGCCTGGCTTTACTTATACAAATGTCTTAGGAATAGAAATACCACAGTGAAAAATAAATTCCGACGTCAACTGAGGTGAACCCCCTTTTTTTCTTCAAAAACTCGCTTATTTTTGAGAAGGGTTCAAGTTTTCTGGAGATCCTGATCCTCCCCGCTTAGCAAACGCGATGAGCACTGAATCCACGCCCCCTTTTTGGTTTATTGTCTTGGCCAGTTTTATTTTTCCTTTCTTTCTTTTTCTTTCTCGAAGATTCAATAGCGGATGATGGGGTTGAATCAGGAGAGACGAATTTTTTGTCGCTGTTTTAAATGCAAAGGAATAAGCAGCTACATGTGAATACGATTTCGGTTTATCCCTCTGGCGGAGACGTTTCTGTACTTCTTTTTCACCAAATACGTAACTGAACATGACATGTTCAGACATTGTCTACTTGTTCAGAGGATTACAGCTCTGGCATCACAATTTTAAGATGCATACAGCTAGTGATGACATCTCAAACAACAGGAACGAAGTCAAGAACTCACTGGCGGACTTACAAACCACTTATACCTATTTCTTAATCATTCTAATAAACTTTATTAGTAATAACTATTTAATAGTTATTAATTATTTTCGAAAATTTTTATTGAGACGATTTTTTCGAAGCACCGGAGCGATTTGTTGTAAGGAAGAAGAAGAGGTGGAGCGAAACGCAGGAATAAGGCCAACATAGAACTATCGATTCCGGTAATATGGTTTTTTTTACTTCGAAGTAGGGTAGTTTCTCAAACAATGCCCCGAATGAAATCGATACGACCACTCTCGATCCTCAAATAAACCGCATTTCTGGATAACGCTGATCGTCGACAGGGGCATACATAGGGAAATGTTCCTCTGAAATAACAACGCTTGGGATGTAGGGAAACCTTGCGGGGACCCACAGGACGTGTGGGGACAGAGTGCATCGCCCTCGACCGGACCACAGTTATGAGGGTTGAGTTGGAGCGCTCTCAATGGGAAATAATGAACAGGGATGCGTGTTTGAATGATAAACACAGTCAGTGAAACGCTGTGCAAGGGACCCACCACAATCCTACATGGTTCGATCCGCTCCCCCTTTCATCCCATGCCGGATTCACAATAACTGATAACGCGGTGAAATTCTCGATTCAGTTGATCCTAATAGAGTCCCTGTTGCCTACGTCATGCCTCCCATTCATATTGATGCGCCAGCTAAACGATGAAGTGAAACCGAATTGCCATCTGCTGAAACACCAAACACGCTCATATTTGACACAATGAAGTCAGGATCAACTCTGAACTATAAAAACACTCGAGCGTTAAAAGATTCCAAACTCCGGATCTCACCGAAATTCGAAAGCACCATCGACGGCCGTGGAATTCCCCCTAGTCGTCTCCCATTACGCTCAGAAACGCTCAAAAACTTTGATTGAGTTTGCAAGCAAAGCGAAGGGAAATGGGAGTCTTCCGAACATGCACTGAATATTCATCGATCGGCTCGGGTGGATTCCATCTTTCTGAAAGGAAATGTTTTCAAGCCATAAATTATCCAGGAAAGAGGAGTTGTTACATAAAGAGGCGGGAAAGGAAGGAGGTAGACGGACGGATCCAGGGGCAAAGGGATAGATCGACAAATCAAACTTCATGATATTTATAGCTCAGGCGTTTCAGAGGATAGTTGCATTTACAAGTTGAAAACGCCCAATAGAATTTCCACTATTGCATCGATTTTTCGGCCGATGGGAGGGGAAAGTTCAGAAGGACGGGAAAGGGTCTCTGTTTTTAGAAATGGTGTCTACGTCAAAACCTATCAATCACGAACCCCTCCGGTATATCAGGTTGCCCGTCCCGCCTTTTCCCTTATAATACGAGATGTGCGGTTGAGTCTTGTCTCGTCGATGTTTGGCCTAGACTTTCGATTATATCGACTTATTGAACTTGGGCCAGACAATTGAGTTATTCCCCAATTTCCCCTAAATGGGGTCAAAAATCAAGAGGTTTCAGACGCTATTTTTGCAGTCCCCCCGTCACGGTATAGGGTTTAAAAATTAATTGTGGGCGAACCAATCGATTATTAGAGGTTGCTAATAGATACAAGTAAAAAGGATGGGGGATGTATGGATGACGAGGAAATATGTCAAGCACAATGGAAACCCATTTCGTATCGTATTTATTTCTGCGAAGCCGTATTGCAAACTCTACCTGGTGGGCTGACGGTTCATTTTGGTTTTCGCGATCGGCGGGTACATTCCAAAAATTTTATGTCCGTCTCCCCAGCAGTAGTTTTTGGTTTATTATTCTTGAAATAATACACATTCGCAACGCGGGTCGAAAATTTCGATCGGCTCAAAATTTGTCATTAAATGTTTCATGCATAAATTCCAAAAATTAAATGTCCGTCTGCCGTCCGGGCCGTTTCGGGCAGTAGACTTTTTTTTAATCTGAAATTTGATTTGTTGGGCGTAGAACTCATTTTCGGGGGTTCCATGTCTAGGTCGTTTTTTAACTTTATATTTTTTGATAATTTCCATTAAAAATGGAAGGTACTTGGAATAATGGAACCTTGTGTAAAATCTGGCGTCTAAAACAAAGTTATATTTTGAGGAGAAATTCAAATCATCATGAAGCTGCAGCTACCGTTACAGGATTCAGAAAACTAATTCTATTAGTAAATGCGTCATCGATATTCACGTGTGAATATGTGTCTGCAGACAATTTCCAATATGTAATTATCAACCAATTGAGGACGTCTCATCCTTTAACGTTAAGGGGTATTCTGGTCGCGTAGAAGTAAAGGGATAAAATCCTCGTCACTATTCATTTTTTATTCTCCCTTCCACAAAACCTCATGGTCTCTAGACAGCGTGAAAATGGACTTTCCCGCTCGCGGACCAGATTACGACTCCAACAGCCCTAAATTCCATTTGAAACCGGTGCATTGCCCTCTCCGCCCCGAAAAAACTAAAAGTCGAGAAGATTAGAAAATATAAAAGAAAACTCTTAATTAGTCCCGGTCCTGAATTTTCATTTAAGTGACCCTACAGACTAACTCAATTTTATAACCCTTTTTCTTTCTCTCCATGTAGTTGTAGTTTTTACACTAACCAAATAGAATGAAATAGGTTGGTTTCATCAGGGGAAATTTCCTTGAGAACGGCGGGATAAAACGGGTCAGAGAGAGTATAGAGTGCATAGTTTAATTTTCTGCATTCTCGAGGGAGTGACTGTCTCCATTAGTCCTTCTCAGTTTATAGTATCGTTGGGGTTAACGGTCCGCAAGGGAACATGTTAGAGCCAATTGTTTTTCCGTGACTTTTTTTCTCGTGACATGTCGCGTTTCTAGAAGATGCTTCTTGGTGCAAAGCTGAAACCGATGTTCGACCTTATTTCCTTATTTCCACTTTTTTTAAAAAAATCGATTTTCTTCAAAAGCGAAGTTTGTGCCACGCCATGTTGAAAGCTTCAGGGATTTTACGAGAGCAAGTTGTCCTTTTTCTGGACTACGCTCTTTGAACAAGCCGCACATCGCATAATCGCGGATTATTGTTATGGGGTTTGAGGACATGAGTTTGAGGTCATCCTGTAAGAATCCTCGGTTCGCACTTTGTTCGGTTCGTTCGAAATTAACGGGTCACCAGCCTCGCAATCGAACTCGGAAAAGGTCCCGTCCCTTCATTCATAACAGCTTACGACGGAACGACCTCAAAACGGGATGCTACAACACACCCGACCCCGTCAGGATCGACCTGTATAAATAAACTTGGTCTTTTGAATGGCCGTAAAACTGGAGGTGCTCTAAATATAGTTTGTGACGTTGTGCCATTGAAGCGTGCTCATCGCCCTTCATCTGCTGTTGGATGGGAAGTTGTTTCTGCTCGGGCGACTTCCACCGGGTGGATATGAGGAAAATCCCTGCCTACTCACTGCCGCTTCGTTCGTGGACCTCATCGTTTTCACGGGGTCTCAAGTTCCAAATGGCACCGATAACCCTACCACGGTCCAGGGACAAAACCTACTAGTCATCACAGGGCCAAGAATTTCACGAAACCATTGTAGTTTATTACTTTCTACCAATCTAATCAAGCCCGCAAGGCTCAGCACACAGCAAGGAACGTTTATGCGGTTAACTAAGGGCCGGTTTCACCACCTCGAGTTAGGCTAACCCACGAGTTAGCGAAAAAATTCACGTTTCACCAGCTGTTGTCTCCTAGTTACCAGGACGGTTAACTTCCACTTTTTTAACTTGAGGATTTTCGGAAGTTATCCCGTTAACTTGAAGTTATGCTGTTGTGTGCTAAAACTGATTTTATGTCAATTTCTAACCTCAAAATAGCTAACTAGAACTTTAACATGAGGTTGGTGAAACCGGCCCTAAGGGAATAATTTAATGGCCACTAATTTATCAAAATCGGATTTCGATTCAGTATTTCATTCGGTTGCAACCATCATCAGCACTGGCATAACTTCCATATTTTGGGATCGTGCGCGGGATTGAAATGAAAGCGGTCTTATTGGGCGTTACCGGCAGGGCCACCGGCTGATTCATAAGATAAGAGAACAACCTACAGATTGTAAATGTGTATAATATAGGTACACATCTTATGTAATAATAATGTTACAGTAGACCCCGCTTAATGTGATCACGCTTAATATTATCACCCGCTTATTGTTATCAAAATTGTCAGAACGGAACGGACGTACCTTAAATAACCAGGAATTGCCCCGCAAATTGTTATCGGAGTTTGGTGTAATGTTATCAGTTTTACTTTGGTGGACCTTTCGCGATCAGCGGGGAAAGACGACTTTTTGGCTTTTAAGGGATGGTTCCATCATGTAAAAACGCTGCAAATTTTACACAAGGGTTTATTATTCTTTGATAATATTTCTGCACAAGTAATGTATATTATACATTACTTGTGCAGAAATGTAATTCTGTCAATGAAAAAATTAAAAAAAAAATTTTTTTGGATTTTTATCTCAAAAAAATTTTTTTTGGATTATTTTGTTCAAAAATGTGGTTTTTTCAAAAATTCCGTATTTTTTACTCGAAAAATATTTAACATCCTGGGATCCTTCAAAAATCCCATTTTTAGCCCCATGAGAGCCCTATAGACCGGCACAGTGAAATCGGATCGTTCCGGGACCCCAAAAAATGGATTCTACGTCCAAAAATACTTCGAAAACGACACCTAACTCGATCCAATAGCTAAAAGCCTTCAAAAAAACCCTCCCGTAGCCCCATTATAGCCCCAGAGCGCCCCACGGGTTTGGGCGATCGGACTGAAAACCTTGCGGGCACAACTAGATGGTAAACCAAGTATTTTGTCGAAATTTCAGATTTTTTAAAAAATTCCTACTGCCCAAAACGGCCTGGACGACGGACGGCGTACGGGGTACAGCGTACGGCGTACGGGGTACGGGGTACGGCGTACGGCGTACGGCGGACGGACATTTCGGATTTAGAATGTAGACCACTTGAAACGGATAATGTCAAATTTTGAGCCCGATCGGAGTCGTCGACCCCCGTCGCGAAAACATAGGTGTATTATTCCAAGAATAATAAACCAAAAGGTTTGAAAAGGTCTGGTGACCACTGAAGACCAGATTCTGGTCTTAGGAGTATCGCAGCAACCTTCTTGTAGTGTGTCGAGCTCTCGCTCGATCCAGATTCCCCACAACTTATATTATATAATATTATTATACTTTAACGACCTCGAGTTTAAAGTTTTTTTTCGCAGTATGAACTGACCTAAACCTTTAGGTAGTTCACCCACTGGAAAAGGACTCTCAAAGGAAAAAAGGGCATGGAAAGGGAGGTCAATGGCGTGGGTGAAGGAGGGGTTAAGAAAAAGAGCAGAAATTGGAAACAAGGGTGGACAATGGTGGTGGGGAGGTGGAGGCCAAAAGAGATTTGGGGTCAACCGCCACTTTGTATTCTGTATGGCAGTGGGGCCTGGAAATGTAACCAAAGTATTTCGTCTAGTCCTAAATCTCGCGAGTTTCTCTCTCAGTCCAGCGCGAATAGAAGAAAGACGGAAAAAAAAAACAAAAAAAAAACAGAGTTGTTATCTTATTGTGTTTCCTCGACACACAAAGACGTGAGGAGTCAGGGTGGGGTGAAACGCACACTCGGGCACACGAACGACGTTCCGAAACAATTTGCGTAATACTATTTAGGCTTAATGTATGGCTCTGCCCTGACTTGGCCCTGTGCACCCTCGACTCCCTTTGGCCTTAACTCCCTTTCTACAACCCCCACCACCATCACATGAGGGATTTCCATCAGCAAGCACCGCACTACCAACGTATTCTTTCTCGATTTATACAGAAAATCCATATGTACACCTTCAACATAGTAATGAACAGTGCAAGCTAATGCAATTGAAAAAGAATTTTACAGAGAGTATTTTAGGTTTATATAGCGTCAACTGGGTCGCCAATTGTTTTACGCTAACTCTCTGACGCCTAGTAAATGCCTCGCAAAAAAATTATGGTCGAACGAGGGGAAGGGCGTTGGAGCATGGGGGCGGCAACGGACGACATGGGGGTGGGGCACTGATCGTAAAGCCCACGCTGGGGGTGTTTTGCCCGACGGCCCCATTAATGGGTTTTGCAGAGGGGAGGTTATGATTTGAGGATCTCCAACAGGGTGGGGGTTCTCTTTGATCCTTGGGAATGGATAGGAATTCGATGCGCTGCCAACCATCCCAAGTCTTGAGGAGCGACGGGTACTTAACAGCACAACTGCACAACTTACTATCGGAAAATTTCAACTTCCACTGGGGCCACAGTTTTCCGCCCACTTCCTAGTTGGAATGAGAAAAGAAATCGCTCCATTCTCAACCCCATAAGCACCCACGCAACTTACCCCATCGTGGGCCGCCTTCTGCTAGTGACCACCAGCCACTTAGTCACCATCCACTACCAATATGAATCCCCCCTTCAACTTGGCCCACGCTGAGTCTTGAGCCAATTGCGCCTACATGGCTAGATGGACCCATCGGTTCGATCGGAACCCGTCGCGATTTCATTCATTAGGCTTCAACTTCCTCGATTTGTCCCTTTGAGAAAGCCCCTCTCAAAGAAATAGCCTCTCCATTCCAGGCCGCTGGCACAACTGTCCCCATTTCCCGGAGGCCCATTGAGCGTCATGGAAAGTTCACAGTTCAAATCCATCGCTGCGATTCTATTCTTGCCGTGCCAACCGATTACACAAGGATGCTTTCTGAAAATATTCTCCTCGCTCACAGCCTCCGTTATAATAATAATAATATATGCTGATGTTTGAAGTGAAGCATTGCATAATATTATTACGCAATGCTTCACTTTCCCAACTCAAGAACTGATTCACCCGACTCTTTAAAACCCGTATAGACGGATGTCGGTAGCGAATAAATCTGTTCACGGGTTGTAGCATGTTGGAGAAGTGAGCTATTGCGTAATTTTATGCCGACATCAGGCATGAAGGATTGATGTTGGACTCCGAGATACCCCTACTGCGCATGCTCCGAACGGTTCTGACCAACCAGAATTGCTCTACGAACGCACCTGATACGTCTTGATCAAGGAGGTTAGATGGAGGGAAGACAGATCATGAGCAAGACCATCTTAATTAGAGGTAGAATATGTTTCCGCCAGGTGAAATTAAGCCGAAAAGTTTGCGCCAATTCATTTTTTGGTTTATTATTCTTGGAATAATACTCCTATGTGATCGCGACGGAGGTCGACGCCTCGAAGAACTAGCTTCAGGCCAGGACTCCTTCATATCTTTTAACCACCTTGGCTTGCAGCTTCCAGTTCAGATTTTTCAATGGTCAGTGAGTGGCCAATCACACAGCTTTCTATTCGGAATCCCGAATAGAAACGAGTTCGCGGTTCCATTTAAAAAATTTAATTTTTGGTAGCTCGCCAAAAATTCAAATTGCACTGGAGGGACCCAAACCCCACTTTTCTCGTATCCTGACGTGAAGCACTTTCTCAGAAAAATAAAGATCAAGACATGGTTCCGGACCAGAATGGCGGACATTTTTCCAATTTTCCCTTCATCCGATTGGCGCAAACTTAAGTATGCCTCTTGTCTTTCCAAACTGGGGCAAATGTAGTTGTCTGTGTCGGCGCAAACGTAGTCGTTTTTTAATCCGATTGGCGCAAACGTATGGCACCTACCACCTATAGGTTCGTTCGCATAGCAAATTCTGGCCGATCTGAATCGAATCAGAATTTGAACGCTTCCAGAAATCAAACTCTCCCCTCCACTTTTAGAACGTCCAAAACTTCGGCTGCACGGCAAATAAACCTACAAAGTAGGCCCCCGAAGTAATCACCACAAGATCAGAGAAGGAAAGGAAATTTTGCGATAGAGGAGGCCATCAGAATCAAACAGCAGAACTGTCAGAATCGACTGCAAACGATTCTGTATGAGTTCTGCGTTTGCAGAGCATCCGGACTGGAACCGAGGTTCAGAATCGTCAGAATTGCTGTGCAAACGCACCTTATACCTCCAACTCAGACAACTTCGTGTTTGTGACGCACTTTCATGCAATTTCCAACGATATTCTTTATTCCAAAGTTTGGTAACCCCCAATCCGGTTACCAAACTTTGGTTTTTGGCCTAATTCGGATCAAGCCAAATTCCGAGAATTACAACATTTAATAGACTCTGATGCGAGTTTAAAATTCAAATAGCCAAATTCCGAGAATTACAACATTTAATCGTATCTGATACGAGTTTAAAATTCAAATAAATCATAGGCACGCAAAACTGGGGATGAGCATCCAAGAATATAATAGAGGTATTATAGGTCTATAGGTTAGAAGGAACGATGGTACTTATTTCACACAGAACACATTCAACCAGGAGACAGATATGGTTCTTTACTTAGTAATACTAGTCGAGTATTTAATACTAATTAATACTAATAGTTTATTAGTTTTCAGCCTTTTCATTTTTTCGTCCATCACGACTCAGGCGAGATTTTTATATATTGACTTTTTTTATTTTTCCGAAGCCTTCGTAAAAATCTAGCCTGGTGGACAACGATTTTTACTTCTACTCAAGGGTAGTAGTCTATTTCCTTTGGTATTATTTCGGATAAGTATATATCGTGGGATTTCAACCAAACGATACGCACATTTCCAACCTAACGGTCGAGCGAGACGAGCCACCCCCTCCCCAGCCTCGCATCTGGGGCTTCCTTCGAAAATCCTGGTACAGGCATCAAGAAGAAGACGATTGTAACTTGAATTTACTTCAAGCTTGGTTCGGATACTATTTTGGAATTTTGGTCTTTTCTCCACCTGACCTTTCTGGGCGTCCTGCATACGTAAGGCACACAAAGGGATGTTCCTGGATTGTGTAAGGCCCGTTATTTTACTACCTACGCTGATAAGAACGGATCAGCAAACAGGGCCGTAACCCAGGCCGAACGAGGGGACGGTCATACTCTACACTTATTTCGAATATTATTTTTGCCTACCTACCCTCGGCTCCTTTATTAGGTAGGCCAGAGACAGGCGTCGGTGAGCGCAGCGAGCTAGAAATTTACCACTTATTAGCTCCCCAACTGTATTGCCTAAATCATGGGTTACTAAAACAGTAATGGACCAATGTATTAAAATCTTAAATGAAAAGAGTTTCCGTTATCGGAGTTGTAAATACCTACAGGTTGGGTGAAAGTTGAAAAAAGAAGAAAAAAAAGGACGAATTTTGATAAGAATAAAAATTGTAACCCATTCAAAGAATACTAAAACCCCGCAGGGGTTCAAAATTCATACCAGTACCAGGTTAATGTCGATGAGGGCAAACTTGACCAAGAGAGACCTGGTTATAATGAATGCCTTTTAAATAAATAATGTATTGACAATTTTAACATACATAAAGAAGAGTTCACATGTGAATCATTGCAATGATTACGTTTAAAGAGGTCTTATAACACAATACGTAATCCAGTATTCAACTTTTTTGTAGCAACAATGAAACTAAATCAATATCGATGAAAGGATTAGCTATCTTAAAAGATGGAACATCGAGAAGACATCGAGTCATTTTCAAGATGTCAAAAACAGGTACTTAAATGATCAAAATAGCTCTACAAAAAGTAACAACGAGTATTGTCAAACGAAATCTATTATATTGCTAATTTGTCGACATTAGCTGCTCGGATGGGAATCTACACTCACACACACACACACACGGCCAGTGTTGGCTATTTGCAATGTCAGCCGGGACATGAATATAATGGTGTTTTGTTGGCAATAAGAGATTTAAGGAAAAAGAGCCCAGTAATAGAACCACGCAGCTTTCGTAGAGCTTTTCAACAAAATTAGTTTCAATGAAATTTCAATTAAACAGTAACAGTTGGTACGAAATTTGTGCATGTTGGAAGAACATGCTTATTAATATAGTAAGCCTTCAACTAAGGTTGACTGAATTAGTAAAAGAATGCCCCCAGGAAGAAAAACACTACATAGGTGTTAAACAAAAAATTATTATTCATCGAAAGAGCGAATAGCCAACACATCCAACTCACTCCAATTTTCACAATCCCAGAACCCACAAATTGTTATCAAGCTTTCCCATCCTTGACAGCTTTGTGCCAATCTTCATTCATTTTTTGGATGGATTCGCCCCTATGCGCTGCCTGTTTGCCAGACCAGGCCATAAAGAGGCAGCCGACGATGGTTGCCAGGATCATGTAGTTGCACAACTTTATGCGTCCCTTGTTCTTGGCCCTTTCAATGGTCTCAACCCTACCGATATTAAATAAGATTTAGAATAAGCAACAAGTCGAAAAACTAGTGAAGTAGAGTGAGAGGTGATAATATCGTATATTATGTTGGGGGATGTGTACCCATAGAGGGCTCGATAAAATGGAGTTTACAAGCTGTAATGTTTATGACACGTGTATGAAAAGGTACTCACGGGATACTGCGAGGAACCTCATCGATAGTTTTGTATCTTCCAACCCAAACCAACATCTTCTTGTCGAAATCAGTAGGCGTGTGCATCCGGCGAACTGCAAATTTAGAACACACAGGGAGAATAAGCACGAAGTAAAGGTTTGATATTACAGGTTGTGATACTATGTAAACCCTTGTAGCAACGAAGTTTCATCTTGCCAATCAAGCTTGTATAAAATTTAATATAATAGATTGACTGCTCTAGAATAACCCTGTTCTATTCTTAAAAACCATGGGTTGGAATAGAACGTTTTGGAGGCCTCCCCAAAAATTCCCTCCGTGGCCCCCTCTTAGAAGTAGGTAGGTATGTCAATCAGCCTGAGTGGTCACTGGGTACGATCTCGATTGCACTAGGCAGCACTAAAAGAGCACTCCAAAAGGGACAGAGTTTGACTTTACAGAGAGGACAACTTCATGTCAAATAATTATCATTCTTTTTTAAACTCTAATTGAAAAAGCAAATATAATAGTAGGTACCAAAATCAGACTATTCCAAGTGACTTTAAAATGCCCCATCTTGCCTTCAAAAGCCAACATTATCACGAATCCCGAATTTCGAGGTACCTACATAATATAATATAATATGTATTATATTATGTAGTATATTATACTACATATAGGTATTAAGAAAAACAATGAAGAAATCTTTTTTCACGCCCCCAAGTTTGGTAATGTTTGAAATGTGCATAGATCATGAAAATAATGTGTTATTTTCTTTTTTAACCTGGAAACAGGTTTTAGCAATGAGCCCCCCCCCCCCCCCCCCCGTTAAAAGTGAGATGATTTCATGTCACGAAAGTAGCGCTTGAAGTAAAGTAGTAACGATTGAAAAGCTAAAACACGTTTCCAGGTTTTATCATTTTAGCCGATAGGCTTTAATTTAAGTAGACAACCCCGGGGGCCCCGGGTGACGAGGTCAATGGGCGGAGCCTTGCGAGAGGCGAAGCGCCGAGTTTGAGTGCATTAAATACAGTAAAAATAAACTTCAAAGAGTAAATTTTACTCTTTTATTATTCATTTTTCTGTCTTTAGATAACTGTTGTAAATATGTAGAAGTGAAGGAGCAAAAATAACTTCGGTAATTGTGTGCCATTGGTCATTTACCTGCGATTTTTATGCAATTGAAATCTTACTCAGATGGTAGTCGGAATGATAAAATAGATTAAATAAAAAGTTAGAAAGGAAACAGATTGAAATATTTCTCATAGTTTGTTGAAATCATAGTATTTTTGAGTAGGTAGTTACAATAACAATAGGTAAGATGGAAACAAGAGACAGAATAGTGAAGATAAACGTCAGTTTCTCACAATCACAGTCTCTGATGAGGCCACCTCAGACCAGCCACCTCAGCCGCGCTCGCTGCCAGTATTAAGATGACTACGTCCTGTGCAGGTCAACGAACAATTAATATATAACCTTTTTGTTGCAATTGGCCAGTTATATGTCCCAAACAATGCAACAAACCCCAATGTTCTTAACTTCAGTCCTCAACCACCCGATTCTTCAGGCGACAAATTTAAAGTTAGTTTTTTTATTCTCGATTTGTATGCCTTTCCAACTTTTTATTTCATTTATTTTATCATTCAAACTACCATCAGAGTAAGACATCTCAATTAGATAAAAATCGCAGGTGAATGACCAATAGCACACAATTTGCATAACTTCTACAACCTCATTAAAAAAATAAAGATTTTGATTTGGTACGTGATATTTTTAAGTTGAAGAAGAAAAATTAATAAAATTTATAAATACAATTATATGTATTTATTTATCAATAAATAATTTAATATAATTTTGCAATAAATGAGATGTTCAAGGATTCATCGCATTTACCACATTAGCTACTGTTTGAGCGATAACCATGAGATTTTCCGATCGACCGATTTACACTTTTGTCCCAGTATAATATACTATACACTATAACGGATTTGGAACAAAACAGTATGTTCCAAATAATATTATTATTACAGTTTATATTATAAACCGGGGGGTTTTCCGGGAGCTTTTATTCCGGAGTTTTTTATCCGGGGGTTATTCTTCCTAGAACCAAGAGCCATAAGGCCACACTAAGTCTTAGCCGTAAGATCTACTTCTTGCCATAATCTCAACCTTCACTAAGATTAAATCTTTGCTGTCCTACTTCATCAGAAAGCAACCCTTTATGCTTAGGTACTGATTTGGTTAATTTACACTATCTCTATTCATAGCTATTAAATATTTGGATGTTGCTCCATTTTATGTGCATATTATTCAACCCAACTCCCCATTCAATCAAATTAATCTATTTTTCGGTATTCAGATGCTACTCACGAAGGGATTCCGGTTCATCTGGAACAGAACTTGGTTCCTTGGCAGTTTCTTTCAAGTTCTTTTCAGTTGAGAACGGTCGCAAAAATTGGGTATACCGGACGGCATGCCTCTCTCGTAGAAATATTCTGAGCATCGCAATCTGTAAAAATCTCGGACGATATACAAATACATAAATTGACCTTGGAGGTCTTTCCGCCCGCGGGCCCGCTGCCGAGGCTCCTACAAAGCAGATTGTCAATGATTTTTTAAGGTAATCAGCAACAATAATTGTTGCTGATAAACTTAAAAAACAGCAATTATTGCTGAAACCATTTCACGAGCCCTTTGATGGTCCCCATCTATTCATTTTAGACAAACAATTCATAAGATGTGTGAGAGCACAATATGTTCATACTCACCTGAAGAGCAGAAATTCTTTCGGATATTCCTGACTGGGCGATATAAAATCCAAAACAATTCTATTGATAAGTTATCATTACGCGATAGGAAAATGATAAGGAATATCATTTCTTCAATTTTAGGTGTAAAGGAACAAGCCATGACAGCTAAGGTTACCCGACCTTATCAATGACACCGATTCAGTTATCGCCCTTATCTAAAGATTCGTGTCATTTTGTGTGTTTATTATTGTGAACTTTCCAAGGAGTCAATAAATGTTAGATCAGCACATATTGTACAGATTGACTCTTTGATCGACTACATATTATTTCGTACCTATCAGCAGATCCTGAAAACTTCCTTTGGCACCGTATTTGAAGTCTTGCGGTATGATAGTTTATGCCCTGATCCTCCGCACAAAAGATGGTCTGCCCCTGTCAGCGAGCACAGACTTCAACCATGAGACGAATAAGAACATCAAAGAGAACAAGCGATACGTGAAAATGGTGGGAAACAAGGCACCGAACCTGCCGGAAAAATGTTTGCTGCAGTTGACTGATTTCACCATATAGTAAGTTTTTGGATGCTAAATCATTGTTTACTGAAAAATGTCGACTTGAAATTGTGTACCTGCACATTGACATCACTCCTTACTATACCCTTTATTGAGTTTATACTTTCATGTGTGTATCACATCTTAACAAATTTACTTTCCTGTTTTACAGTATGATCAGGGTCAGAGGTATCTCATTCTTAGTGATGACCGAGTTCCATTATCCCGTAGCACTCGCTTTCAGCTTCTTGAATGATCTTATGAAAGAATTCATCACTCAATATGAACCTCCCAAACTCATTTCGGCCAAGAGACCCTACCATTTCATTGAATTCGGTAAGCACACCGAACTATACTGAAAGGTTCATGTTTGCCGTGCAAGTGTCTGCTAAACACCGACTGATTCTTGTTGTCTTTTTCAGACAACACAATTCACAAACTGAGACAGGCCTATAATAAACCACAGAGCTTAGCCAGCAGAGTGAATCTTACCGATCTGAACGCTGAGTTGACTCTTCGGCCGCCTTATCGCCTCGCAGTGACAGACGTCGAACCCATAATAAATGGAGCCGGGCGTATGAACGTCCCTCAAATGGGAGGTTAGTTGTAGCTTGTGCTTACTTTGTACCTATCTGATATGCATAGTGATTAGGAATATAGTGTGACCGGTGGTTTTACTCAAACGGCCAGATGATGATGTTTTCACGTCGAAAGCGCTCGCCACCAGCATCGATACAGCCAGTGATGACGGACTCGAGTTGAGTCACTCAACCAACAGGTAGGTAAGAAATCTCTCACACACTGGCGGACCCACCAACCCTTTATATTCAATTTTCCTTTCCTTTTTGTTTAAAAAACTATGTCAGTTTTGTCACAGTTCTATCGTGGAATGGTGTGCTCATTTCAAAGTTGTCCAAAGTAGGCAACTTTTCATCATACAAAAAAAAGCTGCAAATTTTACTCAAGGGTTTATTATTCTTTGATATTGGTAAATAGTGCAAAAATTAGTTACGTTGGTACCTATATACATATCGACAGTGAGTAAAACCGTACATGTTAAAAATTCCCAATTTTTCAGGAGACGAAGAAATTCATATATAACATTAGTCGCTATCTCAAATGACCACAACACACATTAGGGATGGGATGTTCAAATCTTTCAGAGTATTAGTACTGAATCAAATTTTGATTCAGTTCGTTGAAAAGAATTGATTCATTGAGTCGATTCTTTTCGAATCGTAGACTCTGTCATGAACTGAGGTCTTTGGATTGGTGAACTGTATGGTGTATTATTATTAAACAATTTACGCCAATTTTTTATCCCTCTTCAGTCACCAGACACTCAGTCGAAGATCGTAATTGACTGTGATTCATTTATCATTTACCGTTGTTCTCTCCTTACAGTTGGACCTCCTCCAAGGTTGGAACCAATGTCAATATGGGGGTGGATTGCTGTTCTGCTTTCAGCATCTCTTATAGCTTTGGGGCTATTCCGAGGCTGCGTGTCGCTTCACATATCCAGCATAGAGGTATGAGTTACGTTTTGACCCTCTTCAGTTTCGCTCGATCTCCTCACTCACCATGCTGCCTGCTTGGTCATTTGAAACTTGAGTTTTAATGCTTCGCTTTTGTAGGTATATGATGGACCAAGCCCAATTCATGGATTTCTATACATACTTGAAGCTGTAATACGGATGGCCCAGGTATACGTTTATATAAAAACTTCATGATACAACGCTCTTGCATAAAAAAGCCCCAAAGAGGCGTATCCATCCATATTGTTTGAATTCATTTCGTCCAGACGGATCTATCCAACTACTCACCTTTAAGCAATTTCTGTTGCAGCTCTATTTGTTGTTCAACAACACAAGGCACCGTGACTTCGAAAGCTGGCTCGTCCTCATCGCCCATTTCTTGTGCATATACTTCCTGTGGGATCTGAGAGACCATTCGCAACATCTTGTATTTGCCATCTCCACTGTGAGCACGCACATATGCACCATCTACCGGCGGCTGCAAGATAAACTCCCCGATTACCATATCTGACGAACGGTGGAGGTATTCATCTATGGTTGTGCCTTAATTTATTCGGGTCCTAAAAGAATGTTCTTGTCCTTGTCCAATGTATTGAACGTGATCAATTGAGTCAATCTCGACGAGAGTATTGGCTTCTCCAGGGAGTAAAAACGAGTATGAACAAATCACTAAAACCTGTCCATTTTGCATTATCATTGCGTAAGTATTGTTTTGTGTTTTGAATTACAAACCATTGCGCAGTTACTATTTCGGTTTTACTTATTGCTTTTTTCAGTGGGCTAGTAAAACTTGGGAATTTTAAATTTTAACTTGAATTTGACTCCTACAGTAACTGTTCTCAATCAGATTCGACTCAAGTATTCTCTGGATGAAATTGTGTACAAATTTGGTGTATATTTCTTCAAATAAAATCGTTAATTCCAACGTGAATCACATTTTAACCACTATGTTACGTTCAACAGTGTTGCTAACCATTCCGAATTTCGAAACAGCCCTGGGTTTTATTTCATGATCAAGGAGCCATTTGGAATCAGTCTGGGAAGTTCAGAAAATCAGTTTTGCAATTTAATAAAGACAGCAAAAATGACGGAAATCATTTTAACGATCTTGATGAAGTTCTGCGTACACGAAGCATCAGTGCTTGAGGAGTTGGTTCCCGGACGCTGAGGTACCCCCACTCATGACCCTTGCCAAGGATCCTAATGCATGTGCTCTAAATGGTAGGTATACATATTTATGTTGTTTGAAGCAATTAAAGTTTTTTTAAATCATCAGACCGTTCCTATTTACCTCAGAGGCGTGGAAAAAAGGAAATAGTGTGGAAAAAACGAGGCCGTTCCTATTTAGCCGCATGGCTGGTAGGTAAATAGGAACGCAACTTTGGAAAAAAATATAAAACCACCGATTAGAGTTCGGTGAATGGTAAGTACGGGTTCCTATGAGGAATCCATAGAGGAACCAGATCCAACAAAGAAATCCGCGATTGGAGCGACGGTTCGGGATTTATTCCAGAAAAACCTCAAAAAGCGTTCCTATTTAGACGGTTGCACGGCACTGAAAATAGTAAAACTAACAAGCGAATGCCGTTCAAGAGAGCATAATTCAGACGTAAAATCAAGGAATTAGAAGACTACTCAATTATGAAGCATCTTCATCTTTCGGCATCGCAATGCGATAAAGCATCATTGAATAAATTCTAGAAAAATTCTAAGGAACAGGAAGACACCTGAATTATAAAGCATCTGCAGCATCTTTAATCTTCATCTGCCTCTCCAGCTCCCTTCTTGTGGCCTCTAGCCCCGAAATGAGTGAAGGTTTGACTTTCCTGTACCTCAACCATTTGAGGCGTTTAGAATCAAAACCGGACAACTCCAAAATTTCAGAAAATGATTTTTTCACTTTTTTTTTTTTTTTTTTGAATTGTCCGCTTTTGAAACTAACCCGATATTTCGGCATATTGTTTCTCATGGTTTTAGTCCGGTTATGAACCCACACTTTTAAGAGCATAAGTAGCATTTGTTCAAACTTGTAAAAAATGTGAAAAATCATGTTCTGAAATTTTGGAGTTGTCGGGCTTTGATTCTAAACGCCTTTCGAACATTATTGATGCTATACAAGTAATTACGTAAATACGCAAGTTAAATCAATCAGGGATCTCTCTCTGAGATACGCAAGTTTACGGTGGCCAGATTGTTTCTTCCAAAAAGTAGTACCTACATTAAATGTAGATTGTTTCTTCCAAAAAGTAGTTCCTACATTAAAATTTAATTACGAATCGCTTAATTTAATTAATTTACTTGACAATTAAATTAATTAATGTAGTACCTACATTTAATGTAGGTACTACTTTTTGGAAGAAACAATCTGGCCACCGTAAAGTATTTACCGCATTAAATTTTAATACAAATTAGTTGCGTGTCGCGAAAGAAATGTAGGCAGGTAAAATCTTCTTCTTTTTTTTTAAATTTAAAAAATCAGTATCTCTGATTATCGAAATCCTCATAAACCTTCAGTTATTTGGGGATAAATTTACATATCTTCTTCATTAAATAAATTTTATTCATTAATTTTTTTTAATTACGGCGAATTTCGACCTACCTACGTCGCCAAACCAAAAGTCCGATTAGAAAACCCACTTGAGTTCCCCTACACAATGTTTTTTCAACGGTAAAAGTCCCCTCTGTTTTCCCCTTGTGTTATCCACTTCTCAAGCCGAGTTTGTCTGGCAACACTGTACCGTGTTTGAGTTGTTTCATGGCAAAAAGAGGTTTTGCCACAAAACCATTGTAAATGTAAATTTTACGAAATAAAATATCAACAAAGCTACATTTAAGCGCTCTTTTTATGTTATTTCTGAATTGTACGCGTGTGTGTAGCATTAGCATGCTCTTATTTTGGTAACTTGTGAAGTGCGTCGACGGCACAGCCCGGTTTATCGACCGACGTATCCGAATTTCCTGTCTTGGCCAGGATCTGTCTGAAGAAGGTATGATTTTCCTGTCAGGATTCGATGGAAGTTATCTCATGTAAAAACATTCGTTGGGTCGAACGATAGCAGCTTCTTGGCAGTCGGCAAATGGATGACAGTGTTTGTCAGTGTCCTTAGTTCCAAAAGTTGTTGTCGGCGATTTTTGGAAATGCCTTATTGGAGTAGAAATTTTAGCCGTATAATATTACCAAATCTACTTCGATTCCGAACCTGCAGCGTAAGTAGGTAATTGCCGTCAAACAACCGAAGAATCTTCGTTCGACCTCATCGTAGTAATGCCATTATATTAGTTTCATTTTTCAATATTATTAGTTTCAAGTAAAGTAAAGAACTATTCTGTATTAAAAATTGCATTTCTACTTTCAGCTTCCACATAGGGTTTTCCCATCATGAAGAAAACCGTATTGATGGTGGCGGAAAAGCCATCGCTTGCTGCTTCGCTCGCGTCCATCCTCAGCAACGGGAAGTCCAGTACGCGGAAAGGCCTGAGTTCAGGATGCAGTGTACACGAGTGGGCGGGAAGTTTCCGCGGCGATTCCGTCAACTTCAAAATGACTTCTGTCTGCGGTCACGTGATGAGCCTGGACTTCACAGGTAAGTACAACAACTGGGACCGGGTGGATCCTGTCGATCTGTTTTCGTGTGCCACCGAGAAGAAAGAAGCGACTCCGAAGCTGAAAATCCCGGCCTTCCTGGCTCAGGAAGCCAAATCCTGCGACTATCTCGTCCTCTGGCTGGATTGTGACAAAGAAGGGGAAAACATTTGTTTTGAAGTCATCCACGCCGTGCAGGCTTCACTCAGGTGATTACATAACATCATTATCTTGATATTAGTTAGTTCCTGCCTACTTTATTATAATATGGTATTCATGGTTCTCTACGCTCGTCGATTATTCGTATACCGAAGTGAGAGTTTCATGAGGCTTCTTTGTCGAATTTTCGAAAATTCCAGTCCATGTAGCACTCCTTTCAGCATCCAGGAAGACTATTCGATGTTGATATCCTCTGTAAAGCTGTTAATAATAGGATGACGAATCAAGAGCGATCACTGATATTCGGGTCATCCTCACAAAATCGTGCACTAAGTGTAGACATTCCGTCCGTAGGAATGTTCCGTTGTTCCGTCCTAATTTTCTGGAAGCGATTCCAGACGGCTGACTGTCGTTTTTGTTATTCTCGTAGGATGTACTTTCGAAAAAAAAGAAAAAAAAAATTTATGCAATTTCCCCATTAATCAGTCGTTTCATCATTTTTAAATGAGATAGGCTATAAAGAACGCTAAATTTATTTCCGAAACGTCCTTTCCAGTTGAGGAAAAACGATGTAGTCTATCTACATGAACATCACCGGTACCTCCAAATGCACGTTTTTGTGAGAATGGCCCACGAGAGGTTATTAATTTAACAGACTCACGGTGGGGTTTGGCAATGAAGGTGTCTCCTCTGTTAATTTCATCAACTTTTTAAATACAATACAGTTTGTTGTATTTACATTTAAAGAAATTTCATCTGTTGGAGACTGATTTGGAGCTCATCCACAGTCCGGGAGTCGATTGGTGACGATTCACGTCATTTCGATGCTCTCACATCACTTTCGACGATTTAACGCTGAAGACCCCCTAGTTGTACTTACTTTTTCTTTATTTTTACAGCCGCGCTGGAAACTTGAATGACATCGTGTTTCGGGCTCACTTTTCCGCCATTACGGATAAGGACATCAAAGCCGCCATGGCTAATTTGGGAAAACCTAACGAAAACGAGGCGAGGTCCGTGGATGCACGTCAGGAGCTGGATTTGAGAATCGGATGTGCCTTTACGAGGTTCCAAACCAAGTTTTTCCAAGGAAAGTACGGGGATTTGGACGCTTCGTTGATATCCTACGGCCCTTGTCAGACTCCGACTTTGGGGTTTGTCGTCAAGCGGCACGATGAAATACAGACTTTCAAACCGGAATGCTACTGGGTGCTTCAAGTGAACATTGTAACTCCCGAAAACCGAGAAATCCCCCTGTCTTGGGAGAGGGTCCGGTGCTTCGAGAAGGAAATTGCCAACATGTTTTTGCATACTGTGCGAGAACAGCCAGTTGCCCAGGTATAATCCACCTTATGAATCATGCTAGGTACTTTGCCGCTCCTTATTTAGCTAAAATGTCCCTGTGAAAATGCAGGTTCTCGGAACTACACACAAAGATGGCGTCAAAACCCGACCCAAGGCCCTCAACACTGTGGAACTAATGCGGGTGGGCAGTTCGGGGTTAGGAATGGGTCCCCATCACGTCATGCAGATAGCTGAAAAATTGTACACTCAGGGCATCATCAGTTATCCGAGAACCGAGACGACTCATTATCCGACCAACTTCGACCTGTCAGGCACACTGAGAGAGTTACAGTCCAGTTCAGAGTGGGGAGCCGAAGTTCAGCAGATCTTGAAGGACGGCCTGAACCATCCACTGAAAGGTAAAGTGAATGGTGGGAGGCACAATGTGGGAAATGGGTGACAAAACCTAATACCTTAATTTTTTGACAGGTCATGACGCCGGTGACCATCCCCCCATTACTCCCATGAAGCTGGCCAACCGCTCAGACTTTGACTCAGACAGTTGGAAGGTCTACGATTACATAGTCCGCCACTTCATCGCTACTGTATCAAAGGATTGTAAATACACCACAACGACAGTGCGATTCTCAATCGGGACGGAGACATTTTCCACATCAAGCAAAACCCTGATCTCCCCTGGGTACACCACAGTCATGCACTGGCAGGCTCTGCCCAAAAACGAATGTGCTCCGATTTTTGCTGTTGGCGAAGAGTTGCCATTCCAGGTAAGGGAATCTTACCAGAAGGGTGAATGTAGTATGCCTACATTTATTTTTGATGGGGAAGAGTCATGTTGTTTGTGGTTTGGCGGAAAATCATAAGCTGAGTCACGGTCTTTGCCCGCCGTGTGTTGTGGAAACTTGGGAGACTGAGACAGGTTTACTTACCAGGTTGTCTGTCTGAAGCATCCTACAGGTCGACCAGAAGAATATGGCCTACGTGAGCCTCCCTCTAGGCGGCCAAAAAAAAATGAACTAAAAAATGTTGGGAAGTGAGACGGGCTTCCCAACATTTTTTAGTTCATTTTTGGCTAACATGATTAAATCATGTTCAAATTTTGTTGTTGTTGATTCGTTAAAGAAGACAAACGTTGAAATCGCCAGACGTATAAGAGCGTTCCTTAAGCTGTGAGCTTTCCAAAAATTGGTGAACGATTTTTCTCGGTTAAATGCGGACGAAGTTTTCACAGTCAAGGCCAATTTACAAACATCAGCAAGTCCTCGCGAAATTCCTACATTCGTCGTGGAGAAGGGTGGTCCATAGCAAGTTTACCGTTTCCCCGTCGGTAGACGGCCAACATTCAAATTATACAATTTAAAATGGACAAATTGAAATTGAGATAGTACCGTTATGAAATTTACTTTGAAATTTGAAATTATATAACGTTCTTAGTAAGAGAGTAGGCTGAATATTTTTTTAGCCTCTGTACCTCACAGATGCTGAAATAGGTAATAATGACATTAGATAATATATATAATTGTAATCAATCGTAGGTTCTCTTCCGAGTATCCGTGGCCCTCGTGGGTCCCTCCTTACAAAGGAAAATTTAGTTCTGAGTTGTCCAGCAGTCGTGTCTGCACGTAGCCCATATTCTTCTGGTCGACCTTGTCTTCCTGGGTCTCTGCAGTTCTCACTTGTGAGGCGCGGTTCTCCTGTTAGAGGATGGCGGAGTGAGAAGTGGCTAGGGCGACCACTGTGTCGTCACACTAAATATTAACCGTGCTCTAATGTTAAATTGTACAGTATACTCTGAGCGGGCTTGAATCCTCCATTTTATTTCTAGGTAAAATTGGTTGAATGCCAGACTTCCCCACCGGATCATTTGACAGAATCAGAGCTGATCACTCTGATGGAAAAGCACGGGATCGGTACAGACGCTTCCATCCCTGTGCACATCAACAACATCTGTCAGAGGAACTACGTTAATGTCGGATCCGGTCGACGGCTCATCCCCACGACGTTGGGGATCGTCTTGGTCCACGGATACCAGAAAATCGACCCGGAGCTCGTCTTGCCCACAATGAGATCCGCCGTCGAGAAACAGTTGAACCTGATCGCTCAAGGCCTGGCGGATTTCAATTCCGTTTTGATGCACACCGTCGAAATTTTCAAACTTAAGTTTTTGTATTTCGTCAAAAACATTGACGGGATGGACCAACTGTTTGAAGTGTCTTTTTCTCCATTGGCAACTTCAGGGAAAGCTCATTCCAGGTGTGGAAAATGTCGGCGGTACATGAAATACATCCAGGCAAAACCTTCTCGTCTTCATTGCTCCCAGTGTGATGAAACATACAGCCTCCCTCAGAACGGCATGATCAGGATTTATAAAGAGCTGAAGTGTCCTCTGGACGAATTTGAGCTGCTCACTTGGTCAACAGGTGCTCGCGGGAAGAGCTTCCCTTTGTGCCCCTACTGCTACAACCATCCACCGTTCAGGTTGGTGTTGCGTTGAGCTTGAGAGTTAGGCTCATAAGAAGGTGACATAATCAATACTACCAACTTTGGTTTCAGGGATATGAAAAAGGGCTCCGGGTGCAATTCCTGCACGCATCCAAACTGCACACATTCTTTCCTTGTTAATGGAATTTGTGCCTGTGTCGAGTGTGAAGGTGTCCTCGTTCTTGACCCGTCGTCCGGACCGAAGTGGAAAATGGGTTGTAACAAGTGTGACGTTATCATCCATTTATTCGACGAAGCTCAGAAGGTATGTTGATTGTTTCCATGCCGTTTCTCCTTGTTGCTGTCCTGTTATATTCATTCTCTTTCTCCAGGTGACGGTGGACGATAACATTTGCGACTGCGGAGCTCAAACCGTCACCGTCGAATACAAACAGGACAAAACCAAGTTGTCCAACGGTGCGTGCGAAATGAGCGGGTGCGTCTTCTGCACTCCCGAATTCCTCTCGATCGTCGAGAAGCATCGAGCTGTCGCCTCCAGGCCGGTCGCTATCGGAAAGTCGTCCAGAGGACGGGGGCGGAATCGGCCCAAAGGGAAACCCCGTCAACCGAAGGACAAAATGGCTCAGCTGGCCGCCTACTTTGTCTGAGCCGACGAACCAGTTTGAAGTGTTTTGTGGTTCCGCTGGACGAATATGTACGTCATATTTATTGTGAGGCGTAAGTTAAACTGTTGATACTCACTGCCTCATTCATCTTAAATGTTTCTAACTTAAACGCCACTCAAGTGGTTCGTTTGGTTAGCCATGGTTGATCAATTCGGATTGAGCCGGACTGTAGCAATTAAATTTATATCAATCTTGGCTTTTTCTCATTCTGCATTGTGTGAGTAGTAATAAATTATTTATTCTTGCCGGTTTCTCTGTGAGGTCGTTTTTCAATGCAGTGAATTATTTAGAATGGGTAAAATCAAATAGCTTCTGGTTATCACTGAATGGCTGCATCAGTGGTTCCCAACTGGTGGGTCGCGATGTACTTTCATGAGAAAACGCGCATTTGAATCGCAGCAATTACACTGAACATAATTCTATTAATCTCAAGTCGAATCTTCGTTAGGGCTGCCTTTTGTCCCAATTTTCGGTGCAGCGTTTCCGAAAAATAAAAGGTGTGGTACCATTTTCATGAAGACAATACCTCACCGACTGCGTCTCAGTTCACTTTTCAATAAGGCCTTTGAGCATTTCTTTCGATCTTCGCCAAACTACCTTTGATGCATAGTTAACTCATATTTACGTGAATCATAATATTCGAGGCTGTGTCGTTAGTCCCGTATTCGCTTACAGAGATGGCATCCCCAATCTACGTCGATATCACAGTAGATAATATCTTATCTACTATCTATTATATATTTGAGTATTATATTATAATTGGTGCTTTCCCTGGGAGGTGTTGATACTCCAAATTTGTTTTGCCAAGTTCTCCCATGCACTCAGCCTGAAAATGAATAATTTACTCTGCCTATCTTTATTTTGAAAATGAATAATTTAGAAACTGTTCCTAGTAAGGCTGTTTGGTTCTAATGTGTTCTGGGTCATTTCGAAGAAAGTGGCACCTTTCTGTCCTAGGCGAATTAAGAGACATCCATTGTATTTTTTCGTGTTTTCAAAATTTTCCCATGTAGCGACGTTCTCAGGAGGCTAAATAAATCAACTGGAATGAAGATTTTTTTTTTTTTTTTGAAAATTACACCAAGTTTACAAAGTTTGTTGTAGGGTAGAGGAAGTTTACAAAGTTATCAGCCATTTACAACGATGTATGCTAAATGTCTTGCAAGAAGCTATGACACTGCTTCTATGTGACTTGCTGTTTTGTGCAACTGACGCACTAGTAATCACTCACTGAGCTAACTCTCATAGGGCACCCCACTCCCAAAGGTTTTGTTCTTTTAAGTCTTCTGAGCAGGCCTTCAAAGTCGAGGAGCTGGACAACCTCGTTGTTGACGTGTCCCCGAAGCCTCTGCTGATGGGCCAATGCGTGTTTTTTTGGGGACGTCTTCGACAGTAGGAATTTGAAGTTCCTGGTGTAGTCGTTCATTCCTGGTGCAACGGTACGCATCTTCGCATGTTCGTAGCACGTTATTTTGAAATCGCGATGATCAAGCGATTGCTCGGTGCGGTGCAGCCACACAATTGTGCACCATAGGCCCAGACCTGATTGTATAGTGTTAGCTTGTTGTGGATTGACAAGGATGACCGTCGCCCCATTAGCCAATACATCTTCGGAAATTTGGTGGTCAGTTCCATCTTCTTTTTTTTTTTTTTTTTGGACATGTGCTTTCCACCGAAGCTTAGCATCGAAGGTCATGCCCAGGTAATTGGCTTCTTTTGCGTGCGGTATGACTTTGTTGTTGAGGTGAACGGGAATGTACTCACACCTACGGTTTGTGAAATCGACATGTACCGATTTTGTTTCATTCATTTGGATCTTCCAATTCGAAGTCCAGCTGTGTATCCTTGGCCTTGGCGGAAATATCGATGTTTTGAGGCTTTTTTTTCAGTTGGCATCCCTGCTCAGGTCCCTCCGAAACGACCTTCTTTTTTTATAAGGTCATCAGTTGTTGTTTTGATGTCGTGAGTGGTAGAAAGTGTTGTTTAGTTGATCACTTCTACCTGCCACATCACTTCTATGTAGGTGAATCTCATGTAATGAACAGATGACCCAGAATGCTACTAATTAGTGCCTTTTGGTTTATTATTCTTGGAATAATACACCTATGTTTTCGCGACGGAGGTCGACGACTCGGATCGGCTTCAAAACCGTTTCAAGAGGTCTACATTCAAAATCCGAAATGTCCGTCCGCCGTACGCCGTCCGCCGTCCGGGCCGTTTTGGGCAGTAGGAATTTTTTTAAAAATCTGAAATTTTGGCAAAATACTTCGTTTACCATCTAGTTGTGCCCGCAAGGTTTTCAGTCCGATCGCCCAAACCCGTGGGGCGCTATGGGGCTAAAATGGGGCTACAGGAGGGGCGTTTTGAAGGCTTTTAGCTATGGGATCGAGTTAGGTGTCGTTTTCGAAGTATTTTTGGACGTAGAATCCATTTTTGGGGGTCCCGGAGCGATCCGATTTCACTGTGGCGATCTATAGGGCTTTCATGGGGCTAAAAATTGGATTTTTGAAGGATCCCAAGAAGTTAAATATTTTTCGAGTAAAAATTAAAGAATTTTTGAAAAAACACACTTTTGAAAAGAAAAAAAATCCCCCCCCCCCCAAAATTTTTTTTTTAAATATTACAATCCAAAAAAAAAATTTTTTTTAATTTTTTTTATTGACAGAATTAAATGTCTGTTCAAGTAACCTATATCAAAGAATAATAAACCCTTGTGTAAAATTTGCAGCGTTTTTAGGAGTATTATCTGGTAAAGAAGAAAAGAAAACTTGGTCATTGAGTAGAAGGCCCTCAGCTCATATTTACAAAGAAATCCTCACTTCTATGGGCCTCACTTTTATGTTAAAATACATAGAATTGACAAAAAGCCCATTCTATTTTTGGTCATTTGACTTCTAACATGATGTAGAAGACAATAGTTGGAAAAAAAAATCGTGGAAGTAAAATTTAATTTAATTTTTTCCCTCCCCATGCGAAAGTTGCCACTTCTTGCGAATTGACCCTTCTGCAAAATCCCTGATTATTTTTATCTGTCTTCATGTTCACCTATTCTGGTTTTTATTGCCCGCCCTGAATGTCCTATGTAATTAACATTGTGGGATGGGTGGATAATAACTAGTGTGGTATGAGGAATTGCAGATAGTGTTGGTATGATACACTCCGAGAGTTCACTAGGTTCGATACGATCCCCAGGGCTACCAATTAGCTGCCCTAATATTGTTACCTAGTTCGCAGATACCGACAGCTAGACATTTTTAGAACATACCTCGACTCGTTGCATCCAACCATAGAATTTGGTCTGCTACTTCATTCTTGAATATATGAAATGAGATCATTCACGCGGGCTGTAAAATTTCTTAATTTACGGTTTTCAAGTACGCAAGAAGTTCCTAATCAGAAATACGGTCACGAACCCCAGGTGGAGAACCACTGGTCTATAGGACATGAATTTGTCATATTGGCCGCAAGGCACTGTACATGTTTGGTATCTTTGATGTTTACTGTGAACGCCCTGTTTTAATATTTACCCTTTTTATTATCCTGCCTACTTCCCCAAGAGCACTCTAGTCATTTGTTTTCGTCAAAGCTTTGACGATCCCGAAATTTGATTTAACTCAATCAAACGTGAACGCTCTCTCTTCTTGTAGGCTTGTACTGTAGTGTTTGGTAGTCGGTGTCTTTAGTGTATGAACGAGTCGGGTCGGCGCCAATTGCGTTTCATGCTGTAATGTTGGCCAATTTCATGTTCAGAACTTCCCTAAGGAAAAATAGTGATGTGCGAACCAACCAGAGGATTTTCCCCTCTGAGCAGGGTGTAATATCTCGACATTTTATATTTAAATCCCTATATCGAACGAAATGGTAATCAAACGGTTTGGGGACACGCTTCTTGTACATATTTCCGTTCTGCTTCTCCTTAATAAAACGCCCAAAACACCTGAATGAGCATAATTTTTCCTCAATTATCCTACAGGTAACTTAGATCACATACTCTTGACTATAATATTATGCTTATGGGTTTGTCGGATGTTTTTGTGAATGTGATGATATATCATATCATATCATTATAAGAACTAGCACTCAGACATAAGGCCACTTTAGCGGGCATCACCACTTTCTCGGGACAGAAGGCCTCGCTTCGCTCGGCCAACCACTTAATCAGACAGAATGCTTCGCTTCGCTCGGCCAACCGCTTATTAGGATAGAAGGCCTCACTTTGCTCGACCGACCACTTTTTCGGTAAGGGGGGCTCGCTTCGCACGCCCAAGTGACAGTCGCTCAATGCACTAAATTTAACGGGCGTCCTAAATCATCATCCCATACACCAGAATATTGGAACCGTTTCCCAAACTGCAGTGGCTCAAGAATATGAAACGCCAAATATTCATAAATCTTTTTCTCTTCTCTGACACATCTCTCTAATCGCTCTCAATACATAGCTTGTTAATATTTTAACAATGTTTGGCCAGTTTTCTCAAATTCTCCGAATTGGTTTCCTATCACATTCTGGATCACCATGTGTATGGTTTTAATTGCATTCAGCATGTGGACTAGGGAAAGTTAGAACTATCTTTGGCTAGCTAAATATGTGAACTTGCTTTTCAGGCAGTCCGCACTCACTCAAAACCTCCCGCATGTCCGCACTGAATACCTCCGTACCGCAAACCAACACCAACAACTTATTTATATCCAACTGCCCCAAAATATCTTCAACGTGGCCTTTTTGAACTCTCTCCGAAACAAAAGTCTCGTTAAATTTTTTTTGTTCGTCGCAGAACCCTCTCGAGATGAAATGTGTGCACTTGAAGTTCCAAAAGCTGGTGAGTTTGGCGATTTCGCCTCTAAGTATGATTTCATCTGGCGATGGACTTCCGTAGAGCAGGTGAATAAAAGTTTCGTCGTTCTCGTCGTCAGTAATGTGTTTGGCAAGAGCGTACATGGGGGCTACGCCTAAAACAAAGAAGAATGAGTCATGAGCAAAGACGGTAAAAAGTCAAACGCGTCATAGGTTTCTATCATAAAATAGCCATTCTTGTCAAAAAGGCCATGAAATGAAACTTAGCATAATAAACGTCATGAAATGGACATTTTCGGCCAATTTGTATGTACTCTTGATCGAAGTTTTAGATTTTGGTTTATTATTTTCTGAATTATTCGTGACGGGGGTCGAAAATGTTGATCGGCCTCAAAATTTGACAAATAGGTTTCAAAAATTAAATGTCCCTCCGCCGTTTATGCCAATTTTGCCAAATGGAATTTTTAGAAAAATTTGAAATTTTGACACAACTCGGGTCTCAACCTTGTTGGTACCACAACCTTTTCAGGTTGGACGACTATAAATATCCCCTGGGTTCTTTGGGGATTTTATGGGACAAAAATGGGGATTTTAGAGGATTTTAGCGAGGGAGGCTAGTGGGGTGATAATTTCGATGTAATTTTGGATGTTGAACCGATTAAAAGGTGTCCCAGACCAGCTTGACCACTTTTCGAGCTCGATCCAACAACCCCTCGGGGGTTTATGGGGATTTTATTAGGTGGAAATCAAGTTTTGGTTAGACGTAGAATTCATTTTTGGTGATCCCTGAACGATCATATTTCACTGTGGGGATCTATAGAGCTTTCATGGGGCTATAAATGGGATTTTTGAAGGATCCCAGGCGGTCAAATATTTTCCGAGTTTTTTTAAATTTTTTTTTTTATTGACAGAATTAATTTTCGTACATGTAACCTATATCAAAGAATAATAACCCCTTGTGTAAAATTTGCAGCGTTTTCAAGGGGTTATGATCGGGTAGGCGAGTGAGATGTCATTAAATCTCATACATTTTATGAGATAATTTTGGACGTTGAATCGATTAAAAGTGGTCCCAGACTTTCAAATCATTATAGATCTTAGTTTCATAAAAAATATAATATTCCCTTTCTACTTAAGCCAATTCGCAGCAGGCAGGGCCTCGAAACTTCTCAGCCCGATTGGACCACTTAACAATTCGTAGGGTTAACCCTGGAGGGGTTTAAAAGGGCAAAAATGGGCTTTTTCGAGGGGTTTTAGTGTCTTTTGCTAGTATAATAACTGCAAGTTTGGAAAGGCTTCCACTTCAATTTGAGCTGCTTCTGGGCTTGAATCTGTTGAGGTCGAGCTTTAATTTATTGGTAAAATAAACGTCACACTTTTTTGGCTAATGCGCCATGAAATGAGCAAATTTTATGAAATAAGCGCCACGAAACAGGGAAATGAAAGTCATAAAGTTTTAGCTTTTTTCATTTATGACTTTTACTGTTCCCTGTTTCGTGACACTTATTTCATCGTTAAACGCGGCGACTCCGGTCATGAGAGAACCAAATGTGGTTTTAAATGTATTTACAACTATAAAAATACCTGTACCAATGCAGATCATCACCAAATTTCTAAATGTGCTGGTGTCATAGGTGAAGTCTCCATAAGGGCCCCGCCAAAAGGTGATGTCCCCTATGTTCCAATTTCTGATCACTTCAGACATTTTCCCGTTTGTGTAGAGTTTGATGACAACCGAGAAGCTGAGGTGTTCCGCGTCCCAAGGGATCAGTGTGTACGAACGACTGAGGTGTTCGTCAGACGTCGGACTGTTCCTGAGCACGACGTGTTCGCCCGGCTTGAAGAAAAACTGCTCCCCGTCGTGAATTTCCGGCGTAAAAGTGTACACTTTGGCGCAGCCGGTGTTTTCTTCCATTTTGACGAGTCTGAAGGGTTTGTAGCGCGTTTGAGACAAAATCCGGTTGACGTAGTTGGGAGGTTTTTGTGTTTTGGTCGTCAACTGACGCTGGTAGATGTCTAGAACGCAGTTCTTACAGTCGCTGTGACAGCAGTCGTCTTCAGTGGGTGCCTCCATGGTGGACGTACTATTTTAGTTATGTAGACGGGCAAGCAAATCACTACAATCCTGCATGATGACAAGGTGCCAGAGGAGAATCTCCTCTCGTTTTGGAGGGTTCTGTAAATCTCCTCTTCTCAGGTGGAAAATTAAATTTTCAAAATTTCCACCTGAGAAAATATTAAATATTTTCTCAGGTGGAAATTTATCATTTATCGTTTATCATTAAATTTTAATGATAAACAAATATCTAAGTCACGCTAACGTGACACAAGATGAATGAACCGCTCGCTGCTGTTGTATACTTTTACTCGTAAAGGATCTTCAATCATGAAGGAAGTTCCGTTGATGTTGCCGAGATAATCATAGTAGGTTCTTTGGCGAGTTGAGTAAGGTTGATTCGATTCGAAACAAGTAGATGCAGTTACACAGTATTTACCATGAGAGAAGGACTCAAAGGGTTTAAAACTAATATGTATTGATTTTTCACCGGGGAATTGAGTGAATAAAGTACCCAACTGACCGTGGCTGAGGCAATAGAACTGAATAGAGCAATGGAAACAAATAAAAGGTTTGTTACAGGTTTGACGGAATGTTAACGGAAATCGCCGGAGACATGCGCAGTTTAGAAACTGCTGTTCCAGGTCGATCGTGGTTGACAGCAGTTGGACGGAAACCGATAGCTCGAGTATGTGCGGTCGGGTTCTGTCGACAGCTGTCCAACTTCTGTCGACAGACGCAGTCAGACCTGGAACAAACCTAATATATCATAACGGTCTTTCAAAACTCCTTATACTACATCGCTTTCTATAGAATTAAATTCTATAAATTTTATAGAATATGTTTTGGAATCAATATCCTCATTTTTAATTCTACTAAGGACCATTTTCGTCGAATTCACTTTCATGGGGTTTTAGGAGGGTAGTTCTTGAAAAAAAAATGGGATCGTTTTGGAGCTAAAATAAAATTTAGCATTTAATGCTATCCCCTTTAAGAACATGGACGAATATTCGGTTTGATTTCAAATCTCGGCATATCGAAGTTTCGAAGTTGGTTGTTGGCCTCGCAATGACACAGAGCCACAACTTAACGCTGAAGGAAGCTTGTAGAAACATCCATAGAAAAGCTCCAACAATTTTCTTTGCAGGCGCTCTTTTTCCGAATTTCGCTGACAACCCTCAGTAGGTACTTCGAACTTTTCCCTCACGTGAGGACTCACGTGACTTCACGCCGAGAGTCTACTGTATATCCAGTAGGTATCAGATAGCCTACAGGTTTTGCAGTTTCAAGCAAGCGGTACTACTTACACACATGCATTTCTGTATAAGTAATAATGGATATAAGTAGGTAGGTACCTACCTATCCATTATTTTCTATGATTTTTCGAGTGTTGAAGATAGGTAAGTTAAGATAAGTTAAATAAGATAAGATTAAATAAGGTGAGATAAGATAAGTTAAAAACTTTTCAAAGTTTTTTACGGCAAGTTTCAAGTTTTTAGGATTAGTTTCAATAGAATATATTGAAATTAATCCCGAAAACTTCAAACTTACCTTAAATAAGGTAAGTTACCTATGATAATATTATGAGTTAGAGAATCTCATGAGATAGCAGCACTGGTGAAACCACTTTTTGGCAACCCTAATCTTAAAAAATAATTGAAACTGACAATGATTCACCCTCAATAAGAACTACAGATATTTGTTGAGTAATATTTACGTTGCCCGAAAGTTTCAAAGATTTTGAAACGTGACCAATAACCTTTTTATTCCCGCAAAAAGTAATTTGGATGCAGTTGAACGCGGCAACTCTCTTCCTTGTGCTTTTCCAACGCCGTGATTAAATAAATAAATGAAATAGATAAGTTTTAAACTTAAATAGAAATTTTATTTCATTAGGTTGACTCTCTCCAGTTCCTTGAGCTAGTGTTTTGTTTCAAAAGGTACCTACAAAATATAGATAGATAATATACGTGGATGTTATCCATCGTTTGATTTCAAAAGTTACTTAGAGCCACGTTTCGTTTCAAAAGTATTCTAATAATATTAGAATAATATATGTTATGGATATTATCCATAAATCCGAAATTTCAAATCTCCTTTCAAATTATGTAATTGAAACTTTGAAGTAATTTACACTTTTTACCATAAATATTTATCACAATTTAGAAATATAGTAAAAATAACACCATTGGCTTGTTGCAAGTTTTTCTGGTCGCAATGGTTTTTTGGGTTTTTCTCACATTTTACCAAAACGGATATGTATATGTAGTACCTTTAGGAATCAAACTCCTCAAATATATCCGAACATTGTGTTGATTAAATTTTTAGTAACGACCTGTACCTACTTGGTTCCAGGGAAAGAAGGTAGAGTGGTAGGGTTTGTCATACCTACTCCATGAATTTTAATATTCTCCTAATACCTTCTGTTTGTTTCAAATGATCTGAGTTTGACCCTCCAAGTGTCGTTTTTGAAGTGATTTGAACTTGAAATTGAAGGGGTCTCAAACCTGTCGTATGGAGTAGGTAGGTATGAGGTATGAAGTAGGAGTAGGTATGACAAAGTACCTATTCTTTAGTTTTTAGTTTTAGTTTTTTCATAAATTTAAATCGTGAACACCCCAAGGACAGCTGTTGAAGTCAAGCGGTCCCACTACGTGAACGTGAAGCCGTTGAGCACAAGGCGCAATTATTACATGGCAAAGGCATTTAAAACGAACAAGGCCATATTCGGCCTTCAGGTTAGCTCGAAGAAGTGTATGAAGAGAGGGGCTGGTCTGGCCACGGCCAAATGAGTCAACTCCGTCTGGGGAGACTTGAAAGGGGAGATCCTGCAATGCGCCCCACAAGGTGCCAACGAATCCAGTCGGCTTGAGGGGGTTTAGGATATTTCAGTTCAGGTCCTGACAAAAGAAAATGGTATAATACGTATTTAGGATCGATTCCTGATTGCTGAGGGGATACTGGAGGGGGTTTTGATGGAATTCGGCTGTGATATCGGATGAGGTGTCGTTTTGGAAGTATATTTCTTGCGTATAACCCCCCCCCCCCCCTTTTTTAAGTCCCAGAATCATTCCATTCCACCGTGGCTGGGTGCGTAGGCGAGCAAAGCGAACCGGAGCATCTAAGTAGTTATTTTTAAAAAAGAAGGGGAAAAAACCGTGTTTTCAGAAGTTGACGATGTCGGTGAGGATTTGTTGAAACTTGTAAGTAATTGCAATTATTATTTCCTTTCCTTATCTCCTGACCTTTGTGAAGAGATTAGTAAACCAACCGGTTCATCGGGAAGACATTCGATCCATGCAAGCGCGCAGCCCCCGTGGTCAATGGAGTTACCCTCTTGTTTTTCCAAGAATTCACCGATGCCTCTTCACTCTTTCTATATGTGCG
The DNA here is from genome assembly GCA_955831195.1 of Pilophorus perplexus. Lineage (NCBI taxonomy): Eukaryota > Metazoa > Arthropoda > Insecta > Hemiptera > Miridae > Pilophorus > Pilophorus perplexus. Next base: position 19,462,285 of record OY037013.1, read on the forward strand.
TACATTAATGAAAATGTGAAAAGGGATCATTACCGGTGTCTAGAAACATCGGGCGGGCGTGGGGGGGTATAAGGGAAAAGTGCCGGGCTTTAATGGACAAAAGGTACTTTTGAAGGATGCCAGGAGAACGAATGAGGAGTCGTTTTTCGGGTAATATTGGACGTATAATTGATTTTTTGGTCCAATTACTGTACAATAAATCTTAGAATCTTACAGATAAGTTAAGAAATTGAGTTTAAGACATCTTAAAATTTTAAAAAGCTTACATATCTTTGGTTTATTATTCTTGGAATCATACACCTATGTTTTCGCGTATGACGAAGGTCGACGACTCCGATCGGCCTCAAAATTTGACATTACCCGTTTCAAGAGGTTTATATTCCAAAACCAAAATGTCCGTCCGCCGTACATACGCCGTCCGCCGTACATACGCCGTCCGCCGTCCGGGCCGTTTTGGGCAGTAGGAATTTTTTTTAATCTGAAATTTTGACAAAATATTCGGTTTACCATCTGGTTGTGCCCGCAAGGTTTTCATGTTGTCATGAATATGTTTTTGGGCAATGTATTTTCGTATCCAGTTTTTCTAGCTACATTTAGCTGATACCGTGTAGATGATTTTGTAGGTGATACCGAACTCCAAATTGCTTATTGGTTATGTTCATGTCATGAACAACTAGGCAACTCACATAATACCCAGTCCAACTTATCCCTGTTGAGAGTCAACAATTAGGTACTTATGGTGATCACCAGAAGTAATTGTTGACTCTCGAGGTTCCAAAATTTGGAATACCCCACTGCAATTTTATTTTGGTGTGAACCTACGCACTTGCTAGGAGACGTATGAAGTTTCTAGTGACGGAAATCATAGAAGGGAGTCCAATACCATTAACCAAAATACCATTCGTTACTGTTCACCATATATATATGGTGAACAGTGGTCATATATGACCACTATAGTGACCACTCTTACTTCTTGCTGAACTAGTGAAAGACTTTTTCACCCCAGCTTGGAACATGGGTTTGGAGAAGATGTCACCGAGCCACGTTTGGAGAAGATGTCAAAGAGCCACTTTGGCGTTGGTTGGTAGGGGTACGATTTCCACTACCAACTGCCAGATGCCCTATTCATAGAGCACCCAAATTTCCCACTAGATTCCAAATTACCACCTTCTCATCCACTGTAAACTAGGTACTCGTGTGTTGCCTGTCAGGTAGTGAATGGTACTGCCAGAAAACGACATGGTACTCGATTCCCAAGGCACAACCCTGCCGAATTTTCAGTGCCGATGAATCCAACTGTGCGAGGAGATTGAACCGAAAATCTGGCGAATCAACATTTTTACTTGATTGCCAAAAGGGGGGGTTCAACCCCTTTTCAACCGAAATGAAGGAGACTGGAGGATAACACGATATTCACCCTATTGGTTTTCCTAGGTTTTATATCGCAGGAAAAACCTTGTGGACCGAACAAAGCTAAGGAGATGGAGCAAAGTATATGACTGGTGGCTAGACGGACGGGAAACCAGAACCCCTTCATTTCATGTTGAGGGGGGCAACTGCTTTCTGGGCGGGGGCGGTCTAGCCGTATCGACCCCTTATGGAGACCGTCGGCGGGGACGAGGGGGTAAACCGCCCTTAGTTGGGCCGGTCAATGAACCTGTGGCCCTCTGCGGAGTCCACCACGACCTACCCATCATTAATTAAGTAACATGACCCCCCCCCCCCCCCCCACCAACACTTTATCTACCTTTGGTAGGTACACGCATTAGGTAGTCTCTTACAATAAAAAAGTCGAAATTAATGACCGGATCGCGTGGCCCAAAAGTCGACACCTTCTTGTCGAGGACTGTTCTTGTCCGGAAAGGGAGCAAGGAGGAAAAATGTACAACTAATTACAACTTACTCTCGTGGTTGTATGTTTCTATTTTTAAAATTTGTGGACATTAAAAATGCTTGTCAATCAGAATTCACAAGAGTCCTCCAACAAATCGCGATAATAAATTTTACACAAGGGTTTATTATTCTTTGATATAGGTTACTTCGGCAGAAATTTAATTCTGTGTCAATGGAAAAATTAAAAAAAAATTTTTTGGATTTTTATTTTTCAATTTTGGGGGGGGGGGGGGGGGGGAATTTTTTTGGGCGCTTGAGGGCGCCTGCTTTTGGCTTAACAAATACCTATATCTCCCAACATTAAATGGAGGAAATTTTCCTCGTTTTTATCATCTCTCAGGACGTGAAACACTCTGGATTAAGGTATAAAATTTGTATTCGAAACACGACAGTCCAGCATGAGTATTTCACAGTCAGTATTTTCGCGGTTGTCTAACTGGAGACTTTACCCGTATGGCTCATAACCTTCTCCAACCGATCTATCACGATTCGGTTTTAGACTATGAATCAGAGGAAGAGCGCTGTTTGTAGATAAAAACGAGGTGACTCAGCAGACGCAGATTACTGTCGGTCGTCTCGAGTCGTTCCAGGGACTCCAAGTGAGTCAACATACCTTCGAGAAAACCTCATTGTGTGGGGGACAGGTGACATTTTAGACGAAGAGAATTTTCCAGGAGTGAGCTACGCATCATCAATGCTATCACCTCAAACTTGGTGAGGGAAACCACCCAAGGAGTTTACAAGCATTGGCGGATCCTCTTATATTGGCTGGGTAATCGCTGGCCATGCACCCCTTCCTCCCTCCGCATTCACAAATCTGGAAGACGAAGACCATTAAGTACCAAACATTAAAACATTAAACATTAAGTTCAAAAACGTGGTTAACTTAAATAAAGGGTGTAAATGTAAATTTTTCGGGAGATCGGAACACTGCGGGTAACACTTTGGGGGAGACCCCCAGTCCGGAAGCCTTCTGGCTTATTGTACACTCCTGAGTGTCCGTTTTTGACTCTGTGGCGATGTGGGCGCCACTCTTCTGAGTAAACCCGCTCGCCCATCCCCCTCGTTCGCTCCATGTCCACAGGGAGCGCCACTTCCAACAGCCCCTAATTCTCTTGGAAACAAGACAGCAGGGAATTACTTGGAACCCCCATCGTGCCTTCAATAAAGATTTCTCATTTCAGTATTTTTATCTTATTGATCTGAATCAACTAGAATTTTTAGAGGACAACATCCCCTCTTGAACGAGACCAAGAACGTGGAAACCCATTGATTAGGTTTTTTTTTTTACGCCAGATCGGCTTGGATTTCAGTCATGCGATCTCTAGCAGGCCAATAGTAATGACCTTCGATGGAAAGGATTTTTTTTCCATGTCCAAGGAGCGTCGTACATCCTCCCTGCTGGGAGAGTTGGTCGGCAGCCTCGTTACCATTTATGCCGCAATGTGAAGGAAGCCAGTGGAGAGTCAAATGGGCACCTCTCTGCAGCAAAGCATCTACTTTCCTTCTACAGCTGCGAATCATCATGCTATCTCTGCTGGAAGAAGAAACAACTACTGCCATAGTAGCAGCCTGGGAATCCACAAACAGCACGATTCTTGCTTCTTCTTCCAGTTTCGCGAGCCTACGTGTCCTAAGAATGGTAATTTTGGTAAGACACTATATCCAAAATCACGCAACCAATTTTGGTTGGTTTGTGATTGGCTAGGTTGGATTACCCTGGGTCCAAGCTCAACGTGTGAAGGATTCCCCCGCTGCACAGCCACTGAGTGTGGAGGCACAGGGGCGCGTAGTGTGCTCTCAATGGAGATGTCCAGAGCACACTTTCTGCCCTGGCCTGAGAGCCACTGATTCCTTTGACCTTTTCATCTCTGTAGCAGCACCAGAGGGTCCTGGAGACGGGTGCTTAGAAGGTCCTGGGTTCCCCGGGTTCAAGCCCACTCCTGTGAGATCAGACCAGGGGTTCCCTGGGCCTCAATAGTGTGATCGGACATTACAGTGATGATCAGTGATGAGTTGCAATACTATCCCGGGAGGGGGGGGGGGGGATGCGACAGGACCTACCTTCGTGGCTGTTAGTCAGGCGCGCAGGGAGGAGCGCCCTCCGTGTCCCGCATGTGGATTCCTATTCTTTGCCCTTAAATGTTACGACACCGGGGAACTAACATATTATGTTCCCTGGTGTCGTAACATGACATGTTAAACCCTTACATTGTAAGGGCAAAGAATATATTATAGGGATCTCCTTGAACTAATTGGAACCTACTAAGAAACAGTTACGGATTCCATCACACGGAAATGAAAAAGGGTCTGAATGAGACAATTCCGTTCCTCTACCGAACTTCCCATCTGCCGTCCGACGACAGCCAAAAACCTCCCCTGACGTCGCCATTACTCATAATTAGCCAGCTGTTTCCCTGCGAAAATGTCTACCGCTCAACCTTCGACAAAGAAAAAGGCAAAACCGTCAGGAGAAGATCCACATGGCCTCATTAATCCCCCGCGAATCACGTGGTAATAAAAAGAAGGTCAAACTGGCCGCAAGTTGGCCCACCAAGTCGATTCGCCAGTCCCCGAAGTGTCGGTTGCGAAAACGACAATTTCATCACTTCCTTGCAGTTTTTTTTTTTTTTTTTTTTAAATCTTTTTTTCTTTTTTCGGGGCGGTTCCCAGGTCATACCCGTCTGAAGAAGATTCGCCACAGCTGGAAATTACCTAACTTAGTGATCCTTATGTCAACCAGAAATTGTAAATGGTGGCATTGATCAATCCGACAAGTAATCAAATGAATGGACGAATTGCTTTATAGCTATGAAGGGCTGTAGTTTAAAGGGGACGCACATTTCCAAAATTTGTGTCAAGGAAGAAGTTCATACGCTTCACATTGAATGTGAACTTCTTCCCTGGTTTTTACATTTTCCAAGGTCTATTCCACTTCAAACACAGCAGGGCGTCGAGTAAGTTGTCGTTTTCGACGAACTTCAGTAGGTACACAGAATCATTTTATGGATTTTTTCAAGTACATCCAGTCGACAGGGCTCAATAATCAGAGCAGAATCTATAAATAGGTTCTTTACAAACGGCAGACTCCTTCCAGACAGAAGGTCCTTTTCGCTCGAATTGTCAGGAAACTTGACTTGCAAGAAGCTTTTCAGAGCCGTCATCAAATTGGCACTTGGTTCAGGGTGAGGAGGTTTTGCTCCTGGAACGTCTTCCTCTGTCAAGTGAATTTCACAAAATGCAAAATGGCACTCGCTGGGCCAGTTGGGAATCAGGAGGTAAAAGAATAATGCCATACTTTGACTCTGTGGTTTCATGTTCCCATCGGCCTTCTCCACCAATTTCTTATATTGTGAAGTGATGGTTTCTTGTAGATAGTAGGAGGTCTTCCCGGAGCACGTCTCTCACATACCACGGGGCACCTGTTATAGTATCAGAGGCTTGATTTTTTTGTTTATTAGCTTATCAACTTCAAAGGGTTATATAAGCGTGATTTTTTTAAATATTAAAAGCGTTCTTTTTTCTCCTCATAATATGGTGTCCTTTTTTCTCCTTTGATTTCCTTGTCCTTGTATTTGGATGTCCTTTATTCCCAAAAGTCGACATGGCAACCCTATCTGCAGGGCTCACCCCTCTCTGGGTTCTGACTCGTAGAGTGGGTTGAGTCTCTCTGTATTTTGGTTTATTATTCTTGGATACACACCTATGTTTTCGCGACGAGGGTCGACGACTCCGATCGGCCTCAAAATTTGACATTATCCGTTTCAAGAGGTCTACATTCTAAATCCGAAATGTCCGTCCGCCGTCCGGGCCATTTTGGGCAGTAGGAATTTTTTTTTTTTAAATCTGAAATTTTTACAAAATCGAGGGTCAAACAGCAACACCACGGACTGTCATTTTTGGCCAAAATGATTTGAGGATACCATTAGAAGCGTATTCTCCCGGCGGATCAGGTAAAAATATAAGTTGGGATAATTTCTCAATAGATAGCGCAGAAATCACAAAAACGTCAAACCAGAACTTGATGCAACACCACGGACTGTCTTCATTTTCAATGAGACTCTTTTGGCTCTCCTGAAAAGTAGCTAAAAACGCAGTACGTGGTGTTGCTGTTGGACCCTCGAAATACTTGGTTTACCATCTAGTTGTGCCCGCAAGGTTTTCAGTCCGATCGCCCAAACCCGTGGGGCGCTATGGGGCTAAAATGCGGCTACGGGAGGTTTTTTAAAGCTTTTGGCTATGGGATCGAGTTAGGTGTCGTTTTCGAAGTATTTTTGGACGCAGAATCCATTTTTGGGGGTCCCAGAACGATCCGATTTCACTTTGGCGATCTATAGGGCTTTCATGGGGCTAAAAATGGGATTTTTGAAGGATCCCAGGAGGTTAAATATTTTTCGAGCAAAAAATAAAGAATTTTCGAAAAAAAATTTTGTTGGAAAAAAATCCAAAAAAAATTTTTTTCCACAATTTTTTCCATTAACACAGAAATAATTTTTGCACAAGTAATCTATATCAAAGAATATTATTCTTTGATATAGGTTTATTGTTAATAAACCCTTGTGTAAAATTTGCAGCGTTTTTATATTTTCAATGATGATGACCTATCATTTTGAATTATTTCAGCACTTTCTGTAATATTATTGAAAATATTGCAAATTTGAGAAGATTTACCGATTGTAAAATTTTTACTATTTATTATCATTGTAGTATAGTGACGTTTGAGTTGTAATCAAAGAGGTTTGGGGGATGTTTTTGGTTGCAGAGCTTCACTGGAACAGAACGCCACTCGATTTTTTTTTTTTTCGTCCCCGTTTTGCTCTCGAATGAGAGTGATGCAAGAAAGCTCTTTTTTTTCCTTCTTGAAATGGAAATGCGATTAACTCGAGACCGAAATGCTAAATGACTCATCAGCGTGGTTACGACACTTGTGCCACTCTCTTGTGTCCGTGTGAGGGCGTCCGTGTCGTGGGTGAGCGTCCGTGTGAAGGTATTGCAATCTTAGTGCTGTAACTTGTTGTTAGTTTATCTGCCTTTGTTTGCGAATTCTCTTTTATCACAAGCCTTTGTGTTTCCTCTAAATGAGCGTTGAATGATATAAAAAAGGAAAACGGGGAGGAAAAAACGAATGGAAGTGTTTTACGTGAAAATATACCGTTAATATACACGCTAGACTTTTTGGGACCTACGTGGACTTTATTTCAAGTCTCTTCAAGTAGATCGGGCGATGTGTGTGGTGCAATATTTCACTATCTTTACTGGGTGGCCACGTAGCTTGCAAAACCGGTATGTACATAGCTTGTCAGGTCCTCTCGAAAGCCTTTTAAGTTCTACTTAAAACGACGTACCGATCACGACGTTTCAAGCGCTTTTTTTTTTTTTTTTAATTTTTTTATATTTTCAAGTGTCAGTCGAGGAAAATTGTGGAAACTGTAAACTCGGGTTGAGGAAAACGTGGAAAAGTGGGATTCGTAGGGGAGCAGACAGCAGACGGGTGATGGGGGCAAAGGCCGATGTCAGAGTCACACCCACTGCAGCTGTCTGGCCCGCCTACGGGGAAGGGGGGGGGGGAGCACAGGGACGACCGGCGAGGGGAGCGCGGCTCTGGGGATCGTTAGAAAAGTCACCCGACGTCTGGGAGGTAGAGGCGGCGGATCCGTTCGAATTGTGTCGAAGAGAGGAATGCAACCTGGAAAAGGTGAAGAAAAGTGATTTTACTGCGGAGTAAGTGCTATGTTTTGAGGGGGGGGGGGGGGACAGAGACAGAAGGCGCTTGATTTCAGCGGAGACTGAGCCCGATGCCGAGGAATTTCCAATAGTGTTTCTGACGGTAGTTTTTGTGCCTCACCGAGGTGAACAGAGAGCAGGTTAGTGCGGACTCCAAACTTCGAAGGACCGAAGGACAGACAGACAGACCAAAAGGACACAGTTTTCACACGGCTTTTTGAGACTGGTCTTCGTAATACGTGAACAGACAAATTTTGTTTTTGTTCACGAATTCACAACACGTATTCCGCTGTAGCTTGTTGGGGAAAGCAAGAAACGTTCTCAGCCAATTTCATCAAAATCGGTTGAATTTTTCAAGGGCACCCGTGAACCCCCCAGGGTCGAAAAATTGAAAATTTTTTTTGTTTTGGTTTCTACAATAAATTTGGCGTCAAATGAGCCATAAAACGTTAACTTACCTTATCTAAAAACCGTTCAAATAAATCGTCAAAGTTGAGTCCAGCCGCTTCCATCTTCCAGCCTTTCGTCGCCGGAAGCACCGCATGAATTGGCATAACAAGTCGGTTTAGTCCTTGATATTTATGTCATAACAAGTCGATATAGTCCTTGATATTTATGATATCATAAATATCTTCAGTGTAATGATCGTCATACTCCTCCAACCCTGAGAGTTCTTCTCTGAGGACGAATTTCTCGAAGAGGTGGAACTTGTTGACATGGGGCTTTCTTCATGTGGGTCACATTTCGGTGTTCGCAAATGAGGAGGGATCCTCTTGACTTGTTTGAAAACTTTGCTAGATCGAGGCATTTCCAAAACCGGCAAAAAAAAAACTGGGCCACGCGAACGACAAAACTTCACATGAAAATAATTACAGCGAAAATACGGAGAATGTTATCAAATGTGTCTATTTTTTTCTTTTCATTCCTATCAAAAATGTTCTCTTCTTGTGGATGTTGTAGTAAAATTTATTTGTCTCAAAAATATTCTAACGGAGACCACAAATTCGACATGAGAGAAAATAGAGTGAAAACACTCACAAATCAAGCGAGCGAAGAGATGAGTCAGGCGCGCGGAGCGAAGGCGGGGTTCAGTTTTAGTAGGGATGTGCGATACTTATCGATATGGGTAAAGTATCGGGTATTTCCTTTCGATACCGGGTACTTTTGGTATCGAATCCTGCCATTCGATACTACTACTGGTATCGATTATTTTTCCAGTATCGGAAAAAATACCCAAATGGAAACAGATGTACCTACTTAAAACTAAAATAACTTTACTTGAATCGTTTATTTATAAATTTATAGGAACTTGAATCTCAGGGGAGCTCTCTACCAATAAATTATATAGGAACACTCACACACATGAGTTATGTGACAACGTCTCGTCTGAGTCTGATGTTGTACATAATATGTATCAATACATTTTGAAGTGATGATATTATCATGTATTGATACATTATCACATCGACATTTTTGATAAAAAAGTATCAACAAGTATTGGATCGATATTTTTCAAAAAGTATCGATACTTTTATGAATCGGTCCTTTTGGATACTTTTAAAAATGCATTGGACTAAACTAAAATATTATAACCATGGTTTAATTTTTTTTTCTATAAACATTATAAGCAGGGAGTTTTTACTGACGATAGCGACGCTAGACTCAGGCGGTGTTCTCAGATTGCTCATTTTCATTTGTCACAATCGACCTCGTGGATGATTAGGTAAATAATTTTCGACCAAACTTATTACTGAATTTTGAGAAAAGGAACATTCTCGGTTGTCACCAAAATATGTTGACAAATTGTGTTTTCTGAGAGGCACAGACGACGAATGGTGGTAGAATTATATTTTGTATACAATATTTTCTTTATTAAATGAATATAATATCATTCTTCTTCTTCTGACTCTTTGAAGTAACAATAATGATGATAATAATAATAATAAATAATAATAATGATAATCCAGGATTCGATTTTCAAACTGCCCCTATTCAATACAGAAATTTTCTTTTCTCTTAATAAAAGTACCCATATGATCCAATACTTGTAGGTATCGAATACTTGCTTCCGATACTTCAATAGTATTGCATACTTTTTTCGATACTAGTATCGGGTACTGGTATCGGGTATTGTATAGTATCGCACATCCCTAAGTTTTAGTAAAACTCGATTTCCTCAAAAACACTTTTTTCTACCTTCAAAATGATTTTTCTCGGGCCTGGATGAATCGATCTTATCGATTTTTTTTTTGGTGTGTCCGTCATGGTTTCGACCTCACCTATATCAGAGGAAAACTTCGGGATGCATTTCGTGACCCATCTATAGACAACAACCTGCGGAGAGATTATCAAGTGCGTTCTTATCAACTTTGATAATTTTCTGCGGTGTCCCTAATAAGTTGCCGCGATTTTCTTCTGATAGAATTGATCAGTGTTATTTACTTTGTGAAACGTGAAAATTTGAGATCGATTGAATGAAAAATGCCGACGGAAAGTGATAATGTACTGAGAAACCAACCGCCAACTTCGGTGATTTTTTGCGGGCATGTCACGAGAGAAACCATAAATCCGACTGATTGTTAATGTACTGCGAAAATTTCATAAATTTTGAGCGACAATTGTGGTTAGCAGGACCGTTTATCTGTGTGCACTGCAGCGCGCACGTGGGGGGTTCAAAAGTTTTTTATTATCACCTCTAGCTTCTTTGAGCTATTCAGAGGTTTTAAGGAGTAATTTAAAACGCTGCAACTTTTACACAAGGGTTTATTATTCATTGATATAGGTTACTTGTGAAACAATTTAATTCTGTCAATGAAAAAATTTTGGAAAAAAGATTTTTTATTTTCAAAAATTCTTTTATTTTTTACTCGAAAAATATTTAATCTCCTGGGATCCTTCAAAAATCCCATTTTTAGCCCCATGAAAGCCCTATAGATAGCCAAAGTGAAATCGGATCGTTCCGGGACCCCCAAAAATAGATTCTACATCCATAATAGGTACTTCGAAACCGACACCTAACTCGATCCCATAGCTAATAGCCTTTAAAAAAAACCTCCCAGAGCCCCATTTTAGCCCCATAGCGCCCCACGGGTTTGGGCGATCGGACTGAAAATCTTGCGTGCACAGGTGAACCAAGTATTTTGTCAAAATTCAAGATTCAAAATTTCAGATTAAAAAAAAATCCTACTGCCCAAAACGGTCCGGACGGCGGACGGACATTTCGGATTTAGAGTGTAGACCTCTTGAAACGGATAATGTCAAATTTTGAGGGCGATCCGAGTCGTCGACCTCCGTCGCGATAGGTGTATTATTCCAAGAATAATTAGTGGTATAGATAATAAACCAAAAGTTAATTTTATAAGAGATGAGGAGCTCCTTGAACGAGTTCTTTTGACATTTATATGTCTTGACTCTGGCACATAAACTCGGAAAGCGTCACGAAATTATTGTAAGGGGAAAAAAAAGAAATTTTCACAATCATGTTGACATTTTCACGTACACGTAGGTTCGCTTCCATACCGGTAATCAATTTTTGAATGGTAACGCTCGAATCGGAAAACTTTTGAAAATTATGCTCCGTTAAAATGTACGAATTTCACTGGGAAAAGGTGACCGGAGAGAGTTCAGTTTTGGCAGGAGCACTGGTTGCCTCCTTGGGCAGAAAGCGGCAGCGCAGCAGCACTGCTCTCGTCGGGCCAGCGAGTGTTGGACAGAATAACCTCGCGTGTTACCTCGCGGTCATTCACGTCGTGTCGTTTCGAGTTTCTCGTTCCGTTTTCCGTTCGTTTTTCGTGTATTTGTACAGTTTTTCTATAATTTGAAAAATTCGTTGACTATTGTTTTCCGTTGCCGTGTAACATGTCCATGTGAGTGAATCTAGTGACTCAGATGAATTTGAACCCCTGGGCCATCACAATTACTATGTTACAATCATTTTGCCATTTTCATGTCTTGACTCTCGCACATAAATTGCAGAGTGCGTGAATTTCGAGACGCGTCTCACTGAGTTGCGGACTTGTATACAATGCGTATACGCAAGCAGATGTATCATTTTTTAATTGTTTTCCCCCGGAAAGGTTCTATTTCAAAAGTAAAGAAAACGGGTGAACATCGTTTAAAAGCTGCCGCCATTATTACATAATTATTATTATTATTTAATAATATAATTACTTAAAAAATTATAATTACCTAATGATAATTTAAATTTAAATAAATACAATAATAATTGTTATTATTAATAAAGAATTATTCCTGTTAATATTTTATTTCCCCTACCTATAAATTGTATAGGTGGAGAAAATTAAATATTAAATAATATTCAGTGCTAACCCGGAGGTGCACCATCTAACCAGGGGAAAGCTGAAGAGCTCAGCATCATCAGATAGATTCTATGGATGGGTTAGTTACTGTTGGTGAAAGAGGCCTTTATGGGGGGGGGGGGGAATTTGATTTAGACATGGAAGTGTCTTATCGCGGGAACATGAGTCTTATATTCACCGACCGACCTTTTATTGACCTCCTGTAGCCTTTATGAGCTTTTCTAATGTTGTGGTTGTTATGGGATGTTATAACATTCCTATAGGAATGTTTTGGTTGTTACGGGAAGGAAAAGTACTGGCTTTATTGAAATTTCATTCCCCATAAAAGCTTTTTTTTTTCAAATTTTTAATTAGAAAAAAAGAGCAACCTGTAGGCCTACAACCCCTGACAATTTGTAGTCTTACCACGAAACCACCACTAAAGTAAAGATGATGGCTATCATCGGAGGGATAAGATTAGATCTAAACTATGCTAATTGGACGAGAAGAAGGTCGCCTTTTGCGATGACGCTGCCCTGAATCGGCCACCACCGCCGCCGGTTACCTGCCGCAACCCGCAAAGCACCGGCGGGCGGCTCCGTCAAGACCTCGGACAAAACCAGACCTCCAGAAAAGAGGGGCGGCTCTCAAGGAGGACCGGGTTGACCCAGACGTCGGTCGCTCAGCCCTGAGGGGACGACCCCCGCCGGCATCCTCCGACCGCGGTCGTGTTGCGCAACCGGCGGCCTCGCTGGATCCGCCTCTGGCTTGTCGCGGAGCCTCGTCTGGGTTGCAAAAATGACAGGGGGAGATACATCCGCCTTCCTCTCCCACGATCGGGTTGAGGCGAAACCCCCCACCGTCAAATCGGCAATTTGGTAACACCTCGACCACCTACCAGATGATTATAGCAATACCGTCCATCAGCGAAGTGATCCATCTCCATTCAGTTGGAATCCTGAATTATGTACTGAGGGAGTCTCGTGAATACCATCCCAATGATTATCTCAATTACCAGAACGATGGCAACTGCTTTTAATTTTTTGCTAATCGCAGATTAACCAACGATTAGCAAATAATCATTATGATTGTGACTTGAAAGTACACCACTCCGAAAAAGAGCTTTGGTTTGATATAGCACCCTTTTGTTCCATGCCAGGAGTCATCATTGTGTTCTACCCTCGGGATTTTTTTCCATCATCCGCTGCTCTTCAAAGTTATTGATTCCGTCAAAGCAAAGTCTGCAGATCTGTTGATTAGCGAAATTGGCAAATAGCGACCGATGAGGGGTGTACGTTATGTGTCGGGATGGGGGGGGGGGGGGGGTGAATGAAAGCCGGCGAGGGGTGGGCCGTTAGAAGGGGAAATTCCACTGAAGGGGGGGGGGGGGGGGGAGGCCGTGAGGGGGTTTGGAAATCCCTATGGGGTGCGGTGGTCGAGGGGGTGTGGAAGATCCGTCTAGCCGCTTGGGGGGTGAGGAACGAGTTGCTCCGCTCAATATCAGCGTCTGGCTTCCAAACGGGCCGCAAGTTGGGGCAAAAGCACAACTCCGAACCCTTCAGCCTGTAAAAATCGCTCACGAGAACGTCACCTGCAACGAAGAGCGGACGGTGTAACGTGGAGGGAACGCCAATAGATAGCGTAAAAGCGTTTTGAAAATCATCACCCAATCTCTGGATGTACCTGCGTTTCACAAGTGCTCTGCATCTAAGGGCGTTAAGTTAACGCAGTTAACGTTAAACTCTCTTTAATCGGGTGGTCTTGTTGTTCAGCGTTAAATTCCCGGTAAAGTAGGTTTGAACACGTGGCCTCATCATAACGCAGCTCCAAGCCCACGTGTGGCGCTACCAGATTACCTACAGGTTACTAGTGATGGGCATCGATTACTTAATCGACATAATCGATTAACTGTCCAAATAGTCGATAATTTGTTGGATAATTAATCGGTTGATCGATTAGTTTAGAAAGATTATTTAACTTATTCAGGCCCGGTTTCCCCAACAAGTCGCGCTTAATTTAAGAATAGATTAAATCAGTAACCGGCGATTTAAGCAAGAATCGGGTTTCACCGAGACCCGCTTAGCACAAGGGCCGTTTAAAATCGCCTAAGCTGAGAATAAAGTTGAATTAGAGTGTACAAATCAAGTTGGTAGTACTGCAAACTCATTTTGGCCAAAACGTACTTACGCGGTGTTGCCAATTAGCCGACAATATTATGTTCTTCTGGCTGCGAGATTTGGGGCACAGCATGTAATACCTAATTCCACACAACAGATTCAACGACAACAGAACAAGATCGTCCAATCCATCGTAAGTCTTGGGGACAAGTAAGGCAATGTGATCACCTGAAGGTGGTCCTCGAAGTAGTCGTCCTGTCGATGGTGTGTATGCAAAAGCGCCTGGGTCCAGTTGGCCAAAGGGTGGGGGCTGCGAGCCCAAATGTAGTTGTGGGCGTATCCATAGAGTGCCTCGGAAGGCTGGACGTACCAGTTGAGCGTGCTGGTAGCTGAAAACAAGCACTGAAGGCTTCGGATGGCGATGCTTTGGAAGTCCTTGAGACGACTCAAGGACACGAAATCCAGGGGTTGAACGTTCCAAACGCACGGTGGTTAGCTGTAGAGGCGGGCAGAGATACTTGGGCAAGGACAAGCATACGATCACTATGACAGACTCTTTGCAAGCGGGACGGTGGATTAGCCGCCTGCTTACACTAGTATACAAGAGACCATCACAACACAGTACTGTGTTAGGTGCCTACTTAGGTACACGAAACTTCACGACATCAATCCATGCTTCGCGGCAATTGCAGATCCACCAGGTTTTGCCGCAAGGCTCGAAAGAAGACACAGATGTCTGAGATTTCAGACATACTCCCACTTCCCTTAAAACAACCAAAACATTCCATTCAGGCACAACATTCGAAAAGCTCTCAGAAGCTAGAGGAGATCAGTTCAAAAGTGTTGTAAAAACCTTTGCAAATTAGGCTTTATTAGTCACAATAAACGTGAAATGTAAGTCAAAAGTTTGTTATTGTCTCCTCTTGCTTCGATGAGCTCTTCGTATGGGCTGTTCTGTTAGTTTGATTGGGATGGGATGTCTTGGAGTTGTGAGGAGTGAGAGTAGTGACACAATTATGTCTGAGATGTCTTCTTTTGAGTCTTGTCGCAAAACCTGGTGGATCTGTGATTGCCGCGACGCATGGATGGAGATGGAGATCAAAGTCAAAAGTTTTTTATTTTCTCCACTAGCTTCGATGAGCTTTTTGGATGGGTTGTTCTGTTAGTTTGATTGGGATGGGATGTCTGCGTTGTTATGAGCAGTGAGAGTAGTGATACGATTATGTCTGAGATGTCTTCTTTTGAGTCTTGTCGCAAAACCTGGTGGAGCTGTGATTGCCGCGACGCATGGATTCATGTTTCCTTCGGCCTTCTCCACCAGTTATGTGTATTGTGTAGTGATGGTCTCTTGAATTGTGGATAATTGTAGGTCTTCCCGGAGCACGTCGTTTCTCACGTACCACGGGGCACCTGTTATGGAACGGATGATCTTGTTTTGTTGTCGCTGAATCTGTTGTGTGGAAGTGTAGCAGGCTGTACCCCAGATCTCGCAGCCATAAGTCCATATAGGTCTTATGAGAGCTGAGTAAAGGAGCTTCTTGTTCTCCAAACTCAGCTTGGATCTCCAATTCAGCATTGGCCAGCATAGGAATGTCCTCTTTTTCATAGCCTCTCTGACGTTCTTGATGTGGTACTTCCAAGTTAGTCTACGGTTTAGGGTCAAACCTAGATACCGAACTTGACTTTTCCTTGGAAGTAAACCACCACAGAGACTGACGTTGCAGACTGTTCCCGGCCTTAGCGTGAAGGTGATGAGCGAGGACTTGGTTGGATTGACCTTCACCTTCCATTTGTTGAGCCACTCTTCAGCTTTAGCCAAGTGTCTCTTCAGGTGCCATCTTGCCTCCATGACGGTGTCTCCTGAAGCGAGTATTCCTGTGTCGTCTGCAAACTGGGCCAGAAGCGTGTCACACGTAGGTATCAGGGAAGTCATGGCAGTAGGCGTTGTAGAGAAGCGGGCTGAGAGGCGATCCTTGTGGAACTCCCGCGCTGATTGTCTTGAACGACGAATATTCCTCGCCGATTTTCACCCTAAACGTTCTTCCACTCAAGAATGACTTGAGGAAGAGGAACAGGGAATTCGGGAGGAATGTTCGGAATCAGATCAATTAAAATTTTGTCTTGAAATTCTGGAAAATCGAAAATTCAGCCTGAATCGGAACCGCTCTGCATATTAAATTTTGTCGTCCACTTCCTCGTTGTTCTCCATAAAGGAGCTGCCCTCAGAAACAATGTCGATGATATGGCATCGCGGTGCCACTATCTCCTCCTTCTTGACGTGAAGCACTTAGTTCAAGGAGCGGTTCCACGCTACGAGATCTCATTGCCGAGTCATCTGCCTTTCCGCCGCTCAACAACGAAGCCGATTATCTCACCATCACCTGGTGATTCCCCATTTCCTGGTAATCCCCCCCCCCCCTCCACCGCAAGCCGTCATTCCCCTCAACAGTCGGGCCCGCTAAACCGTCTTTATCTACCTTTTGAGAACTCTCAAATGGTGCGGTAGGTGGGAGGGGGGATTTCAACCATCTCGTAACCCCCCTCACCATCACACGTCATCGCCGAACGGAGGCAGATCAGACGGTCAACAAACTTGTTGGTTCTCACCGGAGTGGAAATTTAATGATTTCCGTTTAATGATCATGAGAAATGCGAGGGTTTCCGAACCCGCTCTAATTGACCCCCCACCACCACCCGCCGCTTTTGACCTCCCCATCAACATCAATCGCCCAAACGTAACACACCCTCCTCCATAGCATGACATGAGGAAAAACACTCAAAAAGCAAACATAAAAGTAAAATTAATGGCAGTTGGACCTCTTTGACGAATTCAACGTTCAAATTGTTCCTGCAAGTGGAATCAATAAAATATGGAAATATTTACTCTAAAATATAAACATTAAACAGCGAAATGTCCACTTATCTGCCACGTCCGAACCCCTTGGTAGTCAACTTTGCTTGAACACAGTGATTCACACATGAAAGCAGCTACCCGGATTGTAGAGGTTTTTTTATTGCAGGATATGAAAAAAATTGGTGCGCAGATTTTTGGTTTATTATTCTTGGAATAATACTCCTAATGTTTTCAAAATTTTACATTATCCGTTTCAAGAGGTCTAGATTCCAACCGAAATGTCCGTCCGCCGTCCGGGCCGTTTTGGGCAGTAGGAATTTTTTTTAAATCTTAAATTTTGACAAAATACTCGGTTTACCATCTAGTTGTGCCCGCTAGGTTTTCAGCCCGATCGCCCAAACCCGTGGGGCGCTATGGGGCTAAAATGCGGCTACGGGAGGTTTTTTTAAAGCTTTTGGCTATGGGATCGAGTTAGGTGTCGTTTTCGAAGTATTTTTGGACGCCGAATCCATTTTTGGGGATCCCGGAACGATCCGATTTCACTGATGCGATCTATAGGGCTTTCATGGGGCTAAAAATGGGATTTTGAAGGATCCCAGGAGGTTAAACATTTTTCGAGTTAAAAATGAAGAATTTTTGAAAAAAAAATTTTTGAAACAAAACATCCAAAAAACAAATTTTTTTTTTTAAACATGAAAATTCAAAAAAAAAATTTTCATTAACAGAATTAAATTTCTGCACAAGTAACCTTTAATATAGGTTACTTGTGCAGAAATTTTACACAAGGGTTTATTATTCTTTGATATTATCAAAGAATAATAAACCCTTGTGTAAAATTTGCAGCGTTTTTTCAGAGGCAAACAAAGCGAGCGGGAGAGTAAAATGACATTTTCCTTGTCCGGAGGTTTCTGTCTTTAATCTGCCTTTCGTAGGTATGTGTTGTATTTTGGCGGCTTACTCTTCTCCTCCGCGGTTTCTGTACCGTCACATGATGTGAGGTTATAATTCAGGTAATGAAAGAAAACGGCGTTTTTTCATCTGCCGGCTGTAAAACGGTAAGAAATCGAATCTATTTTTTCTGTCTGGTCTCTAGTTCTCGATTTCATCCACTCCAACGATATCGTTAAATTCTTTAATAATGTTAATGACAGTATCAGTACCAGAACGCGAGAAAAGCTTGTGCGAAAGCCCGCACTTGTCTCTCATCTGCCGTTGTTGGTTGCAGTTAGTTTACCGGTTAATTTTCTTCATTTGGGCGTGGGACTCGGTCACCTGAATCTCTGTCATGGGTGTCTTCAATCTACCAAGTTTTCTTCTTTATTTTTAATTAATTAAATAAGTGCCTCACCTGTTCTTCAATTGAAATTCCATCAGCATGGTGGGATATTAATCCCTGAATTTCGGTAGACCTCAATTCCAAGTTCAAACATTCTGAAATCTTGGGATATGTGTTGGCCCTTTCTGGGAAAATTGTCCCATAATTTTGAGCACACATATTATGAGTGCTCAAAAACCTCTAAAATATTAAATACAGGTTAAATTATATTACAGGCTATTATACTCTAATGACTCTCAAGAAGGATTATCTGTGAGCTCCTGTTTTGTTTTTTTTAGGATTTACCACGAGCGTTGAGCCCGCAAGGTTGTCAGGCCGAACTCGCGGGGCTCTGGGGGGGCTAAAAAGGGGCTGTGGAAGCGTTTTTGAAGAGTATTAGCTACGGGGTCGAGTTAAATTGCAGCTACTCGGTCAGCAGACCCAGAAACGCTTAATTAAGCGATACAGGGTCAGCGGACCTTTAAACACAACTAGACGGAGATCCGAGTATCATGAAACGGTTTGATGACAAAATTTAATAGGGCTGATCAAATTTTTCAACATACCTTTGTTGGCGGGGTGACGCGTCACGGGAGGAGGGATTCGACTTGGGGCGTGGGGTGGGGTTAGGAGGAGTTGCAGTTCTCTTGGGATTTTTCTGTGAATCTTACTTTACGCCCAACCAAATTACCTCCGTAAAAACACATTCTGCGTTAAAATTGGTTTTGAAAATTGCCAGTTCACGAAGACGGAATTTCTCTAGTTTCAAAGAGTCACCCAACTAACCTATTCCGAATCCTTGACGGGGCCCATCGCGTAGAACCCGAAATAAGAGACTTTTTGAGGGTCCCCGATCACGTTCTGACGTGAAATTCTCATTTCCATGTTGCTATAATTCATCAATATCAGCCAATGTGTCGCTCGAACGTGCTCCGTTTCGGCTTCTCGCAATCGGAACTAGAAATTCGCCGGCGCCGTCGAGTGATAGAAAGTGCTGATCACCGCAGGGCAACTCCTTTGTGTTCAGACGCCCCAATAACACAGTTTTTCTCGCAACAAAAGAACCCCCCCCCCCTCCCGTCAAAGTCATCACCCTTTGAAGAGCCTCATCGGGGCTGATAAAATGTGGCGAAAGAACAAAAAGTAAGTTGGGGCGAGTTGCGTCAGAACGCAGTCGCATTCCCGGCGGGGCTCAGACGAGAAGCTCAAGTACGAATTTTTATGGTCAGGAGGCCTCCGCTACGAGGTCAGGACTGAGTGAGTGTTCTGGTCGATAGGATGGCTGGCCCAGTGGCCTCACGTTCAAGAAGAGCAGCCCATTAACTTTTGAGCGAGCACAGCCAGCTGAAACAAAAGAACAAAGCACCCAGTGGGTAACCTTTCCGAGGATACGTTTTTCTACAACTAATATCTAAGGATTTATTTTAGTTTAAAAAATTAGGTAATTTCGCCCTCCAACTATTCGTTCATGGCGATTTGGGATGCAAGAACTCCTACCAAATGTTTTATTGTTTTTATAGAAATATTTATTGCACCAAGTTATTTCTTATTAGCAACATATTTATGACATATTTATATTAATTTCTATGTTTGAATGATTTTCATTTTTTATTTCGCGTTATAATGATTTTTCACAGTTTTCCGGAAATTTATTAAAAACCAATTACGGCAGCAATTTCTAATCATTGGCATCATCGTGGTATTCAATGTGGTGGTCAATTTGGCGAGATTATGTTCAATTTTTATGAATTATTTACAACGGTTTTGACTGGGTTTAAATTTTATCAGGTGCCGAGTTTCTTCTGGCTGTGGAAAAGACAGTCTCCTCTTCAAAGCAGCCTTCTTCAAGAGATCGAAAAAAGAGATAAAAAATCAAGCTGCTTTAAATGAAATATAAGATATTATTCAAGTGGTGAAGCGGAAAAGGTGAAAGAACCTGCGGCCTTGACGGAGCCAAGTCACTTTGTTGCTAAGCGGAGCTGCTCGTATCAGTTCTCTGACACGTGGCGTTCAACCCGACCGGGAAAATCTTTAATAATAACGTATGTAGTTCTTGGCGTTCCTCTCGTTCCGATGAAATACCGCTGGAAAACGGTCTTAATTGAAACCCGCCAACGCGGTTGCCCTGAGCTTGTAATTTTTTTGCTTTGTAATTTCGCCCCTCTCAGGCGCTTCAGAAGATCTTACGACGCGATTTTTTGAGTAGAACAATGTTGAAACATCCGAGAAGTGTACTCTGGAAAATAATGAAAATGTACGACAAAATATTATGAAATATTATTCTTGAAACTCTACACAACCGTTGTGTCACAGGTTTGATCCTTATTTATATAACGAATCTAGGTGAAAAAATACATCGAAAACGATACCTCCCAGTTCTAATCCCATCTCAGAAAAGTGTGACGTGACGGCGCACAGTGGGGCAAAGCCGGAAAAAACCCTCAAAAACGAAAATTAGTTTTGCGAACTTTTTCCGATGGTTTATATATGTTGAATAGTTGTAGAATGCATCCCTGTAGCCGTTTTCCTGGAAGAATTTATTTTCAGCTTGGACTGAGGGGTACAATGTGGAGTTTTTTGAGACTTCGAAAATAGGCACTTATAAACTTAAAGTTTGAAGTATTCGTGTGTGTTCATTTTTGAAGATATAAATCTGAAATTTTTTGGGCGTGTTCCTGATATATTAAAGAAAATTAAGAACCTTCAATCCGCTTGAAATACCATGCTCTTCATGGGGGGCTGAATCATTTAGTAATTAATCGTGTTTTAACGAGTAATCTCGGGTTTCTAAGCTTTCAAAAAATGCTCCACCGTGCTCCGCTCTGGCAGGGCAATTTTTCGATTGTAGACACCCTAGGGAAGCTCTTGTAAAAATTTCAGCTGCAATCATTTGCAATTCTGGACGCAGGATTGATTTTAGTGTAAAAAAACATGGCCGATTCAGCCGCTTTCGGCAAGATAAACAAGCTTGATCGAATAAAAGGTGCTTACTCCGTAGCTGGAGGTTTACGGTAGAAAATTTGATCCTTTCACATAAGATGTCATTCCCAGACCATTCATTTAGTCAGTTCAATATCCTAAGTGGTCGCCGCAACAATGCCAGGGCTCATAATTCAATATCGCGAATTATGCCAGGTTTTGCTCAACGGTGCGAATTTGGACCGTTTCGTTGCAGGTAAATTGGCTGATTTTATCAGGATTTGTCATTAACAAATAATGTAGAACGGCTTATCTCAAGCCAGGTTGTTCAAGCAAGTATTTATCATTGTAACAAATCTCTGAATGATTCACAAATAATTAAAAAAATCATTATTATTCAATTTCAGAAAAATTTGGCGAGAAGTTGAATGAAACTAAATTGAACTAGATCCTAATACAAAAATTAAATATAATAATACTAATATAAATAATAATAGAAGCATAAATAATATAATAATACAGATATAAATAAATATAATAAATATAAATAATAATGATGATTTAATTTAATAATTTTAAATAATGTAGAGTAAATAAATTTTAAATAAATAATAAATTTTATTTTCACTAATATTACAAGCAGAGGGTGATTTCATTTGTTGTGTTTTTCTACTACTTTCATTCTCATCATTTTTCTGGCCAATTTTGTATAACAGAAGTCAATTCAACTACCCTGACTAAACAGTAGGTACTATTCTCATTAATTATATATACCTAAGTTATGTACTTAAATTTTTCTCTCAAGAGATTGTGTACAATTATTTGGACCTTGGAGAGTTCTCTCTTCTACTCAGCACCCCAGAAACTAAATTTTAATATTCTACCTTCTACTTTTAGAGCATATTGTGATTGACCCACTACAGGTCAATTGACCCCGGGCTATCCTATATATTATATATATCATATATATATGATATCCTATGAAATTTATTATTTATAATCGATTGGTGACATTGCCAGCTTTGTACCTCATAATTGAGTTGAATTATAGTGAGTCAGTGGG
Source organism: Pilophorus perplexus (assembly GCA_955831195.1). Classification (NCBI taxonomy): domain Eukaryota; kingdom Metazoa; phylum Arthropoda; class Insecta; order Hemiptera; family Miridae; genus Pilophorus; species Pilophorus perplexus. The sequence goes on from OY037013.1 coordinate 19,484,468, forward strand.
TCAATTGACCCATGTGAATTCGGTCAATGTGACCCACTGACTACGTACAATGCGTAGTGAGACTCAAAGACCACGTGTGATTTTTTTCAGATTTTTAAAGGTGTATGTAGAGTTTTTACAGGGTTTTTTCCGAAAAACAGCCGTTTTGCCCCACTGTGCGGCGTTGACGGGAAAGCCTGCAAGATAGGGTTTCAACATCGAAAGCAAAACATCGATATAGACATCGATGTTAACATCGGACGCTCAACACCGATGTGGGAAAAACATTATAACATAATATTTCTTAAATATAATAATAATAATTATGGGGGTCTTGATTCCGAAGTCTTGATTATTATTTACAATGGGGACCTAAGGCTGAAAAAAAAGATCATTGTAGAGTTTTTTAACTCCTAACTCCTGATTCATGAACCAGACGCACTAAGCTCGTTAGTGAAATTTTTTCATTATTTTTGCCTCGTAAAATGATGGATTTTCCTCTCCTCCGGGTTGTTGCTGCTATACTGGTGGGGAGGAGGGGGAGGGTACATTTATCCTGCTCTACTCGTCCTGGTCTACAGACAGTTGCTTCAGTTGCTGCCTTGTTCCACAGCTTGTTCCGAGCTGCTCTTATCTTGCCAGTACAGACCCGTTCAACTGTGCCATTAGATGTTTTCTGGGGCCAGTTGTAAGATCTGCACAATCTATTCGGGAACTTCGGCCCCTACCTATCTTTGCTGTCGGTGGTTTAATTCTACCATCAATCGGTGGTTCTCAGGTTTCAACACTCGGCAATTGCTAGCAGGACCAGGTTCGTGAGAGTTGGGAGTGGCTTCGTTGCTGCTACCCCAACATGTAAATATGCATGGATGCGTTGCAGGTATAATATTATAGCATAACCTGGAACAGAACATCTTTCTTCTTCTTCATGACGATCCACGGGCCTGTCCATTGGAGTTTCGGGCAGTGCTCCACCATTCGTTTCGGGTCATGTTGCCAAACCCAGCCTTGACCTTCTGCCAAACCCCACAGTGGAAACGCTCCTTCTGCTGCCGCATCTGGACCCCCATGATTCTTGTAGCGCACTCTCTGGTTTCCTGACCAAGTCTTCTGGCAGCTGGAGCTCGGGACCGTATACCATCAATGCTGGCGAGAAACTGTTGTGACATGGGGCGCACTCCTGAAGGCCTGCAGGAATACTGGTAAAAGCCGAGGTTATGAGGACAAACCTGTTCTCTTGTCTTGATTTGGGAACGGCCCCAGGATGTCAATGCCCATCCTCTCAAACGGCCTCAAGAACAGGAGACTAAAAATAAATAAAAAATTGCTCAGACCCTAACAATGTGTGATTCCTATATTCAGTGGATCACCCAGCTGTCTGAATAGGTCTCCACCATGCCTGGCTCGGACAGAGATCCATTTTTCTCGAGGCGGGTCCTTCCCCCTCAGGGCGGAGTGTTGACAAACATTCAAGCCGCTTGGATTACTGCCTTAAATTTAATGAGACGATGGGACGGAGTCTTATACCTCCCTGAACGAATCACAGGGTATGAAACTGACGATTCAAACTGTCAGAGAGCATCGTAAGTTAGCAGAAAGGAGGGCCCACTGGGGAAGTACATATCCTCGTACATTCTGGAGGAGTGTTGAAGTCGGAGAATCACCTGTCCGGGCTACCAGGGGTCGTGGTTGCTGGGAGGTGGGCCAGGCGGTAAGTTAACTCCCCGCTTGGTGGAGCTCCTTCGGGGGCCTGCTGATAGCCTAACGGCTCTATAGCAGTTTCCACAGCACTAACCATGAAGTGATAGAACCAAATCCATTAAGGCACAGCACAGAGGGACACAGACCGAAGGGCCTGCATAAAATTCATTGGGCTTGACTGTTCCCGGCAACAATCTATTGGCTCAATACCATTTCAAGGGGACAGACCTCCTCCAACTCTATCCAAGAGGCAGCACATGGGCCATCTGGTTTATATGCGGGAGGCAGAGAACCACCTAGTACGTCAGCCTTTTCGCTAATCGACATAATCTATTAAAAAGAGTCAGCATCTCTCACATTTTGAAGATTTCTCATCGGTACAGACTGAATCTTCTTTCAGTGTTCTCATGGGTTGCTTGGACATCCTTCTTGCGGAGGTTTGGAACAACAACTTCGTGGGAGTGAGCGTAGGGCAAAGGGTGATGTTTCGCTTGAAAATGATTGCTATCAAAAGACAACGTGTTTGCGGTTGATCGAGACGATTTACGTAACAGAATGTGGGAACCGAACAGGTTCTGCCGAGTCGGGTTACGTCTTCCTGTCTTCGTCTTGGACACAGCCCCCTCGCATCCTACGCGGAGACTTTTTTTTTAGTCGTGTATTCAACGTAAAAAGACAAAATTTCCATCGCATACTGGAGTGAGGCGTGCAATCCGATCTACCTGCTATCCAACACCCTCAGCAGATTCAGCATCCTAAAAAATAAAAAATAAAAAAAACGCCCTGTGTCAGGTAGGGCGAAATATGTGTCGTCAGCAAGAGCTTTTCTCAACTCTCTTTCGTATCTCTGTGGGCCAACTCCAGCGACAACACACACAACAACAACATCGTCCACCACTTTCACTTAGATACCCCTCGTGTTGCACCTTTTACGAAAGCTCTCATCACGATGCACCTCAAAATCCTCGCGACAATTCAAGTTCGACTTTTTTCTTTTTTTTAATTTTCTTCGACCAATTGCTGCCAAAAAGGAACAGAAAAACACAGCCACACACTGTACTTAAAAGAGGGTATGAATTGATAGCACGACCACATAGATACCTAGCGATAATAGCAATAATAGCAATAATTGCAATAATTATTACACCCATGAACTCATGCAAAATTGTCCTTTGCTCTGACAGGGTAATTGAATTCCCACACATTCAAGATAAGTTTACGTCTCAATTTTTCACATAATTTCTTAACGCTAAAACAGGTCTGGCCTCACGCGATCGTCACGATGTTGCGTCTCGTTCTTCTTATACTGACCTTATTTACGCCAGTAAAGGAAATGTTACGCGAGAGGTTATTATTCTTTGGTATAAATTAAGAAAGAATGTAATTTGTATGTCAAAAAATTGTTCAAAAAAATGAAAATTAAAAAACCACCAAGGTACATTAAAAACAATCTACACACTAAGTCTTGTATAGTGTCAGTTCAGATAAGTCGATCCCCAAAAATTTATTCTACGAAGATGCCTACTAAGTATGCGAAGCCTTCATAGTTAATCATACCTACATAGTCACAAGCGTCAATAAATACACCCCACAGGCGGCAACGTTTAAAAAAAAATGAAATTTTGACATAACTCTCGGCATAATCCATTTATCGGGGTTCCACCTCCGTCCACAAACTTCACAAAAAAAAAAAAAAAAAAAAAAAAAATTGAATAATTAAATTAATGTTTTTATAGATATTGAATTAGTTTTTTTAACTTAATTTAATGAAAGAATAATAAAGCCTTGTTTAAAATTTGCAGCGTTTATTTTTGTCTTTTTTTAAAATAAGTTTTTCATCTTCTTTGTAGTTTCCTTCTATTCCAAGTTAGCTAGTGCAAAACACAATGTGATATGTTATATCAACATGTCATGGGCCAAGCTATGTATTACCTAGGTGTATTTATCAACTCAATGTCTACAAGAATATTCCTCTCGAGAATAAAATGTTGCCGCGTGGGTCCTTAATTCTGCGACGGCTGTTGTGCCGGTTGTCGTTTTATTGTCGCAAAATGCGATTTTCCTGTAAAACCTGTTTTAGACTTGCCGTTTGGCTTATGCAATTGGAGAACCAATTTTGGTCGACCCGAAGAGAGAAACTTAATCCACCCACCGGCCCCCGACGAGTACCTGCGCCTGATATTCATTTTATTTTTTGAACCGTTCATCACATGGCACCGGCTTTTGGCTTATCGGCGAGATTATTCGGGCGGGTCGTAAAAATTTACTGCACCGGGAGGAAGGCACTAAGACCAAGAATGAGCCCGAAGATTAAGACGTATAACCGTAACCTACCGCTTTAATCCAAGAACAATTTCTGGTTTCATATAATATTCATATACCTACTCGAGTCTGAAGAACCTGGAACAATCCATAAGGCATTTCTTCTAAGACTGGATTGCATCTCTTTGTACACTTGCAATACAAGTACCTACAAGAGGAGTTGATCAGTGAATTCTGCATGAGTTGAAAGCCAAACGGAAGGTTATTCGGTGATGTGTTAGGGCAGGTCGACCGATAGACAAATATTTGATATTACATAAGGGATCAACCTATCAACACCACGCCCCTGGAACGTGCTGCTCAAACAATCCAAGGAGGTCGTTTCAATTGGGTAATCGCTACAAAACAATGTGTGCCTGTATTTCACCAGGTTCAAAATAGTCTTTGGACATGTCGACGTAACGGCAACAATATTGTAGAAATGTCGACATTAAGTTGTTGATAGTTTGTTGTAGAATTTAAATATTCAGCTCCAAATTGTACGGTCGCTACACTCCCGAAGTGTAGTTGAAATACAGCGATTTTAACAGTGGTGGCAGCGATGGGATTCTCGAGATGGCGAAGTAAAGATCATCCTAAAGTTCAAAACAACGGCGATCTCTTCTGGTCAGATTTGTGTGGAAATGCTCGGAAAGAAGGCTAGGGATGCCTTCTATTGAGCTTCGCCTGATTATCCAGTCTTGTAAAAAAAAAAAATCCGCTGGTGGTTGGGTTTTTGATTAGCTGATTGCACGGAAATGCCCGCATGGGGGTAAGATTCTCAATTCAATCAATCAATCAATCAATCAATCATTTTTATTGTAGTAGCCTTAAGGTAGTACAATCGTCAGTTAAAATATAAATTTAAAATTAGATTCGTCATACTCAACACTTTCGAAAGACATTCAAGATACAGAAAGTTTGAAAAAATCCGAAACATCATACAGTTCGGCCTCAATGAGGATTGACTTTAATCTACTTAAGAACACTTTGTTACTTAATTGTCGAAAAGTGGTTGGTAGATGATTGAAAAAACGAATCCCGTTCTGCATGGGATTAATTCTCAAGGATGTAGACAGGCGCACAAAATGTGGCTGTAAGTTATTAGAAGAGCGCGTGTGGTAACCATGAGACAGGTGGGAACTTTTGATGGCATCAACATTATTTTTGACTAGATCAAGGCATGCCAATACATACATGGAAGGGAGAGTGAGACAATTCAACCTTTTAAAAAACCCTCTACAACTTGCTCTGAACTCAAGACCATAAATTGTCCTAACTGCTGATTTCTGCATTATAAAGATCGAGACAGCACCAGGTGCATTACCCCAAACAACAACACCGTAAGATAACCGGCTCATGAATAACGCAAAGAACACCGCACGCAACACAGGAAACGAAACTGCACCACACAGACGACGCAGAGCAAAATTACTCGAAGCCAGGCTTGAAGAAAGATGATCCAAGTGATGGGTCCAGGACAGCCTATTGTCAATTCTAATGCCCAGAAAATTTACAGCATCCTCCAGCCGACTGTTAAGACCGAATCTCAAATCCTGAGTCTTGTCGACGTTGAGCTTCAGGGAATTTGCGGAGCACCAAGACTTGATCATCACGTCCGACGACTGAATACCAATTCTGAGGGTAGAATCATTGTGACCGGTCTCCAGCACCGTCATGTCGTCAGCAAACAAATACAGTTCACCATGCCTGTTATCAAACTGATTGATCAGGTCATTGATGAATAACAGGAATAATGTTGGCCCCAGAACAGAGCCCTGTTTGACACCACCTCCAGCTCCAGTAATTTTGATTTGCCAAGAGTGGGGTGTTTCCCTCCAGGTTCCATTCCATTTCTGCCTCAGGGATGTCATGGTGGCTTCCTCCTTGAGAATGGCTCTTACGATCGCGAAGTAAATCCGTGAAACATCTGCGAGGTAGTCCCCAGAACCTCCGCACGCCTCGCTCACATGAGGGCACCTTTGCCTTCATTGGGTATATAGCCCAGGTGCCTATGCAATTCTTTTGACAGTGAGCTAATGGTCTGTGGAAAGTTACTCTCAGATCGCTTTCCGGCTAGTTATGAAACTGAAAAACGGTAGAAAACATCAGAAACGATGAGATTTGGTTATCCCCGAATGTTGTTTGTCGATCGCCTGGTCGTAGATAATAAGATTTCCATTTGCGGGCACATTAAGATCACCTAGAAACGGAGATTGCTGCGCCAGGGGAAGACGAGGAAGATGAACATGGTTTCCAGGAGGGTAACGACGTGGCAGAGGGATATGAGCTTACCAACCAAGCTAGAACCATCCAGATGTAATGTAGATGCAGAGCGGAAAGCAGTTCTGTCATGGAGGACGTTACGACTGGTGGAGACAGTGGCTCTTGCTTCGAGCATACTGCAGTTCTAACAGGAATTTGCTGTTGGTGGGACGAATTCGATGAGATGTTCCGTTGGCAATAACCAAGGCACATGAAGTCGCCAGCACTGAATGCTGATGGCTACGCCCAGAATGGAAGAAAAAAGAAGAATGGAAAATGCGAGGATAGCAAGAAGGAAAGACGTACAAGTATGCAAAATTGATTGAAACCCGTAAGACAATGAAGGAGATAGAAGAACGGAAACCAAGGCAGAAAACAAGAGTGAATGGTGATAATGAAGATGACAGGATTCCTTTGGGTGAAGTGAAAATGAAGGAACGAGTTGAACTCTATACAAAGAAAATAAAGCGATGGAAGACACAGCCTGCTGGATCATTACAGTATTAAAAATTTTCCAAATGGGGAGGAGGGCAGCGTTAAGGGCCTTCTTCACAAAACTGAACGTAGTTTGTCAATGTACTCCAATAGTTAGAGCCATGTTCATAAGTCCTAGGGTTAAACATAAGCTTATGTTCAAATAGTTGGAATAAAAGCGTTCCGTTCCGGTTTGGATTCAATGTAGTACTGTTCTACAGAGTAATTTTGACGATAGCTGCCGTCTCGAAATGGAGGTGAAGTATTACAGACACTGCATAACAAGACACATCGAGACCTGGATCCAAACTGACTATATCATATCAAACATTAACGGAACAAGGAAAAGTCCCTTCCTTCATTCTTCGACTCCGCGGCATCCAGCAAACAAACTTACTTGAAATTTCCCACACAAACTCTTCCTGCTTGGAGCGATCAGAGTTTTGGGGCACTCTTCGCGGCAGACCAACCACTTTTGGTTTATTATTCTTGGAATAATACACCTATGTAATCGCGACGGAGGTCGACGACTCCGAACGGCCTCAGAATTTGACATTATCCATTTCAAGAGGTCTAGATTCAAAAACCGAAATGTCCGTCCGCCGTCCGGGCTGTTTTGGGCAGTAGGAATTTTTTTAAATCTGAAATTTTGACAGAATACATGGTTTACCATCTAGTTGTGCCCGCAAGCTTTTCAGCCCGATCGCCCAAACCCGTGGGGCGAAATGGGGCTACGGGAGGTTTTTTTTTTTTTAAAGGCTTTTGGCTATGGGATCGAGTTAGGTGTCGTATTCGACGAATTTTTGGACGTACAATCCATTTTTTGGGGTCCCGGAACGATCTGATTTCACTGATGCGATCTATAGGGCTTTCATGGGGCTAAAAATGGGATTTTTGAATGATCCCAGGAGGACAAATATTTTTCAAGTAAAAAACGAAAAAACATTTGAAAAAAAAGTTTTTTTTTCTAAAATTTTTTCATTGACATAGAATTAAATTTCTGCACAAGTAACCTATATCAAAGAATAATGAACCCTAGTGTAAAATTTGCAGCGTTTTGTAAATAGACAAATGGCCAGAATGGCGAATCTCGAGCACTCACTCGCTTGCTTCGGCAGCCCTTTCTTCACGCAAGACAACGGGAGCGATGGAAGACAAACCGCTGCCCCCCCCCCCCCCCTTCAGGCCTACCCCGAATTCGCAGACATGTGAAAGCCTTTTTTTTAAATTGATAACAAAAGGAAGATTTTGTCGGGAAATGTAAAATATCGTGAGTAAAGAACCGGCATAACCCAAATCTTTATGGGGAGGTGTTGAGTTGAGGAGAAGGATCGAATAAACACTTTTGGCCAAGGAAACGTCAAAACGTGACACCACAAGTGCCTAAGTCAACATTTCTTCTGATATGGTGGCCCAGCTAGCTCCAAGAAATCGAAAATTATTTATAGAAATTACATGCTTACGTGTGATGTTTTTTAGTGATTCCAAACCGCCATCAAATTAGTAGGAGCAACGCTGGTAATTTTGCCACGGTAAACCAATTCAAAATACATATTACATACATACATTTTAACTTTCCGTCCGGTTTTCGGAATATGGCATAACATCGAAGACTTGGAACTATTGTTAACAAGCAGGTGAATAATTGAGGGTCGGTCAAATCACATCCATTCATTGAAACATTAAATGTTTTGATTTATAACATATTGAGTTTCAGATATGAATAAGTACCTATGTATTGATAGACATTAGCATCCAGGATCAAATTATTATAACAATTATAATTATTGCTGTTTTGGCCGTTTGACTGAATGAACTTTCCACTCACATTATTAAAATGTTTCATTCAATTATACAGGTATAATGGCAGACCCAATATAAGATAAAATATTCATAGTTTCGGCACCATTACTTGAAAAGAAATTTACAATGTCATGCGTTGGTACCATTGGAATCTTGACCGAATTGTGTTCAGTACCTAAACGGAAAATAAAATAAGATACCTACATTTCAAGATTAGATAGCATGGTAACGTTTAATTTCTGAGAATGGAAATTTTCATACCGTCATGTTGAATGTAACTTTTTTTTTTACTAATCGTATTATGTAAAACACAGTACAGATGATGTATAAACGGCGATAACAAATACTGGGTTCAGATTAATTTCTGCTTCGACTGATGGGCTTTTCAGGGCCGCCTAGAGTGGAGATTCATTTGATGAATCAACGCGTCCTCACATGAGCTGTACTCCAACAGATGCCTCGGAATCTCTGAACCGACCAAAGCACCTGATGAAGTACAATCAACATGGGACGAAACGACGGTCCGCTGGTTGTCGAAGGGTTGTCGCTGAAGTCATCTCGAGGACGTTTGCCTGTATGGACGCGCGCTACTTCAGGTACCTGACTGGTTGTAACAGTCTCGGTCCCCGAGTAGCGCTCGACCACAAGGCTTGTTGTTGATGATGATGATGATGATGATGATAGTGTATGGACTTCTCTACATCTACCTGCTTGAGTAAGCTATGTATTGCAAACAATAGAAAATTGAAAGTTTTATTGATACAACTTCATGATGACTATAGGGGGAACTGTTATTTTCAAAATTAAAATAAATTTGATATGGGCTGTGGGCCTCCTACTCAACGTCTATGTTTTTTCCTTTTTTTACCAGATAATACTCCTAGAAAGGCACTGATTAGTAGCATTCTGGGTATTCTGTTATTTACATGAGTTTGTTCAGCTGGCACATAGAAGTGAGGGCAAAAAAAGAAGGTTACAATTAAATTACAAGGTTACAAATTTTGTTAAGGAGGGGCCTGAGCAGGGATGCCAACTGAAAAAAGTGCCTCAAAACATCCGCCTTGGCGTCAACTTCAAAACTTCCCAGGGTGCAAACAGATGGACAAGCCTTCAACTAGCCCCCACCCCCTCAATTGGGATTAATTACATCATTTCCTCGGCATTGCTGAGAGATCTAGAACAAAATGCACTCAAGAATTCCCGACCAGTTTCAATCGCAGATCGGGAAAGAGCCGAAACACTAATGAAGCTTTACCACTGGACACGCCATAGCGCGTTTCATGGATTTATGACACGTCATAGCCATATTATCAGCATTCCATTTGACTCATTCAGCCTATTGAGAACATCTCTACATGGGAAAATGTTGAAAACACGAAAAAAATACTATGCATGTCTCATCATTCGCCTAGGACAGAAAGGTGCCGCTTTCTGTGAAATTACCCGAAAACGCTGAAAATTGGTTACTCTTGGGTTTATAATTCTTTTTAATCGAACCTGTTTCTAGAGGGGTTGGACAGGCCTGGGACCCATATAAATCGACTTCGTCCAAAAGTACTTCGAAATGATACTTCACGCCATCTCCTTAAAAGCCCCGCGGTTGAGCGATCAGGTTGAAAACCTTTCAGGAGCTATAAGTACCGATTATTTTGAGGGCCTACAAACAAAAAGGACGTTGAAACAAAAAAGAATAAATTTTGTGGTGAATTGTCAAGGCACCTGTTAAAAACACTAGCTGCATAAATTGTGAAATAATCAGACAAAATACACTGCAGACCCTTCAAAAATGCCTCCGTCGTTGAAACACTAAATTGGGAAAATCTTATCCCATCGTCTTGCCTGAAGAATGTGCGATCCAACGTCAAACACAACCTGGCACCACACACTAACTCCGAGGGCGATAAGATAGCTGAAGAGTTTCCAAGAACAATGCAGGTGAAGGAGGTCCGGAGACTACAACAGTGATTATCTCAACCTCTCAAGAAACTCTGGAATGTGGCACATTAGCGAAGTAGTTCCCAACCTGAGTAGTGTTGGGGAGCCTCGAGACTATTGTTAACTCCGTATCGACGTGTACTGCAAAGTGCATTCTAAGAGACTTGTCTGATCCTAAATTTAAGGATTCGAACGAGTCTCTCGAGGAGGGTGATGCCGGAAAACGTTGGGATGTCGTCTGGAAATCGGCAGGACGGTCAGTCGGATGGAAGTTCGAAAACGTAAGAACAGACCAGAAAGGACTAGATTGGACCAGAATTGGAGGCGATATCACAAGGTTCAAGGAATAGATAGCCCTCTTCTTTTAAGCAAGGACGTTGATATGGAAGTCTCAAGGAACTACTGGGGAGCCATCTCCAGCTAGCTTCGCCAGGTAGGCGGGTAATTATGATAAGTAATGTGAGACTTGTACAAAAGATAGACAACAAAACTCGATTTTATGTCTTTTTTACCTATTGAGTGAAGGGAGACTATTTTCTGGAAATCCAACAACAAAATTTAATTGGAATTCAGCTTGAAAAAATTTAAAATTTTGTTGTATAGACAAATATTCCCATTGATGGCTGCAAATTATGATATACTAATGAATGTAAGTTTCCCGTTTTTAAAATCTTTTTCACGTTATCTCGCATTTTTATCCCACTTTGGGACGGTTTTAAAAATCGTATTAAAGATTCGGATTCCTCATAAAAACAGCTAAAAAGCTTATAGCAGTTTCCGTACCGAAAACGCTTTCGATCGTCCCGTAATTAAAAGTTTCTTTGTGGGTTCTTCTGATTCCCAAGAAAGTACCAAACCATAGATGGTCCTCCTCCTTTTGCGGCTTTAATAATACTAGGATTGTTGACGTCATAATAATGTTCATTATGAACATTTAGGGCTGTTAAGAAAAATATTGATTAAAGATTTGGTACTGAGCCCAAGTCTGGCATCACATTTGAGTTGTGGTTCGGTGGACTGTTTCGAAGGAAAATGTTTCCTAGCGTCAACATTAATCTCCTGGAGGCTCCCACACAATACTAGACTATTTTAAGTAGTGGTAAGTAGCAAGTATATGACACAATGCGTATAATTGTGCAGTGAAAGGTGAGAGGGCGTGTCGCAAGACCTTCTTAGGACAAACAACAAACTGAGACAAGAAAAACAAGCCATCAATTGAATTGAATAGATGAGCGCAACCTTTCAGTTATTACGATATATTTAATGAGCGAGAGAAACTAAGAAATAGTAGGTATCTAGCGACCAAACACATCAAAAATATCCACGTGATGCTCATTACGTAAACAACTGCACCCTAACGACCGATGCGTAAGAAAACCTTAAGCCGATCAGAGGTAACGAACGGCTCAGGCTGCAAAAATCGTTTTGGAGTCGTTGGAATCAGCCTAAAAAGCTCATTCCATAGACCCTTGTACCAACGAAATCGGACAAAAACTTTCGTCCCCCTTTTGAGGCCTCCTTAGTTACACATCAGAGATAAACAACTTTCGTCGTGAAGGACCTCCCGAAAACCGATGAAGGGGATGAGGGAGGAAAAATCAAGGTAGCCTATAACCACCCCCCGAACTCGCTGATGACAATGAGACCACCCTCATGAAAATCTGTTGAGCCGCTCGGGCGTGATGCTCTGTACACAAACAAACATAAAAAAACATACATGTCGAAGAGGTGAGCGCACCTTTCCATTTTTTGGAAAAAGGTTGCGCTAAAAATGTAAAAGCTTAATGGGCTGTGATGTGGCAACCGTCGACGGTGATCTAACTTTCTGTCCACAACTACCGTAACCCAAGCGACAAGTTTATTTTAAGCACCGGGATGATCCAAATGGATAGCGAAATGACTAATTATTGATCAACCGGGGGACCGTGAGTCTGGTGTGACGTAAACCCTCTTTCATTGACGTCGTCCAAAACAATTTCCGCATATGGAACACGCCACGGGGCGTTAAAAATAGACCTCCGTCAGTCTAGTTACCGAACGAGACGATCCTCCGAGCAGTGGCTTCATTTCATGCCCCGTCGCACATGCACGACACACGCCAGACGCGGAGCACTTAGGAGTCAATTTCACCCAGAAAGGCCATGTCTTGTTATTATAGTGAGGATGAGACGACTTCTTGTTTTCATCTTGGTCAACTCAGAAATCCCCGTTTGAAACAAACATGAGACAAATTGACCTGATGAAGAATGCAAGTAAGAACTTGACAACTTGATCACTGACTTGGTACCATTTGAACGGACCTCCATGAGCTTCCGAGGACGTAGCCATAAAATTAACAGGAGCTGCAAACCAGAAACCAAGCAAGCAGCAGAATGCAAGCAGAGCACGTTTCAGAATGTCCTTTTCTCACAAAAATTTCTCCTCCAGGCTGCAAAAACATAACAGGTGGCTCTGGTCAGGTGCTCAGCTCCCAAAATTCTCCCTATGAATCATTATTTTTCCTGAAAACCCCCAAGAGAGAGCGCATGTGGGCAAATATCTGCAGGATTACCGGCGAACCCTCAATAGAAATGAGAGGCGTAGTTTCGACCCTAAAGAGGGAGGGTTGGGAAAGAAAACAGCGGAAAGGGGAGACACAACCACGTCAAAAGATTGGGAGTAGACGAAAAAGGGGACACAGGAAGCCATACAAACAGAGTAGAGAACATGCACAAACATCTAAAGTGCACTTTCAAGAGTTTTGCATAAACCAATTCAAGCAGATAATTCTACTATTATTACAGCTCCAACACGAGGAGGACTAGAAGGAGGATCATCTTTTTTTGTCATCTTCATTCATCTTCTTCATTCAGTCCATCGAATTGGGAAAACGGATGTTTTACGAGGAACACGATGGCACTGACAGATTTCAAAAAAGTGCAAGTTTCATCAAAATTGGCGAAAACGTCCAGTAGTGAAAAAAACGAAGTAATACAGAAATGTTGGATTAAAACAGGGCTTCCCCAGTGGCTCGCAGACCCCTTTCACGGAACAATATCCACCGCGGACCCGCCTCAAGTACTTAGTTAGATGCATGACACTAAATTCTAGTAACTAAATTCTTGGTTTGTGGTAAATAAAATTTTAGTTTAGACCGCCATCAGGGGGATGGTGTGGCGCAAGTAACTTGCAGCTCTTCTATGTCTATGGAGTGGCGTCGGTACATTTCACTGCAGGCGCCCCACTCTTTGACTTTGAGTTTGATTTAACCCTTTGGATAGCTAGTTTACTCCACATGCTGAAAATTCCTGTCGTGAATGGAGGGGACTGAGGATGTATTTAACGATTATCAACTTTGATACTGATTTGTATATTTTTCTACAAAGCAGGAAATGCCAAAAGGCAAATAATCAAAGTTTTCGTTCCCATTCAGGGAAATTGTGGGTTGGTTATTAAAATAGATCCATCATAGAAGAGGTATTCAATGATGGATTTTTCCCATCTGGATCTAAATTATTCTGACGATCAAAATATTCTATAATTTTTGCGATAAATTTCCCCCAAATTCTCGCAGATAAATATAAATCCCCCCCAAAAAACCCTGCATGCCCAAGCGTCAATGTTCGATTCCTTGTTACAGCCATAACTTCCCCAATGGATAGTATTTTAACAAGAGGAAGCTATGTGCCATGTCCCACTTGGCAGTGTATTTTTCATTCACAGTAATTAAAATGTTTTAATAAATTATTGCATTTATTCTCTATACGTTTATTTTACAGGAATGTATTGAGTTTTCTCGAAGTTCGCCCAGCCCCAGGGGGTCCGCGGACCACAGTTTGGAAAGCCCTGGATTAAAACATTGATTTGTTCGAGTGTTTGTTGTTGTTGAAGTTCGAAAACGTTTTACGACAACTAAACGTCGTCTCCTGGACAGAAGATGAGCTTTAGCTCGAAACCAGTCTCCAACTAGGTAATGTATTAAATTTTAATCTATCTAAATACAAAAGTTAAAGGAAGAAGCAGAGAGGTCACATTTATCGCCAAACCCTTTCATTGATTTGATGTTGTTTCAAGGCTCTCCAAATACGTTTTATATTAATTATACAATATAACCATGAATAATTTATAATATTATTATATCCATGAACACATGGGGAGAGCCACAATGACCGCTAGGGCTGAACGAGCATGGGATTGGCAGGCGAATCAAGCTGGGGGGGGGGGGGGGGGGCACCCCCGGTGTCATAACATTGCTGGCACATAATTTACAGCAAGCATTGAAGCGCAACACAATGAAAGCTCTACAGAAGGAAAATACAGTCTCTTCAGTAGTCAAATCCGACATCAGTACCCGCACTAAAAGGAAAGAAACTAATCAGTTTAAAGAGACGAAAACTGCTGCAAATTGGAAAATGTACACATGGATTCATTCTTTGTGACATGAGCACAGTGGTCGGACAGGGCATGCACCCTTATATATTGGTTTAACCGAAATCACTTCATCTTTCTCACTCGACTCCCTGGTCAGAACCCTTCAAAAATCCCCGTAGCCCACAAAGACAACGTCCAGCACCAGATGGCTCATTTGACATGCCCCACCACGTCGAACCCATCTTTCCAACGAGCATGAGGAGGGATGCTGAGGTGGTTGTTGCCGTCATGGGGGGAGTTTATTCTACCTGCCGGTGGCGGCCTCCTTCCTGCCATTGTTCGCCAAATATTGAGGTCACCACCTTTTCTCAAAACTTCCTTCGAGTTTGGGGAATCCAAGTTCGCAGAAAGCCTGCATTGTTGGGTTTGCCAACCAACTGGAGGTGAACATCCGCTATAAATACCTGGAGTGGTAGGTAAGTATACATGCTGCGAACTGCGATCTGCTGCATGGGAGGTATCTAATAGAGGGAAATTACTCAACAACTAAATCTAGAGCCTAAACATTGCCAAATTCATGAGCATCGGTCTTCGATCATTGAGCTACCGAATTGAATCAAACACCACGAAAATGAATTTAGGTAAAACCCGCATGTTTGTAGTAGACAATCTTCAAAAGTAGGACAAACAACTGATTGGATGATATTAAATATGAGCCAATTTTGCTCACCATATTATGGTGAGTCACGGGGATACCTGAAGGCACATTCAAGTCCCATTTATTGGTTGACATGTTGTTCTTTCCTCCGTGGCTTATCTGGCCTTCAGGGTGTTGTGGGGTAATAGGAGGTGTATGAAATGACTAGTCGTTCTTTGGTGGCCAAGCTTTCGGGTTATAATTAACCATCTTCAGGGCTCTACAAAGGAACAAACCTGCCGTTAGGGTCCAGATATCATTAAGCTGCACAGTGATTCTTAGAGTATAAATGTTACAAACCTTAAGTTACAGTGCGTTGTTACATTTCAGTTCCTCCGTCCCAGACGTATGAAATGACTAGTCGTTCTTTGGTGGCCAAGCTTTCGGGTTATAATTAACCATCTTCAGGGCTCTACAAAGGAACAAACCTGCCGTTAGGGTCCAGGACGGAGGAACTGAAATGTAACAACGCACTGTAACTTAAGGTTTGTAACATTTATACTCTAAGAATCACTGTGCAGCTTAATGATATCTGGACCCTAACGGCAGGTTTGTTCCTTTGTAGAGCCCTGAAGATGGTTAATTATAACCCGAAAGCTTGGCCACCAAAGAACTACTAGTCATTTCAAACACCTCCTATTACCCCACAACACCCTGAAGTCCCATTTATGAGTGACCCCACTCAGACTTTGGGAAAATATACGCAATCGTACAATAAAGACTCCAACTAGACGATTTTAAAGCATTCAGAAGGCTCACACCGAAGTTTCTTCTACAAGTATACAATGTGTACCTACAGTATGTACATACTGTTTCATACAGTAGGAAACCAGACCACAAATCAGTCAATATTGACAGCATAATATTGTGAGCATAATTTCTCATGAAATTTATTTTTATGCTGTGACAAACGCTATCTACACAGTCCATTGCGTTTTTTTAAAATTTTTTTTTAATCTCCATTTTTATAATAAGCAATTTAACTCCGACGTTGAAATTCGTCATTTTGGTCGCTGTTCACACCCTAAAACTTCACCACTGCACTGATATTCAATTTTGAAAATTAATGCAATGAGTTGGACATCATGGAGTTCAGACAATTATGGGTCATCTTAAAAACGTATTTCAAACACATCCTGAATGCATGGTGCCGTTGGATTTTGGGAAAGTGAAGAAAAAACGTGCCGAAATCTAGCGTCAGTTTGGGGGACTGAAAGTACTGAGCGCGCAAGTTATTAGACGATCCACCTGATAGCACTAGTGCTATCAGGTGGATCGTCTAATAACTTGCGCGCTCATTAAGCTTAATAAGATAATATACGCCTTATTCATCTAAGGTTCATCTAGGGTCTGAGGACGTGGATGTTTGAAGGTAAGATTTCATTATTGTTTTTTGTAATTTTCGTTTGTTCGGTCAATAACTAGTGTTTTTTTTTCTGGCCATCATTCATGTCACACTTCTCTTCATTAGCGTGAGTGAATTCAAGCCGTTGATTGCTTCTCTTGCATAGTGGTGAGAGGGCAAGTCATAATGTAAGGTGGATGGGGCGAGATAGTGGGAATCCATCTTATAAAAAGACGAAGTAGTCTATTTCCACGATAAAAATATAGGTAAATATAGCTTGTAGACGCGTTTCGGTAGATCAGACCTGATGATGGTATAATCAACCGAAACGCCTCTACAAGTTATATTAAATATAAATTTTATATTTTTATCGTGGAAATAGACTACGTCGTCGTAAAATTTACGACGACGTAGTCTAATCGTCTTTTATCGTCTTTTTTATGAGGGCAAGTCAGTTTATCAGACTTCCCTTCTTCATTCCCAATATGGCGTCGCAAACACAAAATCATCATTTTGGTCACACCACGGGCTAGTGACCAAAATGAGGGAAACTGCAAAATTTAATATTGAGCTGTAGGGCCTTGTTAACGCTAATCCCAACCTAGTATATCAAGTCGTGCACTCGCTTTGAAGAGTCGACTCTAGATCTATAGCATGATTTTTGTAATTTTTGTAACCCAGAAAAACGTTCATGATATCGCGGCGTTTTTGGTACATATTGTTTCAGGAACTAGTGGAAAGCTAGGTTTTAGTCATTTTGGTCACAAATTGTATTTGGGACAGATTTCAATAATGCTGTAATGATCTAGGTAATGTCCGCTACTCCATTCCGGGAGTAGCGGACATTAAATTTTACTTTTAACATGTACAACAAAACTACACCGCATCCAAACCGGGACCAACAACGAAGGCCAAGACGTGACAACAAACTATCAAATTGATAGTATCAACAACTGAAGTTGGCTTTCCCAAAAATACTCCATTAACACCAACTCAATACGACAACATGATTCACAAACTTAGGCATAACTGAAAAGGGCTCGAATTTGGGTGCCTTAAAGCCATCGGGAGGGGTGTTTATGAACACGAAATCGAGTGGGGGGGGGGGGGGGTATAACGGAAAAGTACCGAATTTCCTTCCGTACAACTCAAGGAGAATTCATTTTCGGAAAGTTTAAAATGCTGTGACCAAAATTTGGCATTTACCTACACATTTTTTAGCGATCCATCAACATTGAATTCTTATCGCTGCTGTTCCAAATTCTAACTCAAATGCATTCAGATGCGTCAGGAAGGTCAAAATTCATCATAGGATTGATTTTGAAAATGTTCACGAGCCCAATGTGAAACACACTGTGTAAAACAGGGCCTCTCAGATGCGGGGAATTCCCCCTGAGAGTCACATCAAGGGGAAACCGAGAAGGCATAACCGGCTGTGCGCGAGTTTCGAGATGAGGAAGGCAAAAATAGCAGTAAGCAAGTAGGGTTCATTGAACAAGGCCGCAGAGACGGGTGGAAAAGGTTGGTGGGGGAATGAGGGCGTGATGGGGGACACCAGCTGCTCCCTGCTGGTTAGCAACACGATCTTCAACGAAAAAGAAACAGCTCAGGATCCCTCTCAAAATGATAAAAGGGCGCAATTTCGCGCAGAAATCACAAGGCAGTAGTTCAAAAGTGACGTGAGGTCTTGGCCGGAAACGACGAAATCGCCGGAGGAGACACGTCAATCAGGAGACAGACAAACCTGTATGATGCACACCAGCAGAACCCACCAACTCCCTTTTGTTCCCTACAGCAATACAGTTCTACTAAACAACAAAGCGTATGAAAACGACGCGCATTTCACATTGACAACTCAATGTGACCGAAATCTCGTCGAAAATTAAGACTTTTCCTGGGTGTAAAGCGAATACTGCTGATGACAGCAATCTAGTCTAGCCATAAGTCCCAATCGTGGTTTGAAGTCGACGAGGAACAATCAAACATCTACTTTTCAGTTCTCGAGTTGAATCGGAAAGTTCCTGGTCGGCTTCTTCCAACGACTCGTGGCAGGGAGCAATGACGTCATTACGGATAAGATCTGTGTTTGTCACAGCTGTTTCAGGACGTTTATTTTGAAGGTGTGAGATACGTCCTGGACAGCGGGCCATCTTCGTCCTTTTAACTGCACAACTTGCAATTATTATTCCAAAAATTAAGACTATATTAGACCTCTAGAAACGCATAATTTCAAATTTTGAGGCCGGTCAGAATTTTCGCCCTCCGTCGCGATTACGTAGGTGTATTATTCCAAGAATAATAAACCGAAATGGTCTGAAAAATATTCAGATTCGATTAGATTTGATATTTAATATCAAAATTTACCCACACTCCTGAACAGCGGACCTTCAATGAGACATTTCTTAACCTTGGCGGCACTTTCTATTAAATTTTAGAGCGGGATTTCATCCCGTGCATCCATTCCTACCAGATGATTCCTTCCGCAGGTATGCATCACTTCTGTCTGTTTGCAACAATGGAAGCCTATTCAATCATTTCAACGATAAATATCCAAATTTCACACACCTGGACAGCGGAATCTCATTGACGATTAGACGCGTCTTCGCGACACTTTCTGCCTACAGCGCGGCCAGCAGTCCATATCGTCTATTCCTACTTGATGAATCCTTCCGTATGCATCACTTCTGACTGGATGCAACAATAACACCTGTTGAGACGTTTCAAGAGTAAAATTACACGCTGCTGGACAGCGGATCCTCGTCCTTTGCGACCCATTCTATCTAGAAAGGATGTCGGCAGTCCGTTCTATTCCTACTTGATGACTCCTTCCGTAGGCATCACTTCTGTCTGGTTGCAACAATAGAAGTTTGTTCAATCATTTCAACGATAAAATTTATCGTTGAAATGATTGAACAAACATTTAATGTAAACCTCTTAAGGACAGCAGTTTCTCATTGAGACGATTACTAAAACTTCCCGTCACATTCCATCAAGAACGGAACCGGCGTCCGTGACGTTTATTCCTACTTGATGATTCCTTCCGTATGCTTCACTTCCGTCTAAAGCTAGTTTCGTCACTTCAACGAAAAATATCAACTTTCGCGCATAAATAGTAAGTAGCCCACTTCTCAAGATAACTGATAAAACCCAGTTACCTATCTATCTGTGCAAAGTGACAAGCATGCAAAAGTGACTGACAACGTTCCAATTTGATAATCGTCAACCTCGACAACTACCCCAACGTATGCGGACCTCCTCCAACCCCACCAGTTCCCCCAACCAAATTCAAAGGTTTTTGAACTTTGGTGCAATGACGTACCGGTCATGTGCGGCGAATGAGGCGGGTACGAGGGAAGGTGGGGGGAAGCAGGTTACGTTGGGCGAACCTTTTGCAAAATCGCCTTCCACGTCGGTTTTTTTCTGTTCAGCTGTCATTGCGTAATATTACGCCAATTTTCACCACAAAAGGCACCAATTCCCTTTCACAAACCGTATTAATAGTTAGTCACAACGCAATCAAAAGAAAAACTCAATTTAACACCAAAACCTTTTAACTATTGTTTTTTTTTCTTTATTATCTATGTACATTGCAACCGAACAAAAAATGACTTCGGAAATACATTAGTGATATTTTAGTGTTTTATGTAATTTTGATTCGGTCGACCACATCTTACATTGAAATCTAAGACCTTGTCTTATTAGAGGAATATCTTGATAAATAATTACTCACGTAATGTTGACGTGGCAATGCGGAAGGAAAACCAACGCAACCGGCGGAGACACGTTGAAGTTGAGGGCGTGTAGATAAATTAAACACTAAGCACTTGTTTTGCGGAAAAGGAATTTTCTGAAGAAGAAAAATCCAAATCGCGAGGCGACAAATCACTCGATAACTTCACTGTGGGATCATACTTGTGCACTTTGGGTTTTTTTTTTTTAATTTAATGAGAGGGGGTATAGGGAATGAGGGGATTGGTAGGGAACTGTGCGGATGAACCACTAGACGTGAGCAGAGCGAGTAGCCAACTGGAAATGAACAGAACACGTTGGGGTAGCGTGTGGAGGCGGGGTGGGGGCGAAAAGTGGGGGCTGAGGGGGATTCCCCTCCGGATTCGCCCCCCCGCCAGAACGAAAACCCCCCCGAGTCCCTCCGATCCTGTCTGGGTCTTTCACCCCACGAGCCGTCGCGACGTCCCCCTCCCCCCATGCCGCCCCATCGAACAAGTTCGCTAACCCCCCTGGCCGCCCCCACCCAGGCCCCACCAAACCGTCCGTTTTGAAGTCTTCGCAATTTTCTACACCTCCCACCACTTTCTTTTCTTTTTTTTTTTTTTTGTTTCTCTTCTTCGGGTTCTTTCCGCTCTTTATGACCATCTTTTTCTTCACTGAGGCGAAGAGGGGGGAGAAGGAGCTAAGGGAGCAATGCTCTCATACCCATTTGGCACTGACCAGACCCAATTTTCCAACTTCTGGACCGAATCCTTAATCCAAAGGATCTGACTTGGAGAAAAACCTTCTCATCTTTATAAATACTAGATGCTCCGGCTCGCTTTGCTCGCCTACGCACCCAGCTGGGGGGCTCCGCCCCCCAGACCCCCCGTGGGCCTCGCTACGCGAGGCCGATCGCTTAAGCAGAATTGTGGGTGAATTGCCGCTTGTGGGAGTATTGCCGCCTGTGAGTGTATATTGCCGCCTGTGGGTGAATTGCCGCCCCCCAGACCCTCCCTAGTGGGTGTATTGCCGCTTGTGGATGTATTGCCCACTGTGGTTGTATATTGCCGCCTGTGATTTGGGTGAATCATGGTATGAAAATGATTAGCCGAGCGAAGTAAGGCCCCCTTGTCAAAGTGCTAGTCTATTAGCTGAGCGAAGTAAGTCAAAGTGCTAGTGAAATCAATTTTCAAAAGTCTACTCTCTACCGCCCGAGCGAGGAACCGCCCCCCCCCCCCCCCTCCTTGCCATAGTGCTAGTGAAATCAAATCAAATTTGAAAACTCATAGGGAAAAAACCCATGGGGCGATATGGGGCTAAAAAGGCCGAGAAGATGATCAGCTGAGCGAAATAAGACGCCCCTCCTGTCAAAGTGCTAGTGAACTCAATTTTGAAAACTCCACCATCATAATAATAGAATAGAACTACCTATGTGGGTGGCTGAGCAAAGCGAGCTCCCTCTGGCCGATAACATGATCGGCAGAGCGAAGTAAGCCCCCCTCCCTCCCCTGTCAAAGTGCTAGTGAAATCAAATCAAAACTCACAGTAAAAAACCCGGTGGGGCGCTATGGGACTAAAATGCCTAGGGGGTAGAGTTAAGTGTCGTTTTCCAAGTATTTTTGGGGAAGACCTATGGAGCTTTCATGGGGCTATACGAAATTAGACCCCCTGTCAACGTGCTAGTGAAATCAAATTTCCACCATCAATAATAATAGAACTACCTATGTGGGTGGCCGAGCAAAGCGAGTCCCCTGGCCGTTAAAATGATCGACTGAGTGAAGTATGCCCCCCCCCCCTCCCAACCTATCATAGTGCTAGTGAAATCAAATCAAAGTTGAAAACTCACAGGAAAAATATGGGGCTAAAATGGCGAGGGGGTAGAGTTAAGTGTCGTTGGAAGGGAGGGGGTTGAAGGAGGGGAAAACGGAAAAAATCCTTGAGGGCGCTCAACCTATCTCAGAACGTAGAGCATTTTTGAATTTCTCGAGATTTTCAAGAATATTATATATATTAGTGATATAGATAATTTATAAGGGTCTTGCGTGATCGCTCGTACATAAGTAAGGACCCCCTGTCAAAGTGCTAGTGAAATCAAATTTGAAAACTCCACCATCAATAATAGGAGAACTACCTATGTCGGTGGCCGAGCAAAGCAAGACCCCTCTGGCTAATAAAATAATCGCCCGAGCGAAGCAAGACCCCCCCTGTCATTTGAAAAGTTTGAAAAAAGCCTCCCCTGGCTGGTAAATTGATCGGCCGAGCGAGAAACACCCCCTGGCAACGTGTCAAATTTGACAACTCACAGGAAAAAAAACCCTGGGGTGCCATCAATAGTTAGTTGCTCGCCTACGCACCCAGCTGAGTAACCCTAGTGGGGTGCATAGCATCGATGGACACGTTCATAACCCTGCATCAAGGTCAACTGCTCCTTCAACATCAACCCCCCTGGCTTCAACATCAAGTCCCCTGGCCGTTAAAATGATCGGCCGAGTGAAGTATGCCCCCCCTCCCACCCTGTCATAGTGCTAGTGAAATCAAATCATAGTTGAAAACTCACAGGAAAAATTTTTATTTTATTTTAATTTTTATTTTATTTTTATTTTAATTTTTTTATTTTTATTTTTTAAATTCAATTAAATTAAATTTTTCGATAATCGATTCAGTTTAAATCGATCCTACTTTTCTCGATAATCGATTCAATTTAAATCGATTCATTTAATTTACATCCATTTCCGTCTGGGAGACCTTGCGCATAGACCTCGGGAGCGCCCCTTAAAGGCTGATGTCCCACCCGCTCAGAGTGATGAGTGAGGGCGGGGGGGTATCGGCATTTGGTAAGCCGAGCAAGAATTCACCCGACGGCTCGCCCGACCCGCGATTTAACGAAAACTGCAAAACTGAAATCGCCGTCCTGATCCGCTCATTGTCGGAATGAATTTGGTCGATATCTCCTATTAAAATTCGGATCTCTAGGTAGGCTTAGGACGAAACGCGGAAAAAATCCGTCTATTAAAGGAGGAATAAATCGAAAAAATTAATTCAGCGAATTCGCGCGCGCCAAAAAATTCGCGCAATTCGCTTATCGGACGTAAAATTGGTCGAGGAATCCGAATCCGATGAAAAAAATAGGGGTTCCCATTTGAAATAAGAAAGTTGATGTCAATTGCGCGGATTTGAGCGCATTTTAGAAAAATCTCGACCCCCCTATTGACTCTTAAACGGTCGCCCGAGACGATAGGAAAAATCGGCGTATTTTTATCGCTTACCGTTTAGTCAGAGGAGGCGATTGACATACCCAGCCAGCCAGAGACAGAGACGGTGAGGATTAGTGATATAGACTAGATGCTCCGGCTCGCTTTGCTCGCCTACGCACCCAGCTGGGGGGCTCCGCCCCCCAGACCCCCCGTGGGCCTCGCTTCGCGAGGCCGATCGCTTAAGCAGACATGTGGGTGAATTGCCGCTTGTGGGTGTATTGCCACCTGTGGGTGTATTGCCGCCTGTGAGTGTATATTGCCGCCTGTGGGTGAATTGCCGCCCCCCAGACCCCCCCTAGTGGGTGTATTGCCCACTGTGGTTGTATATTGCCGCCTGTGATTTGGGTGAATCATGGTACGAAAATGATTAGCCGAGCGAAGTAAGGCCCCCTTGTCAAAGTGCTAGTCTATTAGCTGAGCGAAGTAAGTCAAAGTGCTAGTGAAATCAATTTTCAAAAGTCTACCCTCTACCGCCCGAGCGAGGAACCCCCCCCCCCCCCCCCCCCCCACCTCCCTGCCATAGTGCTAGTGAAATCAAATCAAATTTGAAAACTCATAGGGAAAAAACCCATGGGGCGATATGGGGCTAAAAAGGCCGAGAAGATGATCAGCTGAGCGAAATAAGACGCCCCTCCTGTCAAAGTGCTAGTGAACTCAATTTTGAATACTCCACCATCATAATAATAGAATAGAACTACCTATGTGGGTGGCTGAGCAAAGCGAGCCCCCTCTGATCGGTAGAGCGAAGTAAGCCCCCCCCCCTCCCCTGTCAAAGTGCTAGTGAAATCAAATCAAAACTCACAGTAAAAAACCAGGTGGGGCGCTATGGGACTAAAATGCCGAGGGGGTAGAGTTAAGTGTCGTTTTCCAAGTATTTTTGGGGACGACCTATGGAGCTTTCATGGGGCTATACGAAATTAGACCCCCTGTCAACGTGCTAGTGAAATCAATAATAATAGAACTACCTATGTGGGTGGCCGAGCAAAGCGAGTCCCCTGGCCGTTAAAATGATCGGCCGAGTAAAGTATGCCCCCCCTCCCGCCATGTCATAGTGCTAGTGAAATCAAATCAAAGTTGAAAACTCACAGGAAAAATATGGGGCTAAAATGGCGAGGTGGTAGAGTTAAGTGTCGTTTTCCAAGTATTTTTGGGGAAAGAGGAAGTATTTTTGGGGAAATTAAGGCCCCCCTGTCAAGTGCTAGTGAAATCAAATTTGAAATGCCTTCCCTTGATAATAATAGAACTACCTATGTCGGTGGCCGAGCAAAGCGAGTCCCCTGGCCGTTATAATGGTGGACCAAGCTAAGTAAGGCCCCCCTGTCATAGTGCTAGTGAAATCAAATTTCAAAAGTCTTCCCTCGATAATAATAGAACTACCTATGTCGGTGGCCGAGCAACGCGAGTCCCCTGGCCGTTAAAATGATAGGCCGAGTGAAGTATGCCCCCCCCCCCTCCCACCCTGTCATAGTGCTAGTGAAATCAAATCAAAGTTGAAAACTCACAGGAAAAATATGGGGCTAAAATGGCGAGGGGTAGAGTTAAGTGTCGTTTTCCAAGTATTTTTGGGGAAAGGGGAAGTATTTTTGGGGAAATTAAGGCCCCCCTGTCAAGTGCTAGTGAAATCAAATTTGAAAAGCCTTCCCTTGATAATAATAGAACTACCTATGTCAGTGGCCGAGCAAAGCGAGTCCCCAGGCCGTTAAAATGATCGGCCGAGTGAAGTATGCCCCCCACCCCCCAGGAAAACACAGTAAAAGTATGGGGCTAAAATGGTGAGGGGGTAGAGTTATTGTCGTTTTCCAAGTATTTTTGGACGTAGAATCCCCTGGTGGATAAAATGATTAGCTGAGCAAAGTAAGGCCACCCTGTCAATAATTTGGAAAAAGAATCGATTCTAATAATAATAATAATAAATACTAATAATAATATTTTATAATAATAATACTTTCTAAATCGATTTGATTTAAATCGATTCATATTTGAGAATCGGACATCCCTCGGACGACTTTGCAGGGATGGCCGGGAGATATCGACCCCCCAAAATCCCCCCCGGAGAAGAAAAAACCCCCGCAATCTGGGGGAAAAACCCTGATTTGGCTGCACTGCAAGGGGATGACTGGGAGAGATCTCGTAGACCTTGCGAGCTCCCCTTAAAGGCTGATGTCCCACCCGCTTGGAGTGAAGAGTGTAGAAATCAAATTTGAAAACTCCACCATCAATAATAATAGAACTACCTATGTGGGTGGCAGAGTAAGCGATAAATAAATTTATTTATTTATTATTATTATTATTATTTAGTTGAAGGAGGGGAAAACGGAAAAAATCCTTGAGGGCGCTCAACCTATCTCAGAATGTAGATCATTTTTGTATTTCTCGAGATTTTCAAGAATATATATAAATTTTTTTATCGTGAAATGTACCAATGTCAAATGGCCGAGCAAAGAGAGCCTCCTGGCCGTTAAAATAACAATATAACCTTCAATAACAATAGAACTACCTACCAATGTGGGCAGCCCAGGAAAGCGAGCCTCCCCTGGCCAGTAAAATGATCGGCCGAGTGAAGTAACCCCCCCCCCCCCCCCTCCCCTCGCTGTCATAGTGCTAGTGAAATAAAATCAAATTTGAAAACACAGGAAAAAAATGGGGCTAAAATTTGTTAATAATTTTTTTTTCCGATTCAATTCAACTTTTCGATACTTTTCTCGATAATCGATTCAATTTAAATCGATTCATTTAATTTACATCCATTTCCGTCTGGGTGACGTTGCGCATAGACCTTCCGAGCGCCCCTTAAAGGCTGATGTCCCACCCGCTCAGAGTGAAGAGTGAGGGCGGGGGGATAGAGGGTGTTGAGAGGATGGGAGTGAAGCCGAGCCAGAATTCACCCGACGGGACGGGTCGGTGGCGACGGCCCAGTTTTTTCAAAACTCAACTCGCGCTCAAAATTCACTCGATTTCGAAATGAATTTGGTCGATATCAAGTATTAAAATTCGGATCTCTAGGTAGGCTACGGACGAAACGCGGAAAAAATCCGTCTATTAACGAAGGAATAAATCGAAAAAATTAATTCAGCGAATTCGCGCGCGTCATAAAATTCGCCCAACTCGCTTATCGGACGTAAAATTGGTCGAGGAATCCGAATCCGGTGAAAAAAATAGGGGTTCCCATTTGAAATAAGAAAGTTGATGTCAATTGCGCGGATTTGAGCGCATTTTAGAAAAATCTCGACCCCCCTATTGACTCTTAAACGGTCGCCCGAGACGATAGGAAAAATCGGCGTATTTTTAGGGCTTATAGTTTAGTCAGAGTAGGCGATTGACATACCCACATACAGACACGTTGAGAATTAGTGATTTAGATTCTCAATAAAATTCTCCTTGAAACGCCCTCTCTTTCGAGGGGCTCCTTATCACATACCACCATCCATTTGTTCATACATTGTATATATACAAATTGTATATATGATTGACTGATGCCATGCGCGAAACGTTTCCTATTGAGGTAAATTTTGAAAATTTTATGTTTAAAAACCCGCCGTAAGCAAATCCAACTATTATTTCTTCCTATATATATATATTATTCATCATAAGGTAAGGTGGGGGAAGTGCTTCGTATGGTCAGTTAAGTTCAACTTCAACAAAACCTCAAAAACCAACCGATAACGTCTTTCTTTTTTTTTTTTTTTTTTGCCCTGGGCCCTGGTATCAGTTGTTTTTCGAAGTATGATTGATTTTTAGTAGCCTTGTCAATAATTGACAACTGTCTAAGTAATGAGCAATAATAATTGAGCAACTGTCTAAGTAATGCTCACAATTATTGTGAGCATTATTTAGACAGTTGCTGTCCACAGAGTAACAGAGGACAGCTGTCTCAGCCCAACTTATGCACTTGCCCCATCAAATTGTGGTAAGTGTGTGACTGGCCTATTAAAAAAATATTTGAAACGCTTATTCCTCTCTCGGAAATTTCTAAATGATTCTTATGCGATTTGAAAATTTAAAATCGGACAAAAACTCACAGATCATCAAGTCAGCACCTGGACAATGGGGGCAAAAATTGAAAACATCAATAAACAGCAATTAAACCTGAATGAAACCGTTCTAAACGTTGATAAGTGAATTCAGTCTTTTCATGAGGTACCACTAATTCTCATCGTCTCTGTCTGTTTGTATGTCAGTAGCCTACTCCTCCTAAACGGTAAGTATCACCACGCACGTGCCCATTCTTAAACAAGCCATCAATTGAATTGAATAGATGAGCGCAACCTTTCTGTTACTACGAAATATTACCGGTCTTTATTGAAACCAAAACCGTAACTAAGAATTCGTAACTTGACACACAGCAACAAAATGCGCTGGGTCGCCTTTTTCGAGAGTCATCTTCTCGGGATCGGACGAATCGTCGACGACGGAGGTGATTTTGATAGCTTTTAACCACCCCCAGAACTCGCTGATCACAATGAGACCACCCTCATGAAAATCTGTTCAGCCGCTCGGGCGTGATGCTGTGATACACACACAAACACACACCCAAAACACATGTCGAAGAGATGAGCGCACCTTTCCATTTTTTGAGGAAAGGTTGCGCTAAAAACGAGCGCCAAAAGGTGAGTTTGCAGAGTAATAATTACTCCGAATTATTCTGAAAATTCTGAACCGTTCGGCGCATGCGCAGTATGGCTTTTGGCAAGGGCCGTGGGTGGGGGAACTTCAGCTTCCAGGAATTAAACACTCAAAGTTCTGACGCTCTGCGAAAGCAGAACTCGTGCAGAATCGTTCGGAATCGAATCGATTCCGGTACCTAGTTCTGCTTTTTTTAGAACTTCCAGAACTGATTCCGACTGCCTCCTCAATTGTGGAAAGTCACGCATGCGCGATTCATTTCCTTCTCTGATCTCGTCGAAGTAACTTCGTATGGACTACTTTTTCGTATGTGGAGGACGGAAGTCCAGTCCGTTTCAATTCCTGGAAGCGTTCGAGTGCTGATTCGATTCCAAGTGGCCAGAACTTAGTCTGCAAACTCAGCTAAAGTGACGCGAATCTGACGATTGTTTTGCTAGAATTTCTTTTTTGTTTTCTCTGGATTTTCGTCACAATGCTGTGGTGAACAGTGGAAGAGGGTTTAGACAGGGGAATGACCAAATCACCACAAAATTTAATGGAGGTACTCCACGAGTGGTGGTTATCTACTTGAATAACCTTAATCTAACCTGTGCTGAGATCACCCGCATGTGAGCTTGCAGCCTCCCGTCCAATTTTTCATTGGTCAGTGAGTGGCCACTCACACAGCTTTCTACTTGGAAGCCGAGTTCGCGGTTCCGTTCAAAAAATTAATTTTTGGTGGCTCGCCGAAAATTCAAATTGCACTGGAGGGGCCTGAAACCCACTTTTATCCTATCCTGACATGAAATACTTTCTCGGAAAAATATAGATCAAGACCCCAATGTGATCTTCAAAAAAAAAAAAAAAAAAAAAAATCTACTTATTACATAAAATGTAGAAAAAGTAATGCTCTTTCATTTTGCATATGGGGGGTTTTCACGTAAATGTAGTAGTTTTGGAATTATTTTCAAAAACCTGTGGCAACTCCCAAAATGTTCTTTTTTCGAAAAACCCGTTTTTCGCGCAAAAGTTTTAGTCGCAAACCTCAGATTCGTGTTCAGCAGCCCAAAATACCATAAAAATGGAAATTTCCAGAACTACAACAAACTTTTTTTTATTTTCTCTAATTTGACTGGACTAGTATGACCAAAAGAGACGCTGGGGTTACGCTGCACCACCTGAGAATCTGTTGAGGTGGTTGAGGTTCAAAACCGATGACCCCCATCTGTCCCTTATAGGGAATCAGGATCTCCACTCGTTTTCAAGGTGAGAACCAAGCAATCCATCACTGTCACAATACCCAAGTTGGTCCCACGTATCAGCGTCTCCAATGTGTATTCATAAAGCCTCTGACTGAGGATGGGAAAGCATTGAAAAGGAACCGATGAGTAGCTGTGAGTGGCAGTCCCGATTTCATCCCATCGACAAATTCAGTCCAGTATGATGGAATCAAAATGTGTCCTATAGGTCTGCCACAGAAACTTTGCGTCCCTTTGGGGCATTCTTCTGGAGAACATAGAACTAGTTATCTCTTATCATTGCTTATCATCAAGCAAATTCCCGTGCGTACGATAATTTTTCGGGAATTTCTTTCAAAAGTGACATGATTTCCCTCCTACTGCAGCTTCGGGACACACTCGGGATGAGGCAACCATGGAATCAACAGTTGAAGTAACTTTGACAGGGGTCGAGTGAGGTGTCGTTTTCGAAGCGATTTTTGGTGCGTATTGATTCATGAGGCTCCTAGACCTGACCGACGACCCTTGGAGGCGGTGTAAGGCTTTCATTGAGCTTGAGATTGGATTTTAACGGGTTTTGGCGAGTGGCTCGAGTAAGGTGTCGTTTTCGGAGCGTTTGTGGGCGTAAATTCGATGTGTGAAGGGTCCCAGACCTGTACGAGGCTTTTAAGGGGCTACTGGAGGAGTTTTGAAGGGTTTTGCCTAGTAGTTAAGCGAGAGATTGATGAAGAGCTTGTACAAGGATACGGTTTCTGAAGTTTTCCATTTAATAAAATTGATAAAATGATACATACCTAATGATAGTAGGTATACCTTTCATAAATATCGGAAAAAGAGTAATTTTATTCGATACTAGATGCAGCTAATCTATACCACTAATTATAATAATTTTTATTTCAAATCTGAAAAATTGATTTTTTTTTTTTTTTTGATTTTTTAATGGGGCTAAGTATGTGACCGAATTTCAAATTGCAATTGCAAAATAACGATTAATGGACCTTTATATACGAATTTCATAGCTCGTATCTCCCAATTTACACATTGCCTTTTTTTAGTTTATTACTTCAAAAACCGTTAAGGTGAGGTCATAACCCCCCTAATTGGGATAGTAAGCGACTTCGGCAATTCAATACGAGAATTAATTTTCAGATAAAGATAAATCTATATTTATAAAATCCAATGTTCGCGCCTGGCTGGGTATGTTCGAACAACACGCCCAAAGCGGATTTTGACGGGAGCGGGCACACATTGACGAGCAAAGCACTCAAAAGTAATGGGTTACATGGGCTATAATATATTTTATAGCTATATTTTTGGGCCTGTAACACATATTATGTGTTACAGGCCCAAAAATTTGAAAACAGGTATTGGGTTTGGGACACTTCGTCAATATTTATTAAGTAGTAGTAGTAGTAGTAGTAGTAGTAGTAGTAGTAGTTCATTAGGTCGTCTTATTAAACGATCTTATAAGAATATATTCTATAGAAACACTCCTAATACTAATTGATCCGCCAGCCATTGTGAGGAATTCCATAAATTAAAAATTGACAACTACCTAACTATTCAAATGTGAGGCTCTAGGGTGCAAAAGGCGCCGTGCTATGGGATCAGTGGACTAGGAGGAGATACCTCAAACGCCCACTCAACTGACTCAAACCGTCGCACAATAACATGCAGCTAGCGTGCCCAATATCATTACTATAGTATTTGAGATTTGATATACCAAACGCTCTCATCCTCGGAGATTCGACATTGCGATCTGGTTCAAAACCGTTGCTGAACAGTGGCCATCGACCATCGACCACCTGTCACTTTCATTTGGCTAATTAGTAACGCCCATGGCCATCAGCAGAGGAGTTATCTTTCTCCGTAATTTCCCTACTGTTTTAAAGTTGTGTAAGGGTTTTGTTTTATGGAGGGGGAACCGATCGGGGCCAGTCAAATCTGTGGATCCGTCGCTGGATTGACCTTTGGTCACACATTGGTGTTCATCCCGAAATCAAACGAGGCTGATCAAGTGCTCCGAGTTGTAATCAGACGGAATACTGTCGCCATAGTCCACTGGGCCACTCTGTCCAATGAGGCAGCTGGGATATCAGGGATAGCAGTCTTTGGCTGAGATTTTCCCATTTCGAATCACTTTCATTGGGACCTTGCAATTCTCAGGGTTGTCAAGCCGTCCTCCTTGACTCTCGCGGATTCGTCACATTGTTCCTCAACCCCTTGGAGAGTGCGTTAACTGGAACGCGGGGGGAGGGATCCCTAATTAGGCGGAACCCTCGAAAATTCAATATCGCTATGAACACGAGGGAAAACACAGGTGATGGTGAGGCGGGTGAGTCACGGACAAAGAATTGCGAGAAAACGTCAGCCAGCGGAGGCCTCAAAACAAAAATTATTGCCCCGCCGAGGGAGAAGGGGGGTGCTCTCTCCCCACCTTACCACCGATCGGTGAATTCCCCTCCCTTTTTTGAACGATCGATTTCCGACGGCCATGACGTCACCCGCGACGCGACCTCAGGCGCTTGGGGTTGAGAGTTCTGAGAAAAGCCTGCCTGACTAATAGGGAACGCAATGCCTCAGTCCTCACAAAGAGGTTCAAACTGAGGTAAAACATTACAATAATGGGGCACACCACGTCAAAGGTTGAATTGAAAAAAAAATAAAAGTTCTTCGAAATTAACCATTTTTGAATAATATTATACATTATTTTGTACCTCTAGGTGAGAACAATTTTCCCACAAAATTACAGACCGATTCGTCGCGATCTTGCCGCTGCACAGGCAGTCAAGTTTGCGAAATAGGCAGGTTTGGGTTCACTTCGCCGGCTGCTACCGCCCTTATTCCACCATCAAAAAAAATAACACCGCCATTGTTTCGGAAAGATGAAAACTTCCTCTTTTCTGTGGTGTAACCTTTTTTTTAATCAAAATAATTATTATATTTCATCTCAAAAATCGAGTTGGAAACCTTGAAAATGAGTTTTCTCCCATTTTTAGCATTTCTTTATTTTTTGCCTGATTCAAGGCATACACCTGGGGAACAACCAGTTAAAAGGGCATCTTGGGATACCAAGTCGTTAAGTGTCCGCAAACACAATATATCACTGATTTATGAGGAAAACGCGTCTTTTCTCCATTTTACCGGGATTTCCACGATTGCATTGTCTCGCATCCTTTTTCAACGAGACTTCGGACTACAATGGACTTCATTTGCTACTCATAAGCTTTCCCAGTAGGTTCCCATATTTTTATATTTCTAGATCTCTGTTTCAACTCTTACACTTTCTATTCGGTCCAGTTTCCTTTAGTTACGTTGTTATAATTGGAGGCGATGGTAAGGACGTCGCGAAGCTTCGCTTTCTGCATTAAATGTGATAAAATTTATCACATACTACATCATCTCCGGACAAATTTTATTTTTGCGCAATACTTTGCGATACGTGTCCCAAACTGTGTCTCATGGGGTTCATGAAATGAATTATGACAAAGAGAGCGAAAAGAAGCCATGGTAAATAATATTTAGATATTAACATATTATGTTGCACTGTTAACGTAGGACTGTAGTACGCAAACTGGCAAAAGGTTGGATCAGCACCTCACGGCTAGCGGAATGAATCCCATGACTTCAATTTTTCTCACGCCCAATCATCTTATCTGCGTCCGGTATGAAAGAGGGGACCACAATATGAAAGAAAGGCCACATAACATGTGCAAGCTCAGACAAGTATGTAAGGAGAAAACGGCCTTCATTCTAGTGCAATGAGCAATCTGTCAAACGAGCGGAAACGAAAATAAAAAATTTAATATTGGAACAAACTGGGAAAGCTCATGAGTAGCAAATGAAGTCAATTGTAGACTACAATTTGTAGTCCGAGTTCTCGTATAAAAAGGATTGGAGACAATGCAACGATGGAAAAACCGGTAAAATGGAGAATGAAAAGGGTTTTTCCTCGAAAATCAGTGATATCTTGTGTTTGCTGACACTTAACGACTTGGTATCCCATGATGCCCTTTTAATTGCATGTTCCACAGGTGTATGCCTTGAATCAGGCAACAAATAAAAAATATTAAAACTGCCCAATTGGAAGAATTTTAAGTTTTCAAACTCGGTTTTTGATTGGAAAAAAGGTACAACATACCCTCCAGCCAAAAAACACCCATGTCCAAAATCCCAGGGCTGGGAGTTGCCCAAAAGTTCAAAACAAACAAATTCATGTTACGTATCTTGGCTTCCAATTAAATAATAAGCTAGCACATCAAATGCAAATAATTCACACCCTCCCGGCTTCCTATTGGTTGGTCATTGCTTCCCACTGCTGGAGATTAGTTGCCACCAATCTGCGTCTAGAACGTAAAAATGCAATTAGGAATGGAAGCATTTCTGGATTATTTTTTTTATCGATAGAAGGCGTCCAAATAATACTAAAAATGGCGTTAAAACACAAACTGCAAGCTCGTATGAATTTATAAAATTTATGGAAAAATTGCTATTTGAATTTTGGCGGGAACCCGAGGTCAGCTCCTATTGGTCGACACGTTGGCCACCATTACAAAACTAAAAACTAAAGAATCGGTCATTGGACTAAGTTAATTTATATCACAAATAAGTTGAGTAAATAAGCATGATCACATTAAAACAAAGCGAACACGGCCATTTTCTCGTTACTCCAGTGTCACTAGAGCCAAACACCAAGAAAAAATCGAAAAAGAAGAAAAAATTGACCTGCACTGGTGTCTTTTGATTGGAAACCGGAACACCTGTAGGTGACGTCACTCACAGTGATTTTTGAATCGGCCTAAATTACTTAAGATGATTGTAAACTACGTGAAAGACTTTTTGTCACAAAAATGATGTATTTTTCCCTTTTTGACTTCTAACAACACGGTACAGGATGATTTAACCCGAAATTCGGGAGCACTTCCATTCCATATTGTCATTGTCTGTAGGAACGACCCTGCCGATATTTCACATTTTCGCCGCCTTTGACGTGCCAGTCGACCCGCACGATCCTAATATTTAGTCAGCTATTCAGGAGACTTCCCAGATTTTAGAATCAAGATGATCTCAGCAAGCACCCATTGATACGGAAAGAAGCAGTTCGATGGCAGCATTGATACAATGAACAAAAGACCAGTCAAAATTGTATTGTATCTTTATTAACACTGTTTAATGTTTTGATTAATAATAAGGTACAGAGTTTCTTTTGTACATCATTCATGACAAAAGAAGCGAATTCAACCGCTAGAAATTGGATTATAATGAAAGGATAATGCGTTTGACACAAAAAGAAATAGTTACCAACAGCCTCGTCATGATGCATACGAGGTAGTGTAATCGTATTAGATTTGGTTTGGAATGTACCAATAAGATGGCACAAATTTACACTGCATGGTAGATTTAGTACGTACATCAGGTCTCTGGTTTCGTTTAGCTAATAGGGATGCTTCACGGTGGGTTCCGGTAAAACGTCTGACATTTCCACTGTACCTTGCGGCTTTGATGATATTGATAAGCGCAGTTAAGAGCACTAAGCGGACGATAACTCAGGCGGAGAAGTGACGGAAAACCAAAGTTATACTCTCTCTAGCAAAGCTTGGTTGTACGTTAACTATAAAAGAAACACAATACATTCTTTTCTAGCGGGAAAACCATGTCCAATTGTTCCAGAATTTCCGAAAATGCCTTAAATTTAAAAAAAAAAAAAATGAAGTATGGTAGTCAGAATCATGAAATTACAACCGAGATTTGACGGCGTTTCATAAACGTACTCATAGTATGGACCAGCGGCTTTCATTACTTGACGACACACCATAGTAGGATCCCATTTGATTTCATAGAACCCAACCAGCTAACGGCACATGTTTAAAACGGAAAAAACCAGGGACTACATTGAGTTACTCTAAGCCGCTTCTATGACAAGCGCTGAACAATCGATGAAGACAGTTGGCCGACCTGGTGCAGCTTTCAAGTTCATTAAACGAGCTTCAAACGGCTCTTCGTTAAAAAAAAATAATAACAGTGTAACGAGGCGAATTAGTCAACAGCAACAACCTAATGTAAAAAGGGACATAACAACTGCAAAGATAAGAACGTCGAGGAAAACCAATTACAGATAGGAGGAACCTATATTTCACGCCAGGCTCGATTCAATACGTACATTGTCACAAATGAATGACCAAACAAAATCAAAATATTGCTTACACAACTACGAGGGATTTTTCAGAGCTCACAGTTAGGGTTTGGGGCGAGAAATTGAACGTTTGAGTCCCACATGAGACCATTCTCCTTCAAAAATAGTTTGTGAGTGACTATCAACCACCATCGTGACGTCACGTCTGAGAAGGTGGGGGCAAAGTTTCCCATCTTAACCTTCCGGTAACCAACCAAATGTTGCAAATGGCCCTTGAGCCTTTGTTTGCCCCTATTTGGACCCTTCAGTCGGTTACTCGCAAGTTACAAAAGGAAAACTGCCTCATCCAGGTTCTGACACGATAACCATACCCAACATTTAATCAACATCTACTGAAACAAATGATCACCCTGTTATTGTTTGTTGCCTCCAACTCGTTAAAGGCACTACAAACAAACAAAAGTAAACTATGCTTTAAAGATATCAATACTGAACTGCTTTTAAATCCTTATGAGGGCACTAAAACGTTAATGTAACTCCAACTTCTCTCCAATGATATCAATCCATACTGTGAGCCCTTCAAACGTCTAGTGCTAATATTGTATTAATTACAATATTGCCAAAGGCTTCGTGTCTCATATCAACAATCGTTAAAAACCGTAGCGTATAAATAATGTTTTCAAACAACTCAAACGTTTATTAAACGGGTAATAAGATTCGGGTAATAAAATGTCTCTTGGTGACAAATAACGAGTGCAACTCAAAACGCAAAATTTAACAAACACTTCACGCGTTAATTAAATTTTGGAGCTCAGATCTGTGTGAAAAAATAAACCATTTCGCAAAGCACCAGTGTGGTTGAATATATTGTCATAAGTTAGAATGACTTCGTTGAATTATTGTGAATATGATGAAAATTGGTTAGGCAGAACTCCAGGCCAAAATTTACAAATACAATATTCATTTATTAATCCGAATTTTCAAAGATATACTTATTACTTTTCACGAGTCAAAGCTAATTTCAAAGTACAGTACGATACGTTTTTGGGCAGTTTTAGATTCCAGTGGGAAGAACTCCAAATATTTAGAACGTGAACAAGGTGGACTCCTACTTTACTAACTCTAGGGCAAATCATTCAGGTATACAAATCGTGGACACAAACTCACCAGGCCCAAAGATTTGCTACAATCTTGATACATCCATATCAACGAGAATCATGCAAACGGCCAAGAATCCTCATTCAACATTACTCAATTCTAATAAAGCAGATGAATTAATAACTAACTGCACGCGACTTAAACTACACCGAGTTTTACGTTAGGTTGTATAATGACAAGATGGTAACCATGTTGGTATAGTGGCCTTAAACGGCTCATGATTAAATTGGGTATAAGGTGGAGAACAAATACCTAGAGGGATTTTGCTAGGTAAAAATTATTTGTATAAACGTATAAACGACCCAAGTTAAAATCATGCATTAGGCAACCTAACGTATCTTGTAGAAATAACCATGAATCCAGCAAAACAAATCTCAGGGTTGCCAACTGACATCATTCATTATATAAGGAAACAAACCTGGGATTGTCAAAGACCTCAAAGCCAGCAAAGTTGGCAACCCTGGAATGTTCATTTACGACTAAGAAGAGATATGGTGGTTGTAACTGGCGTGGCACACTTCGAGACTAGGTTCATAAAAGGTGGAGTTGCTCAGGTACAGTGTGGGGTCGTCGTTGCCCGGAGGTTTGACTTTGGCGAGGGAGCTGATTTTGGCGTGTGAGTCCGAGTCCGCCTCCGTGTAGAACAGCGACTTCCCAGCGTTGTACCGGAGCGCCCCCAAATCCCCCGGCTTGTCCTCGGGTACAGCCTGTCATAGGACCTACACCGCATTAATAAACAAACAAAACGAACATAATGAAGAAAACAGAAAACCACATGCGGTTACAGCAGGAAAAGTGCTAAGAGCGGGAAAGTTACATGTGCTTTAATACCAAAACCCACACCGTCATAAATAGTATTAATTTGAATTAGTTGTAATTCTAAGCTCCACGAGAAATGGAGTAACGTTAACTTTCAATATCCCGGGATCAACAGCAAGGATGACCACCAAATCCATCCATCAAAAACAGATAATCAACGCATAAAATTTAATGTAACGCCATCTGAAGGTTTGTATGCACAGCAGGTCCTGGATCAGTTCAGAATAAAACATGATTCGAGATTGAAGTAAAAAGATGTGAACCGTTTAGAGCTCCTCGCAGTCCATACGCGTTTTCAAGCAATTCGGAACTGATAACCTAAACATCCATAACCTCCACTACGTTGCCAACCCGTACGGATGGCCTGTTTGTTTGGAAATTTTCGTTGTGCCCCTTATCGCAAACTTCCCTATAAAAACATGCATCAGGCTCTCTTCCATTTTCATAATGGATACGTACCTGCACTCATCTGATCTTCCTGGCTATTCTGATCAAGATGATTTCATTATATACACTTACCAAGGTACCTACCAACCCCCCACAGTTTCAAATAGGGAATTTCGGCTCATTCTTCTTTATCAATACTTCCTAATTACCTACCCATATTATTATACCATTCTGGTCAAATCTAAGCTCCATTAGGTAAGTGATATTTTATCGGTAGGTACTCGTGTTTTTAGCTAGGAGAACTTACAAAAGGTTGAGATTTTGCTGTACAGAAATAGAGCTCATATGTATGGAAATCGTAAGGATGACAGGCCGAAAAAATGAAATTTCGGAGGGGCGGTACGGAAATTTCTACTCCTCAGGTTGGCAACGCTGCTCCACGGGGGGTAAAAAGTTGACTGCGGACTGGAATTTCTGACAAAAATCCCGGACTGATTGAACTAGTTCTCGACATTCCCGACAAACCGAACTAGTGAAATGACTGCCCGATACAGCCAAATCCCGAATTCGGGACTGACTGTACTTACAAACCTTAGTATTAATTTGAATTCGAAGTGGTAATACTAAGCTCCTCATGGAACGGAGTAACGATAACTTTCGATATCCCGGGATCAACAGCAAGGATGACCATCAAAATCAGATAAACAATATTTAATGGAACACCATCTAAACTCGCTTTCAGAACCAAACCCGAAGATCAGAACAAGTGGAACAAAGGACAAGGAGCTGAAGGGACCAAAGCAATAACGAAGAAGTTTTAAAACCCACACAAGCAAACAAACAAAGAAAACGTCACAACGTGCGCGGAAGATCCAAAACACTAGGAGGTAAAAAATCAAACATTCGAGAAAACCGAATAGCCCAAGTTGTAGAAGATTGGTGCGAACGATTCAAAGAGATGGAAAGTGTGCAGTCAAAGTAAATATATATTATATGTACCTAATGTAAGAAGGCGATATATCCAACGGGCTCCTACACAATATGGCAACAATTAATTATAGGGGTACATTCATGTGTGACACTTACCATTCAGCTTAAATCCCCAATCGGCTCAGGCGTGCCAATCTTGAAATATCATTAAATCCAATATTCTTAGAGCCTGAGTCTATTTGGCAAATGCCAGTTGACAAACTGATTACAGGTAAAATGTCATGGTCTTTATATTTGGTCAATCGAATATGATTGCCCATAAACAACTTGTACCTACTGTCGTTCACGACTTTTTACTCGTAGAATTTTTCAAATTTTTCAATGGACTGGTGATGGGGAGCAGTTTGTACTTGCAATTTTCATACTAAATGTTTACATTATGTCACAGGTTTTTTTGTGGAATGGTTCCTCGCCAGCAGGCAAGGAACAAAATTTTCAGAAACGGTGAAGTAATTTTCCCCTACACTCACTCCTTAACCGTAATTTGGATCATGAAGCCATCATCTCTACATAATTAAAGCTGCACCCTTCAAAGCCCCCCTTGGGGGGTATTGGCGCAGTGTTTCTTCAAAATTTCAGCTTGTTGAGGTAGTGGTTCGTATAGTAATTTCCCAAAAATCCGAAAATACACGCAAACTTTGACACTGTGAAACACCGATTTCTCTGACTATCCGCAAAGTTTTTAGCTATTTCTACCCGAGAGTGAAATCAGAGTTCAGTAAAACCCTAAACTCAGTTAGCTCAGCGTAAAGACGCGTTCCACGACAAAATTCCACCGTGAACTACCCTCAATATGGAATATAAAACGAGGGAAGTCACGCTCGGGACCCCGCTTTTTTTGTTTTAGGAAGAAGAGTAGTCTTATGATGAGTAGACTGATGACAAAAGGCCAAGACCCTGATATTTGAGGCGAACTCAAGCCTACCATGTCTTAAAGACATTGTCTTTGAGCAGACTGACGCCTTATCTATCACAAATATACTTGAAGCCCTGTAGCACAAAAGGGATTGTTGAACCCAGGTGCGATCCTCACGCAAAAGGATCTTGTAATGGGGCTACTGAACCTTATACAGAAGGCCACAAAACGCCGAGAGGCAGCACAATGGGCAGGCAGGGCTCTGTGCAAGTTGGCCTGCCAGGAACCCACCCATCGAAACCTCTCAGGTAATAATCTAATCCAATGTGATCACTCGAGATGGACCATCCCTTCGCAGGCAAATTAGTAGGGGTAATTCTAAAACACGTCAATGAAGTGAAACGTAGGACTCACGCTAATGTTATTCTGAGATTTTTCATTCTGCAGTTGGAACCTCTGCCGGGCGGTTTCCAAGTAGTTATTGATCATAGCGTCGTGAAGCTCGTGACGCTTGTCCGTGTGGAGGACGGCGCAGAGGATGGTCTTTTGACGTTGGGAGTTGCTCCGGGTGATTTTCAGACGGAGCTTCTGTCCAACAGACTTCCCAATGCTTCCCAACAACCCGTTGTTCTTCCCTTCGTCCGGAGTGGGCGCACGTGTTCCCTAAAAGGTCATTAGTGAGACCACGATTCTAAAGCGAACAAAATTATCATTTAAATAAACAGGTGAAAGTTGTTTACTTACGTTCGGATCGATTTTTAAAAGATCGAGATAAGAAGCGAGCAAATCGTAGTTTTGGGACATCGTCAAATTTTCTGAATTCAACTCATTCCCGTTGCCCGGATCGACGCTGAACTGGATAGGCAAGAGGTCCCCGTTGTTGTCCGTCAAGGGTACTGCAGACGCGAGACCTTCACGGAACGAATCAGACTTCAAGTAGAGCTAATAAACACTATAAACCTTTTTGGGTTACAACTTACCGCCGTTCGGACCGGTAGAAGGAACGTCCATTGCGACCAAGGCTGAAAAATGGCCGCCGTCGTAAGCCAACAAAAGCGGAGAGCAGTGGCATTCAGAAGGTGAACACTCGAGCGGTAAGTATATCCCACCGAAAGGTATGGGGGCCAAGTCATCTCCATTCATATCCTGAAAAAAAAGTAATAACTTCTTGTTCATCGAGATTTTACTAATAACCACTATGTGGAGAGGTGGTGGTGGCCCATGATTTCGTGTCAGGGGTTGAGGCTTTTGAGTCTCCTATTGAAACACGACCCGATACGAGTGAATTTTGTTTACCTACTGTGGGACACCCCATGCAGGGTGTGATGTCTTACAAGTGAGTGTGTTTCTAAATTTGAATTCAGATTCACTATTATTTGTGTTGTGTGTTTCGCGGAAGGCCTGTGGCGTAAAACCACGATTTCGCCGCCAGTGTTTTCGGAGGAAGAGGAATGGAGTATGGGAACATTCCCGCCCCAGGCATAACACGAATTATTGTCGAGATCTGCAGAACAAGGTCAGTGGGATTGATCCCTGAAAAATTACTGCAAAATGACATTAATATAATGTTGTAATGATACACAGTGAATGGGAATCTAATTAATAATACTCGCGGGCTGACGTACCGGTTGGAGAAGGGGGTTTTTGCACAGTCGCACTGTGACTGTAGTGCAACCCGCTCTTCCCGTCAGTATTAACTCTCGCAGGCTGGCGAATTGTACAAGAAAGTAGGTCTAATTCCCCACACCTACCTACGTGCGGTTGTATTCCTAAAGATGTAGTGTGTGGTGAAGTTCGTGGTTTTCTGAAGGTGCATCATGTGAGGGGAAGAAGGGACCAGTAATGATGATAAAGAACGACCGGGAGGAAGAGAATGATCGAGAACGCCTTCTGGATTGGCTACGGCAGCAGTGGACAGGGATTCGATCAACTTCACAACTAGAAGCGTCTGGTCACGTCTCCTGAATCTCCAGAAGGGGGATTTGGGGTAACCACAGTTTTACTTGAAGGGGTCAAGAGGGCCTGTTGTTTTACAAGAGTCAGGATTCCCAAATTTCTGACTCCCAGCAGGCAGGTAAGAAGAGGGTCCGCCGACTCCAGACCCTCAAAAGGTAATCCTTGAGTTTGGAAAAATAATGCATTTGGCCATAATGGAAGCGTACTTTCTCGAGTAGAAATTTCAGGTTTGGTCCTTCCGGATGGTCAAGAAAGTCAACAACGGCATAAGTGACCAGAATGAAGGAAAATACAGAAATGAATTTTTGGAAAATTTTGACAACACCGAAAATCTCGTCTACGTAAACTATTCCTCCGCGTTATTCCGCTAATGGTCATGAGGAGTTATCTTTTGATTCACCCTAGACAGATAGTTTACAGCAATACATGTTACGTTCAAGTGAAATCGTTTAGAAGCTATAAATTCAGTCCTTTGAACTGCCGTAAAAGATGCTTGTCAACGATAATATCGATATTATAGTCTATCGGCACTGATAGAACGGATATCCGGCCGTCAATATCGTATTTTATTGGTAAGATGGATTCCCACTATCTCAACCTTACATACAGACTACCGATGTTGACTTACCTTTAAAACTGTATCGGCAATTACGATTATCGGCCTCTTCAATACGTGAGCCAACGCAAGAACATGAACTTCTTCCAAACTTTCGTAAATGTTTCCAGCGCCAGATTCCGATCCAGGCTCACTAAAAAAAAAAAAAAAAAAAAAAAAAAACTTCAACTGCAGTTCCATGGCAGGGAAATATTCACACACCTTATACCACCAACCTTTGCACGCTGAGCCGCCTCAATCTAGGCTCGGAGGACGCCATGTTGACTATAGCATTCCACTCCTGCCGCCATTCGACTTCAGAATAAACGAGCCCAGATTGGGCATTGAGGAGATCCTGATACCGCCTCCAACGCCGCCACAGCGACTCCCTTCGTGGAGAGTCAGACAAATAACCGTGCAGGGTCTTCCTTAGAGTTAGAAGCCTATCATGGAAACCCCACATACCTGAAAACAAACAGGGTGAACACTATGTATCCGCCATAAACAAATTGAGCCAACCAACGA
This sequence comes from Pilophorus perplexus, assembly GCA_955831195.1. NCBI lineage: Eukaryota > Metazoa > Arthropoda > Insecta > Hemiptera > Miridae > Pilophorus > Pilophorus perplexus. The sequence goes on from OY037013.1 coordinate 19,527,542, forward strand.
TAAGAAGGTACCCAAGGAAGCAGCGTGCAACAGGCAGTTTCCATCTCCGCTTGTGGATAGAGGCCACAGCCTATGGCAGTGGGCAGTCCACCAGTTGAGACGGTTGGCTTGCTCCAGGCTCTGCTGTGTGGAAACGGCTATCAAATCCTTCACGAGAAAGTTACGGAAATCCTCTGCAATACAGTAAGGAAACGTTCAACACGAAGAACAAACCCCAATCAATTACGTTTCTGGAACACATACCAGGATAAGCGTTTATGTCTGGTAAAGCGAACGTGTGCAATGGCGTTTCTAGAAAGTATTCCTGATCAGCCGCTTCGGCCAAGATGACCGACCGGGCTTGCGAGACCAGATTCACGTTGTCAGTAGCCCTGGAGATTCCCCTGTTCAACTTCTTGCCTGCATAATATATTATTAATATTATGTAAATGGGTGCTTATTAAAAAAGAAAAAGAAAAAGCCACTTCCAAGGCCTGAATTTTGAGACAATTTCCCTTCTCAAAAAATATCAAATTACTCACAAGGCATCCTGATGTAATAAAAAGAACTTGCAATTAAATCCACATACACCTCAAATTTAATTATTGGACGATATAAAAATAAGCGAAAGTTAAAATAAGAGAAGGAGGAGGTAACAAGAACACCAACATTTTATTAAATTTTCTCTAAGGTGATACAAGTTTTGCGACAGTTCCAAAATTGGGACAGGACAACGCGAACACCATCAAAGGTTTAGAGATAATTTCCTGGAAAATGCCCATCCAAGAGCCAGTTTTATTACCGCTCTCCTATCATCATTAATGTTAAGTTAGTGGTAAACAGAGGGATTCATGAGGTAATGAAAATGTGACAAAAAGTCCTTCAGGTTGTTATTAAATAAATTAATTAAAATTTAATTTAATAGGTACATCAAAAGTTGTTCTAAACGATTTGAATTCTTGCCTGTGACATCATGAGGGCAACTCGTGAGTTTATCATATCACTGACCAATGAGGAGCCACATGTTGGATAATTATCTTCATAAACGGATCTTTCCCAATAACTCGAATATTCATCCTCCATAAAGATGTACAACGGTATGAATGAGGGGGAACGAAGGGCGGTTCTGAGGCAGCCTATGTCCGTTTCCGGAACAGAAAAAAAAAACGCTGTATTTTTTCGAGCTACCTACCGTTTAGGCGTGAATCGGACAGGCACGGACGGTGAGATTTAGTAGTATAGATGCTGGACTTACTCTCCAGATCTTGCGTGTTCCGTTTCTTGGCATCCGGCGTAGGGAAACTTTCCGTGGACGAGCTGCTGACCCGATGGGGCGGCGTCGAGGGCAGCGTTGGCGGTATCGGGCTGACTTTCGTCGGGGACGCACTGAACAGTTCGACTGTACCAGGGTCCACGAACACGTTCCCGTTCGCCTCGTCGTCGATCATGATCAGATTCGGCGGCTCCATTCAACGGTCGATCATAAACCAAGGGCCGTTCCTGAGGAGAATAAATTGGTCATATCACTTAATTTTCTATTTCGAAAATTCCGACAAAACTGGGTGCCTAACGGGGTTGAACCCGAAGCCGCCCTTTTGCTGGACAGAGCTTTACGTTACATTCTAAACATTTTATTCCTCCCGTCTCCACTACTAGATGGAATCCCAAATCACCAACGTCACCAGACACAGAAAAGCGTCAAGAATCAAATCGTACAGTAACGAACATCAACGGCCTTCAGGTTCATTGTTCATTTAACGATTTGCATAATGTTTCTTTCGACCCCCAAACCAATTTAACAAGGGTGAAGGCTGCATGGCGTTAACATCTATTTACGTTCCGAACAAACGGGTGGGCGACACTTCAATTTGGGATGATTTCGGAGGTTTTACAGAAGAGGTGCATATTAAAAAATGGAATTGGGGACCTAATGAAATAGACAACGGAAGGCTTAAACCTCTTTGAAAGAAGTTTGTCGTGATTCACTCGCACGTCTGAGTAGGTAGGATTCATTGGGTCTTGTTTGCAATTTGAAATCATCATACCCACACAGTAATATCAACCATCCATCAATGGTTAATTTGCATACCTACCTGCCTCCTACCGCGATGGAAATGTACCTCCGTGGCTTCAAGGAGAGATTTGAGCAACAGCGTTTGGAAACTTTCATTAGTAAATATCAACTCACCAGAAAATTTGGGTCTGACGTATCCAAAATAAGGCAACGCGTGGGGGTAAACGTCGCCAATATATTCCATCAACTCCAAATCTCGACTATCGGGCCGCCGCGAACTCGAAGCCTTTCGAAACGGTTGGCCCACCGACTCGGATTCAATATCCTCCGAAAGAGCGAAAATGGATCCGAACCAAGTTCTGCCGGGCTTCAGCCAAGCTTAGCTAAGTTGAAACGCATTTTCATAACAAACGAAGGAGGGGGACACAACAAAAAATCCTTGAGAATGTAACAGGTAGAGGTGAGACGGAGAAAAAGCGCGATCAGCTGGAGGGGTGGGGCGGGTCTCAAACATTTTCTCCCAAGGTCCTAAACATTTTCTAGATAAAATCCTTTCAAATCATACTCGATTTTGAACAAATCGTATCGTTATAATGCAAACTCATAACTTTCTTTAAGCCGTAAACATATTCGAAAATCGCTTTGTGGAACTCGGTTGGCTCAGTAGTGTTCGCCTATAAGAACCCCCTTAAATTTTAACCAACCACCTAAATCGAATCTGAACACTTCGCGTTATAGGCTTTACATAGATTTCATTATGACTGTGCTCACCTTGTCAGTCTTCGTAGAATGAACAGTGTTGCCAGTAAGAAAATTTGTTTCTACACGTCGAGGGGACCAAATCGACGAATGTGGGGACTTTCCGTTTGGTGACACTTTCGTATAATAGATAATAATTAGTTATTAAATAACTAGAATAATAGAAATTTCGGACCCCAAAGACAACACTTCATCTGAAGATGACTTCTGAGGTAAGTCTCTTCCGTTTTGATTGAACACCCTATACCCTAATTGAACATTCCTACAAAAATAAGAGCGTAGGTAGTAGATGATTATGATCCAGCACCCCTATGATTTTTCATTTAACCGTAAAATTGATTAATTCGATTGATCGCCCTAAAATTGAAAATTTTTACAAAATTAAGAGAGCCCCAGCTGATGATTTTTGCCGAAAAACAACATTTCAGCAGCAACATGTCGCCCAACTAAATCCCACGAAGAATTTTATGGTTTTCTCTGATGCTAATGACAAATGGTTTTCTTGGCAGGGCTGTAGATGAGCTTTGTTGCTCGAAACCGGTCCCCACGCTATTTACCGAAATAAACAATTTAGTATTCAAACCAGCAGAGGAGTCGTTCTCTCTCCCTAACCACCTCACTACCTACCGTTCTCGTGGAATAAGTGCCTGTTCAGATATTTTCCCGTTTTATTCCTTTTATAAGTGCCTGTTCATATGTTTCCCCGGAAATATTTATTCCCGTTTTATTCCTATACAAAAGTACAAGGTTCTGTTAAAAATAGTAAATCAGAAATGTTCAGCGATTCAAAATCTCTGTACAACCAACTTGTGTGCTATCTTTACGGCCCTAATATGATTTTAATAATAATGTTATGAGTGAGGAGCAACTTGAAGTCTGGAACGTCCATAAATCGGTTTTAACGCCCAAAATCATATTATGATACATAATAAGATCATCAAAGATGATACAATAGATAATATTATTATCTAAAGCGACACCCTATTCAACAAGCTGGCCAAAACCCTCCAAAGACCCCGGCTGTTTGGGCGGGGTTTTTTTCGACTGGGACTTTTCCCTCGCGGTAGGCAACACTGCGCCATGTGCTGCTGTTACTGAAGTTCCAAGTACTAGAGACTTGTGCGTTTTTACTGATCTCCATTCCGATCACAGAGTAACAGAGAACGATTGCATTTCATAAAAATTGGCATAATCTTATTACGTATTACGCGTATTACGCACCGCGTAAACTTTACGCAGTATTGAATAATACGGTAGCGACTTCAACGTTCTTCCCCAGAAAATGGTAACGCTTTTCGTAACATACTATTCAATAACATGACATTATTTAGTTGTTGTTAGTTTACTTGCCTAAGGACACTCATTGAGTGTTTATATTGAGTCGCTTTGACTGTGATTTTCTTGGGGCCGTAGAGGTTGGGAAGTCTTGTCTGTTGTCAAAGCTTGTTACCACCTTTTGGTGTCACCAACTTGGACGTTGTCTAGTACCACTCAGTAGTTACCATGATGGTAATGATAGTGGAAAATCTGCCGCAAGATACGTTCCCTGTGATCCCTTCTGCGTAATTAGTAGACTAGGTGTTCTAGTACATGGTGTGGAGAAGTGTGTGTTTATGGAAGGTTCTCATCTGTTGCAGGCGCGCAAGAAGAGGAAGTTCATTGACAAGAAGAACGCCGTCACTTTCCAGTTAGTTCATCGTAGTCAAAAAGATCCTCTTATAGCGGATGAAAATGCGCCTAAAAGGGTCCTCGCTCCTGTGGAGGTAAGATGATAAGTTGATGGAATGGCTAGAGAGTCAGCTCGAAAATCTCCAAGTGCTCTGTCAGGAGAGGTCATTTTCGGGGACTGTTACAGTAGGGGCCTTCATGGTTGGATAGTTTCGACGTGGAATGCGAAAATTAAGGAAATGGTCCTTCCTAAAGGTCGATCCACATATCTCAGTGCTTCAGTGCATCCTCTGTCATCAGTGCTCCCTGCGGCATGCAACGCTGGTGTGTGGACAATTGACAATCATTGATTGAGGGCACCGTGCACAGACGGCCACGGATCACTGAAATGTGTGGATCGCCCTGTCATAATGGGGTTCTTTGTGAAGTTTCTGCCTACTTCTCTCAATACGGCCTCCGAAACAATCAATGTTCATCCCATGACATGAATCGCGCGAATAATTTCGCAGGAAGATTTTGATGGCAGTTGAACTTCTGCGTATTTCCAGGGAAGAAGAGACGAGTTGGAGAAATACGGCGTTTTCTACGACGATGATTACGACTACATGCAGCACCTCAGAGAGGCCACAACAGGAACTGACCTTCTTCCTGTGCCAGGCGCCAAGCAGCCAAAAGTTGAAAAACTGGAAGTACGTGAATATGATCCAGTTGATATAATATATATTAGTATATATCATGGTATATTATACCAACTGTATATATGGTATATTATACCATACATATTATGTTGCTTCTCAACGTCCAAAGATGAAAAGCTTATACCGCTATATTTCAAGTTCTCAGGAAACAAAGCGGTGCTTTTGCCCTCATCAGTGTTTGCATCAGAGGTCGAATCATCAGTTGGCTTGCTGAACAAGGCTGCTCCACGATCTGGTAAGCTGTAACGTCTGTGTTCTCTACATCTGGGATAGGGTAACATGGGGATATTCCGAACCGGATGTCGTATCTAGCGAACTGGTAGCAATGTGATCCATTTTCACTTATTAGTGGGCTTAATCCATTTATTGGGGTCACATTGGCATACAGTGGCCCTAGTTAGCAAGATATGACCTGTGCCCGAAACCTGCCCATGCTCCCCTTTATTGGCACAGATTACTTTGGCACCGAGGGAATTCCTATCCCATTCATTAGTGGTAAACTAAACGTTTTTCATCTTCAACAGGATTGCAGTTGGACCTGGACGCTGATATTGTAGCTGCTATGGATGACGATTTTGACTATGACGATCCAGATAATCTGCTGGACGACGACTTCGTCTTACAAGCAAATAATGGAGCCGTTGCTCTGCTGTTAGTTCCCTCGTGATTCACCAGCAAACTAAATTGAAGCACCTTCAACCAGCACATTGAATTCACTTACTTTATTCACTCATAATTTACAGTCATTCCGACGACGACGACGACGACGACGACGATTACTCCGACGTCGGCTCAATGGACTCGGACGAAAGAATGGATCAACTTATGGACCTCGAAGAAACCAAATCCAGGTTCACCGAATACTCCATGACCAGCTCGGTCATGAGGAGGAACGAACAACTTACGATGCTCGACGATCGGTTTGAAAAAGTTAGAAACCTTGTTTTGTTTACTGCTTATCATAAAAACATTTCCCTTATATCTTGGTGTAATACAAAGGATCCCTCAAACGCTACATAAGTACCGGGTTCTTGAAAATCAAGTGATATACGCCAGGTAATTCCCATTACAGCAGCTATGGCTCGTCACACCGAATAGACTGATGAACTAATTCCATTGATATGTTGGGACATCAACGAAATTGAATAAATCGTTCCCTAGGAATACCTTCCTTGTTGTCCTACTTCGTGTTTTCGGTTCCATCAACAGTAGGTTTGTTCTTGGTGTGTGAGTGTGAGGCGATGTGGTGAGCTTGCGCTTGCACAGTGATACTAGGGGGCCACTCCCTCCCTGCTGGATACGCCAGCCAACCCCCACAGTATCCCATCTGGCCTCAGATCCAACAACTCGTTTTCCCATATTTTGCAGTTTTTTCTTGAAGAAATACAGATTGTTGTGTTTTTTTTATTGGGGGGGGGGGGGGACCTAATCGTGTTTCTGTACAATACCTACCGCTTCGGGACTTGAATCTAAAGTGTGTTTTTCGTGTTTGACATCTAGATGTTTGAAGAGTACGACGATGACGAACTTGGCGCTCTGGATTGCGAAGAAATAGAAGGCGAGCTCGGCACGGAATCCGACCTGCTCAAACAAGTTGCCGAAGAGTTCCAGCGGACCCGCATAGGCGTAAGAATCATACGAAAAAGAGAAATTTAGAATTATTAATCTCTTGATAAAGTGATTCCATTGTAAGCGTTCGTGTTGTGATTACAGGATCAATTGGAGTTGGAAAAACCGACAATTCGACAATATTCAGATTCCGAGAGTGGCGATAGCGATTGCAGCGTGATAGAAGTCAAACAAAAGGAGCAGTGGGATTGTGAGTCCATCCTGTCCACAAATTCCAACATCTACAACCACCCGAAACTCATTTCCACACCGGGAAAGGTAATTGTGCGAATAAGCTACATTCAATTTATATACTCCCACTACGAACGTGATTCTTCATCTTCTTTCTTCATCATCAGGGTAAAATAAAACTTGACTCGCGCGGGATCCCTGTTGACGATCACAAGTTGACCAAAAGTACGTTGTCAAAACTGGAAGGAGCCGATGCGGAAAGAACAGGCCCCGCCTCCATCGCCTCTATGGCTTCCACGTTCTCCAACCGCCCCAAAAACGAAACCCCCACTGAGCGGACGGCCCGTAAAAAAGCCTACAAAGAATTCAAAAAGGTACCATTTACCCGTTGGTTTACCTCTTCAAAGCCACCTGCCAACTGTTGTATTTTTAACGCCTTTGTTTTCAGGAACGACGAGTCGAACGAAGGTGCAACAAAGAAGCTTTCAAAGAGGAGAAGAAGAAGATGGAGAGAGTGATGCAAAATACCAACAAAATGAAACACCATATCCCTGTATGATGAGGTCTGTTTTATTTGAGAAATCACTAGAAATACCAATAGAATGTAATTTACGTTTATTTAAGATCGATTTAATTTTCAATCATGTTCGTCGTGAATTCTCAATCCATCGCGTCATGCAATTATGTTTCTTATTTTTATTGGCGACAAATGCAATACATACTTTATTTACGTTCAAAATCTATAACTTCCTACCTCGTGTACCTTCTTGCGGTGTACTAAAACGTGATTATTTTCTGTCGTAATGGGGTTCGAACCTTATCAATATGGCTAAAAATTTTAACTAGGAACGCCTCATTACCGATCGAACGCATCAAATCACTCAGTGCGATTATTACTGAGAAATGAGATGTTAGATAAGAGAAAATGACAAAATTCATATTTAATATGAATATTTGGCGTTTCTAATTCAGGCGTCACCGCAACTGAAAAAATCCGCCAGAGGACTCGCAAGTAGAAAGTGTGGTAAAAAAGAACTGCTTGTTTCGTATAGATGGAAATGGGTTTTCAACGTTGGGAAAATGTAAGCCCGCCCCAAGCATCACACAGGTGTATAGCATGTGAAAACACAGGGGTGTGATGCATTCAAGAATTTCGTAGATAATCAAATATGGGTACATGACAAATTAGACAGCGAGGAGAGAAAGGTAGGCAGTTCTACTTCAGAGCCCATTGATATCTTGATTCCGTTTTCCAAAGTGGCAAAGCCAGTTTAGTACTCGGACCCCTGCAAGGAAACAGTCTGAGGATCCTCCTGTTTTTCTTCATCTCTTCTCCAACCAGAACCAGTGAAACCTGCATCCTGGACTGGAGGATGCAGGTTTCACTGGTTCAGGTTGTTATGGGGCCCCAGTTTAAGATGTCTCCCTAAATGCTTTCAAGTTATTCTTGAGATCGGTGGCCAGCATTGTCTTATATTTCTTGTCTTCCTCCCACCGAGGGAGCAGTAAAGCAGCATCCTCTCCAACCATAGAATCAATTGCAGCTGGGAGTGGGAAATAACCTGCCTTCTCAGATGGCATAAGTGCATAGTGAGTTAGCAGCTGCCCCAGAGGATATCCTGAAAACGATTTTCTAGCCCCCGGGGCCAACCCAAAGGGTGGCTGCAAAAAATCAAGCCTCAACTGTTCCCCTGCGTGCCGAAATTGAATGGGGAACCAAATTGACTACGAAGCTGAAGAAGAACAGGAAGAATCGTGAATGTTCATCTCCTAATCAGTCCAAACAAAGTTACAAAGTCAAAAAATAATTTGTGTTCCATACATTTCCCTCTATACATTTTCGTTGCCTGGACTTAATTTAAATCAATATTAAAATTTAATAAAGAAAACAATTTAAAAAATGGTGAGGGGTGGGTGAAGACCCTATCAGACCCCTGTGATGGGTTTATATGATATTTGAAATTATCGTAGAATTTTCCCGAGTGAGAAAAACGCGATAATCGCTAAAATTGGCCAAATATGGGAAATTTGCTAAATTTTGAGCAGCTTCATCTCGGGATCTGTGAATGCTAGGGAAACCGATATAGTCTCAAAATGTTCTAAATTTTGTCTACTTTGTTCACGTATATAAAGGTGTTTTTTTTTTTTTTTTTTGTTTTTTTTTTCGAAAAAGTGGTCCTTCGGGGCCAAAATCGGGCAAAACTAAAAAAAAAAGGTGCGATAATTTATTGTTCCAGTAGGCTTCCGAGGTCGCAAACTTGAATTATTCATTTTCACATTCACCCAGACAACATACCTAAAAAGATCTACTACTATTTGACTATTTGACTGGACTAGAAACCAACCGCCAGTTGATCCACCCTCAAAAGTAGAATTCAGGCCCAGCGAAGAGGGATTTCCATCAAGGAAAGTGAAAACCCTAGACTTGATACAACAGTCTCCTATGCCTATGAACGGTTTGTCAACATGCGCCGCGCGGGGGCTGGAGGAGTCGGGGAACAATGTTTTTGGCGAGGGTAGTTTACACGACCTCCGATTCTTTTGATCTGAGAACAGTAATTTGGATGTTTTTACTGCTGTTTCGTCTTCGTAAAACAGTGCCGATCTAAATAAAGAGACAAAGATGTTTCTCGAGTTAATTACATAGTTACAAAAATTGGTGGGAACTCGTCATTGACAAGCTTATAATATTCGTCGCTAGATGGCAGTGATAACCTAGTCGAATCATTCGTTGCCAGGTTGCGCTGACGCTTGGCAATTTAGCCTCTCCTCGTATAAAAAATCAACCTTGAGGCGATTTTGTTTGGGTGATTGGCCAATCAGCTTGCGAACGCACTCGCGCCCCGCCTTTTATTACGCCATACCTATGAACCCAGCTTAATGCTACAACAGTTCGGCGTTCCAGGTCTGCCAGTGCACTGTTGGACGGAACTCAACAACGATTCAGAAGGCATTCTATCAACTTCTGTCGACAGACGCTGTCAGATCTGGAACAAACCTAATAATTCTTAGGATGTGCCTAAGGTCTTCGGTCATAAAAAGATGCGGTTTTGTGATCTGTCAATTGCTATTGGCTGACTGAAATCAATCATATTTTAGCACGGTCAGCATAATGTTCCCTGATACGATACTGCTTTGGCTCCCTGGGATTTTGCACCGTTTCACTTATTCCTTTTATGAGGTATCCAAAAATTCAAAACACAACGAATTCTGCACTGACACTTGAAAAGTAAATCTACAATTTTTCTTTCAATCGCGATTGCAATATTTTATAACCAGATTGTTGATAATCGTTTACGAGGTTAGTGAGTTACCACCAATGTTCAAGTTGATTTCATTGGCCGATGAACAGCAAATGAGAGCCCAACTCCAGCTGCAGTTCCATTCATAATTACAATTTTCGAAACTGTCCTGGAAATTTGTAGGAGCTCAACACTCATTAAAATTGCTTTGAACTATGAAGTTTTGTCAAAAACAATAAACAGTCGAATTGCCGTTCCCTAGCCCATTGGCGACACGTCAGAGGGACCCCCATTTCTAGTGGGACACGCGCCAAAGCTCAGGCTGACGGTGGCAACGGTCCACGATAGTCAGAATTCAGTAAACGACCTCGTAACCGATCTAAACGGTTATGTATATAGCTTTAATATAAGAGGTGTTCAATAGAGCGGGTCGGTGATATCAAACCTTTTTTCGAAATCGTCCCATAAAACCTGGCAGGATTTCAAATTTATACAACTGAACGAAAAATCACTTTCTTTTAATTGCACATCGTAAATATATTACAAGCATCGTATACAAGTTCGTCCAACTTAAAAACATTAAAGTATAGAACGTTTTCTACATTGAAGTACGTATAATAATGACGGCTAGCTACATTTGACGTCGTACAGTCGAAGTAATCGAGAAAAAAGCACGATTTTTACGCTGTTGAAGGTCAGTAAAATTTCAAGATTTCTTCCCTTGAAAAATTGCTTCAGAAAAAGGAAAAAAGCGACCGGTTCGAACTAACCTCAAAACAGCGTCAGGGTACCTTGTGAGGAAGAGAGCATCAAAGTATTATTGCATAAGTCTTTTCGGTCTGACTCGGTTTACAAGTACCGTCACAACATGACTGTAGCAAAGCGACGACTTGAGAAAAAATAATAATAATAAAAAAATAAAACAATGGTCCGCTATTTCAAAGTAAGCAGTAAACTACTAAAAGTGTATATAAAACTACAGGCACAATTCCGAAAACACTTGTCTAACGCCTACGTTTTACAGCAAACTACATCAAGGCGTATCAGGCCGAAGATTGCCTAGATTTCAAATCCCACAGTTGAAAATGTGTTCGACGTTTAAGAGCCCAGGCGGATCATACAAATTTGGAAACAAAAACAAGCCAATTTCATTCGTCCTAAGCATAACGCTCATATTGATACTAATCAAAATGAGGAATTCCAAGATGGAAAATCGAAATTACAATAATCAGCCAGCAATATTTTAAACCTTCGGTTGACGCTCGGTTAAAACTGCGTTCACTGTAATTCATGTGAAATCTTTGAAACAATTTTTTTTAAATTATACGAATCAATCAAAATTATACAACACGGGTTTAAAAATATAAGTTATGTTTCAGAGAAAAAATTATTATAATAATGAAAACATTCAAATGACAACGAAGATTGAGCAAAGATTTCAATGAGCTAATTTAATTGCAAATTGTTTTGGTTCAAACAACAGACTAGACAAAAATCAAGTTTTGCTTCGAAAGAAAATTTTGTGTACTAGAAATGTTCAGCCTTCGTGTGCTGCAGTCCGAAACGGCGAAAATTTCAAGCCTCATTTACAGCTAATATGGCGTTCAGGCGACGAGCTCTGGTGAATTACAAAAAATTAAACCGCTGGTAGATTGCGAGGGAGTTGAAAATGTTCAAAGCGATTAGTTGAATCGAGTTCGCATTGCCAAAAAAAAGTTGATTTATTGGGAATTTAAAATTGGACGTCGTCATAGCTCTGGTGGCAGCTCATAATGAGATTAGGAAATGTCAAATCAAATCATCAATAACCCGCCCGAAATGAGGGAAAAACCAACTTTGAATGAGCAACGCCATAAAAACCCCTCGGTTGAATTGGAAATTTATTCATCGCCCCATTCTGACGTACATCTAGCATTAAAAAGACGATAGTAGATTTATATATTTGGCCGTAAACGCCGGGTATTGTTACTTCTTGTTTATCACCCATACAAAACTCCTCCAGTACAAAATGACAGCTCCAAATCGTTAAAATTATTACCTGTCAGGCGATTCAATTTCATCGATTTTTCCTTCATGACAGATAGAAGTTTAAACGACCACCGTAATAATCGCGCAGTGACAAAATTCAAAAGTACAAACCGACTAACTCCACTGGGGAAATTGTACATGGAAATATTCAAACAACAGTGTTAAAACAAGCGTATTTCATACCGTTTACAAACCGTTTTTTGTTGGTAGTGACTTGGTTTGATAAACCTGAACGAGTTTAAAACCGCTTTGAACCACTTGTAACTGTTAATATACTTCAAACGGCATCTACGCCCCCAAAGCTATTTGGAAACCCCTCACAAAATTCCAAACCAGTTGAAATTAGGTCTATTCGGTTTTTAGGGGGTCAAAACCAGTTTTAAACCTCATTCATAAATTCCAACAATTGAAAGTAGATCTAAACTTCTTAAAACCGGGCTTAGCCATCTCCAATGATTTCAAATCTGTACAACCGCTTTGAGCCAGTTGTAACAGTTGAAGCTACTTCAAGTACTAAAGCAGGTCCTTACACCCTTAGAACCTGTATCAGAAATCGAAACTAGTTTACAAGTCTAGTTTGAAGTGGTTCTGAGCCCCACCCACGAAGATACCAAAGTACTTCTAACTGATTCGAAACCCCTTCAAGCCCACATACTTGATCAAGTTTTAACAGTCACCTCAGTATCACTGTGTAAACTGTAGGTCTCCCAAATAAATACTGCGCTCCGACACTGCATTCTGGAGACGGAAATCGAACTACTCTTTGCACGAAATCGTCCCGGCTCCCTCTCGTTTTTCCCTTCCTAGTGGCAGCACTTCTCTTTTTCTCCCCTCAAACGGAGGTTTTAATTGAAAATTTTTGAATTCCACGTCATTGAATAGAACCTAACGACTTTTTATTTTAGTTTTGCTGTTTTGCAATTATTAGGAAGAATTAGGAAAACTTCAAAATTTAAACAACAGTAACATCGCAAACGTTCACTTTATTCTATTCTTCCTCCTTACCGGCGATGAAAAATTGCGCAACTTTGTAGAAAATTTTCCTCGCCTGACTCCTCAACGGCTTTCCCCGAGAAATTTTTGTTCTCTTCTCTTCCATTGTTGAAAATACGGTGGTTAAAAACAAACTACACAACCGGTAGACGTAAACAAAACGGCGAGCAAGCTGAGACAATGTTGTCAACAGAGAAAAACTCGAAATCCCTACGCTCGGCCTCAGCTCCGGATGCAAGATCGGCGAATCCTTTTACAGCCCCCAGACTGCAAAGTCGGAGCGTAATATGCTTGTGGGAGACCTACAACTATAGTTAAATCTCTTCACTCAGGCATTGAGTGAAGAGACGCCCACTCAATAATCTATGATAGCGTTTCAATGTCCAACGAAAATCTATCCTAAAATAGCTGTAACATACTCCCTGTCCAACAGACTACAATGGCCAACACGTAGCAAGTTTTATATTTATTGGATTTACGGCTTTCGGCCCCACTTTCCTGCTACCTGGAATAAATTGAGCTGCTAAGTCCACCTCCGTCCACTCGACTGGCGAGAAAGACAAGAAAAATCCCATTTGTCTCATAAATCACAATTTTTCTAAAACACCGCCAGACCAGAAAAAAACCTTTAAATCCGACATAACGCGTCATTACAATAAACAATGAAGTCTAAAGAGGAAGACATAACTCGTAGCATGTGAGAAGCAAAGAAAAAGAAGAAATAACCTCACGACACCCACAAAATGAATTCTACGCATAATTCTTACGTCTATTATTATCAATATGATTTCTCTTTCAAAAAATGTCATAAAATATTTACAAGCGTTCTTTTTATAATAAAAACATGAATTTGCACAAACTGGGCGAGAAAATTATAAATTCACACTTTAGGAAGTTACAGCCTACAATTATTATCCATTTGGCTAAATGGAATGAAAGGTTAAAGACGATATTATAGGAAGTAATCACAAGAATAAGTATTAGAAGAGCGATCTGCTGAAAGCATGTGTACGCGAGTACCTCAAGGCAGGAGTTTATCGGCTTGAAATATCTGCAAAAATGGAATCCCTACGTTAGAAATATGTAGAAGGAGGGGAAATTGTGTCCGGAGGATGAAAATGAAAACTAAATTCACAAAGAGAGACCATATCGCGGGCCCGCAAGAAAAGTGGCACAAATCGAAAATAATTTTCGTTTTATTTCACAAATAGGATTGGTTTAGTCACATCTTGCAACAGGAAAAGTGTCATACACGGAGTTGCACGGAAATACGATAGAGTGAGCAATGTGTCGGATCGTTCAAATGGATTTTACGTCCAAAAATACTTCGAAAACGACACCAAACTCAACCCCATAGCCGAAAGCCTTATAAAAACCTGCCGTAGCCCCATAGCGCCCCACGGGTTCGTTTAGTTTTGGAGATATAACCAAAAAACCGGACCAAGTGCGAAATTTCGCGGTTCTTCGAGCTGCTCATCAAGTTCCCGACGATTTTTTTTGAGATGGAAAATTGGGCACGTGCTCCTGATAACAAGACAATAAAAAAAATAATCAAAACTACCCGTCAGTTTGCGATTTTAGGCTTTTTTTTAGTGTACTACATGTCTGGCCTAATTACAGGGATTACCTATTACAGGGAGCTGAAAAAAGGAAAATTTAATATTTCTTTTGGCTCTCCTGAACAATTTGGTGTTTTTGAGTTGTGTCACTTTTCTTGCAGGCCCGCGATATGGTGTATGTTTGCTACTGTAACATTGTAGAACAGAAAAACAAGGAAGAGAAAGGATGGTTAGCAATGAGTAGTGGAATCGAAGAATGAAAAATTAAGGAACTGGGGAATGTTCTTCCACTTCCCCCAGGCTCGGCCCAAAATATCCCAGCCAGAGGGGGGAATGAACGGGAAAGGCGTGAGCTGGGTGATGGGTTGATGGAGGGACATCGGGAAGGCGCAGGGACAGGATGACAGGAAGAAAAGGGGACGATTTGGGCCGAGGAGCTTTTAGCTGCTCTCCATGTCTAAGGAGTTGGATCCATACATTACGTGTAGGCATCACGCTCGTTAACCCCTGACTATAACCACGTTTCATGCTAAAATAATAAAACAGCTGGATATCACCAGAATCTTGAACGTAAGTATAAAAAAAAAAGAAGTGATTTATTCCGTGAGAATAATTAGGTGGTTGGCGCATTATGGCTTTTGTGCGTGCGGTATAGACACGTGATGGTTAAGGAGTTTAAATGGGAGGGCATTGACGCGGATTTGTGATTTTTTTTTTAATCATTAAATTTGGATTATTGGGATTGGGGTAAGATCACAGCGGATTCAGTTCAACCCGGCACGTCCATAATATGGATGGTTATATGGAACGTGCTTATATATATATAATATATAAGCACGTCCATATATACCAAGCCTATAACGTTTTTTAAGGGGCCTTTACACGAGCAATTTTTCCCTGCAATAATTGCACCAATTCGAAAAGATTGCACTAGAAAAGTTGTACGCAACACAAAGCAATAATTGCGGTGAAAAATTGCCTCGTGTTGCATCAACATGTAGCGATGCAATAATTGCGTTGTGTTGTACAATAAAAAATTGCAGTTAATTGTCCGAACCCCTTGGACTTCACTTACAACACAACGCAACACCTTCCGGAGCGTGTGTGGACACAAAAATGTTGGCCAACACTCGGAAATTATTGCTTGCAATTTTTTCAGGACGAGAATAATTGCATTGTGTTGCATGTCACGTTTACACGAGCAACACTAAATCTGAGCAATACTTCTCGCACGCAATTATTGCAGGGAAAAATTGCTCGTGTAAAGGCCCCTTTAAAATGTACTTCTGAAGAGATGATCATTTGTATGTACTGACATACTATATTATTCATTGTTGTTATTGTGGTAGTAAATATATGTTCTTGTGCCAGTTTATAATGACCAATAAACATGAGTTCCATCCATCTGCTAGATGCGTAAAACATTAGGCTGGTGAGAGTAGTAAATTTACTACCATTTATGGAAGAAAAGCGAAGGAAAGGTTGGGCTGGAAACATCAGCACTGACGATAGAACGTACAACACAGTTTGAACCATAGGCCGAGTGAGCTTTTTTTATCAAAAATGATTAGTGAGGAAGAAAACTTACTATTGGGCATCATCCTCACTTTTGTCACTTCCATCTCCTTCCCCGCCGCTTTCCCAATCGTCACCGCTGCCATCTGAAACAAACAAACAGAAAAAAAAGGAATCTCGGTGAGAAAATATTCCATGAATCGATTTTGCAGTAATTTCGGTAGACATACCTGGACAATTGAGCTCGGAGGATTCTCTGCTCAAGTTGTCCGGCCAAAAGCGGTGGGGAGGTGTTGATTTGGAGCCGTTTGAAGGTTTTGTCTTTTTGTGGGATTTGTTGGCACTGCCGTTGTTTCCTGAAGACAATTAAAGGTTGCTGTAGGGTGAAACTTTATCGATTAAGAAGTGCGGACGTACCAGGAGATTCTCACCTGACATTTCGTTGGGAGTAGAAGCGTCAAGCATAGGTTGTAGGATCCTTCTTCTAGCGTTAATGAACCAATTGTTGACTTGAAGTAAAGTTAGATCAGTTTGAGCAGCGATTTGCCTTTTTTCATCTTCTGTGGGGTAGGGGTGCTGCAACAGGTCAACGTATTAGAAGGTTAGTTAACACATAAACGCCCACCCGTATACCCCATCAGTATCTACCATCTTGATTGCCACTTTTGGTTCTCCATAGTTGAAAAATTAGGATACTGAACCCACCACCACGAAGTACAACTGGTATGTACTTACAACTAAGTGTTGAAATAACCAAGACCGCATGATGCTGGTGGCCTGCTTGGGAAGGACTCCTCTCTTCAGCTTTTTCCTACAATTGAGAGGGTCGTCATCTTCGTCACAGGAGCCGCCACTAGTAGCAGACAAAGAACCTAAACAGCCAACAAAGTTTTATCCCATCACAACAATCCAGGCCCTATTTCCTCCACCGTTTGCGGACGTAAAGGTTTTTACCTTGAAGGAGACTGCTGTCTTGAGGAGGAGGGCAGGGGTTGGCGCCGATCTTGGAAAGCGGGGTGCTCCCGTGTATTCCTGGGGATGGTGGGCAATTCGGCGACAAAGGCGGTTGCGCATGAACGCCCATCTCCCCCATCCCCCCTCCGCTGCACATCAGTCCACTCCAGCCCACTGGAGACACCTATCACAACTGATCAAATAGAATCATACTCTTTTCTAGCGGTCACAGAATAAAACGAAACAAAACCAACAAAAGCACTTCGCATTCGCGGCCGTAGCCGACATAAAAATTATGCTTCCATTTTGGGATAAATTGCCCGCTCCCAGGTGTTGAAGGTGGAAACAGAATGGTAAAATTTGAAAAATAAATACCTGAATATTATGGGGGGAATGGGGTGTGAAAACGGTGGGGCTGTTGCTATCACTTGAATGGCTGCTGTTGTTGTTGTTATTTTCCAAATAGCCGGCCGCGTAGTCGGATCTGAGCAGGTTTTCACTTTGCATTTTCCCTTTTAAAGCCGTTATGTACCGGTTGCAAAAATCCTTGCACAGCTCCTGCACTTTTTCCAACTCCAGAAGGTGAATCCTGAGCACTTGGATGGCTTTGATCATCTGCAAAGATAACACCACTTTTGGAAAGGGGACTTCGTAAACAGTATGGGATTCTGGTTTGTGCAGTGTAAATTTAGTGACTAAATTTAAGAGTGTTGGGAACGAGCCCCCAAATTTGGTTGAGGAAAATGATTCCAAATTTGGTTGAGGCTTGGTGGAAAATGATAGGCACTGAGTTTTGGAGGAAATAACATAAGAGACCGAGAAAGGGTTTTGGCGATAGCAGAAGATTATGCGGTTTCCTACAAGTTGGATCCAAGTAACCTTAAAATAATAACATCATTATAATATAATGATATTATGGCAAAGCAGGTCCATGAAATGTTCAATTCCCATGAAGACTCAGTCATGAAAAGGGGGGGGGGGGGGGAGTCAGGCCATGAAGGGAAGCAAGGAACCCCTTAACTGAAGCGATGGCGACATCTAGCGGCGATCCTTGTTTCACCATTGACTCAACAGTTACTAAATCAATTTCAACTACTCAATAAGCAATGTCGGGTGTGGTTAGTAGTTAGATGAGTGACCATGAGAACCACGGTCACCGATACAATTTTTTTCTGCGTTTAATCGGGCAACCCACGGGGACGAGCCAATGGGGAGCTTTGAGTGCAATTGTGAAAACAGCAGCAGCCAGTCGAACGAAAATCAAGGAGAAAGTCGGTAGTTTCATTTCATTTTGACAACAACTCACCAATCCATCGATCTCGGCATCGTTGACTAGAAATGGCTTTCTATCTCTTTCTTGGTGTTGAACGAAAGCTTGAATGTCCATGTTGAAACTTTCCGAATTCGGAGTTTCGGCTAGTTGTGTTGCTTGTTCGCATCTTTCAAACAGCAGCGCAAGCAAAGGGAAAAGCGGATGCCTGGAAAAATTTTAATAGTTACATACAAAATTTATCATTAAAAAAAAAAAAAAAAAAAAAATCAAAAATACCTAATAATAAAAAATCAATTAAAACAAACATTTATTAATTTATATTTATTTATTTTTTTATTTTTTATTTTTTGGTTTCTTCGACATGAGCATTTTGTTGGGACTCACTTGTAAACCGCTCTCTTATCCGCTTCGAAAACCGCCTGGTCCTGAACTATGTTGTTGCCCTGAGCACTTACAATATTGTCCGGGTAAGACACCATCGCGATCGTGTTCTCCTGCATCTCAGCCCATCTGGAACAAAACCCGAGGAAAAAATTGGCAACTGGAATTGAATAGACGAGAAACGAGTTTGCCACTTGCGAAATATGCTTAGCCGACATCCAATCATACTAACCCACTAACACTAATTGTAGACACATTTGAAGGGTATATACTCAACAAGTTGGAATTGAACTTAATTACCGTTTAGAAGTGCTGCGAGACGCTGAACGATCACAACAGTTTTGGTACCGATGCATCCTACCGACAGATCTCAAATTTACCGAATGCCAAAGTAATTTTCAAACGTTCAATATAATTGGCATAAACGTTCCCAAACGAACACAAACGAAATGGTCTTTCACCTCTTTTATATATCTTTCTTTCGCCAGATATTCTAATATGTAATTCGAATCCAAACCAATTTAAATAGAAGATGAAAGACCCGCCCAGAAATCTAATTTGAAAACCTCATCAAAAGTCAGATTCAGAATGCACTGCGACACGGTTAGTAAACGACCACACGGTAGAGATGGTGCACAAGGCTGTTAAACAAGGCGATGCACTCAGAAGGAATAACAGTTGAAAGGCGCAGCGCAACTTTGGCGGTCATAAATTCCCAACAGTCAACCATCAAAAATTGAAAACTCGCGGAGAAAAAATACGGCCGTTAAAAGCAGTTTTGAAAAAATAAAAATTTTATTTAATGAGATGAGATGGGACCACCACATTAGGGTCCACGACATTCGAAATAATAGCCGATTGTTAACTACTCGAATAGTGATAAATTGGATTCGAAAGGTAATAAAAACCGTTTTCAACTCAGGACCACGTTCTACTTTTTTGCTTGCAATTGATTTACTTTATTGTCCTGTTAATTAGCACTAAGATGCAACAGCAGTAAAACTTGATATTATTATACTTACGGAAGCTACATTTAATCTTATGAGTCAGTCAATACGTGATTTGGTGATACAGCATATAAAAATGAAACAACAAGACGGGACAAAACAAGGTGGCTGGTTTTTTGTTGGTCTATAAAATGATGAATTATCAAGTCATGGGTAGGAATGTAGAAAGTTCATATTTATTAACGAGGGGCACTTAAATGGTTGCAGTGTGAGCGTGTTGGATTTTATTGACTGTTCAATGCTGAAAAAACAAAAACGCTGCAAATTTTACTCAAGGGTTTATTATTCTTTGATATAGGTTACTTGTGCAAAAATTAATTCTGTGTCAATAAAAAAAAACAATTTTGAAGAAAAAAAATCTACATTGTTCGGACAAATGTAGGTAGATTTTTTTTTTTTTTTCAAATTTTTTTTACTCGGAAAATATTTGACCTCCTGGGATCCTTAAAAAATCCCATTCAGAAAGCCCTATAGATCCCCACAGTGGAATCGGATCGTTCAGGCACCCCCCAAAATGGATTCTACGTCCAAAAATGCTTCGACAACGACACCTAGCTCGACCCCATAGCCGAAAACCTTCAAAAACCCCTCCTGTAGCCCCATTTTATCCCCATAGCGCCCCACTGGCTTGGGCGATCGGGCTGAAAACCTTGCGGGCACAACTAGATGGTAAACCAAGTATTTTGTCAAAATTTCGCTTTTGGAATCTAGAGCCTGGAAACGAATAATGATAATTATTCAAAACAGCAGACCGACATTTCAGACGAAATAGGTGGGCCTTTGAAAAGACTACAGCGAGCTATACGTAAAATCCTTTGCAAGAGACAACATTGACAATATCGATTTGACCCACCAGTCGCAAAAAATTACCACAGGGGCAGACTCACTTGAACCCAAAGTTACGAGAAAGAATTTGCGACATGTTGTAGCCAGACATGGTCCAAAACTCCCAAAAGTCAAGTCTTGTTCCACACAGGTTGTAGCCGGCTCACACAAATTCCACTAAAAATATACAATTAAACCAAAATGTATTCGGTGTAAATTACAATTTACACCTTCTGCTTCGGTCGTCTCCCCAACAACCATCTAACATCTAAACGAAGGTTTTACAACGGGGATTTATGGGACTCGTGGAGACGTGAAATTGATGGAATCCGAAGGTGAAAGAAATGAAATGAGAAAAAGAAGGCAGAAAGTCATAAAACCCAAACAAGTGGTCCCTCCTGCCAGTTATACACTTCAACACGAAACAACAAATAATTTGTTGGAGTCTTCTCTTTGCTCACACGTGTCACAAGTAACGGAATTAGGTACTTTGTAAAATGTTTTGAAACCTTAATGTAATAATTATTGCGGTTGCATCGAGAATATTTCACAATTCTGCATCCCATGCCAAGGAGAGCGTGTTTCTATTGTTAGGAAGATGCAGTTAGATTGTTTTAGTAGTCATGGTGCGTCTTGGTCGTCCCCATCGATGTTAGTTTACTACATCGATGGTCGTCCCTTATCGTTCCATTTTTTCTACAAATATTTCTAAAATTTTATTCATTTTTTATAAAAATATTTATTTTAGGAACATGACATGTTACGGCGTACGTACAAGTAGCCTAAATCAAAGAATAATAAACCCTTGTGTAAAATTTGCAGCGTTTTTCCTTTGTGGTTTTCAAGTTTTATAATATAATATAATATATATATTATAATATACCAATAACACAGGTTTACAAAAAAAAGGTCAATCTCAGACGCCGCAGAAAAAACCATCAAACTCTATGTTTTTTGGGGTGCTGAATCCGAATCCGACCCCCGTTTTTTCAGGTCACGTCCAAATTTTCGAGATATTGGCGATTTTTCGTTTTTTCGACCTTTTTCCGTTTTGGAAGTCACAGCTAAACGTGCGGATACCACAAAAACTCTCTTCTTACTGGAAATTTATCGCTGATTCCGAAAATATATATGAGTTGGTGTCTAAAATCACGAGGAATGTGTGCTTTTGCCAAAAAATGTTGAAAAAACGTGGTTTTTTCAAAACCAAAGACACGTTTTTTGATACTTTTTACCTTCTAGCGTGAAAACTAAGGCCGTTAATAAAATTTTTCCAACCAGGTCTTGTAGGTAGATTGTTTCTGCGTCGAATGGGACCAACCGTGATTCTTTACCTTCCATAATAAGGGAGCTATGATTTTTCAAAGTTTCTACCCATTTTGGCCATGTCGTAGAACATGAACTCCGGGAGTCGGCAATGCAACTTGATCACAACAAAACTTTGTTCCGAGGAATATATTGGACTCGGAGGCATCAATTCAGACCGACTCAAAGATGGTTTTATTCATCAAGAACTCACGGAATTGCACTTGAAGCCCTGAAAAACAAGCGCCCAGAAACTTTGAAAAATCATAGCTCTCTTATTATGGAAGGTAAAGAATCACGGTTGGTCCCATTCGACGCAGAAACAATCTACCTACAAGACCTTGTTGGAAAAATTTTATTAACGGCATTAGTTTTCACGCTAGAAGGTAAAAAGTATCAAAAAACGTGTCTTTGGTTTTGAAAAAACCACGTTTTTTCAACATGTTTTGGCAAAAGCACACATTTCTCGTGGTTTTAGACACCAACTCATATATATTTTCGGAATCAGCGATAAATTTCCAGTAAGAAGAGAGTTTTTGTGGTACTTTTGGGCATCCGCACGTTTAGCTGTGATTTTCAAAACGGAAAAAGGTCGAAAAAACGAAAAATCGACAATATCTCGAAAATTTGGACGTGACCGGAAAAAACGGGGGTCGGATTCGGATTCAGCACCCCAAAAAACATAGAGTTTGATGGTTTTTTCTGCGGCGCCTGAGATTGACCTTTTTTTTGTAAACCTGTGTAATTGGTCCAGGAGGCACGTTAGTCAACCTTGCAGCGCGTTAGGCCGTTTTTGGCGTCAAATAATGTAAAATCATCTATCAACAACCTTCAAATTCTTACGGAAAGTTCTCGAATTCCGTCGGACAACAAAAGGAATTCACTTAGTGATCCGTAGTTCTTGGAGACGTGAAATGATGTGAATAGTGTTGCTGTGTCGTGCGAGTTTGGTAAAAACATCACTGCGCGCTAAGGCCCACATTCTATGGGTGACGTAATTTTCCCCTTCCAGTTCAAAATCTCAAACAATAACACCTCGGCGCGTAACTATAAGCAGTTTCGAACTGAAATTAAAACTGGTGAAGGGGGTTTTAAAGGGTGCTGAATCGGAATAATATTATGTTATAAAAAATGCAAAATTCCGACCTTTTCAAAGAGCCCTTTTGGTTTATATTATTCTGGGAATAATACATCTGTGTATGAGATCGAAAATGCAGAACGGCCTCAAAATTTGACATTATAATGTATAAATGGACACCAAAAACGAAATGTCCGTCCGCTGCAGCAGTAGGATTTTTTTTTTTTTTTTTTTTTTTTAAATCTGAAAATTTGACGTAATCCATCTAGTTGAAAACCTGCAAGGTTTTCAGCCCCAATCGCTCCAACCCGGTTTTTTGTAAGGGTTTCGGCTACGGGATCGAGTGGGGTGTCGTTTTCGAAATATTTTTGGACGTAGAATCCATTTTTTGGTGTCCAGGACGATCCGATTTCACTGTGGGGCAACAAATCACTATAGGGCTTTCATGGGGCAACAAAATTAATGGGATTTTTGATGGATCCCAGGAGGTCAAATAAGGTGTCGTTTTCCGAGTAGTTTTTGACGCATAATCCATTTTTCGAGGTCCCACATCTGTTCATAGAATGAAAAGATTTTTTTTCAAATTTTCACAAAAATATTTTCTTATTGACCCAGAATCAATTTTTGTTCAATAATTGAATTAATTATTCAATAATTGAATTAATTTTGTTAATTATTAACCAATATTAAAAATAATAAACCCTTGTGTAAAATTTGAGGCGTTTTCTAGGAAGTTTGACGACGAGTGTCGAGGCAACTGTCAGTGTTTCAGTTTTCCCCTCGTTTAAACGGTTTAAACATTTTCTCAGTTCGTGAATGCCTGGCCCTCATCTCTCTGCCCACCGATCCAGTTCGTCTCAGATCAGTCTGCATTTGTCGGTTGTGCGCATCGTAAGTCCCGGCCATCGTTTTTTCCCCTCCGTTCCGTTAATGTAGAAGTCATCAGCTCTTCTCAGAGCTAGTTCCCATACTATACTCTTGGATATACACCACTGGATTTTTGAGCCCTTGAGCCGCATCTAGGACATCTAGAGTATAGCCTTCTGAAGCCCTCAGCGCTTGTGTTCGACGTCCTCGGCACGTTTTCCTGGACTGCCTCGCCTCCCGCGGCCCTCTTCGTTCATCCTACGTTCCCCGGCACGCTTCCTCTGACCGTCAGCCTTCCGAGGCACTCAACTTCCAGCCCCACCTTCTCGCACGTTTTCTCGGAACGATCTGGCACGTTTTGGACCAGCCCATGACCACCTTCGGGCTCGTGACCCCAGCCCAGCCCAGTGAACATCACTACCAGGGACTCCAGGGGCTCAGGCGCCTCTGCAGGACGCGGCCATCGTATCCATCGTCAGGACGACTCCTCAGAAGTCACTCACCAAACCAGGGTAACGACTGTCACCTTATTTCCACTACTTACCCGCAACTTATGCTACTTGACAGAAATAATTAACTACGTCAGTTTGGTATCTTAGTGAGCTTAGGTTCTGCAAGTCCCCATCCCACCGACTTTCCCCGTTTGTATTGTATAGTAAGAGTCGATTCGGCGTCTTGATTTTGAATAGTTTTGCCCAGAGCAGTGCCCGACCCACCCTTTTCAATTTAGTGTATTCTTTTGGTATACACTCCCTTTTGTATAATATTTCCTTCCCCCGTCCCCCTGTTTATTTTTACATTGCTTTACATTGCGAGGCACTTTTCAGTGGAACGACAGGTACCTATTCGTTTCAGCAAGACCTGCAGTGGATCTCAGCAGGTGGACTTACCTACACTGGCAAAATAAGGAACCCAAACATCGTAAAAACCATAACCTACCATGGATGAACAAGTACCAAGAACACAAATTAATTTTCCTTTTTTACACAGTTCGCCACAAAAAGAAGAGGCAGTGAGACAAAAAGTGATATCAAATTTTGAACTAAGTGCTAGCAGGAGCTTCCTCCTCCTACATGAAAGAGATCTCAGAGATGAGTTCCCGAAGCGTAGTCTGATGACCTGACAAGTTGTTGAAGAAAACCGGGGCCAACAGGTAAAACGAGAGGAAATTACAGCAATTAACGAGTCTAGGAAGGTGTAATGGAGCCCCAAAAGGCAATTATACGGTGAGCCTTAGGAACCTGAAGTTTGGGCCTGCCTAAGGCATTTTTTTCAAAGCCCAGAAATAATAAATAGATTGTAGGAGACTTACGTTATTTTAGTATCCCTCATCGCGTAGCCTGATATTGTGGAAATAGCTAAAGAACATCATGCGCTAAGGGAGATCAGTGGAATAGTCCAGGCCTCAACGCTGCAATGGAGCCCTACAACCTCGCGATACCTAAATGTAAAAAAAAAAGTCGATTTCTCCCACTTTGTAAGAAAACTTGACTCCGCGTACGTACACACCGTTAACTTGAAAGACGACAAGAAGAAGGCGTCGAGAGGGGAATTCTTGGAAGGGAAATCCGATATTTGGGTATCGAGAAAAAAAAAATGCACGAATGAGGGGAAGTGGGATCCGAGCGATGATACGTCAATCAATGGCGGAACCTGTAGAAGGTGGGAGGGGTGGTGTGCTCCTCCCTCCAGCAGCCGACAGGGCGGCACGGCGAGCGCTGGAAATCCGTAGATCTACAGCCTCAAAACCCGAGCTCCGACAGCCGACAGAATGACAGCAAAAATTAACGTAGCAGCAGAAATTTTCCTTGTACTGACTAGTGTAGGTTTGTACATTTCAGGTAAGCGATGGAGTTTTCAAAAGCGCATTTTGTCGTGCGGCGAATGAGTTCAGCGTTCGTGTTATTGTCATGGTGACCCAGGTGAACTCGATTCTAACGTCTCCAAAGGGACGAACTTGGCTGACCACCTTCCTCATTAAAAGCAACTTTTTGAATTCTGCTGACCAGGGGCAACAAATTAAATAAGACCGATTGTGTGTGCCCGCAGACCATGCGATAAGAAATTTGTCTTCTTATTTCTTCTCATTCCGCGAATCGACTTCAGCATTCTCGATAGTTACCTGAAATGGGTATGATAGGTACCTACGTAGGTGCCTGAAATAGGTATCCTGACATCAGAATAGATAACTGAAATGATCTTTAGTCGGTGACAGGATTGAACAGAAGTTGGAAAAAGTTGCCTATTTTTGACGCTTGATTCCGGCTAAACGGCTGAACCGATTCCAATGTTTAAGGAGGTCATTCGACGCAGAATTTTATGCACTTCAACTTTGTAATTTGACAGTTTTCTTCACTATGCTTAGTTTTCGAGTTAAAGGTGAAAAACTGGAGAAGGTTCGAAAAAATCGAGGTTTTTTGGTCACTATCAGATTTCCCGCCAAAACGTTTGCTACCACTTATGACATTTTTAAAAAATTATAAAGTTGAATAAAAAATTATTTAATAAAAACTTCTACACCACAATATATTATCGTGCACGAGTGTCCCCCCTTTTAATCCTCTGGCGACTGGTGTTTCCTTGTCTTCTGAAATGTCCAATCCTAAGCGCACGGTGTTTCCTTGTCTTCTGAAATGTCAGTAGAAGGTGTTTTTCGGTATTTTATTCAATGGAAAAATGAGTAAAATTCATTCTTCACTTCTTATGATGTGTATGGACTTGAAATAAAGAAATGTTCGTTTTTAACTTACAGCGCCTCATTTTCTACGTTTTTGTTGTAAATTTTCGGGAAATGGGCGATGTCGCGTCTTTTCAGGCTTGTGTAACGCTGTGAAATCGTTATTTTTACCAATAAACCCATGGAATTTGCTTGCTTACTTCTTAAAACATCCGATGTAAATTCAAATTCTATCCACAATCAAGTTGAAAAATGGGGTGTTTTGCCACCCACGGACAATCAAAAGTGTGCGCCGTAAAATCGAAAGTTCTATGAATAATTTAAGTGGTTTTGATAACAACGAGATGTCCTATCCAATATGGAATCTCTTCCTAAGTTTCCATAGGTATTGGATAGACTTGGTTTTAGTTAGGTAGCTGAACCTAGTCTTTAGTCTGCTTGAACTGGATAGTAAACATTAACCCTAATCGCACCAGATTCTGCACCTTCGGCCAACACAAGTTTCAACAGAACCCTCCCACTGCAGCTCTTCAGAAACAAGGAGCACTGAGAGGCACAAATTCTACGATTCTGTAGATTGATAACCAGTGTCTGCTGTAGATATCAAAATTTGATTTAAACATTTAATGATTAAATTACTTACCTTCAATATACCTAGTCAATTTGTCATTTCAAACGTTCAGAGTACCTAGCCACTGTGTTATTATTTCAAATGTTTAAATTACCTTCAGTAATGTGTCAAATCTTTTTTAATGGATACCTTTTCAAAATAACTTATAATTGTTTAAGTGGAAAACTGTAAAATTCAAATTTAGTTTATTATAAATATAAAAATTTGGCATTAAATTTAATTTAACATTAAATTTTAATGTTAACTTTACGCTTCCTTTTCATGTTACCTTAAAGGCCTGTAGTTCAATCATTGAGTCATCTCTCTTCCGATTCTCCATATTGTGAACCTGTGCACCTTCGGGAAACAACCACTTCACGACTTCCCACTATAGGTATTTACTTAAGATACCTATTCACTTGATAATGAAAATGTTGATGAACGATGAGAACGCTGACAAGTCCCCATTTCTGAATTTAGCTCGAGCCGTACGGATTTTACGGAACCTACTTTTTACTGTCAGACGTTGCTCACAATATAAGTAATGAAGCGTCAATTCGAATGTTCCCCAATTTTACTAGGCATTCAAATAACATAAGGAGTCAAAATTCGTTGGGCTTCTGGTCGGGAGCGAGAGCAGACAACACCTACGGTAGTCTACGGTTTTTCGCCGTGCGGCAACATCACTGCTCAATTCTATGCTAATCGATTCAAAGCTAATAAAATAAAGATGTTGCCTTCCCCCCTTTATATATCGGCAAGTCTTCAAAGGAATTCGCGTACGAATTCTCATCCTACGAGTTACCACGGGAGAATGAAAAACCGTTAGCGTCACACGTTATTGTCAAACAGCTAGTTAGGTCGGGGGCGGGCGCGAGGTCCTTTTTTTAATTTACGTAGCCCATTTAATTACTTGGGCAGAATTAATGAGAAAGCAATAAAACCCGGCGGATCAGAGGTGCAAAAATACAATTTCCCTTCGAACGTGTAGGCGGAACGAGCGACCCGGAAAATCCCCAACGAATACCTACTCCAACGGGAACAAAGGGAAAAGGCGAAAACTGCAATCTGGTGACAAACGCAAATGTCCAACAAAACTCCCGTAAAATACCATCAGTAATCCTTGAAATGACACTCCAAACGACAAAAGGTTGGCTGGGAGACAACGAAACAAAAAAAGTTATCATTTCGGCGTTTTTTTTTTTTTTTTTCACAACGAATAATGTACATTTCAAAGAGATAAAATCGTGTCAAAAATAAAATCTGCTGCTGGTCAGTAACCCAATTTGTCGTTCAACGAGGTCCTTCCGTCGCCAGTCTGCCCTTGAGGGGGACGCCACACGAGATCTTCAAAATCATCTTCAGCTATTTTGGGAGTTTGAATCTGAAACGGACAACGATAAAATTTAATATTTAATACTGGTTCAATTATTTAAGTGTAATTTCGGCACTCTAATTTACAACGAGCTCCTTGAAGAGGTCGGAGTTTCTCATTTCTATCATATTCGGATTCACCACCCTTTAAAAATCCCACCAATCTTTAAACCAATTTGCAGTTCGAAAATCCATACAGTTACGCGCAGATCTGTTATAGAAAGTTTTGGCATTTTGAACTGAAAGCTGAGGCCGGTGACGTCATGTCGGGTCCGCAAACATCAGAGACAACCCGACACGCCCAAGCGGATTCCGCAAACTCAGCACTCCTCCGATTACTCAATTTTCGGAGGCTTCAAGTGGTGGGTTCGGAAGAAAGATTATTATTCCTTTACGAGCCGGCGCACAGTGGTCCAAAATCTAAAAAACGTGAACTTTATTGGAAAAATCAATGTCCCTTTGGACGCGGGACTTACATATCGAGGTCCATTCCCAACATCTTGGGGCTCATCAATCCACCATTAATTTGGTGAAAATCATCTCAAAAGTCCGTAGGGGGAGAGGAGAAAGCTGAAGTAATTATTAAGCGCGATTTTTGTCGTTTTTAATGCTCGAGTTTAAAAATACATAACGTCATACGGCAAAATCGTAGAGCCATGAAAATTTTAGGAGTTGTAAACCTACCTTCGACGCACAGGAGAAAAATTCAAAGAAGTGGATTGTTTTTAGTTGAAACTTCGTGGGCGCTCGAAAAAATGAGAAATGCTAACTTCATATAAGTAAAGTTTTAAAAGTTCGGGCAAAGACGGACACTGTCTGTTCTAGAAAGGTTGTCCTGAGAAGCATGCTCTGTTCAAATCTTTCTGCACAAAGTTGCACTTTGCTGCACTTTGAGCTCGATATGATGTTGTCCATACGCTAATGATGGGAGGGGTTTGGCTGGCCGGCTGTTTTTCACAAATTTGTTTCTCACGAGTCAGTCGTAGGTATAATATACGACATTATATTATAATGTCAGTGAAAGTTACGAGGAAGAAACTACCTATACAACTTTGATGCGTTTGAGAAATATTTTTTCCAATGATTAATTTTTTTTTTAGATAATACATTTTTGAGACGATTAAAACAATTATTATTTTACGTCTGGTCGTCGTTGCCTTATTCCTCTTTTCAATACTGAGCAGCAATAGAACTTCTTAAAGCTTTCTTTAACCAACGTGAAGGGTAGGGATTTCCAAATGCATACGAGCATTACTTCTAGAACTAAAACTACCGTTCAAATGGTTCGAGACCCTCTCAGATTAAGTTAACACATTAAATGTATGTAGTAAATTTTACTCCATCAACTTTTGGGCCAAAATAAATATTACTTTTTGGAAAATTGAATTAAGTTTGCGTTTTTGTTTTTTTTTCGATTTTGGACCACTTTGCGGCACAGCTTCCGGTAGTAGGTATTAAATATTATGACTCCCTCTGGATTAGCCCCCAGAGGTCGTCAGAGCTATTAACATTAGAATCTAAATCTCTGTTCTACGTCTATCACGTTCCTCTCCCTCCGGAACTCCAGCAACTCGACGACGAGAATTCGCCAATCGCCCCGACCGCAGCATCTCAACGACGTCAACACTGTGAGGCACGAGAGAGGAAAGAATTTGAAGGTTGTTGAGAAGTGATTTTACATTAAATGTAAAACATTACATCAAATTTTGATGTCGCCAAAAACGGTTGGACGAGTAGCAACCTTGTCAAGACCGATTAAAAAAA
This sequence comes from Pilophorus perplexus, assembly GCA_955831195.1. Lineage (NCBI taxonomy): Eukaryota > Metazoa > Arthropoda > Insecta > Hemiptera > Miridae > Pilophorus > Pilophorus perplexus. Next base: position 19,557,912 of record OY037013.1, read on the forward strand.
AGGATGAAGCAGTAGTACCGCTGCGGTACATGTTAGGTCCTCGGAATTCAAATAGGTAATATAATATATTGTTTGAAAAAATATTATTGAAAAAATATTATTTTTTCTGAGGCCCTATAAAAGTTAATAATGGAAGGTTATCAGCAATGTTGACCCGTTTTCATAAATTTTGAAGGATGATGTTTCCAGGAAAAAATTTCAACAAAACATTGAAGGAGCTCATTCGTTAATAGAACAAATGTGGAACTAAGTGGAGAATTACAACAAAGTTGTGGGATGTTGTTGAGGGGAAATGGGAAATAATGTCTGGAGTCTCATACGCTAGAGGAGGCTAAAATTGGAGTAAAATTACAACTTTAGATGCGAGCCTTCAGCAACCATCAATGGCTTAGAGCTCTGTCTGTGTCTCCTCATCAATGCAGTCACCAATCCAAGTGGGTCGACGATTGGAACCGGCTCATTACAGCTTGAGTTTCTCAACCCGATAAATGAGCGCTGTATGTGACTGCCCACACTTGACCAGATGACCATGACCATGACCTCCGGCAATTTCAAAGATAGATTTTGCCACATGATCATCTAATCTTAAAAAAAGGTCGTCGAAAGTAGCACTGCGGCAGTGTTTCAAAGCGGCGAAAGCCCCTCCCTCATCCCGGTAATAACAGCTTATCAACAATGGTCGCCAGATGCCGCAAGAAGCGATGAGAACATTTAGATTAAATCTAGCAAATTTTGCTAGAGTCATCTGCTAGATTGTTTCAAAAATTCAATATATTGTAGAAAAATTCCAACGTTGATACATTGGTCTTCAATGTGGTTTTTTTAAATACACAACAACAAATTCCAATCGTGAAGACGTAACCAATACGAAGTGAAAATTAGATGAAGTTTCGGGTCTCTCTCATATCACAATAATATATTACAAGTTTTTAGACATTTTATCCAACTCAAACAACGTAGAATGTGTAAATTACACATTCTACGTTGTTTGGGTTGGAGAAAATGTCTAAAAACCTGTAATATATTATTGTGATGATGATTTAATGATCTTTACTTACTTACCTACCTCTTTCCACCACCTCTTATTGAAGAGTAAAATTCAACAGTAGAATTTTAATTTCAGTTACTTTTCCTCAGGAATAAGTAGAATCCGTACCGAGGAAGCAAAAAGCAATAGAATTTTATGACACCAGTGTGTGCTTACCTTTGACTTTTTCTTATGCGACTTTTGAGGTTTGGCAGGCGGAGCAGACATGGCTTTAGGATTGGCACTTTCCGGTGGTGGGAATGAAGGTCCTATAACTGATAAGATATGTCCTTTGATTAGTACCCTACTTAGATCAAGCCAGTTTTACGTGGGTTTACAGTAGGCATTACCTTTGGTTTTTTTAGCTGGCAGTTTGTTGGGGTTGTTAGATTGGGATGGTTCACTGGTGTCAGGAGGGCGGATTGGCTCTGGCTGAGATTCAACAGGCGGGGGAGGTGGCGCCAGTTCGGGTAAAGTAGCAGGTTTTGCTATGTTCACGAGATGCCTCAGCCGAATCTCTTCCTTTTTAAATTTCTCCACTTCCATCTAGAAAAAAATCATAATTAGGTGAATCAACAGACCAATCAGTTACCTACCGCTCATTCCTATGATCTTGACATACCTCAGCAGCCTTCATTTCCGACTTGCTCGGAGCGGCTTTCTTCAAGTTGGCCATAAAAGCATCCAATTCGTCAACTTCTTCCGAGACTCCTTCCTGAGCTCGTGCAGCTTTGGCCAAAAGACGCGAATGAGCCTTTTCGGCTTTTCCAAGTTGATCGATGACCTGGGAGTACTTCTCTTGCTGCAACCAACACAACAGTGATCAATAATGAACTGCAGTTCAAATGCTACCAACACTGGAACAGTACTCACCAAACTCTCATAGGTTTCAACAGATTCCGCCACCTTCCCCGCTTTTTCCATACGCCGCTGCCTCTTCTTTTCAAGGTCTCCGGTCCGATCGAAAAAGCTGTCTTCATCGCTGTCGTAGTAGTCGTTTTCTTCCCAATTTCTCTTTTTGGCCTTTTTACTTTCTGAAAGCAACAAAATAGATGTTTTACTCTGAAGACCAGGCAATATTGGAGTTGACGACCCGCACTTACCCCTTTTTGAAGGTCGAAACACTCCGAGCTTGTCGAGGGCTCTGCAAGCGTCTAAAGCACACTGGACTTGCGCTTCTTTCTTGTTTTTGCCCGAAGTTTCTATCGTTACCGTCGGACTTCCGTCTTCAGCGTCAACAGGAAGTCTGGGAATAAAATTCAACAATAAAAGGGGTTTTCATGTTCCAGTAGTTTCAACTTGAAAATAAAAGCTCCCTAAATGAACGTTCAAGATGGGAATTTAGTGAATACTGCTTCCAGAAAGTAAGGTTTATTCCAAAATTTAATTTCCTTTCTTGGCGGGAACCGTTATGGCTGAGAACGAAATGTACCGTTCTTGGCTGAAACTGTTCTCGCTGGGAAAGAAAGTCGTTCTTTAGTCTTTTCGTTCCATCTCCGTTTTGGACCTAAAACACCGTGAATGTATGATAATAATATTATCATATAATATTATCATTATATTATCATATGATATTATCATATAATATTATTATATGTCCATATTAATCAATTTGGACATAAAATTATGATCGTATCAAAATAAGTGGAACGAAATCTGAAGGAGAAATATTTTATCGTTCAGGTCAAGAACGTTTCTGAACGAAAAAAATAACGTTCTTCACCCGAACGATAAAATGTTCCTTTAGATTTCGTTCCCACTCGGAACAGTATTTTTCAGAACTTTATAATTTAGTCTTCATTCGGAACTTTATCCTAAAAATTCTAATTTTTCGCTCTTTTCGGGATCGGAGCGGTTTGGGGGAGTTTTGACGAGAGCCAATGCGCATGCATCGATGCGGCAGTTACTTCTTATCTCGGTAAAAATGGTTCCTTTTAACAGCTAAATCTAGATGCGGTTCCCGCTGTGGCTATGAATACCTCTAATGTAAAGATTGGATTGTAAACAGTTCGAACTTACACTAATTTGCAGGCAAACATCCCACGTTCGGCTTTTTCAATTTGGTAATCGAGTTCTTCCCCTTCCCTTTCGAACCAGAGTCGTAAAGCTTTTTTGGGGTCATCAATGTATAATTCTTCATTAGTAACGCTAGCATAAGGGTTGACAGACAGATCCGTTTCTTCGTCAGCGTCCTCATCTGGCAGAAAGTCCACGTTAGAAAAACAAGGGAAGTGCAATAGGGGGCGTACAATATTTTCTGCAGATAATCAAACTCAGTCTTACCCATCCCCCATGATATGCCTCTTTCTTCGATTAATCTTTCTTGCCTCTCCCTCTCAAGCTCTTCTTCTTCTTTTTCTTTTTCTTCTTGCAATTTCCGCTCCAACAGCTCCTGCTGCCTCTTTTGCTTCATTTCTGTAAAGGACAGCGAGGATTCTTCTTCAGCGTCGTCGTCCGGGCCTTGGAGAATGAAAAATCTTGAGCTGCCTCCGATTTTTATCATGTGACCGACCTGAAACAGTATGGTAACAGTGTAAGGAAACTCAAGCAGGTAGTGTCACACTACTAGTGTGTGCCAACCCGTGAACAAACTACACCCAACACGTACCCTTATTCGGCCGTAAACTCTCGACTTTATCTTGTATTTATTCAAACACGTCCCGTGAGTGCTTCCAAGATCGTATAGATAGAATCCACGGTCGTCTTCCCCTTCGGGAGTTCCTCTGTACTGAAGGACAGCGTGATAGCGGGACACGGTCGGATGAGCCATTGGAATGTCGCAGGTATCTAACCGGCCAAATGTGAAGAACGTCTTGGACTTTAAGGGTATCCTTTTTTCAATTACTCCGGACTTCAATTCCTGAAAAACGTTGAAACGGGAGTTGGGCTGGACGTTTGCATTTGGCGTATTTGCAATAATTTTTTTTTAGTAATTATTACTAACAACTCACCTCTAAAAAATAGTCGTCAGGAGGTTCTTCGGCCCAGTCAGGTTCGTCGTACTTCAAAGGTGGCGGAGGTGGTGCGGGAGCTGAGGTCTTCTTCTCAGGAACCTTTTCTGTAGGAGGGGCCGACTCGCTCTCAGTAGATACCGAAGTCAGGGTCCCCCCTTTGACGAACCCCTTTCGTTGCCTCATGTACTTTTGCAGGATGGTCTTTTTTGTCATCATGTGCGCATCCAAAGCGGGTTTTTTGAACTCCAAATCATCTTCTGCAGGAACGCTGGATGGTTCCCCGGGACCGTCGGAGGGCTTAGCGACGTTTACGTCATTGGTGGAAGATTCTGGCGTGGGATCCAGCTCACCCATTGCGACCGTTTCCTGCAAGAAAATACGAAATAAAATCTTTAGCGTTGGAGAGTAGACGCACCAACTGACCACCTGGTCAGATACCCTACATGGATTATTCCAGTGACAGTTACCAACCAAAATGTTACAAGAAATTTTGTGATGAGACAAAATAGGTTGCCGGCTCGCAAAAGTGCGCGAAAAGTTCGGGAAAAGGCGGCATGCTGGTCGATCAAGCTCCACGGATTCCATAAAATCTCAATAAGCCTAATCTACAGAATAATTTATAAAACATTTGATTGAACCGAATCTAGATATCTAGCGACAAACGCAAAGCACATGAACCTCCACACTAGCATGATTTACAGAAGGAGCGGACATACCTGAAGGATATCTATCCAACGATAATTTCGCAAATACACGAACTAAACTATTTTCAACCTCCCTGTTTGAGCAAAGAACAAAATCTCAACAAGGCTTTCTGAGATTTCGATCTTCTGACTAGCAGCTAAGTTGGGAGATAAAACAACAACAAAAAACAAGTTGGTTGTCACTATTTTGAAAGAATGATAGGTATGTTGGGCACAATTGTTAGTGTTCGTCATGAAAACCGGTGGGGCACCCTAACCACCAACCCTCCTCCAAGTTATCTTAGGGGTAGCAAATCGAAAGGAATGAATCGATATATAAAACGACGTTTCAAAAACGTATCAAATTTTTATTCCGCTTGTAGGCTTCCCTGCAATCCTCCCGGTACCTATTTTAGGCCCTTCGTTGGACTGTCCAACTTGGACAGCAAACATTTCTGATGCCGCTGCTGAGTGGCCCCAACTTAAAATAGCATAGACTGCTCTACTTTGAGAACATGCATGGAAAGCAGCTAGAACAGCGGATTTTGCCAGCCAGTCCGATAGGCGTCTCAAAACAAAAATATAACTGTTCGATTTACTTCCCAATTGACTTTGAATAATTCAAAAACTTCAATTTAGGATCAAGTTTAAAAAAAATTTTAAAAAAACGGTGGGTATTCAACTTGAACAGACTAAATTAAACAGCCCACATTTTCTCCTGGCACGGAGCTCAAAAATAATAGCATAGGAAGCAACTTTGGTTTGCCACGATTCCTCTTCTTGGTGACAGTGTCTCCAGCTTTGGAGAACAATCTCACGCTCAGGACTAGGGTGAAGCTTCATCAGCAATCCAGGTTTGGATAGACGGCCTTCCTCTCATTCCATGTCAAAAGCGGATCGAGATGCATGGTCATGACAGGGACGTTGAGTTTTTCCTTCCTCCACAAGGTGAATAGTAAAATTTACTATTAAATAATGTTTAAATTTCGAGCATGTTCGATTTGCTGTTTTTGTGAAAAAAAAAAAAAAATCGCGATATTTATTGGAACGTTTATCGATATCTATCGACATTATCGGTAATATATATCGATATACATATATATCGATGTATTAATGCACCGATATAGTGTATTTATCGATATATTAGTACCATCCCAGTCTGTTATCTGAATTGTTGACGTTTGTATCTCCAAAAGTTGGGGATCATTTAATGAATTTCACCCAATATTCATTCAAATATTCGAACCTCCTTGATTTCATGAACGGTTCGTGAGTTATTCCTCAACTTGCCAATAGGTCGGGTGAAACGACTCGTTTTTTTCTTGAACGGGATGACACCTGCGGTGAATTCGGCTGCTGGCGGCGATGAAGGCGATAAGAGCACCAACGTTTCAAAGAGAGTCGCTAAACTACTTGATTCGAGAATAGAGAACGATAAAGTAAGATTTTTCTCGTTAAAGTGCATTTTTTACCACTTGATTACCTCAGTTGGTCGTTTTTATTTTGCATACCTAATTGGCTTTTCTTCAGGATGCTTTGACAGCTTTGAAGGACCTCAACAGCTTTTTCTCAGTCAACTCCCTCCACTCGAGAAGAAGTTTAAGGAGCCAAATCGAAAAGAGAAGCATCAATCTTAACCAGGTATTTTATTTCTTTATAACGACTCTACATTGCAACAACGTCTTGACTTGTACTGGTTGGGTTGAACCTTTTTAGAATTTCTTGGAAGCCTTTCGAAAAGTCAAAGAAGGGCTGGATGAGATCTACCATGATGTAATCAGCATGAACGACGCGGTGAACAGCATGTCCACCCAGCTCAGCGCCACCAAAGCCCAAACTCACCAACTTATTGAGCAAACTACGAAGCTGCAGGTTGAAAAGTGAGAAACTTTTTTTCTCAAGGTAGCTCTCTGTTTTGCCGTTGAAGAAGTTGGCCATTTATTCGTTTTTTGTGTAATTGCAGTGATAAACTAGCGATGAAGGAACAAGTTGCCGTCGCTTTCGTGCGAGCGTTCCAGTTGAGCGAAGAGGAGCTTCAAACTCTCCGCAGCGGCGACATTTCCGTGGAATTTTTCATCGTTCTGGAACGCGTTGCCAAAATCCACAAAGACTGCAGCACTTTGGTGTCATCCTGCAGCCAAACTCTGGCGCTCGAGATTATGGAGCAAATGACGATTTATCAAGTGAGTTGTTTCAAGTTGAGAGGCTGTGGGGCCAGAGAGTAAGTATGGGAGGTCGGTAAAAAAGCATTAATTTTTTTTAACACAGTGTTTTTTATGGCGGTTATTTGGTTTCAATTCACTCTGTGTTAAAAAATTGATGCTTTTTTACCGATCCAACTTAAGTTGTTGGGCGTAAGGAGCGCTTAATAATAATATGACATATTATTATGACACACTGTGAGATATAATATATCTGTGGGATATTATCCCACCGTCTGCCCTACCGACCCCCCCCCCCCCCCCCAATATCACGGTTAAAATTTTTGTTGTTGTTGTTGAACCATGATTAAAATAACCCGACATCTGGGGTAATTTTTGTCACCTTCCTAAACCCTGTCAAAATTGAGTTTAAACGCAGCCTGGGGTTATTTTAAACATCAGAGAACATTTTAAAATAAGAAAAAAATGTAAAACCATTAAAAATACATTAAATTATCTACATAGTCCTTATTCATCGAAGGAACATCATACTTAATTTTACATTGCATCAGTATAGGTACCTCCATAGTAAATTTAAAATGTTAAAATTCACCCCCCTCCCCTCACCGCTACAAATTTAAACCACTCAATATCTTCCAACTCCCTCAGATTTTCAAAAACCACTCCTCCTCTCCTCACCTTCCTAAAGCGGAAATTCATTGTGTAACTTGATTGTATTGGTTTCTTTTTTTGTTTCGAAAAACGTCCACAGCAGAGCGTGGCAAGCAGAGATGTGAAAAAAGAGTGCTTTGATTAAATTAGCCGCAATCTACGTACTTTAAACCGGTTGCTTTGTTCCTATTAACCTGTATCTTTTGGTTTGAAAAAATGGTTTGTAGAGAACAAATTTTCTTATTGATAAAGCAAGCGTACTTGAAAGTTCCTTAAATTTCGTCACTATTCTCAAACACTTCTCAATATGATAAGTTCTAGAAGAGTTTGAAATTGAAAATTTTATTGTGCCCTGCTTGAAATAGTTTCAAGTAATTATAACGAACTCTCAAAGGCGTTTTTTGAAAAATCAATAAATTGTTCTAAATCTCTATCGATTCTGTGAACTTGAAAGTCACCCAAAAGTTGTTGTTTCTTTCTTTTATCAGGAAGCAGCTCTCGAACGGTTGTATCGATGGGCTCAAGTTCATTGTAAAAATATCGATACACCCGCTAGCAATCAACTCTTCTCTCTGGCTATGTCAAAGCTTCAAGATAGATCTACACTTTTCAAGTAAGTATCACTTTCTCAATGTGTAGCAGGAAAATGGATGTACATTTTGTTAATGTTCAAAAAGAGCTGCCATGCTCTTAACCGATTTCAGCGCCTCTTAACGTTAAATTATGTTCTAACAGGTACGTCATAGGCGCCTACTGCACCCACAAGCGGTCCGTCCTCGTTAGGGAGTTCCTCGAGGCTCTAACCAAAGGTGTCCCAGATCAGATCGGCGCTCTTCAACCCGCTCTGGAGATGTCCGCCGACGACCCGCACACCTACGTCGCTCGAATGATGTCTTTCCTGTTGACCGCTCTCGAAAACCACAACCTGTCCGTTCTGTTCAGCCAGTGCGATAAAATCGGTATGACGCGATAATCGTTGGGCGAAATGAATTGTTTGCTAGCAAATATTCATATCCTTTTGTTTTCGGTAGATGTCGTGGAAGAAACGAGGGAAGCGCTGGCGCAGATTTCAGATGGCGTGGTGACTCCTTTGAAAACCCGCGTTGAACGAGTCGTCGACCATCCAGAACTTCCATTGCCGACTTTGTGCAGTATCGTCTACCTTCTTAACCAGTATACGGATTCTTTCATGCAGGTGGTTTCTTCTTGCTCTTTTGACGAAATCACCACAAACTTGTGATGGGGAATCGGTTTAAAAAATCAAATTTTTTTAATGATTTAAAATCGATTAGCATACATTCAACTGTTTGGATTTTATACTGCCTACGACGCTCTGATATTACAATACATTCAATTGTACAAGAAGGTTTTCTACAAAAAGGTCTCGGTAAAAACGGAACTCTTGTAAACCTCAAAGGAGACTTAATACGGAAGTGACTTACTTACGGACGTTTACGGGTTTCAGATGATGGGTCACGGTGGGCTGGCAGGTGGTTTGGTGGCCTTGGTGTCCACCTGTACGGATAAAATGCTGATGCAGCTCAACATGCTTGTCAAGAAAGAAGTCATCGAAAGGTAACGTCTCAATGTAGAAACATCAATAATTGATTTGAATTGCAATTGATGCAATATTAAATATTTTGCCCCCCAGGATATCCGTGCCACCGTCTGGACTAACCCCATCCCCAGGCATTGATTCACTCCTCGCCCTTCTGAGAGCCCTTCTGTCGTCCCCGCCGCCCCCTGGCTGCGTTGAAAAGGTAAAACACAAACACACCTGCGTCCAGTGATTGGGATTGGGGTCAAACAGAAACTCCACATATTTCAAGTTCACAAACACCATTGGGAGCCGGAACAAACGAAAATATTATCAGCATGGCAGGTCAAGTTGGCAGCGTTTTAGTGCCGCAAACGTAAATTTTGTCTCTTGTCTGTTCACGTGGGTTGCTTAAATCAGATATGGCTGACACAAAGTTAATCATCTTCTGAACCTCTCATTCATTTATTTTGCAGATCGTCAACTCCATTATAGAGCCCCTGACTCAAGCTATAAACGTTTCTGCGTCCCGCTTGTCCACTGCCGAAATGGCCGTTTACCTCCTAAACTGTCTTCACCTCATTCTAAACACCGTCACTCTCTTTGAATTCATGGACGAATGGCTCGAGAGATTACAGGTTCGTCTTGGGTTCTGCACTAATTCTGAGGCATTCTGCAGAGGCGTACTGGCTTGAACTCACGATTTCATTTTAGGCCCAGTGTGATGCTCAAATCGATACGCTGACGTCCGAACAAGCCAGCTCTTTAGTTGCCAATCTGAATCTGTCTCCGATGTACACCATCTTGCAGGAGCAACCTCGCAGGGCTGCAGCAATTCAACCCACCACTCTCAATACGTTTGTGGTAGGTTTCTGTCAGTTCATAAACCGTTAGCCTTTATTAACCAATTAGGAATGGACGTGCCTCATTTATTCAATTATTTTCATCGACAAAAGTTTTCAAATATTGCCTAACTGAAGTCCAAACGCTGGTAGAGAGAACGTCTTAGTTGACCGAACAGGTTGATGGAGGTACATTGGCGATGGGAAAATAAGTCCCCCAGGGCATATGCCCTTACATGTAGACATATACGATTTTGACATAAAATGTTTATTATAATAGACATATTATGCACTCGTATTAGTGCATTCGGCATTTGTGTGGTGATTTGGTTGATGATGACGTTTCCCGGATTTGGTTTTGGTTTATTATTCTCTGAATGTACAACCTATGTTTTCACGATGGGGTTCAGGAAATTTTGATCGGCCTCAAAATTGGGCGTTTATTTCATGATGCGAAGATGCATCGACTGGTTTCTGCTCTCTCAAAACTTGTTTCCCCTCTTTCTTAACCGGTTTCTTCTTCGTTTGACGATACCAACGCACCAACAAGCTCAACTTGAATCAGTGTTGGAGGTTCACCAATCGTTCCAAAATTTGAATATCTCGCCTAATGAATCGCCTGAGACCAGAAGGATCGAGCTGCCGGGTCAGGAAGACCTTGAAGGACGGCGTTTTTCTGTTTTTGGTTTATTATTCTTGGAATAATACACCTATGTAATCTCGACGGGGGTGGGAAATTCTGATCGGCCTAAAAATTTGACATTGTACGTTTCAAGATGTACAGATTCCACAAACGAAATGTCCGTCCGCCGTTCGAGCCGTTTTGGTCAGTCGGATTTTGTTTTTTTTTTAATCTGGAATTTCGACAAAATACTCGATTTACCATCAAGTTGTGCCCGCAAGGTTTTCAGGCCGATCGCCCAAACCCGAGGGGCTCTTGGGGGGTATCAAAAGGGGCTACGGAAGGGGTTTTCGAAGGTTTAAGGTTACGGGGTCGAGACAGGTGTCGTCATCGAAGTTATTTTAGACATCCGTTATTTTGGGGGATCCCAGAACGATACAATTTCATCGTGGGGATCTGTGGGGCTTTTGAATAATGCCAGAAAGTCGAATGATGTTTTCCGAGTAATTTTGGACGCATAATTCATTTTTCGGGCTCCCACATCCGTCCACAAACTTTACATGAAAATTAGAAATTTTTTTTTTCTAATTTTCATGAAAGTTAATTGTCCAAAAAAAGGAAGGGGGGAGGGGGTGTAAAGGAATTATCCAAAAATTAATTCTATATCAATGAAAACAAATTAATTTAATTATTTAAAACATTTAAACTTTTAAATAATTAAATTAATTTTTTTATTGATATAGAATTAGTTTTTGGAAAATTTATTTAAAAAAATAATAAATCTTTGTGTAAAATTTCCAGCGTTTTTAGATTTCTTCTTTCGTCATAGTTTAGCCCGATTCTTGAGTTCACGTCGATTTCTTGTCCTTCAAAGAGCCCTGTACGTGATTTATTTTTCCCATTCTAGAGCAAAATGGAGCGGTACCTTGTGTCTCCCGAATTGCTGACTTTGCCTCAAGTCGAGTGTCTGGTGAGCACCACTCATCGATCGCAAGTGATCACGCGGGCGCAACAGGTAACACAATCCATTTTATTCAATTTCATTTCTCGTAATCCTGTACCTTGAACAACATCCTCTCTCTTTTGCAGGTGATAGTAGCAATTTACAAGCAACTTCACGAGTACGTTTACGATCCACAATGTGGATACACAAACCCCGAAGCGCTTCTACCTCGAGATCCATCGCAAATCGTTCAAATTCTTGGCACTGGATCAGTCGTTGGCATCCAAGATTGACCGTTTGTCAGCAGTCATTTTCAGAATATTTATTGCAAAAGTGATGTACGTGTTAAATTATAATTATGATATGTTTTGAAAAATATCGCTGTTTGAGTCACATTTCTGCCTGGGGGTGTGTCACCTGAACAATAAATACAAATACGCAGTGTGACGGGCGTAAACAAGTTACATAAGAGGAGATCCGACAAATATATAAATTCAAAGAACTGGTTTGGCACGACGAGCCCCCCTGGTTACCTGTTTCTTTAGTTCCACGATCATTTTGATATCAACCTCCAGCCATGAACAAACCCAACTACCAGGTATGTTCGGTATTTAGTTGGATTGTTTGTAATGTAAAAATTGCGTTAATCTATGTTAATGGGAAGAAAAACAGACTGAATTTAATTAAAATTTATCTGGTTATTCAAGAGGGATAAATAAAAGAAGGAATTGCGAGGTTGCACATCTGATGACTGGAACTAGTGTACAAAGGGTGGAAAATATAGCATATTTTTTCTGAACATTTGGCGAAAGAGGTCCTAAGAAATCAGTTCGGACTGTTTCTTCGAGACCAAGCCGTTATTTCCGCAAAATACTTGAATTTCGACGCAGAACATTGATACTTGCTGAATCCTTTTTTGAGTTAAAACCGAAATTTATCTTCGACCGTTCTGTTTCTTGTTTAGTCATGAGCAGTCGAGATGGAGTGAGGAGAGATCCAAGTTTGAGCATTGGGCTCTGGCCTACTCCGATGGATCTGACAAGGTTGGCAGGGTTACTGCACTCTCCGGTATCACCTACCCAAGACATTATTGGAATTTCCAATTTGAAACCGAAGAGTGCCTCAACTGATATGTCAAAACAGATTCGCCTTGATCATGTACCATGTTCAGTGCACTCGCACAGTGCCGTTTATGTCCTGTACATTACTTGTACATTACATGCACTCCTGAATAGGGGATTAATCCCCTAGTAGATATATCAAAAATGTTGAAGAGCAATTGCTCGGGCCCCTTCAAGTTTTCTTCAACATTTTTGATATATGTATCTACTTCGAAGCCCTGGGATCTCAGCTTTCCAAAAATCACCAACTTCGCTTTAATACATTTTTTGCCTGCTCATAAATTCACGATTATATGATGCCTAATTTTTTGACCACTAGGTATCTCCCACCCAGTGGGAGTAAGTGGCGAGGGGTGTGGAAGAAAATGGGCACCGTTCAGAAACTAGTAAATAGTAAATAATAATATTTACTAAATGTGTATACACAATTAATACTGTCAACTTTCAAAATCGAGTAAGTGGCGACTAAGTGATGAGTAAGTGGACAGGGTTGTGGGAGAAAGTGGACAGACGGATCACAATCTCCCCTATAGTAATTTTTCCAAAAAACTGAAAACCTCGAATTTTTAAATTTATTTGTGATGAGCTCATCAATGGGTTCAAGTACGACACAATGGAAGTTATCGCAGCCGAAAAATATATCCTCCAGGCCTGTAAGTAGCTATCTGAGGGAGAAAGTGGTCAGACTGAACACAATCCCCCCCCCAATAGCAATTTTTGCTGAAGTCTGAAAATTCGACCTCAAAAATTAGGTATGTAATGAACTCATTAGTGGGTTCAAGTAAAACACAACGGAACATACGGCAGAGGATTTAGCCGAAAAATACGCCATTCGGACGATCTGAAACTAGGTACAGCCCAAAATTGCTCTAGACCTCTACAATCACTGCTTATCAAATCCTTATGCGAACAACTTCTTAAGAAGTCAAATTTTACTTCAGGTTTGCACTCCAAAGATGAATTTTATCTAATCTGGCGCTTGCAATGATGAACACAGCCGGAAAAACAGCCAGTGGCCACTTTCTCCCATGACTACTTTCACCCCGTGCTCCCCTACCTCAAGAGCGAGCCATAGAACGTGCTGCGGTTCATGGCGGTGTAGTGAATGGTGCAGGGAGGAGGGAGACAACACGCCCAATGTAGGAACTAACGCTAAAAAAAGGAAAGAGCATGAATCCAATCCTTACATTTTACTTGTTTACGTTGCTACGTTTTCCGGTGCAGACAACCCAAACCCAAAATTCTCTGGAAAGGGCGAGGATCCAATTTGAAGTAGGTAGCTCCGTAGCGGACTAGGTAGTATGGGCGTAGCACTACGTCTGCACTGTGCCCAACTCAATTCTAACAAAACAGCGGTCATCTTGGAGAGGGCATGCGTCCAATCCACAATCCACGGCTGTTAGGAAATCCGCGTCCTCAACGAAAAAACCGCTGGAAATAGGTATCTCTCCAAGAGACTGACGATCTCGAATTTATGGTTTTTAGTACCAAGTGGGATTCGGAAATAGTTTTGCCTCGGAAGATCCCAAGTATCCAGGAGCATTGCCGCAAGGAAAAAACACGCCTCAGAAATGCCGCTATGGGCTCTACGCTGAACAATTGTCCGGGACCGCTTTCACTGGTCAGATCAAAACTATTTGCATTTAGCTTTGCACGGTTCACCATCTACTACGTCATTTTTTGACGATTTCAGCGCCAAGAAGTGAAAATCAAAAATCTTGGCTTTACCGTATACTACCATCCGTGGTCCATACCTCGTACGAACCTCTGAAAACCGCCTACGACATCACCGATTGGTCCAAAGGAAAACGTGAACTTGGCGACGTAGCGACTGTTGGTGTATCAGACCCAAACCAGGTAGGTACCTAACATCAAGGTATTAAATCGAAATTGTTTTGTTATGTAATTCATCACAAGAAACCCTATAACTCAATTCCAGATGAGATGGTCCCCTTTTCCTTTTCCTCCGGCGTACTTGAAAGTAGATTTCCAAGAAGGGATTTTCAAGATGGCCGAAGCAGGCGAGCCCAGTGACCGCTGTGGTTTGGCAATATACGTCTACTCTTGCAATGTCCCAATGATTCACAAGGCCATGTACAATGCTGACGGCGACTATCTGATTGGTGAGTGTAATACGAATCCCCCCTCCACATATAAACAATAATCTCTTAATGTCATCAATTTCAGTGCCTCAGTCTGGAATGTTGGACGTGAAAACGGAGTTTGGCAGAATGACTGTTGAACCTGGAGAGATCGCAGTTGTTCAGGTAATGTATTTTTTTTCTTTTTAAGTTATCACTGCTGTAAAGCCGTTGGGGCTTTCAGCTGGCTCCCACTGGATACACCCCCAGCTGCTTAGAAAGTGAGCAAGGAGGGGGACCTCCCACCCTGGGCCACTGGTCCTCTTATTACGGGAGGGCGACTATTGAGAGCTGGGAAATGCCGGGCAGCTTCGAAGCAAATGCTTCGCTGAGCCCTTTGGGTTACCAATTATTCTTCTTCTTCTTCTTCTTCTGTGGCGCTACAATCCGCGAGGGAGCAGGGCCTCCTGGAGTGAAGTCCGCCAGTCATCTCTATTAGTTGTTGCTGCTCTCCAGTTCCGAATTCTCAGGATGGAACGAGCATCTCCCGCCACACCGTCACCCCAGCGCAACTTTGATCGACCCAGCGCCCCCAGAAGACCCAGAAGCTTCCAAGGGATCTCTTCTGGACTCATTCTGGCTACGTGTCCGGCCCAACGGAGTCTTCCAACCTTTATGAACCTGACGACATCCCAATCACTGTACAGGCCCATAACTTCGGCGTTTGTTCGTCGTCTCAAGACGAGCTCCTCTAGGTCAAACACGGCCCCCAGGATCCTACGCAAGACCTTTCTCTCAAACCGTCGCAGTTCTTCCTCAATTGCTTTTGTCAGCGTCCAGGTTTCAGAGTTTTATAAGACTGGTCTTATAAGGGTCTTGTAGAGGCGAAGTTTTGTAACCCGTGAAAACACCCTGCTTTTCAGGTGTTGAAGGAGTCCGAAGTAACATCGGTTAGCTGATTGTATCCTTCTGCTTATCTCGGCTCTCATATCATTCTCAGCATTCACTAGTGAGCCGTGATACACAAATTCTGCAACTGCTTCGAAGGTACAGCCATTCACCTGAATTGTGCCAGTGATGGGTCCAGAGGGGTTTGCGGCCATGTACGTGGTCTTTGACTCATTCACTTCAAGGCCAAAGCGTGATGCTGCCGCCTGAAACTTGGTGAATGCTTCACACATTGAGTCAAACGTTCGGCCAACGATATCGATATCGTCAGCATAACCCAGGAGTTGTGCTGAACGGTTAAAGATATGAGCTGTATGACTGTAGTTCTCATGGCGGCTTCTAGAGCAAAGTTGAATAGCAGACATGCCAGCCCATCCCCCTGACGAAGTCCCCTGCAAGTTGGGAAGGGAGGGCACGTTAGCACACCACGGACAGCTGGAATTGTAGGTATGTGGCAATCGGAGTAGGTTTGCTGGGAAGTCTCCATGAACGGTCCTGAGACTGGGGACCTCTCAAGGCATCTCCAACCACTGAGCTATTAATGGGATGAACTCAAAGGAGAGTCTCGAGGTGGACTCGCTCCTCTTCCTACTCTGCCTTCTGAGGTCGTACATTGAGGAGTTATGCATTGTAATGTATCGCTTTAAGGTGACAGGTGATTTTGAATGAGAACTCCATGGATGTTTTGAACGCCAAAAAAATGTTTCAGCAAGGAATCAAATTCAGCGTCGGTGTAACAAGTAATGCAAGGGGGTACATTCTGGAAGTCTACGGTGAACATTACCAGCTACCCGAATTGGGACCTATTGGTAAGCCTTGTTGTCAAGGTTCATCATTGCAAAAGCCTAAAGGAGAATTCTTCTTAATCTTTTTCCATTTTTAGGAGCCAACGGGCTCGCCAATCCGAGAGATTTCCAAACGCCAGTCGCATGGTTCGAGGAGAGCGACCAAGAATACTCTATTTCTGGGAAGTTCCACGGAAACTGGTGGTCCCTGGAGCAGAACCATTCCCCTTTTGACGTCGTGGCGTGGCATGGAAACTACGCTCCCTACAAGTACAATCTGTCGTCGTTCATGGCCGTCAACACTGTCACCTATGACCATTGCGTGAGTGTGAACAGATGCAGGATGACCAACTGTCGGCACGAACTCACGAAAATTGTTTTTGCAGGACCCGTCCATTTTCACAGTTCTCACGTGCCCGTCTTCTAAAAAAGGTACAGCGATTGCGGATTTTGTCATTTTCCCTCCAAGATGGTCTGTAGCTGAAAAGACCTTCAGACCACCATATTACCATCGTGAGTTGATATTTCCTATTACATTGGGATCGTACACATTGGGCTGAATTGAGAGATCCCTGGTGGTGAAGCGGGCTTTACGGGCAGGGTCACTGGCTGATGGTTAACACTAGAGATCGTACACATCTTGGCTAGTTATAGTAGCCGCCCGAGGGGCTGGTCGAAGCTGGAGGAGAATTCGAATCCTACCTAAAATATGAACTCGAGACCGCAAAGGAAAACTCAGACTCAAAAGAAGGCGATCTGGTTGGCTTTGTTCCTCATAGGGTGGCTGGCAAGTGCAATAAATGCGTAATTTCTGCAACAATATTTTTAAACAGTACAACCTCATGGCCTCGTCGTAAGTCTTTTTATGATTTACAAATAGTTGGTGACGCTTTTTACGGCCCAAGTCGAGTGTTAGAGGAGTTTTTCAAAATTGAAAATCATCAAAACAAGGCTGAGGCAAACTCAATCTGGAGGATCTCATGTTGATGGCTGGCGAGCAGGAGCGTCTGGCCGGAGCACTGTGCCGAGTGGCTTCTGTCGTTTCAGGCCCTCCTCGCCTTCTCCCTCATCAGCAAGCGTTGTGTGTGTGTGAGCATTAGGTATGTGATCCAGTTTTAGTTAAATATTTTTGGAATAATACACTTTGGTATTTGCAGCGGGGGTCAACAATTTTGAACGTCCTCAAAATTTGTCATTATATCTACCTACGTTTCAAGATAATATCTTGAATATGTAGATTATTATGTAGATTCCAAAACTGAAACGTCCGTCCACCGTCCACGTCGTTTTTGGCAGTAGTAATTAATTCAAAAATCTGAAATGTTTGACAAAATACTCGGTTTACCGTCTAGTTGTGCCCGCAAGGTTTTCATCCCAAAAAAAGGGCTAAGGGAGGTTTAAAAAAAAAAGGTTTTCGGGCATGATATCGAGTGGGGTGTCGTTTTCGAAGTATTTTTGGACGTAAAATTCATTTTGGGGTCCCAAAAGCATCCAATTTCACCGTGGGGATCTTTGGGGCTTTGGAAGAATGCCAGGAAGTCCAATGAGGACTCGTTTGTTCGTCCGGAACTCTTAACATGAAAATTTTAAAAAACAAATTTTGTTAATAATTAAATTTAGGCAGATATAAAATGTAAGTTAAATAGGCCTGAGGTTGAGCCGAGAATGCGAAAGAAAATTTAATGAACAAGCGGGGGTCATACATGAGAAGGGGCGGAAGGAAGATGGCGAGGAGGGCTGGAAACGCCCCAAGTTTCTCAGCTCAGTGCTCCTGCCAGATGCTCCTAATGCGAATTTTCTTTTTTATCGTTGATAAGCTGTGATAATGTAACTGAAGAAATGTGCAAAATGCATCCTAGCTTGAAGCGCTATTTTGTTTTTATAGACAGGACCAACTAATTCTTATACCAAAGGCCACTTTTATTTTTTCTAACATATTTTTCTCTTTCACCTAAGAATTAAGTTCACTTAGGCGTTGAAACGAATAAAGCGTATTCAGGAGAGAATGGGACATCTTACATACGGGACAACTAAAAAATGGATGGGACAACTCCGTATATGGGACATATCCCTTAGAAGCGGGATGGTTGGCAGCCCTTTTCTAGGCTCCTCTCGATTTCATTTATTTTACATTGTCGGAACCAATACCCCCCCACCGCACTTACCATCAGTCCAGTTTGCGGTAGACGTCATTGGTTTTAACTCTCCTTTGCACTGAATACGACATCAGATGTTGTATACAATTTGCTGTCTTGGTAAAATTTATAAAATAATCTAAATTTCATATTTAGATGCCATTCAGACTCAGCAGCACTCTGCCAATGAGGCGAAGTTTCGCCATCTTTGGCGTGGCAGTCGAAGCACACGATCCCTATACCGTTAGCTGCAGTACCTAACATGACCATTGCTGTCATTTCTCCTCAAATTTCGATTGCCTCATTTTTGCTCAGGAAATTGTATGTCTGAGTTCATGGGGCTGATAAAAGGCACGTACGAAGCTAAAGAAGAAGGTTTCGCCCCTGGTGGAGCCTCGTTGCACCCCATCATGTCCGCACACGGGCCGGACCGCGCATGCTTCGAACAGGCTTCTTCAGCCGAACTTGTGCCAGTCAGGGTGGGCGATGACGCGTTGGTAAGTCCCTCGAAATATCTCCGTTTTGACTTTTCTGACAGTTCCTGAAGGAATGAAAATGCTTCAATGTTTCAGGCATTCATGTTCGAGACCTCTTTGGGTTTGAAGATAGCGAAATGGGCCCAAAAGACGCAACAACCTGATTACATCAAGTGCTGGACTGGCATCCAAAAACACTTTTCCGCGATGAACATTCAATAAGCCGACAATTTAAAAAATTACACAACCTCGATTCCTGGACTACAAGGGAGAAAGAATTGCTGCGGGACAATGTCATGCTTATAGTTTCCCCACAAAGCAAGTTTTTCGATTTTATAAGGCAAAGAATTTCAGCATCATGAATCTTCAGTAGGCTTGTAATTAGAGCGCAAATGTTCACATAATAAAAAGATGCCTCCTCGTGGGAATCAGTTAATGATGATGATTAGCGAGAAGCAGCGGCCAGATTGGAACAAGTTTTTCAAGTGTTCCCAAGCCGTCTGGGTGGCCCTTTCCCACCTCCCTGTCCAGTTGGCGGGGCAAGGGAGGACGACTTAATACAGCGTTATCTTTCTTCCGAGGGGTTTTTTTTTTATCGTCGGTGAGGGGGGAAAAAGTGGGGAAAGAAAAAGATGAGTGGGTCAGTGGTGAAAGTACTAAAGTCTTGTGGGGCTCAGCAAGTGGGGAGGAGACTTCTAACGGTACACGGGGCTGTTCTGTCTGGCTAACTGGTGACCTAGTTAGTATCGTACTCAGCTCCATTGAGTGTAGCTTCATGGAGCTATCGGCTCCCCCCAACTCCGCCTTTCCTTCAATACATCAACTGGTGTACATGTGTTGTGTTTACAGATGAAGACTCCAATATCCTTTTGGGTAAGTCGACTTTATGGGGAAAAAACAACAATTGTGTCGAATGATCAAAATGTATTAACACTCAGAAATGAAATTCAGAGAACACAAACAATGGATTGCAACAAGAAACGTAACTGTCAATGTCAGCCCTTGACCGTCAAGTTCAAGGAATCATACATTAAATTGATCAATGCAGAAAATTTTCCTGCATTGATCAATGCTCATCGATGAGCACCCTCAGTTTACGTTCTCGGAACGTACGTAACATTAGGAACCAGTCTTTCAAACTGTCTAAATATTAAGCAAAAATTAAAATGCAGTTCGTACATTTCGCAGAATTCAGATGATACTCTGCCATGAAAATCACGTATAAAAAAAGTATTCCAGCAAAATTGTATATTTACATTTTAATGTCAGTTGCTGCAAAATCTCCCACGGGAAATGGTTTACGAAATTGGCTGCAACAGAATGGTGGCACTTTCGCGCACTTGGTTCATTACCTATGTAAAATTTGGGAACTGAGAACTAGGCACTCGAAAAGTTTACGTGTTCTCAGAAGAAGAAGAAGCCCTGATGAAACGTGTGGGGATGAAGATTTTGCACCTAATACTATGCAAAATCTGGGGACGGAACTGGAACTAGGGTGAGGTGACGTTTTGGTCAAGTTTTGTTAACTTCCTAACTCCATCTATTACGCTCTGGTATTCACCGCCTAGTAAACCAGCATCGCCCGTCCATTCAACAAAGCCCGTAGAAGTAACTCCTTTAAAATCAGCCCGAAAAGCATCCGTAGAATATGAACATGAAAGATTAGCCAAATTTGATTAAAATTAGCTTTTAAAATAACCTAAACGCGAAACTGCAGTAACAACCCCGCGAAATCTACAACATTAATGTCAACCCATACCAGAATTATGCAGAAACTAGTTTTAAGGGAGCTGAAACTAGTTTTTAGAGAGCAGACACCAGCGATTACGTGGAGCAGAAACTAGTATTGAGGAAGCAGACACTAGAGAGTTAGCAGGGCAGAAGCCAGTTTTGAGGGAACTGACGCCAGATTTACAGTGCAGAAACCTAAAACTTGTAATTTGTTTAGAAATCATCAGACCTAATCATCCCCCATGAAAGCTGATATGAATCTGTTCCCCTTATACCCAAACAATAACATTGTTAGTGAAGAATTATTCTTCCAGCGTCAAGGAGAAACAAAACGAGAAGGATGGTCAGAGAGGAAAATCACAGATGGGTCTATTTTCACAACAGATCATTGTTAAAGCGTTAGTTTTCGGTATGAAAAATAGCATCACGGTATGTTTATTGGTATCGCATCTCTCCCACCCCCTCCTAACCAATACAGGGGTATCCATTTCAATCTGTTTCTGAAAACTCGCTAATGACGTCACGAAAATGTAAAACCCAGCCCAGGGCTCAACCTGGCTTAATGGTTTAAAAAGTGCTGAACGTCGAGTAAAAAAAATGCAGACCCTTTCCGTTTGACTTATCTCCACGAATTCGGGGAGTTCTCAATTACCTACAGGAGAAGAGCTGGAGAAATATTGCTTTTGCGCGTGACCTTTTCTCCGCCCTAATTAGCATCAAAAGCCGGTCGGTTCAAGTCTCGATCGTGAAAGACGGCTTTCGAAGTTTGGCGAGGGCTAAAAAATGCAAATGAATATGCACTTCCAGATTTGAATTTTTACACCTACGAAGCGATCAGCAGACCAGATTTAATATTAATTTTTTATGCCACTGGACAACTGGTTGGCATCCTTTTAATGAATATGTTTTTTGAACGAGAGCATTTTTTAGGATCAGTTCCTGGAGGAAGTTTTTTAATGAACTTAATTTCAGTCTTGATTTAAAGCAACATCAATCATCGTCTCTTAAAGCAACATCTCTTTCTCAAAATTTCAATCTATCGAAATTTTTGATCCGCTCCAGTACGAAAAGTTTGGGTTTGACGTGGATTTTGTAAGGAGGAAAAGATTTCCAGTTGATTCCGAGGTGGGAAAATCCAGAAATGGTAGCGACAGTCCTGAACGGTGCCATGAATTTGTCGTTGTCCACGTATTTCGCTTTAGCTTCTAGAATCAGGTGAGTGAAGTGGGTGATGTCATCGCGGAGGAGGTCCAGATTTTCGGTTTTGTTGTAGATCCAATTGTCGTTGATTTGGGTGAACCGGGAAACTCCAGATTGGGCGGCGAGGTTGTCAATGTAAACGTGGACGGGGGTGTTGGGATGGACGGAAGAGGAGAGCTTTTCGATGGCGACTCCGCCAGGGTAGTTTTGCGAGGCGATGTCAAGTAGAACTCCGGTCAGCATGAGGTTGGCAAATAAGTGTGATGCTGCCAGAGCTGCTAGCCCAGCTCTTAAAAGCGTTTTGGACTTTCCCGTCCACAGCTTGTGACAACCGCAGGCAACTGCTGTGTTGAAGAGAGGAAACGTGTACATGATGAACCGGAGCTCTTTGTGGGGCAGGAAGGAGTACAGTATGACAAATATCGAGCTGACGGATACCAAGGGGATGGTCCTTCGGTCCAAGTATACGCCGATTGGGATGAGCAAAATGGACAAACCCAGTGAGCGCGGGATCGCCGAGTACCAGTACCAGAAAAACGGCATCGTGCCCCACTGGGAACTCTTATTCAGCACTGTGTTGAACCAAAATACTTCACCTTCTGGCCATGTAGGTCTCTGCCAAAAATGAGTGTCAACAGCAAATGAAATAGCCAGTGCCAGAAATGAAGTAACGAGGCCGATTTTGAGACACCTGGTGAGCGACAGTCGGTTATGGTAGATTTCAAAGAGGAGTATGGGTCCGAGGAGAGCTGCAAGTTCTGACCTGAAGACAACGACGGCTAAGGCTGAAAACCAAATTAGAGCCTTGTGGTTTTGAAGTAGCCAACAACGTAGAGCGAGAAGAACCAAAGGCATCACCATGATGTTGGGTAGCGTCCTACTGGCGTAGAACATGAAATGAAACTGCGTACACGATATGAGTATAAACCACGTTGCAACTTCTTTACCAAACAGGCGCCTAATGGCGTTTTGATAGTGTCTCAAGCTCAAAATCACACAAAACCCTAGTCCCGCCCTGACGATGACCTGAACGGCGAACTTGGTAACGTGAGGGAGTCCCGCCGCTCTGACGAACGCCACCAGCGGGTACACGATGGCGGAAACGCACAGGGGGCCCAAGAACGTCCGAGGGACGACACCGGGGAACTCCAAATGGTCGTACGACGTCAAATTGGTGCCATGGTAGAGGACGTCGTGCATCGCCTGAAGATTAAAGCTTTCTTCGACCTTCGTGTACGGACACACGAACAGATGCACGGTCGCTATCATACATTCTATCAAATCCAAAATCATTTTAAGACAGTCGAAATAGTCACTTAGCTAACGACACAAAATATTTTCACTCAACGAAACATCTTCTCCACCATCAATAATTATTATTCTATCAACATAGTCCTTCACCCGGAACTTTTGCAAACTCAGAACCCCCTGTACTGTAAAGTTTACAGTGTTACGTTAATCCGTACAGTGTTACGCTAACCCGTAATCGTGGCAAGACCGGCTATTCACGAACGAACAGCTGTTTACGATTGATAAGAGCGATAAGGCCATAGAGAAGTGACGGGCGCCAGTACTACTTAAAACTACCGTAAGTTCTATGAGTGACACATCTCACACTATGTGGGCCGGCGGCGCCGAGGTCGAACGAGGTCAAAAGGCCACCGGTGAATAAAACTATTTGATGTTTTCAAGTCAAACGGGACTCAACACAAAGAATTACTATAGGGGGAGATAGGGAGTACTACTGACGTTGGTTTGAAACCTACTTGAAGAGGGGGAGTTGATTTTGGGTTAATCTTCACAAAATTTAATGGTTCTGGGCAAACAACGCAGTGGGTTTGTGCAAATGCGTTTATAATAGGTAATTATTATTGGTGAAAACTGTAGTCATAATTTAGGCACATAAGTTTGAAGACTTCTGAAATTCGGCATCTAGTAAGGCATCTACAACCTGAAATTGCGTTAAAATGTTTGGTTTGACACTAAAAACTGATGAAAACTAAAAATATTTATGTGGACCTGGAGTAGAAAATTGTGATACAACTTCAATGATTAGAAATATAAGCTCACTTAGAGCTCGGTTTTCCATAGAGTAGGAACACTAACTCGAATGCTTCCATTAAATTTAGCATTAGGTACCTAGTGATAATACCTCAAAAGTTCCCTTTTTCTTACAATAAGGCTACAAATTACACGACTTTTGGAAAATTTAGTGATACGTTCAAACAAAATACATGTATTTTGACAACAACAATTTTTGTTTAAACAAAAGAATGTATTTTTCATAGAGTATGAACAGTAATTTAAGGATTTTAAGGAAATTTGGCATGGAGTAGTTATAAACTCAAGTAAACGTTTTTATCGAGTAGGAACACCAATTTAATGAATTTTGTGGAATTAGGCATTGCAATTTCTCTCATGAGGTGATACAAGCTTCCCCCTTGGAGAAGGAACACATCTGTGGAATTTAGGAATTTAGCGCATAGGTACAGAAGTGATTCGAACAAACAAAATAAATTTTGCATAGAGTAGGTACCGGATATCAGCTCAAGTAAATGTGTTCATCAAGAAGGGATACTAATTAAAAAGACTTTTGTGAAATCAAGCATTGAGAAGTTATACAAGCTCGACTAGCGTTAAGTTGTTCTATGTAGTAGGAACCCAACTGTAAAAACTTTAAAACTAAAAAGACTAAACTTTAAAAAAAAAATTGGAAACAAATTTTGGCCAAAAACATTGCCTACTTTTGCCCAAACGCATCGTGATTGCAACGACCTTTCACTTCCCATTTGCCTCATGTCATTGTTCACCTTGAAAAACGCCCCGACCACGGCAAGTCCACGATGCATAATATTATAGCATAAAATGGCATATTACACATTTTACGCATTAAATTAATACGAGTATGCGTATGTTCAGCCCCCTATAAAATTTGTGGTCTCGGATATTGCTAAAGTGAAAAGGTACCTGCCAGGACAATGAAAACATGACAACCACAGAATAACCCAAAATGACAACTTCAAGATCATCATTAAGTGCCTATTATATTATAATGATTTCCATTGACTTATGTTTATACTGTTTGCTAAAGAGATAGACTCGCATTGGGCACTCGGTCATCAAAGGTAGGTCAGAAGGTAATTCACCAATAAATTGAAATCCGCCCATGTTATACAAGACGGCATTGTTTCAAACCACTTTCATTTTTTCACACCTTGTCAGAAGAAACGACCTCACGCACAATTAAGTTGCGCGATTCTCCAAGTTAAATTCATGCAGTTAAGAGTCAACTGAATGTCACCATCGTTTTCCAAATTATGCGGTGGCGATGGGCGTAGGCACCGGTTATCTCAGATTGTTTTACCCCCAAGAAAAAATGAAGAAAATTGTTGGAGCCTACTCCTAATTTGCGTTGGTAGGTACCTAGGTACCTTTTTCAAGTACTGAAACCCCTGAGTCAACCTTTGTTTCGTGTCAAATATGTATGTTCATCAATGTAAGTACGTCAGCAGAGCAGTAACTATCTCATGATGTTGGAGTTCTCTATTGCATAGCGAGCTTTCGAGGATGCTAGTCCCCTACTCACGCTTAATTTCAGTAACTTCGCTGTTCAACTTCTCAAATGTAGGCAGACAATGGGTCACATAGTTGGGGTCGTTGAATTAAGATTAGATTAATTAAATTGAAGTTTTGGCGATGTCGTTCCCATCGTTCGTGTGTGGTAAGTCAGTTAGGTACTCGCTACAACATTCTTGAAACTAATAAACAGCTGTACGGAGCCACGGGGACCATAGGAAGGTAGTCCATCTTCTTGGTACAGGCGGATCAGCTCGCCCTTCTCCTTACCGATCAACACGTATGCAGGATCCGCAAATGCATGGAACAGCAGCGGTTCCAGAAAATAGTGGGTTGTTTCAGAGCTGCTCTGAAAGAGCTCACTAATTTCTCCGACGTAAGGAAATGCTTTCACCCACAAAAAGAATGTTGTGTGAGGACTGGACTGTAGGTGCACCTGTAGTTATCCCCACCCTGCCGCCTACCTTCATAGATATAGGCGGTCCTGGCGTGTCACCCATAGTGGGATCAATTGAACGGGGGGGGGGGGGGGGGGGGGCACACTTTCACCCGTTTCCTCCGTCGCCCTCCTTCAACATGACCGAGCAGTGAAATTTTTTCGCTATTGTTGTCCAATACCTTCTCGTCCTGTCGCAAGGCCGCCTCAATTTTTTCACGCTCCTTTCGTTTTCTCTCCAAGAGAAGAGTGGACGCGTCAGCGAGGGGGCTATTGAAGTTAGAGAAATGACCTTCACCGAACGCATTATGCCATCGACAAAGGCATTTCGCTCTGCTTTCTTCCACGAAAGGGGATATGAGGTGGAGCGTGTAAAGAGAGAAAAATCGCTTTCAAGTTTCACTGTTTAGAGTGTAGCCTTCAAAAGGTGCTTCAACTATGAGGTCAAATCATACAAGCTGTTTCAGGTGCTGGTGAACTTCTTCAGTGTCCTGGGGTACGATGGGTACACAAGCTGTACAAAGCCTTTTCGCGGTGGGAAGCGGCTGGACGTCCCATGTGACTTCACGACTCAAACCTGGTGCACCATACCCGGGTCATACTATCCATGGTAGGCACATAGATAAAACAGTTTAAAATATTATGTATCCACAAAATTATAATGTGATTTTTAACGTCCAGGCGGGCAGTGAGACGGTTTGTCTACGAGAACCATGGCCTGATGAGGAGGATGTACGGAGACGAGCGTCACATTTCTGTCCTCCGCTCGGAAATCGATACCAACGACGTGGACTACCATAGCGAGAAGTGGAGTGCCGAGTCTAATTTCAAACACTACAAACCTTCCAGGGCCGACTACAAGTCGACCACGCATCGGGCGACGAGCCTACCGACGACAACGACCTCAACCACAACTACTACCACTACCACTACAACCACTGCAATGCCCACCACGAATCGGTAGACATACTTTAACTAGCA
Organism: Pilophorus perplexus; assembly: GCA_955831195.1. Classification (NCBI taxonomy): domain Eukaryota; kingdom Metazoa; phylum Arthropoda; class Insecta; order Hemiptera; family Miridae; genus Pilophorus; species Pilophorus perplexus. The sequence goes on from OY037013.1 coordinate 19,584,803, forward strand.
GTACAATATCGTTTTAATGGCACGAGGGGCTTTCGGCAGGTTCCAACTGGGGAGCGCCAAATTGGCTGACACCTCTTGATGTCGTGGAGGGGAAACCTCCCATGCTGGGCGGGAGTGACCGCTCAACTTCCACTTATTATGGGGCCTGTAAGGAAGATTATTGAGATAGATCCCAATCTGTTGCTCGACCAGCTGTCATCCTTAACCGCAGCAAACGTATCCACCCGCTCTAGCCCTCCTTCAATTCGCCATGGAAATCCTCGGCCTCCGGCAATGCCGGCTAGCTCCGAAGCACACGCCTTGCTGATACATATGGCTACTCCATGCCCAGTCGGGATCGTCAGCCAGTGCCAGTCAGTGGTTTGCTGAGAAGCTCCTGGCTCGCTTTGTCCTGTGACTGCTCATTAACTAAGAGGCCCTGGGACTGGGCACCCAGGGCATCTGCAACTACCGAGCTACTCATGAGAAGAACTCAAAGGTCTTCCAGTGGACTCCGCGGCCCACTCCTTCTGCCACCAGTTGTCAACCAAGGCAAATACCTCCTGGGGCAGCTTGGTCCTAGAAGGCCTGAGCACAAAGTTTCATCCCAGCTGTAGGGAAATCACATGAAGCGCAGAACACAACCTGTACTTTTCTCTTTTTCCAGAACATACCACCCGCCAGTGCCCGAAGTGACGACAGCTGACGCAGAAACTGATTTCACCACAACGGAGTTCGACTATGAGACGACCACCGAGTATTTGACGACCACAACAAAAAACGAAGCTAGTCCAAAACCCCAGATTTTCCAAGACACGCTGGAAAAGTCCAGTTCGACGACAGAGAAGGCCCAGCTTTTCTTCAGGAACAGAGGAGTGTTAGTATGCAACGTTAATTCTGACCAATGTGTATTATAAGACTCCTCACGGATGTGGAATTATTCGCAGGAACGCATGTCCCGTCAAAGAGGAGGTCGTCGCTCCATTTTGGGCGAACAACACCCGGGGAGAAGTGCTGGCTTTGCTCAACTTGTACCCTTTCGAGCAGTACGTCCACTGGGAGCGATGCACGTGAGTTGCGGAAAGTCAAGGATATAAGAAATTAGTATCAGTTCATACAAAACCGTTTCCGAACAGCAGATACTTGCTAGGTGGGTGTTAGTCAAAAAGTGCAGAGGGTCAATCCAACAGGGGATCTCTCCCACACCCCCATACTGCAAAAACGTTTTAGTTAGTAAAACCAGTTTTTAATCCGCCCAACCCAGCAGTAAACGGGATGAAACGCATTGTAGGCTTTGTGAGGGTTTTGGCCTGGGAGTCTAAAAACACGAATTTGAACAGAACCATTTGGACAAGCATACGGTATGCAGCATACTACTAGGTAGGTAGGTATATAAGCAAGGTATATTCATGCAAACGTTACTGTAAACAACTAACTGTCCACTCTTCCCATAGGGTTAGGCGCTCGCAAAAGATGATTTACAAAGCTCAATCCGAGAATGAGTTTCTGTCCACCACAACTTCACTTTGTCACTACCTCGAACATGATTTTTCAGATTCGAAAACAAACAAATGTTCTGCCGGGAAGGCTGCAGGTGCGAACAACAATACCGTCTCCATCGGCTGCTCGCTTACGACCCGTCCAACGACTGTCGGGGGATTTTCTCCGACTGGTTCAAATTCCCCTCTTGCTGCGTCTGCCGCTGCTACGACCTTCCCAGTGAGTTCCGTCTGACTTCCAGATCCCCTCGAAACGAGCGGAAGACAGAAAACTGACCCCTTCGAAGAAAACGACGGATCACACTCGTGACAAAACAGGAAACTATATGAAATTAAATCCGGTTGAATTTAGCAGAGCTAGGACATAAACGGTACAAGTTAGACCGTCATGCCAATAATTTCGAAACATGAATGTGAACCGTAATTTAATGGCTGCGCGACAAGTCAAACTCTAATGTGCCAAAACCTCGTACCGTGAATACACGTTGAACTAATCCTTGCCTCTGGAGCCGTCGTAAATGCATTTGCTCACCACTGCTTTATTAATTAATTTATTTGTATTATACTGTACATCAATCCATAAAAATTACATGTAAAAACGAAATGCGAAAATTAGTAGTTTTGGTATTGTCCCTGAAATTTCACTTGGGAGGGAGAACAGAGAGTAATACTTGCCAGGGAGGAACCTCTCAAGACTGGGTGGGCAACGCGCTGGAAGCATCGATCACGATATTGACACAAGGGGAACGTTTTTGAATTTGTTGAGGATTTTCTTGCCGGGAGGTTTGGCCTTCTTGATAGCTTGGGGTCTAACATGATCCCGGAGGTTCGACTCGGCGAGGATCCCCCGGTAGAATTTGATTACTTCCCGATCCGCCCAGACCTGCCTGACGTTGAAGCCGATGACCCGCATAGTTTCCAGGCTTTTGGCGCGGGAGAGCGCCACGTAGGCTTGACCCGCCTCGAACGTTTTTTCCAGCGCCATCTCGACACAGTCCAAAGTCAGACCCTGGAATTGGACATATGGGCGAATTACATTTGTCAGGTTCGAACCAAAAGTGGGTAGGCTATGCAATGTCGACACATACTTGGGATTTGTGAATCGAAAAAGCCCAAGCTAACCGGAGAGGAACTTGCTTTCTATGGACCAGGCCGCCACTTGGAGTTTTAACCGACCATTTTTCACATTTTACCGCGTAATTGGCACCGCATAAGAATTCCACAACAGGAGATCCTGCAACAAAATTGAGGCACATAACAACTAGATTATTTTTGGTCCACTTATTGAAAAGGAATCGAGAGGGCCTCCTACAATACTGACGGATTCCTACATTCGAATGGTCATGCCGAGGATAATAACACCGAGCACTTAGTTACCTTTATCGAATTTAGTGACAACCCCACGAGCACCGTTGACAAGCCCCTGGCTCACGTTGATGTTTTTCAACAGCATAACTTGAGCACCAACTTTCAACGCGATGGAGTTTTCCACGGGAGTGCACTCGTCCAATGTTTTCATGGCCGAAGGAGGCTCGTCGACAGCCTCGTAAGTTCTGCCTTCACCTTGTAACGAAAATGAACATCATTCTTACATGGGGCGATAGGAAATGCGAAGTCGATTAGTACATACGGAATATCGTATATCCACCTGTCAACTTTTCCAAATGAGACTCATTGATCATCTTTGCCTCCTTCGTGTGACAACATAATCGCGTGGCCAGAACGCCCTTCCGTTCAATTATCTGGGTTTCGGTGTCTCGCAACGTTTTCGCCATGTCTTCGGTCAGACTGGAAAAGTAAAATACATTTCAAAATCCGTTCATTCCGCCTAATCGACCCCGACTGCATTATTCAACTTACTTCCCGAGTCTCACGCTGTTCAGGATCGAAATGAACGTGGGGTCACTTTGCCGGTGAACTTCCTGGAGGTAAAACGTCTTAAAATTGCAACTCTGCCATGTTTCGCTCATGAAACAGAATTTGTCTTTCGATTTGCTGACAGGAGGCAGTTGGAGAAAGTCTCCGCAAACAATGAGCTGAATCCCTCCAAAAGGTTTTTCAAACGACCTCAACTCCCTCGCGACTCGCTCGATCTTCTGTATGAGAATCAAATACGCTTGATCAGCAAAACGCTTGGAATTTAATACCAAGAGAATAAACGTTTCATCATGGGCAAATCATCTTACTTGAAAATATGAGGACTCTATCATCGATATTTCGTCAATAATGAGATGCTTGCATCTTTTCCAATTCTGAAGACAGGATGGTCTTTTTGCGAGATGAACGCATCTTTCAATTGTGCCCCCTCCGTCGCCGATTCCTTAAAAAAAATGAAACAATACCTTCAAACCAACACCAGAGCGACATTTCACGGCACCCCTCAGCCCACCACCATCCCAATATCCTGTCAACTGCTCCAGCCCTTTTTGGAGCAACTGATACGTCACGTGGAGCAAATTTTGGTTGATTTCAGAATTTTCTCATTGCTTTTTTTTAATAGAAAAAGTTTAAAATCCTTAGGTATATACCTATAGGTATGCACCACCTGGAGCAAATTTTTGGTGGTTTCAGAATTTTCTCATTACTTTTTTTTCGTTTTTTAGAAAAAGTTTAAAATCCCGTTTTTCTCCAATTTTGGAGCTTATATGCGCCACCTGGAGGAACGTTTTGGTGGTTTCAGACTTTTCACATACTATGAAAACTGAATTTTTTAAGACCAATTTCATATTTTTCAGACGTCTAGAAGTGCCTTAGAATTTAGATGATTCTCCTCCTCGTCCTCCTCCGGCTGGAGCTCCAATATAATTTGCATTACGTAGCAATGCAAAATCCCAAATTCCTCAGTTTCATGATAGCGTTCAATTCAGTGCAATAAAACCTTTCTGAAGGTGAAGCGCATGACGTACCAGCGAAGGAATGTAGAGTGGTTCCACCAATGAGGCAGGCAGCAGATCCTGTACTGGCAGTGGCACAAGTCACGTCAGGGCGGAGGGAATTGATGATGTGTTGTAGAAGAAACGATTTCCCAGTTCCAGCACTTCCTGAAAATGCCACATGACTTTGTAATGTACCTGGGGACGGGAACATCATTGATTCACCCAACGGTTAAGGTCGATTTACACCGTGATGCGACAGTGACGTGACAGGCACGTGGCCCCACCGGCGAGGCGAAAAATATTCTTCCACGAATTCTCCCAAGTCTGTTCACGCAAGACCGGCGCGCGGCAGTGACAGTGCAAAGAGTGCCCTCGGCGACACCGTATCGTGATTCTCACATTGATTCCCGACGTAATTTTTTCGATTTCACGGCCGTGAGATAGCACTCCTCCAGCGTGTGTCTTGCTTTCGTAGATGAACATTCAATTTGCTCAGCAGTAAAGCTCTTCCTCCGAAAACATGCGGCTGAACTGCACAGTATGAGCACGGATGAAATACTGACGATTGGGAATAGAATCAATGTGGGAAATAGACCACGGCAGGAGAAATCACTTGCCGAATACGGCACTCGCATCACGGCCAAGTGTAAATCGACCTTTAGAAAAGTATGGCGGAACTCACCAGTGAAGAAAACGTTAGATCCGTTCATTACTGCTTCCAGCACTTCCTTTTGTTCATCGGTCAATTTAGTCAAGGATTGAAGACAAATTTTTTTCTAAAAAGAACATTCAAGTGAAATAACAAAATTTGTTAAATTAGGTATTATTTAATAATTGGGTAACGAATAAGACCCACAACCAACATCCCCAGACCAACATCCTATGTGGTCATAGTAAAGAACCTTGTGATGCTTACAGAACTCACTTCTGGACCATTTTGAATGTTCGAATCGTCCTCACGAGGCCTCTTCTTCAGCCCAACGGATGTCAAAGCGGTTTTATAACGTTGGGCATCTTTAGAACTCAGAGGACTGATCTCTTCCACCGCCTGATCTTTAACGGACAGCAACCTGTCCCGAAGCGGTACTTTCGGCGAACTCTTAGCGCTTGTGATCTTGACGAACATCGCTTTCAGGAATAACGCCAGTTGAGCTGGGGCGGCATTCGAAATGAACAAGTTGAGAGGGACGTCCGGGAATTTCAATGTGGCTTTCCCCTCGTGGGCGAATTTCTTGTGTATGACGATCCCCTGCAGGGGGAATTTCTGGTTGGTTTCTTTGGAAGCCAGAGCTACGTAAAGGTCTCTGAATTCATTCCTAACAATCGTCAACTGTCCGGATTTAGTCTTGACAGACTTCCGAACAGTGCCATTAGTTGAGAGCCACTCCAAAGCACAACAACATGAAATAGAACTGTAATCATGGACGGTATTCATTATTCAATAAGGTAGGTACTATCGCTAATAAACAGTAAAAACATATAGTAACGGACCACAGCCGGACCACTACGTAAAAGAGAAAAATACGTAAAAAGAAGTTTTTAAAACAGAAGAGAGTTCACCAGACGCTGATAAACACAAGTTTATCAGATAAACACAAGAAATATTCTCTACCAGAGCTGCCAGAGCGTCACCTGCACAGAGTAACAGAGAACAAACCACCTGTGAATCGCCTACTTGTGTCCAGTGAATTTTAACATGGTACATGTTTTTACGGGCGTTCTCTGGATTGGAATGTAAGAGTTTTGTTTTTAAATTAAATTTGACAAAATACTCGGTCCACCATTCAGTTTTGTCCGCAAGCTTATTAGCCTGATCGCCCAACCCTGTGAGGCTAAAAAGGGTCTCCGGGAGGGGGTTTTGCAGCTAAACCCGCTCCTGTTCACCCTAGAGAGCTGAAATAGGGTTGGGAGCCTCCCTGAACAGAAAGAGACGAATGTCATGACGGTGTCCAACCATGATCTGCAGATCAGCTGAGTGAGCAATATTTAATTTAACTATCTCTCCTGTTCAAATCTGTCTTACCATTGCGATGACGATAAAAGGTGGCGGAAAATATTCAAGGTGACAGACTGCTTTGTAAAGATGGGTTTAGCATAAAAAATACAAAATGTAAATGTTTAGTTGTTTAAAATCATCTTTCATTTAAAAATAAAATTTAAAATAAATGTTTCCTATTTTTCCATTTTTTGAATTAATCTCAAGGAAATTCTTAGAAAATGAACAACTTTATCTTCAGGATAATACGTCATATAATATATGAATTATATTATAATTACCTCGTCATAAAATTTATAACGAGGTAATTATAATTATTTAATAATTTTGAACCCCGAACAATTGGGGGCCCAAACCTGTGGGGTGCTATTATAGCACCCATTATAGCCTTATAATAAGGCTATAATGGGTCTGAGGAAGGGGTTTTTGCAGGTTTTCGGGTAACGGGAAGTATTTTTGGATGTAGAATCCAAATTTGGGGGTCCGAGATTGATCCGATTCCATCATGGGGGTTCTATGGTGTTTCCGTGAGGCTACAAATTTGACTTGGGTGCGTGGAGGTTAAACTGATGTGTCGTTTTCCCAGTAATTTTGAACGCATAATCCATTTTTCAGGGCCCCCTATCCGTCCATAAACTTTCAAGAAAATAAAATAACACTTTTTTATTGTTGAAGCATTCATTTTTGTATCATTTACCTATGTCATAGAATCATAATCCCTTGTGTAACATTAAATTTTGCAAACGTCTTGTTCGAAATGTGTCCATGTTGCCAAACGTTTCATCTAAGTAAGGAATGAAATTTGTTTCTGTTGGTACCTATTGAACAATAATAACAACATACCAACAAGATTATCTTTTTCTGGGATTAATTTGATGGGCGCGAGCAGGAGCGAGCATGATACGGAAAACCACCTGTCACAGAGAAAACCGCTCCATCTGTGGTGATTAATATGGCAACACTGAATTAAAATGGTGCCGCACAATTACTAATTTCAGGTCCATGGCTGCAAAATGTATCTCCTGACTCACATAAACGGTACATAGTCATACGACAGAACAATTTCGTTGATGAGGTTCTGACAGTAACACGATTCCAAATATTCATTCGAATCAAATCGGTTCTAAAATCTATCAGTAGCTGTGTAAGCACTTACCCGGGCAGCGTGCGGGTCGGCGCTTACATAAACGGAGGCAATTGATCTGTCGAATTCTTCAATTACCCTGAGGCTTCTGGGTTGAAAATTATTAGCTTGGATTTTGTCAATAGAAAAGTTTAAATGGCCGAAAATGGTCTCTTGTCTCCCTATCTCTTCTGTCAATATATCTCAATCACACTTGAACGGGTGAAGAATCAAAACTATTTCCAAAACGAAATTTATTATTACCAAAAAGAAGATGAACACAACAAATAATTTCCCGTGCCAATACATATTTAAGAATACAAAACCACGAATATCCCCAAAAATAACAGAAAAGGGCGTCGACACGCCAAGACAATCCCTACTATCAAATCGATATCGCCGGTGGCGCTACTAAACAATATATAAACAAAACAAAAATAATCAACTGATAGCGCCGATAATACGACGCAAATAAATCGGGAAATATTCAACTTGAAAGCGCCGCTGATAGCGCTGATGTCTCGTCGTAAATAGACTGAAGAAATACTCAAACTGCCGGGAGGCGTCAAATCAAACGAAAGAAAAATATTAACTAAATTCAGGGGAAAATCTACTCTGCCAGCTGTCAGCTTCCAGGAAAAAGTTCAGGTGGGAGAGGGTTATATTTGAACGGGGTTACCCTGCTTGCTGTCCAAGTCCTGAAGTCGTCCTGATTTGGGAATTCTCGCTGGAACTTCCTGCAGAGGCGTCAGTAGAGCAGCAAACCGGATGACGTCGTTCGGCGAAATTAAAAGGGAAAAGGTTCCACGGACCCGTAGGCACCCGGGGCCAGAAAAACAAGTCGGAGGCGGTACGATCTCCGTTGGCGCCGAATTGGAGCTTTCTTTACACTTTCACACACGATGGCCTCGAAAAACTGGCTCAAAGGCACTTCACGACAACTACACTGTTCAACTAAATTTCAACGAAGTCACTGATAACAGATTAGAGCAACGGCGGCGAACCGATACTAACGTTGCGATCTTTTGGCGGGAAACAGACGGAGCCCTGACGCAGGCTATCTTTACTTGCTCACGGCTGGAGCGCGACTGACGGGGAAGGCCGGTGAAAGCTGGCTCGTTGGGCCGGCTCGGCCCCTCCCCCACTCCTCCCGCCAGTCACAGGGGTGACCGCCAGGTGGTGTTGGCGGATCCCCCTCGGGCAGCCGCTAGGCGGCGCTAGTTGTCGGGCGCTGCCAGCCTCTTTCCTGATGTGCGGAGAGGCGGATTCGGGCTGCTTCCCGCCTCTGGCGTCTGGCTGGGAGGCGGTTCCCCCGCCTCCCTACAGCTGCTCTGTGAAGTGATCGCTTTTTTCGCGATTCGCTCTTTTAAACCTCATACTTTTATGCTGCCCTCTACCGTAGAGGCTCACCATAGAGTCTATGGCATAGACCATTTCTCCTGTTACTCTGTGCCATAGACCTTGTAGGGATGAAGGTTTTCCCCCACCATCTTCCTTCCTCCCTCATTTTAGTATCAATATTTTTGTTGTCCAATTCAGCAGGGATGCCAGATCTACGGATTTCTCCGATTTCTGACAGCTTGGACAGATGTAGGACCTCGAAAAAATAGATTTTGCGTCCAAAATTACTCGGAAAACGACGCCTTATTTGACCTCCTGTAATCCTTAAAAAATCCCATTAAATAGCATTGAATTTTGTAGCCCCATGAAAGCCCCGTTCATCCCCACGGTGAAATTGGATAATTCTGGGAACCCAAAAATTGATTCTACGTCTAACAATACTTCTAAAACGACACCTAACACGACCCCATAGCCGAAAATCGTTTTGAAATACCCTCCCCGGGAGGGCCTCCCGTAGCCCCATTTTCGCCCCATAGCACACTACGGGTTTGGGCGATCGGTCTGAAAACCTTGCGGGACCAACTAGATGGTAAACCGAGTATTTTGTAAAAATTTCAGATTTAAAAAAAATTCCTACTGCAGTAGGGCATGCCCTTGACATGACATTATCCGTTTCAAGAGGTCTAGATTCCAAAACCGAAATGTCCGTCCGCCGTACACCGTCCGGGCCGTTTTGGGCAGTAGGAACTTTTTTTTAAATCTGAAATTTTGACAAAATACTCGGTTTACCATCTAGTTGTGCCCGCTAGGTTCTGTTTAAAAAATGAATCATCTCCAGGTTCTGAAAAGTCAGAAAAGTTATTTAAAATTGAATAAAGGTGGCGGTATTAGAAAAAGAATCGGAACAGCGAAAAACTTAGCAAATTCAGGCTTTATTTGAAATCATTAACATCCAACATCAAACCAATCTCAAGAACAATGGATCAAACAAATTCTAAAATATTCATCACACCACGTTTTAAAAAGTTGAACAAACAAAATGCATGCAATACAACAACGATAGATACAATTTTGACCGAGTAACCCTGCACTTGCGTCTCCGCGTCGTCCTATGGGCACTGCCGTTGCTGCGCTCTATGTAGTGCGGGAATGGTAGGAGTGTCCCCAACCAGCGCTCACCTAGGAACGAGTGTCTGTCCCCCAAGTATTATATGCATGAGTGGTATGAATAGAAAAAGAGAAAATCAAGTCGGAAAATAGTTGGGGCACAGTTGGTAAATGCGGGACACAGTGGGAAACGTTAAATAATTCACTTGAACCTTGCACAGCTTCACACACGTAAGTTAGTGGAAAAAGTACCCCCCGAAAAGAAATCCCCTAAGTGACCCCCTTCGAAAAAAAAAAACCCCCATTGTAAGTTGAATTTACCCTTACTACTTTTCAAAAATGCCGTACTTTCCTTTCCTCGGTTACTAAATACATTCTAAGGAAAGGACTTGGAAAACAGTGTTTACTGATGCGCCAATCTGTGTTGAGGGAACACGGAAGAACACGCCGTCATTTACTCGCCTGCTGTTTAATCTTCATGATTATTGTACGCCCACGTATTTTCATGTGCTCAGAGACGCCAATTGCTTTCTGAAAATTAATTAAAATTCAAAATACGAATCTGAAAACATGACGATTCAACAGGAAGGTTCTTAAGCTGACTTACGAGAAGAGCGGTTCTTTTAAAGAAGTTAACTTTGGAAAAGATGGAATCTGTTTGAGATTTGCGACGGTAAATTTTGACTTGGGATATGTTTTTGACGTTCAGTTTGTCAAACGCTGAGGTGATGTCGGTTATCGTGGCGCTGAAACGTACACAAGGTTGTAATCAATGGAAGGTTAGAGCTGTTGCAGCAACGTTCGCACTAGGGGTGTGTGATACTTCAAAATGTATCGATACATATCTTAACGATATTGTTAAAAAACATCAAAAAGTATCGGGTCGATATTTTCAAAAACGCTGCAAATTTTACACAAGGGTTTATTATTCTTTGATATACATTACTTGTGCAGAAATTTAATTTTTATATTCCAAAAAAGAATTTTTTTTGGATTTTTTGTTTCAAAATTTTTTTTTTTTTTTTCTTCAAAAATTCTTCATTTTTTACTCGAAAAATATTTAACCTCCTGGGATCCTTCAAAAATCCCATTTTTAGCCCCATGAAAGCCCTGTAGATCGCCACAGTGAAATCGGATCGTTCCGGGACCCCCAAACATGGATTCTACGTCCAAAAATACTTCGAAAACGACAACTAACTCGATCCCATAGCTAAAAGCCTTTTTTTAAAAAAAACATCTCGTAGCCCCATTTTAGCCCCATAGCGCCCCACGGGTTTGGGCGATCGGGCTGAAAACCTTGCGGGCACAACTAGATGGTAAACCAAGAATTTTGTCAAAATTTCAGATTTTGAAAAAAATGCCTTCTGCTCAAAACGGCCCGGACGGCGGACGGGGGACCGCGTACGGCGGACGGACATTTCGGATTTTGAATGTAGACCTCTTGAAACGGATAATGTCAAATTTCGAGGCCGATCCGAGTCGTCGACCTCCGTCGCGAAAACAGGTCTATTATTCCAAGAATAATACCAAAAGTATAATACTTTTGGCTTATTATTCTTGGAATAATACACCTATGTTTTCGCGACGGGGGTCGACGACTCCGATCGGGCTCAAAATTTGACATTATCCGTTTCAAGTGGTCTACATTCTAAATCCGAAATGTCCGTCCGCCGTCCAGGCCGTTTTGGGCAGTAGGAATTTTTTTAAAAATCTGAAATTTCGACAAAATACTTGGTTTACCATCTAGTTGTGCCCGCAAGGTTTTCAGTCCGATCGCCCAAACCCGTGGGGCGCTCTGGGTCTATAATGGGGCTACGGGAGGGGTTTTTTGAAGGCTTTTAGCTATGGGATCGAGTTAGGTGTCGTTTTCGAAGTATTTTTGGACGTAGAATCCATTTTTTGGGGTCCCGGAACGATCCGATTTCACTGTGCCGATCTATAGGGCTCTCATGGGATTTTTGAAGGATCCCACGATGTTAAATATTTTTCGAGTAAAAAATACGGAATTTTTGAAAAAAACACATTTTTGAACAAAAAAATCAAAAAAAAAAATTTTTTTGAGATAAAAATCCAAAAAAAAAAAAATTTTTTTTTAAATTTTTCCATTGACAGAATTAAATTTCTGCACAAGTAATGTATATCAAAGAATAAAAAACCCTTGTGTAAAATTTGCAGCGTTTTATTTATCAATACTTTTCAAAAAGCTTTGGAATGAATAGAATTTTAATCTTCCTTGCCTGATAACATCAGTAAGATATTATCTATCACTACTAGCAATAGCGAACCTAAACTTACGCGATGCTCTAGGATCGCATATTTTCACTCGTGGATATCAGGTAAACAATTTTCGACTAAACGTATTATTGAATTTTGTAGAAAGGAAAACCCTCGGAAGAAAAGTATCGGGTCGGATACAGGTAAAAATGCATCAGTATCGTGATGCTTTATTTTAGAAAAAATATAGAAAAGTATCGATACTTTTTATACATCCCTAGTTCGCACTCACTTGAGGGGTAGGCCGTAGTATAGATTAGAGTAGGTTAGTATAGATTATGCCACAAAATCTCTTCTCCGGGCTGGAAGTGGTTTTCACCGACGTTGCCTCTGCCGGAGCTCCGTGACTATGGTTGAACCGACTGTTCTTCAAGCATCAGAAATAAAGAGTTTTCACCGAATTTCAATTTGCCAGAAGCGGACTGATAATTCTATAAGAACATCAAATGAACAAATTTGGTTAATACGTTCAGACAAAAATAGACATTTAGTAGGGTAAGTTTAAAAAAACTAAAACTCACCCTAGCGGTATTTGGAGTATTGTAAGTAGCCAATGCACACTTTGCCTTCTCTCCAACGATGAAATAGTGGAGAGATTGAAGCCCTTTTCCCACTCCGGCTTCATTCAATGCGGCTTTGAGGGCAGCCAGAGGAATGCTAAAAATAAAATTACGACCAAATTTAAAATAACGTAGTAGGTACGGACCTGAAGGGCACCCTGCATGACAGATGTTGACGGTGTACCTACATGCACAAAATGAGTTCCTATAGGATTACTGGTACTTTTCCGTTATACCCCCCCCCCCCCCCCCCCACTCGATTTCGTGTTCATAAACACCCCTCCCGATGGCTTTAAGGCACCCAAAGCCAACCAAAATCGAGTGGGGGGGGGGGGGGGGGGTATAACGGAAAAGTACCGGATTACTTAATAGGTTTGTCATTAATTGTGTTGTGTGTTTAGGGGAATGCCTCCAGCGTTACTGGGATTAAGTCCCCGGTGTCTTTGGAAGAGGAAGGGAGTACCTGAATACCCCTGTCCTGGGCATAACACGAGGAGTTGTGATCTCCTGACCTGGGAGTGTGTATCGAGGCAGAAATCGGAGACCCTCTATCACTCCAGACAGGCAGGAAATGTCGTAATGGTCTGGAATACGTTGGTCTCCAGAAGGGAATCTAGAGGAGTCCAATATTGAAGATGATGTGACAACGTCAATATGTAGAATCTACAACGACGAAATATTGCATCTGATGCAACATGACACGACATGTAGCACATTGTGCTATCTGACAATTTGGCCAAAATGAGGTTTTTGTTGCTACTGAAGCAAGATCTAGCGTAGCGTCGGTCAAACAAGTCAGTTTAACAAATGAATCGATAGATCTCGCGCTATTCGCGATTTTGATAACACAATGTCAGCATGTCATGCTATCTGAAACTGTTAGATCCAACATAATATGTTATGCTATCTGCACCACGGACTGTCATTTTTGGCCAAAATGAGTTGAGGATATTCTCGCGGCGGATCAGGTAAAAATATAAGTTGGGATGATTTCTCAATAGATAGCGCAGAAATCACAAAAACGTCAAACCAACGGACTAGCATGCATCTTAAGATGCATCTTCCCCAGAACTTGATGCAACCCCACGGACTGTCTTCATTTTCATCAGGTGTTCAATGAGACTCTTCTGGCTGTCATGAAAAGTTGGCGAAATGACAGTCCGTGGTGTTGTTGTGGGACCCTCGATTTGGAAAAAGTAAACAAATGATGGAACTGGCTCAATATACTCCGGATATTGACTCAATGGGGAGTTCGGATTGATTTTAGATTTGGAAATCTTCCCTACCATTCAATAATATGGCTAAAAAGTAACGTGCACAGACTCCAATACCAACGAAAAAAAAATCATTGTAGGAGATATAACGAAAAAACGAAACGCACAGTTTGAATCGGCCGGCGTTTGCCACCAGTCACTGTTTGAGGTAATGACGTCACAGTTCCAGTGAATCTCTCACCCGGAGCGCTAGTGTCGTCAGCTTATATGATAAATTTATAGCAATTATAACTTGATAATTTATAGCAATTATAACTTGATCCTACGACGGAAAACATAATTAACTTTTAATTATAATACACAATACTTGAAATTTGAAGCCTTATCAGAAGGATTCACGGCTCAATTGAATTTTATTCTGTGATGAGTGGTGGAGTGGCAACCCTGGGCGGAACAATCCCCTCACGTAGTTGGTTGAGGAGTTAGTGACGTCACGCTCCCTCCATGGCCGTGTTTTTCAAACGCCGTAATTTTCGTTAAATTATTTAAATTTTCTGGAAACGATTTCAGGCGGCTGACTACTGTTTTCCCTACATTCTCAGGGAGTACTTTCAGAAAAAAAAAGAAAAAAATCAATGCGAACCCCCCATTGATAATTTAATCGGCCAAAGAAGATCCGAGAGCACCCCAAACCGGCTGCTTCTTACCACAATGCTTCTTACAACAACATGTGCTATCTGACTTTTCAGGAGAGATATAAAACTGAATTGTGGACTGACTCATGGCTTTTAAATAATTATTACTGCTGTATAACCGTCAAAAACTAAAACCCCAAGGCCCAAAAACCTCGATTAGTTTATAACATGGAAAATAGAGAAATTAGCGCAGATTGCACATGTTGTTATAAGAAACAATGTGGTAAGAAGAGAGAAATTAGCGCAGATAGCACATGTTGCATCTACAACGACGATTTAAAAAAATCTGATACAGACAAAGAGGGGGAACAGTCCCTCAATAGTGTCAAGAGTCTCCGTTACGGTATACCGACTAAAACACCCGTCTTCTGGAACTGTCCCGGAACTACTTGCAAACAACATCAATACTGGATGTCCCTAGATTCGCAGTATTCACGAAAGTTTGGGGAAAATTTCGGGTTTTTTTGGCCACCCCCAAATTTCCCCAGAGAAATTTTGTACGCAAAATGTGGATTTAACCTGTCTAACCGACCACAAACAAACCCTCAAAGTTACTTTTTGAACCAAATTTTTGCAAAGTCCCCCCTACCACCCTTTTTCGGACGTGGTGAATGGACTGATAGTAGATCTCCAGATGGAGATCGTTGGGCATACCTGAATTATATGGGAACCAATGAGGTGGGGTTAGGGAGGGAAACCGAAAGAGGGTCACTTTCACCAAACAGCCGTACCGTGGGTTTAACTTAGGTACCGAAATCTTAACGCTTAATGTGCTATACGATCATATGGTTTTTAAGCTACGTGGCAACGATAGCTGGCCAAAAATCTCAATCAGAGAAAGTGGACCTTATTGAGTGCTTTTTTTCCCTCTAGAAGTAAGAACTTACTCTATTGGAATGTTGCCGACGATGACGCTGCAATGTCTAAGGTGACTTGGAATGTTGTCGGCGATGAAGCTGCATTGTTCACTGTCACTGAGCGCATCATCAGATGTACGAGAATCATCACATTCTGTACACGTATAGCACACGTCCAGAAGTTCCCCCGTCTTACAGTCGGTTATCAATTGGACGGGGTGCTCATCGCTGTCTTCTTCATCGTCAGAAGAATCAATCGTTAGAATTGAGTATCGAGTGACATTCAATCCATCAGATTTCCTTCCTGAAATCAGATAACGGATTTGGACTTTTATTGGCAGGACTGCGAAAAAAATCAAAATAAATTAATCTGTAAAAATAATCAACACAATGTGTTGCTGCAAGACTATCATACGTAGCTCAAAAAACGCCATCTTTCAGTAGAGCCGTTTAATGTTTTGAACTACATTGCAGCTTCCTGAGACAAGATTGAGAGACAGTTTCTTTTTCATGCATATCCTACGGACCTTCGGAAACTAACTGCAGGGTTCACCTCTACTAAGTAACTCGATCACACCCTTAAATTAGAGCTTTCATAACTTATTCCGAGATATGATAGTATTGTGCAAAAATATTTGTCACATTGGCCAAGAAATGGACGAAGAGAGGAAAATGTTTGGTCAAGACTATGATAACTCCGACAAAATAACAAAATTATCTCAAAATTCTGACGAGGTTTTACTTATGGTGCTCCAACCTGAAAATTATTCGAATTATTACAGGCTCTTCCAAATGATTTTTACAAGAGGTTTCGATTAGGTTAACATTTCGATGCTTAGTTAAAATATTGACATGAGATCTTAATAGGGGTTGGGAAATATTAAGTTGGTGCCAAGTGAACTGGTCACAGTGGGTTATATAATATATAATAATTATTAATTATATAATTATATATTATGATTAATTATATCACAGCAAGCACGTAACTTTCAGTCTTTTCTTTTCAACGAAGCAGCCGGTTCGGCTCGAAGACTAGAAACAGCAGAATCTCCAAAGGGAAACGTAGGACGTGGTGGGAGGGGGACTGAGAAACGACAGACCGGCAGGCAGCCAAGTGAAATTAAGTAGGTGAACCAAGCAGCAAGGGTGCAGGAGATTCACTCCTCGTGGCGACGAAATTTCACCCCTCAGTGATTTGACTGGTTTTGCTCGACGTCTCTACCTCCAGAAAAGAACGGCTTACAGATAGTGGGTTTCCAAAATTCTTCCTCGCGTAGCGTAGCGAACAAATTACCGGCGACAGGCGACTTACCCCACCCACGTCGTCAAAACTCCACGAAACGAATCACAAGAAAATCCTCCACGAAAACCGGTTATTTAACCAACGAATCTCATAGGCGAAAAAAATACAAAGGAAAAGCCTATGACACGGTGTCTCCTGGTGACAGGAATGCCAGGATGAACCCCCCCACGACTCGGAGACTCAACGCCACCTACCGAGCCCCCCCCCCCGTCCGGAAATCGGGGGAAAATTGCTCATTTTTGACGCTTGGTTGTGGCTGAACGGCTGAACCGATTCTAATGAGTAAGAAGGTCATTCGACGCAGAATGTTACGGTCTTGTATGTATGTATTGGAATGTTTTCTCTACGATAGTTAGTTTTCGAGTTATACGTGAAAAACTGGAAAATGCCCGAAAAAATCGAGGCCTACCTGTGACTGATGAGAAACAATGTCACCTTGAAACCCAACAATTTTTGGGAAAGTGTTTGACCCCCCCCCCCCCCCCCCCCAGAGTGGGAACCACTGGTCTAGCACATTATTTTCCCGACAATTCCAAGTCCATAACAGGTAATATATAATTATATGGACTTGAAAGTGTCGGGAAAATATAATATATTTAATATATATTATATGCGTTTAACTCAAAACTTGAAAATTTTGGGATATGATGGTCTTGTTCCAAAGGAGGGAAATACCTCAACGCATGAAAAAGTTAAAAAACCGAAAGGGCTCCATGATGAACATTTTTTGCGAGTAACTACCAAAAAACGAGACCAAGTTCTGGTATTACCAAGGGAAACGGCTTAATTTAAGAATAATTCTTAATGGTTAATATAATATATTATGACGAATAAATCGAGCCGGTTTAGCTAAGCGCCGCTGAAAATCTCAAATCCGCGCTCATCTTAAATTCAGTAGTTCGCTATTGCACTTTGAGTGAAAGTCATTATACGTTATCTGCGAGTAGATGTGCTCACCAGATGAAGATGCTTGATGGCGGATACGATTCAGGGATGTGCATGACTACGACAATCTAGAAGATAGAGATAGGGAGGGGTTTTTGCAGGTTATCGGGTATGATATCGAGTGGGGTGTCGTTTCAGAAATATGGTCCCAGAACGATTCGATTTCATCGTGGGTATCTTTAGGGCTTTCATGAGGCTACCAAATTTGTAGCCCATTTAATAGGACTTTTGAAAGATGCCAGGAAATCGAATGAGGTGTCGTTTTCCGAGTAATTTTGGACGCATAATCCATTTTTTGCGGTCCTTCATCCGTCCACAAACTTTACAAGAAAATATTTTATTTTAAAAATTAAAAAAAGATCAAAAGAATTAAATTAAAACTTCTTATTGATAAAGAATTAATTTTTGGATCATTTACATCAAAGAATAATAAACCCTTGTGTAAAATTTGCAGCGTTTTCATTTCCATTCATTGTTGAAGCATGACATGACCAAAACAAAACAAAACAAGCCATCAATTGAATTGAATAGATGAGCGCAACCTTTTTGTTATTTAATGAGCGAGAGAAACTAAGAAACAGTAGGTATCTAGCGACCAAACTATGCCACACAACACATCAAAAGTATCCACGTGATGCTCATTACGTAAACAACTGCACCCTAACGACCGATGCGTAATAAAACCTTTTGCCGATCAGAGGTAACGAACGGCTCAGGCTGCAAAAATCGTTTTGGAGTCGTTGGAATCAGCCTGAAAAGCTCATTCCATAGACCCTTGTACCAACGAAATCGGACAAAAACTTTCGTCCCGCTTTTGAGGCCTCCTTAGTTACACATCAGAGATAAACAACTTTCGTCGTGAAGGACCTCCCGAAAACCGATGAAGGGGCTGAGGGAGGGAAAATCAAGGTAGCCTATAACCACCCCCGGAACTCGCTGATGACAATGAGACCACCCTCATGAAAATCTGTTGAGCCGCTCGGACGTGATGCTCTGTACACAAAAAAAAAAAAAAACATACATGTCGAAGAGGTGAGCGCACCTTTCCATTTTTTGGAAAAAGGTTGCGCTAAAAAATAAAATAAATAAGTACCTACGTTTCCTCAGTTCACATTATTATTATTATTATTTATTTATTTATTTTTTTGTCATGTTAGTTGAGACAATGGGGAAATTGCATAAACTTACGATTTTAAATTTAACCCTACCGTTGTATTGTAGGACCGAAGCATAATATGTTATAGAAGAACATATTATGTTATAGAAGAACATATTATGTTATAGAAGAACATATTATGTTATAGAAGCACTGAAATCAATTATTTTAATCGCTGGAGGAGAGAAAAGCAAAATAGAGTAGCGCAGTTCAAATTTTCGCGGCTCTGTCCGCGAGGCTGACTTAACCAATCTACGTCACAAACAAGGCAAAGCTCTCACTTGGGGCGCTAGTGTCTACAGCTTGTAAAAGGAATTTACGAAGGTTATCATTAAATGATTTTGATATAGTGAATAAATTATTCAGAATAATATTATATTATATTATACTTATAGTTTAACGTCTTATTACATCAGATTGACGGTGATTCGATAGCGTTCGTTGTGATGGGCTGTCAGATGGCAACACTGGTAACAAGGCAGCTTGTCGAGGTTGTTAGCACCTCCGTTATCAAACGACGTCACCGACCCAGCTGATTCTACTCCCGCGTATTTTCAAACGTCACTACTTTCTCTAAATCATAATAATTTTCTGGAAGCGATTCCAGAAAGCTGACTGCCGTTTTGCTATTCTCGTAGGATGTACTTTCGAAAAAAAAATTTATGCAATTTCCCCAATGGGAGGATTAGGAGTGAAGTCTCATTTAACATGAAATTCTTCTCAATCTACCGGAACCCATTTTTCGCAAATGGAATGAACTGTCATACCGTCGACGGCTTCAACGACGGCCTCTTCAGATTTGTCAGCAGCTGCCAAATCGTGCTCTGGAGTGGCTGGTGAATGTTGACCCGCATCGGTAGTCTCTTTCTTTCCCACCGGCTCATTAGGTATTTCATTGATGACATCAAGGTCAGTTAATAGTTCCTGCAAAATAATAAATTCACTTTTAATGGGAAGGACGATGAGAGAGAAGAGAATCCAACAATATCGTCAGTCTTGAGAGAAATAATTTCTTATTACTTATCATTCGAATTAATCGTCCTCATAAACTCTCTCACCTTCGCACGGTTCTTCCTTTTCACTTCATCTTCAGATGCAATCCCAGAATCTCTGCTTTCCTCGTCAAAATTTGATACCTGAAAAACACTCCTGATGAGTGCTATAGCTAGCGAAAAACATTCTCCGAAGACACTATCTAAATCACTAATTCTCACCGTGTCTGTGGCTAACTAACTAATAGTTAGTAACTATCTATGTGGGTACGTCACAAGCCTTCTCCTATGAAACGCTAAGTGATAAAAATACGCGTCTCGGTGAACTGTACACGTTCACCCGCACACGATCCCCCCGAGATGTGTGCGAATAGGCGCATTTGCGCCCAACCTTCTTATTTCCAATGGGAACCCCTATTTGTTCTCGAATTTCGATTCCCGAGCCAATTTTACGTCTGATGCGCACTTTGAGCGAAATTTTCGATGAGCGCAAATTACCACAACTCTTCCTATCTTTGTTATTTACAGTCTGATTGAGTCAGCGTTTCCTCTTTATCCTATTCCACCACTAAGTGCTGTCAAGTCGTACCTATTATTCAAATGGGCGAGCGAAGCGAGCACCCCAGCCCGAAATTGGTTGGCTGAGCAAAGCCCCCTGTCCGAGTGAAGCGACGCCCCCCTGTCAGATTGCTAGTCTGGGGTGGGATGTATACATAATTTTTCCCCTTCAAGGAAATAACGGACGGCAGACCCATGGTTCTACAGTCAGATCATTTAATAATGATTAATTTTACGCCTCATTCTAAACTCTAGGAATTTCGACCCTCTACTTGTAACCAACCGCCAAACTTCCTTATAGACCAATCATGTGATGCTTTTTCATGTCGTGACGGGAAAAAATGAAAACGTCCTGTTAATCATTATTAAATGATAAAACATCAGATTATGGATATGTCACACCAATTATGATTGTGTACACTAGCAACGATTTTGTTTAACCTAGATACTGGGGTGAAAATTTCGTTACTTCTAGGAACTTCAAACTAAATCACGTGCTCTTACGGTGGACGACGATTCCGTGTTCTTGGAAGCGGATGACGACCTACGAAGTTTCGGAGGGCTGGCATCAGTGACTGCCGTCGGTTCTGCTGAGCTAGCGCGCCTATACCTCCGCACCGGTGTTTTCTCACCTTCCTCCCGCTTATAAACTATAGTCTAAATAAAAACACTATCAGAGTTACATCCTAGGATGGTTGAAATGTGATTGGACTCACGGAAAAAAGCGATCGGCACTCACGGAAGAAGCTGAGCTCTTGGAAGCGGCAGACGACGTGGATGTTACCAGGCTGGCGCCAGCAGTCGACGGCTGTGCTGAGCTAGCCCGAGTAGACCTGCGTACAGGTCGCCGTTCCGGATCAACTCCCTAAAAACACAAATTCAATCCCTAAGTTCTTATAGCGTCAATTTTTGGGAGTTCTTCAGCAGTACGGGCCCCCCAATTTTAGACAAAGATTTCTCCCCAAAAATCCAATAATTGGATTTATTATATAAATTTATATAATTTATTTATTCGTTTATAAACGAATTATTCGTTTATAAACGAATTATTCGTTTGAAGTTTGGATGAGTGAAAAGCTGCAAATTTTACACAAGGGTTTATTATTCTTTGATCAAAGTAAACAGTGCGAAAGTCAATTCAGTCAATAAAACATTATTAAAATTTAATTGTACCTATAATTAAATTAAACTTAAATTTAATAAAAATTTATTTATTAATGCTTTTAAAAAACCTTGTAGGCGCAAACGGATGGTTAGCCGAGTATTTCGTCAAAACTTTTTAAAAAAACTTGCCCTAAATTGCCCTATTAAAAACCGCTGCAAATTTTACACGAGCGTTTATTATTCGTTCTTGTAGGTTAATTGTGCAAAAATTAATTCTGTGTCAAATTTATTTATGGAAAAATGTTTTGAAAAATATGGGACCTCGAAAAAACGGATTTCGCGCCAAAAAATTAATCGGAAAACGACACCTTATTTGACCTCCTGGGATTCCACAAAAAACCCCAATGGTAGCCCCATGAAAGTCTCCATCTCCACGGTGGAATCGGATCGTACTGGGACCCCCGAAAATGGCTTCTACGTTCAGAAATACTTCGCAAACGACACCTAACTCTACCTCATAACCGAAAACCTTCAAAAATCCCTCCCGTAGCTCCATTTTAGGCGCCCCACGGTTTTGGGCGAACGGGCTGAAATCTTGCGGCCTCAAGTAGATGGTAAACCGAGTACGTACTTTGTCAAAATTTCGAATTTCAAGAAAATTTCTGGCCAAAACGACTTGGACGGCGGGCGGACATATCGCTCTTGGAACGAGTAATGAAACGGATAATGTTAAATTTTGAACGAAGCAGAATTAAATTCGAAAATTCGAAAAATTTTCGACCTCCTCCTTATTATAGGTGTATTATTCCAAGAATAATAACCCAAAAAGAATCGATAGTTTTATTATTCTTGGAATGTAATCGCGACAGAGGTCGACGATCCTCCGATCGGCCTCAAAATTTGACATTATCCGTTTCAAGAGGTCTAGATTCCAAAACCGAAATGTCCATCCGCCACCCGGGCCGTTTTGGGCAGTAGCTACCTAGCTACCTAGGCTTTTTTTTTTGTTTTTAGTCAGAAATTTTGACAAAATACTTTGTTTACCATCTAGTTGTGCCCGCATGGTTTTCAGCCCGATTGCCCAAACCCATGGAGCTACGGGAGGGGTTTTTTGAAGGCTTTTGGCTATGGAATCAAATTAGGTGTCGTTTTCGAAATATTTTTGGACGTAGAATCCATTTTTGGGGGTGTCGGAACGATCCGATTTCACTGTAGGGATCTATAGGCCTTTCATGGGGCTACAAATAGGATTTTGAAGGATCCCGGAAGGTGAAATATTTTCCGATTAAAAAAAAGTTGAAAAGTTGATAGAATAGAATGATAGAGAAAAGTTGATAGAATTAATTTTTGCACAAGTAACGTATATAACGAATAATCCTATAAAGTAATTACCCTGCAAATTTTACCCTTGAGTAAAATTAGCAGCGTTTTCTTCAATATTTCAATAATTTAAACAGAGGGGGGCACTGGTTCCCACACGTAGGAAATGTGCCTCTTTTTTTCCGTGCCCACCCTTCCCTTATCAAAGTTCAAATCAAAATTTCACACGGAATAACTGTGACGGGAAATTTAATCAGCTTTCACGAGAAAAAAAGAAATTTGGAATCGGATCAATCGTTTCCGAGCTACAGCCGAAAACGTTCTGAAAACGTGCGTTCCGCTTACCGAGGGGTGTCAGATCGGGCGTTTCTTATTTTGGTTCAAATTCGTTTTTCGGTTGGTACTTAGTGTTATTTTTTTACTTTTCATTTTTTTCGATTTTTCATTTGAAACATAGGCGACTCCTATTTTTAAGCCTAGTTGGCAAAATTGTTTATTTTTGACGCTTGATTGTGGCTAAGCGGCTGAAACGATTCTAATGTGTAAGGAGGACATTCAACGCAGAATTTTATGACGTGTATTATATATATGAAATTTAAGAAGGAAAAAAAGTTGTGGGGGGAGGTTATGGGAGGGGGAATGGAGTAGGGTGGGGAGGGTTGTGTACCCTCTCAGACCTCTCTGAGGCTTCTGGGGAGGGGGGTTATATGATAATAGAAATGATAATGATCATTCATACATTCTAATGAATGGTATGAATACAATTTTCCCTAGTGACACAAACGCAAAAATCGGCCAAATATGGGAAATTTGCTCAATATTGAGTAGCTGGATCTAAGAATGCTAGGAAAACCGATCTGGTCTCAAATTGTTCTAAATTTCGTCTACTATAAAAAAAAAGGATATAAACTTTTTATCGAAAAAGTGGTCCTTCAGGGTGAAAATCAGGCAAAACTAAAAAAAACTGCGAAAATGTGGTTTTTCGTGTTTATGAAGCCAGTCGGCTTCCGAAGTCGCAAACTGGGTTATTCATGTCGACATCCACCCAGACAAAATATCAAAAAAGATCTACTACCCCCATTTTGCAAGGTAAGATGTTTGATTTAACCGGACTATAATAACAAAAAGCCTTTATTGCGATGAATACCAGGTATTCATAGGTATTATAGGTCCTATAAGAGCATAGTGAAAGTCTGCCGAGAAGAACACCCGTATTTTGTTGGCAAACCATGTATCCTCTGCCTTGGTAGTATTAAATATCAAAATTTGAATCATCCCAAAGAAGGTAGTAATATTTTACCTCAAAAGTGGGAAAATTCAGTTTTTTAATATTTAATAAATTCAGTCTGCCAATGGAAATCCCCGGAATATCGAAGGCAGAGTGCGTTACAAAGATTACACACACTAGACACTACAACGTACCGAAATTGCACCTTTCCCAAAATAGTTGAATTTTGGATCTAAAAAGTGCAATTTTTGAATTTGAGTGCCAATGGAAAGCCCAGGAATATCTATCGTTTATAACTTTCATCCATCCTAAAATGAGTAAAATTTACTCATTCACTGTGAAATTTTACATGGCCGCCATTTTCGCTAGCCCCGGCTTTGAAATGGCAGACTAGGTTTGTTCCAACAGAAGGGCCTGCTAGAAAATGCTAGAAAATTTTTCTCTCTCAGAATCGACTAGATTTTCGATATTTATGGTCAAACCTTCTCCTAAAATGTAATGCGATTTTCGGGCTCGGCTCGAGAACTATTGGTCCGAAGAGAACCCGAAAACTAAACGAAGCTAGTATAGTAGGTACGTTATTATCTTAAATAATTTAGATTCTATAAGGCTTTAGATTCTATGAGCAAAACCGCAAGTTCCCGCAACCGATCTCAGCATTAAATTTTCTTTTCTCAACAGGTCCTACTGAGTGTTTTACCAACCGCACTTTGGCGCACGCACGGTGTTTCCAAGTCTTTTGAAATATCAAACACTGTTTCAGCAAGTCACTTCAGGCAAAGAAAACACGAGGTTTTCAAACATCCTGGTCAAATGCCGTTGATCGCCAGAATCAACAAGAACCAACGTGAACATTTTCATCTTATGAACAATGTCTCGATCTATTCAATGTACCTACTTCGACAATTTCGTTTCAAGGATCTATACATTGCATCCCAACACCAGAACGATTTATGGATAAAATACAAGTAAGAGAGTATTCCCCAAAGCCTTTATAAATCTAGGATTCCTATTACATTCATTATTACGCGCGACAATCAACGGTCCTCTCGCCAAACCCCAACGGCCGTGGCCCGACGTGGTAGTTTTATAATGAGTGATAAATTACCTTTTTATCGGTGGGCATTTCCGTAAACGATTATATTCCGCAATAAACCGGGGTTTGACAATAAAACGTTATTTTCACAATTCATCAAAAACAAGAAACTAGCGGCAACAGGCGACAGAGCGGCGGAGAACAGACCGGTAGGTACCCGGGGTAGCTAGCTGCTACTGGCAGCTGATGGAAATGCGGGATCTCTCGATATCAGTGAAGCCAACCTCCGCGCGTAAAATCTCCCGAGACTCAGCTGGACCGCTCCCCCCCCCCCCCCCCCCCCAACCACGATTTGTAATAAACTCCCCACGCAAAAAAAGTCCCTACATACAGGTATTTAGGCTCATTTAGGAAAATGCGAGTTCAAAATTCGGCCGTTTACTTGAATTTACTCGGTTAGTACCTATTCAACCGATTGGGATGAATTTGGGCTTAACAATTTAGAGTTAAAATTTTCGGAAAGATGTCCTCAAGAAGACTTCCTTCCTCAAAAAGGCTGTGAAAAAAATTAATTTCTCAGTGATACGCATTTTGGTTTATTATTCTTGGAATTATACACCTAGGTATGTGATCGCGACGGAGGTCGATGACTCGGAACGGGCTTGAAATTTGACATTTAATGTATGATAATTTATCCGTTTCAAGAGGTCAAGATTCTACCGAAATGTCCGTCCGCCGTACGGGCCGTTTTTGGCAGTAGGAATTTTTTTTTTTAATCCGCAATTTTGACAAAATACCTACTTGGTTTACCATCTAGTTGTGCCCACAAGTTTTTCAGCCAAATCGCCCAAACCCGTGGGGCGCTATGGGGCTAAAATGGGGCTGCGGGAGGGTTTTTTGAAGGCTTTAAAAAAAGTTGGCTATGGGATCGAGTCCTGTCGTTTTCGAAGTTTTTTGGACGTAGAATAAATTTTTGAGGGTCCCGGAACGATCCGATTTCACTATGGGGATCGACCCCCGTCGCGAAAACATAGGTGTATTATTCCAAGAATAATAAACCAAAAGAAAAACAGACCTGAGAGGTCACCAGACGCTGATAAACAGATTATCAGATAGGGATGTTGGAAAAGTATCGATACTTAAAAGTATCGATACTTTTCAAAAAGTATCGATACATATCGATACTTTTTGTCCCCGATACATATCGTAGTATCGATACTTTTTTTCCGGTATCGGCGCCGATACTTTTTTTATCCCTCACATTTCATCAGATTCAAAACGGCAGTTGAAACGGTAGTTGACAGTACCTCTACCTAGACCAGCAATTAAAGAAAGTTGATGTAGGTACCTACCACCACCTCCAGCTCTCATATCAGGAGAATCAGCCGTCCTCGATCAATGGCGGACCACCAAAATGTTGGCCCAACCAAACAACCCAACTCACTCATCACAGTAGAAATTAGTGTGGCCACAGCTACACCAAATGGGGAAATGTTCCCCTTTTTTGCTACCTGTACCCCCGAGGCTTGGAGCAAGGTTTTCAGTCCGATCGTCCAAACCCGTGGGGCGCTATGGGGCTAAAATGGGACAATGGAAGGTTTTTTTTAAAAGGCGTTTGGCTATGGGATCGAGTTGGGTGTCGTTTTCGAAGTATTTTTGGACGTAGAGTATATTTTGGAGGGTCCCAGAAGGATTCTATTTCACTGTGGGGATGTAAAGGGCTTTCATAATATTATGTCTACAAAAGGGTTTTTGAAGGATCTCAGGAGGTCAAATATTTTCTGAGTAAAAAAATTAAAAATTAAAAGAAAAACATTAAATGTTCTGCCTCAATGAAAACATTTTTGAAAAAATAAGAAAAAAGAATAATAAACCCTTGAGTAAAAATTTGCAGGCGTTTTTGAAAAGTATCGATACTTCGATACCGATACTTTATTGATAGTATCGTATCGATACTTTTAGATACTGTCTAGATGTATCGATACGATACTCTATCGATACTTTAGAAGTATCAAACATCCCTATTATCAGATAAACACGAGAAATATTCCCTACCAGAGCTGCCAGATCGTTAAGCGTCACCTGTGAACCGCCTACTTGTGCCCAGTGAATTTTTTTTAAATTAAATAATTTAATAATATTAAAAAATGTCATATTATGACAAAATACTCGGTCCACCATTCAGTTTTGTCCGCAAGGTTATTAGCTTGATCGTCCAACCCTGTGGGGCTCTGTGAGGCTAAAAAGGGGCTACGGGAGGGGGTTTTGCAGCTAAACCCTCTCCTGTTCACCCTAGAGAGCTGAAATAGGGTTGGGAGCCTCCCTGAACAGAAAGAGACGAATGTCATGACGGGCTCCAACCATGATCGATTATATAATAATGTTCCAAGAATAGTACACCTATAGCATTCCAAGAATACCTATAGTTATTCTTGGAATAGTAGGTTCACTTATGTATTCGCGATGGAGGTCGAAAATTTGGTTCTGCCTCGAAAGTTGACATTATCATGTCATTTAAATGAATGACGTAAATTCATGTCCATCTGCCGTCCGAGCCGTTTTGGGCAGTAGTTAGGTTTTTTTAAATTCTGAAATTTTGACAAAATACTCGGTTTACCGACGATTTAGTTGTCCCCGCAAGGTTATCAGCCTGAACGTGTTCGGGCGCGTTTGGGCGAGCCCAAACCTGTGGGGCGCTATAACTTAAAGCCTATAAGGCTATAATGGGTCTAAGGAAGAGGTTTTTGCAGGTTTTCGGGTATCGGGAAGTATTTTTGGATGTAGAATCCAAATTTGCGGGTCCAAGATTGATCCGATTTCATCATGGGGTTCTATGGGGTTTCCTTGAGGCTACAAATTTGACTTGGGTGTGAGTAGGTTAAAATGATGTGTCATTTTCCCAGTAATTTTGTACGCACAAGTAATCCATTTTTCAGCGCCCCCCATTCGTCGACAAACCTTCAAGAAAATAAAAATAAAACTTTTTTTTATTGTCGAATAATCATTTTTGGATCATTGTTATCCTAGAATAATAATCCCTTGTGTAAAATTTGCAGACCTTCTTGTTCGAGATGTATCCATGTTGCCAAACATTTCATCTAAGTAAGGTATGTAATTTGTTTCTGTATTAAACAATAATAACAACATGTTAAGTGCTGTTGGTATGTATACCAACAAGAATATTTTTCTGGGATTAATTTGATGGGCGGGAGAATGATACGGAAAACCACCTGTCACAGAGAAAAACCGCTCCATCTGTGGTGATTATTATGGCAACACTGAATTAAAATGGCGCGCACAAGTGGTAAAGTTTCACGTCCTAATTTATGCCCCATGGCTGACAAAAAGTATCTCCTGACTCCCTGGAAGTCATACAATTTTGTTGATGAGGTTCTGACAGTAACACGATTGCAAATATTTATTCGAATCAAATCGGTGCTAAAATTTATCAGCAAAGCAAGCTGCTCTGTGAAGTGATTGCTCTTTTAAACCCCACGTTGTTATGCTGCCCTCTACATCATTATCACAATAGACCTTGTAGGGATGAAGGTTTTCCCCCACCATCTTCCTTCCTCATTTTAGTATCAATATTTTTGTTGCCCAATTCAGTGTCCTCGTCTAGCCCCTACTCCCATTGTCCTCTCCCTTATTTTCATCTATTTACTCCTTCCTTCCCTTATTTTTCTTTTTCGTTCACGTAGCGATGCATTCTCCTATTTTCCTCTCGACGCTAATTCTAGTCCATGTTCGACGGCTCATGGATGGATGACTGTTTTTGTGCATGACTTGGGATCAACCTAAAATATCAGGTGAGCTCGTAGTGGCTTCGGCTTATAATTAGCCGATCAACTGTTGCTGTACGTTTAAACGGCTTTTGTTTGTTGCAGAATGCTGGAACATGGGCTGTGTCACGAGCAAGAAAG
Organism: Pilophorus perplexus; assembly: GCA_955831195.1. Lineage (NCBI taxonomy): Eukaryota > Metazoa > Arthropoda > Insecta > Hemiptera > Miridae > Pilophorus > Pilophorus perplexus. The sequence continues at coordinate 19,613,889 of OY037013.1, forward strand.
ATATAAATGACCTGCATCCAAATATTTTTCAGGTAGTACTCCTCGAGGTAATAAATGTCAAACGAACCGCCGTTGGCCTAAATCATTCACACTTAGTTTTAAACGTCTCAAGGTTTGGTCTTAGAGGACGGCATTGAGTGTATTGTACCATAATATGGTACAACACAATAAGTTGATATTATCAACTTATTGTTCCGCTAGAAGTGAAGGTGCTGAGTGTTATCATTCGTTGACTGCGTCATTAAATTTTGTGCTTTGTGCCCTGTTGTGATCTTGTGTGGTGATTGCTATGATGTTATCGAAATCAGTTTTGGGGTGTCTCTTTGACTGATGCTGTTTTCAGCTGCCGAGTTGGTAGTGTTCGCTTCGGGTAGTCCGTGAGTGATTATTTGACCATGTACGATTTTCGTACTTCCCAACATCCTGGAATAACCAGACAAGCCATCCCTTCCATAACAAACATAAATCCATAGTTTCTCGGCTTGTGGACTCCATTGTTTGTGTAATAAACTAGTCCCATGTTCAGTCATGTGCTGGTTAATTTACACCGAACTAAATCGTTTTTTCCAACAGGTGAGCAATGTGGACGACGTTGGCAACTCCCACGGTTCCGGGCAGCTCGAAGTCAACGATACAGAATTGGTGCTCCATCAAAAGGGAGAACCTCCGATTAGGTGGCCGTTGAGATCTTTGAGGCGATACGGCTATGACAGCCAAGTTTTCAGCTTCGAGGCCGGACGCCGCTGTCCCACAGGGTCGGGTATCTACGCCTTCAGCTGCCGGCGGGCAGACAGGCTTTTCAATTTCGTCCAGGCTAACGTCCAGGTTGGTTAATTAGCGACGATCCTCAAACCTCACTTCTTGCATTGTTTTAACGTCTGTACCTTATGCGTTTTTACGCAATTTCAGATGCGTAACAATGAAGATATTCTGTCCCGTGAGTTGCGCACTCCAACTCCAATTCAAACGAGGCCAACTTCGGGATATTTGGAACTGTCGTCTGTCACACCCACGTCGACGACTTCCACGACGACAGTTGCCGGAACGCGACAGCCGAGTCTCCCGAGAATAAGCGTCCACAACAGCTCCCGGTTGAACAGTGTTGGCTCGAGCAACGGATGCGTCTCCCCTTCACCGCCCCATACCATCAACAACAACTACAGCGAATTCTTCCCTAATGAAACCGCCGAAGGTGCCACTTATGTCAATGTGAATTGTGGCAATGAGGTAAGTAGGAGCTCAGTCGCAATGACGTTGTGGGAAAGATTTATACTAAGTGGTCTTCAATGTGTTCGCAGATCATCAACGAAATTGAAGAAACTCCCATTTACGCTAACTTGACACCCGGCTCCAACGAGCTACTGTACAGCTACCGCGAGCCCCTGACGCCTCCTCCGATGATCCCCCCTGTGAACTACGTCCTTCTCGACTTGGACAACCCCTCTGACGACACTCCAAAGAATCTCCATCCCCCGGAATCCCCCAACAGGCCTTCCCAGGGCTACGTTACCATCGACTTTGACCGTACGGTTGCTCTCTCCAACTCCGTAAACCCATCTTTCGAAAACGAAGGGTCCCGTAAGACGAGGCACAACTCAACTATCATCACTCCTGGGTTGATTGGCAGTGTCAGGCACTCGGTGTCGCTTTCCGATTAAACAACCCTTTGAACTCCTGACAACCGTCAACCAATGGTACAGGACCGATTGAGTTCCTAGCTTAAATCTTCCTACGAGATACCACTTTCGGTTCCCTTCTCTCTTTAAGGGCCGTATTTCCTTCTCGAAGCTCTTAATTCCAAATCATCCAGCCTTCTCAGGCGACACTCTAAATTTTCTCACCACAACTTTTGGGCCGTAGAGGTTCATGCCCGCCAAATTAGCGTCCGATCAGGTATTTCTGACACAAAGCCAAATGAACAATTACACTAACCTGAAAGTCAAAAGAATCTTCAAAATGTTTACCCTGCTTCCATTTTTGAAAGAATGATTCATAGCTTCGTCTTATTACATTTTTCTTTAATTTTTTAATAGATTAAATCTTATCTTACTTCTATGTTCAATCATGTAAACGCACAACACTAGGCGTCGGATATATTTTACTATCATCACCGCCTACTGGATTTGAAACTAAGTTCCTTTAGATCAGTGGTTCCCAAATGTGGGTCTTGAAATTTCTTGAGAAAGGGGGAAACCGAGAACCAGCAGGACGGTTCATCTCTGGAATTAAGCGAGCAATCGAAATAGGGAGACGGCATTCGAACAGGATAGTAATGACAGAGTAGGTATTTGGAAAAAATATATCCCTCTGACACCTATGGGGGTCCATGAATATTAAGGTTGGATTTTAATCCCAGAAGGGGTAGCGACATTCGTAACGAATGTATTCAGAGGGTGTATTTTAAACACCGAGAAGCTATCCAAAATATAACAGTTTATCGTCAGAATTCGCGTCCTTAGCTAGCATTAGGTATTGGAAACTCGGGTATTCAAGGCTAACAAAAGCGATGTCTAGAGGGGTACCTACTAAACACCGACGCAGTTTCCAAGTTGCGATCAAATTCCAATTAGATATCCCAGTTGCGCTCCCTCTATCATGCAAGGATATCCGAATTGCCGTCCTTGTTGCGTCCAAATTGCGGTCGTGCTTCAAGTGAGCTATCCCTCAGTCTCAGCTAACCCGCCGTCCCCATCTCAGCCCTGCTTAACCAACTACCTGAAGCACGACCGCTTGACATGCGAAGCATGACATACTCGTGCTTCAGGTAGTTGTGTGCCTGCGCCTGGTCGATGTGGCTGACTACCTGGCCGTCCTGCAGTGCTACAAAATTTTTAGCACTGCAGGACGGTCAGGCAGTCAGCCACATCGACCAGCCGCAGGCATTTAATGTTATAAGTATGGGCATACCAAAGCCCGGTGCCCGGAACTGTGGAAAAACTCTACGATACCTTCTCCGTGCTACACACTTCCCATCTGATAGGGCATTAGGACCAATTCAAATAATCGCAGGCCTCGAACTTTTCAACTAGAGGTTGGGGACCACTTTTCTAGATTCGACGATCCTGACGTCAGCTACCTCCCGCTAAATCATTCTATTTTGACCCACAGTTTGGTAAGTGGAAAAACACAGAGCTTTACGGATATACCAAAAATAGTTTGTATTTAGTTTGTACTAATCTAAGTTACCCACCGTTAATTTGCTAGCAGATATTAGTTATGTTACGTTAACAGCTGTTTGAGCTGAAAAAGATCAAAATGGAATCCATAGACTGAAAGGTTTCATCACCAACATGACATTTTGCTTTAAGAAAAAAATCTTATCACACAAAATGAGCCTATATTGGCCTATATTCAAGAAACGACGATATTTTCAAATACATCTTTGGTGTCTTATCGTATCAAACTTGATTTGCAAGTAGGCGGGACACTTAAAAAAATGCGGAGATTTCAATCACCACCCCTCTTTTAGCGAAAAGATCCTGTAACTTGTACCATTGGGTTGTAAACCCTCTAAGGTTCCTTCCGGGCGTGCTGATCTCAAACTTGGGTCTTTCAAGCCCCTGATTTTCACTTGTACTGCCCATTGGGTTCATCTTCGCGATGTTCCACTCGGAACCTTATTCTATTATTGTAACCTTGTAATGTTCTTCAACTAAAACATGGCTGCTCCTCTGCTCAACCAACTGCTTCGGACATGAACTAACCTGCCGGTGCCACTCAAATGCTAACAAGTAACTACTGTTGAAAAAAACGTATGTAATAGGTACGTTGAGGAGTAGCAATTACCATTGAATTGCAATTAGAAGTCATGATTACCTCAAGAACCCAACGGTCCTACTCTGCCTAACTCAATTCAATGACCTGTTTAAAATTGACCGCTCTGATAACCTTGGCCGATCAGTATGGCTGAAAAAAAGATGCATCGCGAGGGCTGTTGTGCCCTTTTAGAGCTACTTAGTTGTTCCCGTATTGCGTTATGCTAAAATTATGTGAGATTGTGTGTGTGGTGCTGAAGATTGACATGACCAGGTGGGAACCTAACGCACGATGGTGCACAGCCATGCGTTGGAGCTCATTAAATTTTGGAACACCAAGATGCTTTGCCAATCATAGGGGGCAGTTTTGAACGATGTTTCAAAATATAACCTTTGATTTCCAATGCTTGAATTTGCCTCCATGAAAATATTTTCGAATGGACTCTGGCTGGCCAAGTCTCATAATCGTCGCTAAGTTGTTCCACGTCACCCCGTCAAAATCCCCGTGCAGTCTGGTAAAATTTTGCTCAGCCTGTCAGTTCGTGAGCACGCTGGAGGAGGTGTGAAATCTATTCAGATGGGCGAAGTCGCGCTGTGACTAGTTTTCTACAATTCCTACTACATGGGACGAAAAGTTGCTCAGTAGACACCAACTCAGTCCCTAGTCGTTGACATCTTGATAAACACGAAGTATTCGAGATTTCTTCGGTGGAACTTCGTGGCGCAACTCGATCTCGCCCATTCATATTTAGGAAACTGCAGTGGTAGGAACCCAGCGTATTCCTTTGTACCCACCTGTAAGCATTTACCCATGTACATAATTTAGTTAGGTATAGATTCTTAGTATTATTGCTATTGTACGAAATTTATATACTTATGTGTGTTGTTGGTACTACGGATGTCATCCAGATGACAGTATACCTTTCATTCAGTTATTCCATTGTATTGTATTAATTTATTGAAATACATTATTCGTCAGAAACGACTATTAAATCGAAGCAATGTCACACCTAGTCTAAGTCCGGCACACCGAGTCTGATGTCAAGCAACTCCTGACTACCTTTTCCGTAACACCAACTGTCACTGTTACGATATAATCGCGGTACATCCTTAGGATGAGAGCTGTGATGGGATATTTTTGAGTGTATGGCATCAACGTATTGCAGTAGTTCCCCTCACACCAGAGAACTCCTCTGTAGGTAGGACATGAATATCTCCTCATTTTCTGGACAGGGGTGTCGGTACTATCAGTGTTCCCCGAGGGAACACGCTGCAGTTTCTGGGCTGTTGAGACTGTTAAACTATCCGTCTCAGGCAGCATACCGGGGTCACCGTTGCGGTGATTGCGACTACTGGATCATATTGTTTGCCACCTTTGTCACGTGTTTCTTCCAAGTGAAATGTAGGTACCTACTTGGCGTGTTAGGCCAATGTTGCGGAAAGTAGCACATGAATTGAGGAGATAATATGCAAAAGCGCATAGGATTATGAAGTCCGAAAACAGCCATAATAATAATATTATAGAGTTCCTCTTCGTCGAGATTATTTTGAAGGGTCGCAAACTCCTAGTTTCTGTAATATATCGTCCTCCCGAGCGTCAAGTTGATATTTTGGACCTCGAATCACCTTTGAATGCCCTTATTACATCGTACGACGTTTTCAATTTTTTTTTTTTTTTTTTTTTTCGAAAGTACATCCTACGAGAATAACAAAAACGACAGTCAGACGTCTGGAATCGCTTCCAGAAAACTTATAGTTTAGAGAAAGTGCTGACGTTTGAAAATACGCGGGAGTAGAAACGATCAGCTGGCGAAGTTGTTAGGTACCAGTGTTACCATCTGACAGCCCATCACAACGAACGCTATCGAATCACCGTCAATCTGATGTAATAAGACGTTAAACTGTAAGTATAATATATTCTGAATTATTTATTCACTATATCAAAATCATTTAACGATAAACCTTCGTAAATTCCTTCTACAAGCAGTAGACACTAGTGCCCCAAGTGAGAGCTTTGCCTTGTTTGTGACCATAGTTTGTAGGACCAATGGCGCATTTTCTGAGAATTTTTAAAATTTAGTCAAAGACGGAAAATCAAAAGTTTCACATTAGTATACTAATGTATACTTCAGGTGTATACATACACCTTCTAAGATAACAAACTAATACCTTCATTAAGAACAATAATTGTTTTTAATTGTTTTTAATTATTAATAATTGTTTTTAATGATTAAAAAACTAAAGATGGCAACGAAGAAGTTTCCAGAATTGAGAAGCCAATTCCCCCAGGACGTAGGATTCTACGTAGAAAAATACTTCGAAAACGACACGTAACTCGACGCCATATCCAAAACCCTTCAAAAAGCCCTCCCGTAGCCCCACGGGTTTTGGCGATCGGGCTGAAAACCTTGTGGGCACAACTAGATGGTAAACCGAGTACCTACCTATTTTATCAAATTTTCAAATTTAAAAAAAAAAAAATCCCAAGCGGCTCGGACGGCGGACGGACATTTCGTTTTTGGATTCCAGACATCTTGAAATGTATAATATTAAATTTTGACGCCGATCTGAATTTTCGACCTCCGCAACGACTACATAGGTGTATTACCTACCTATTCCGAGAATAATAAACCAAAATTTGAAACCCCCATCTCGATCGGGAAAATTTTTCCACTGTGCGGCGGACGGATGAGGCATTTTTCTTATCTGGGTCCTTTAAAAACCCGCTCTAAAATTACTTCATAACCTTTAAAAATCCTACTGCAGTAGCTGCAGTAGGATTTTTATAAAGTAATTTTGGTTATAAAGTAATTTTAGAGCTGCAATACACGTCCAAATCGTGCGGCATTCATCAAGGTTGAAGTTTCATTGTCATGTTACTGTCGCCCTACTAACTTGACGTCACTACGATAGTGAAGCGCTTCCAACGGGGAACGAAAAAAGTGGAACTTCCGATCACTTCTTCTGATACTAGTAAAAAATAAAAATAAAATAATAATTGATATGTTTTGAAACATAATTCAAAGCGTATTCTTTTCAAATGATTGAACAATGCCTCACGGTTTTCTACAGATATTTTTCGTGGCTGCAAATACGTGCACGCTTTCTGGTAACCCTGTGTTCACCTCAGTTTCGTGCTCCCATCTTCAGGGGCAACTTCCCGTCCTTCCGAGTTTACATTTCTTTCGCCACAGTTCTTCCGAAGTTTGAAATATTATTCTCGTGCTATTTATATATTGTTTCTATTGGGGACTTGTCGTTTTCGTGATTTAGGAGTTCGTGCCCGTGCGTGACAAAAGAACCGGAGCCCGCGTAGCTCGGGAGTGGCAGCGGAGTGGAAGAACAATGAATCCTCACAGAACACTGCCGTCCCGTGGATGTTGATTTTGCCATCTTGGAAAAAACAACGAAAAAATCCGTGGTTAGGCGAGTTTGTATCGGCGGAAATGTGGTTTTGGCCCGTTGTTTTGACTTTTTTTGGTTCGACAAATTTTTGTAGGCTGTGATTTCATCAGCTCCGGAAGACTGTGTGACTAATGAGCGGTATACAGGAAAGGAAGCCAGTAATTAAGATTCACCCCACCATCCACTGCTATGCTGCGCCCCGAGTCTGTTTACCTACGCATTTTCAAATTGTTCCATCTATTTGACGACGAAAAGCCCAAATAACGTCGGTGATCGTCTTCTAGGAATCTTCGATCCTCGCTGGAGGTCCGTTGTATCGTTTGGTCACGGTGCATTGTGCTGCCGAAACCGTTTTTTCTTCTGTTCGCCGATGTGGTAAGCCAACTCACATCATAAATGACCTTAATCTATTTTTAACGGAATTATTTCAGAGTTTTCCCCACCAAGGGAAATCCCCAATTTTCTTTTCGGCGGCTAAACAGCGCTAAGTTGGTCGTTAGTGTGTACACTACGCTTTCTAACCTCCTCAGTTCGTGGAAGTAAGTCAAATGGAATGAATTGATATTCAGACTTATCAAGTGGATCGCAGACTCTGGGTAGGGATATCTAGAGCGGAACCGTAGATTTATCCATCATTTACCTCCCGCGTTCAGTCATGCTGATGTACCATTTGACCAGGTTCATTACAATCATGCTGCTTGTAGATTTCTGTGTGATTGAATAAAATCTGGAGATTAAAATTACATTCTTTTCATTAATAAGCTGACGCCGACTCTACGTCCACAATTACTTCGAAAGCAACACCTCTCTCGGCTCCCAGGCCAAACTTGAAACGTCAAATTTTTTGTTTGAACCACAAATCGAGTATAGCATAATTTCCGAAGTGATTTCGTATGATGGGAGTTGGTTTCACCTTTCAAAACTGACCTCAGCCCACCCGAGCCTCGTAGGTTTCATGAGAAGAACACCTAACTGCCCGATTCTTCTGGCCACTGCGTGTAAGGTGTCCGATTTCTCACGACCGTGGTAGCCCTCGGCTGCCCATCGTATTGAATGAAGATTTCATAGTGGCAATTACCTCACTGCAGACATCAGGCCATTCTGGTCAGCATTTCAGAAATTTCAAAATCAACCTTGATGACGTCGATAATTTGATAGTCACCCTTTGTCGCCCCATCGAAACCAGATCAATTTTAAGACCTTACCTAACCGCAGATCTGTGCATCGTTTTTTTTTTTTTTTTTCATGGGGGCCTACGAGGGGGTTTCGAGTTTATGTAAGCTGACGATTGAGGAGCTTCTTCGAGGTCAACATGCTCTGAATACTATTCAGTGAATAGGAAATGAGTTGGAAAACTGATCTCCCGGTTGGCCAGAAGTAATTACGCAATAGCAATAATCGTTTTGCTTCACGCTGCTTTTTGCGACGAACGAGCATTATTACGGTGTGGTCCTTTGCAATGTTGGAGCATGTCAATGATTACAACGCACCTTGTAGGTAAATCACGGATGCCCAAAATTAAACTTTCGTTTTGAAAGCAACATTGCGATAAACCACGACCTGTGACGATATGGTCACATTTTTTGTGGTTGATTTTTTAATTTATTTATTAATCTGTTTTCAAGTCACTGGCCTCTTGTTCGAACATTGCACTCATTGAAAGTGCTTTCATTCATCCATTCATTGAATACGTCGACCCAGTTTCCCATTGTGTAGGCTCGGGCAAGCTGCCCATTTTGGTAGAACATACCAAAATTATTTATAACATTCGAGAAAAGTCGGCTCCCCTGTGGACGACCGGATTGTACGGAAGCTGGGAATTTGGTCGGGCGAAGTTGTACCTACCTACTTACCTTCTTACCTACGGCAATTTGCAGAAAAAAGGTTTTGAAAAAAAAAATCAAATTACGGTTACCTACGTAATCCTAGTTACTGTAAAAATCAAATTAGGTAACGGGATTTATTAGATTTATTATAGTTTTTTCAATTGAGCGAATTAAATTCAAATGAATTTTGGTTTATTATTCAGGGAACAATTATTGTCGTGTACATATACACCTATTATTTTCGTGTATCGCCTATTATATAGGTAGCTATAATTTATTATAATCTATTCGTGTCGGAGGTCGAAAATATTGTTCAGCCTCAAAATTTGTCATTATAGGTACGTTTTAAAATATACATGTTACGGGGAATCCGCCGAAATGCCCGGGCAGTTCTGGAAGTGCCCAACTCTCTTGGGCAAATATAATAATATAAAATAAAAAGCCGAAGAAGATCTGGAGTTCGGAAGTTGCCCGGGCTGTTCGCGAATTGGCTGGAGCTCGGAGGGCCAAAGCCGAAGGGATATTGAGGCAGCTCGCCATACATGACATGCACCTGTGCACATGAGGCATCTGTGCAAGAAGATGTGCAATTAGGATTGGAAACATGACTGGATTTTTTTTTTTAAATCGATAGAAGGCTTCCAAATAATACTGAAAATGGAGTTAAAACACAAACTGCAAGTTCTTACACATTTATTAAATTTATGGAAAAATTGCAAGTTGAATTTTGGCGGAAACCCGAAGTCAGCTCCTCTTGGTCGAAGAGTTGGCCACCATTAAAAAAATAAAAACTGAAGGATCGTTCACGACGAAGTTAATTTATATCACGAATAAGTTGAGTCAATACGCACAATCACATTCACTCAAAAAAATAAAAAAATCCAGAAAAAATTTGAAAATCGAGCTGCACTCTGGTGTCTTTGATTGGAAACCGGAACCGGTGTAGGTGACGTCACAATTTTTTTTTGCAAAAAAAAAAAAAGTTTTCAAAATAATATTTTTGCAAAAAAAATTTCCCAACGTTTTTTATTGATTGAACTTTTCGCACAAGTAACCTGTATCAAAGAATAATAAACCCTTGTGTAAAATTTGCAGCGTTTTTACAAAATACTCGGTCCACTACCTATATGTAGGTCCCCGCTAGGTTTTCCGCCCTATCGCCCAAACCCGTGGGGCTAAAAAGGAGCAACGGAAGGTGTTTTTGCAGGTTTTCGGGTATGATATCGAGTGGGGTGTTGTTTTCGAGGTATGTTTGGACGTGGAATCCATTTTTTGGGGTGCCCCAACTATCGGGCCTCACCGTGAGAATCTATGGGGCTTTCATGGGGGGCTTTAAAAGGATGCCAGGAGGTATCATTTTTCCGAGTAATTTTGAACGCATAATCCATCTCACGTTTTTCTAGATTGTGCATCTCCTAATAGGGTTGGGACAACAAGATAAGCTGTTTGCGTGCACCCAAATTCATTTCCTCGCTGGCCGGCCAGATCACGAGAGGCCCATCCGAAACCTCCTGGAAACTGTTCGGTTTTAAAGAGCGAAATTTAGCCATTTATTTAATAAGTACGGCTTCTTCGAGTGATTGGTGTGTGATTGAATTAATTTATAGTCCAGTCAAATGGTGTTCGTAAGTGACGTTCTCGTAACTGAATTGAGTTAAGTAGTACATAGGTTTTTCAACTGATTTGTGAGTTTTTTTGGGTTGCTGAATCCGAATCTGAAGTTTGCTACCTCCTAGCTGGTCGGCGTCAGGTCGAAAAACGCTAAAAACCGCGACATTTTGGACGTTGTCTTAATGTTTCGCTTTTATCTTTACGCACTATGCACTATTATCAAAGTCTAAAAGCATAAAATGATACCCCAACTTCCAATATCGACCAAAATTTAATTATTAGGCCTCAATCGATGTTTAAAAAACAAAGAAAATTTTTTCCAACGTGTGACAACTGAAGAAACGCATGACTTTTAGACGCCCATGATTCGTAAATACTCTTTCTACAATATAAAATAATACTTATTACCTTAATTTTATTACGTCAAAACCACCATTTGACTGGACTACTAGTATAATAATATTATACTAGGTATATTATATTGTATCAGCAAATGTGTCAGAACTGAAAAGTGAAAATGCATTTCCACTGGGTATTAAATACAAATTTTGTGAGTAGTACCTTCAACCAAGAATCCCAGCCGCTTGAGGGCGTTTCTGACGATTTTAAAATCTGCAGGCCGATAGCGCTCCTTCTGGTTCATTATGTAGGTGTCTCCTTAAGGGTCGAAAAAATCGATTTTTTGTTTAAGGTATTTTCAGAAACTACCCATTTTTCTGGTTCGAATGAAATTTATTCCAAAGTCGTACCTCATTTGGAACGTTGTCTACACAATTTTTGAAAATGACTCTTGGAGCTCTCAGAAGCCGCCCTGAACGCAGGTCGGCCCGCATAAAATCTCCAAGGAATTTGGTGTAAGATCACATCCTACTGCTTCGTAAAATATATCCCTGCTTACCTGGATATTAGATTATATAAACAATGTATGGTAAAAATTTCAGCCTGATAGCTTGAAAAATAACGTAGAAAAGTGTGCCCAAAGTCCCCCCTTTTTTCCTTACTTCTGCGACTATCACACGACTCCCCTTAAATTTAGAATCTAAATAATCACACGATGGGGTAAAATATTATGATCGGCCTCTATCTCCTTTCTTATGTTTTATGATTAAATCATCATTGTTGATTTCAAAAATGAAATGTCCGTCCTTCGTCCACGCGGTATTCAACAGTAGGATTTTTTTTTTAAATCTGACCTTTTGGCGATGCAGCACTCAGTTCTCCGTCTGTTTGTGCTCGCCAGGTTTTCAGCCTGATCACTGAGCCGTGATGTTGAAGGATTTGGGGCGAGGGATCGAGTAGAGTGTCGTTTGTAGTATTTCTGGAGGTAGCAAACATTTATAGGGGCCTCAAACCCATCCAATTCCACTGTGGGGATCTATGGGGATCCAAATGGGGCTTTTTACGGACGTTGACCAGGAGGCCGAATGAGGTGTCGTTTTCTCAGTATTCCTGGGCTTAGAATTCCAAGAATTTAGGGCCTTATCTCTCCAAACACCATACAGATATGCCTTTTTTTAAATAAAAGTATTTTATTAACCTAATCAAATTATACTTACAACCCTTGGTCTGTAAACCTCAATAATGGTGTTGCAGTTGTTATAATGTCTAAATCCTGGAATACACCCATGTCCATCACGCATCACGATAAAATTTGATGAATTTTCCAGGCGGGGGAGAGAAGAGCAGGGATGTTTCAAAAGTATCGATACTTTTTTCTGACATACATCTTAGTATCGACACTTTTCCCAGTATTTTCAATACCTAGGTAGACACGACTTGTCTCACCTCGACATGACAGCTCTACCTAGATTGCTGGGAGACCAACCATTTCTGCAAATTAAAGAAAGCTGACGGAGAGAAAGAAAAATGACATTTCCACCCATTTTTGAAAAAGTACAGAAAAGTATTGATAGGTACGTCAAAATATCGATACTTTTGAAGTATCCGACTTCCCTAGAGAAGAGGTAATAATCCCTAGGCCCCCCGATGTAATAATGACCACAAGGTAGTCATGGATTTTCACATCACTGAGTAGTTATGATTAAATCATAACTACTCAGTAATGAAAATCCATGACTACCTACATTTTATGAATTAGGTTTTTTGATAGGTACTACTCCATAGGTTCATTTTATGAGTTAGGTTTTAATAATAATAAGTCCTTTATTGTTAACCTTTTACATAGGCCTCAGGGGCTCTTAGGTTGTAAAATTAATATAATAACATAATTAATTTAACTTGACTTACGGCCTAGTTTTATTACTTTAATTTAACTACATTTTATTGAAAATTCAGCAAAAAAAAAGAGAGAAAAAATAAAAACAAATTTTTGAGGAATAAAATACAAACATCAAACATTTAAAAAAAGAAAAAGGTTTTAGGTTTTAATAACGACGCATTTTCCAAATCTTGGAACGTTGTGGTTGTCAGATTTCTCGTATAGCCGAGTCGACTCTAGCTGCCGGATCCGGTAGTGTAGCTATAGCCAACTGTTTTTGTCCAGAAAAGTTTTTTTTTTTTTTTTTTTTTTTTTTTCATCGGACTAAGTACATCGCGTTTGCGGGGGTCACAAAAGGACGGGACGGAAAAAAAGGAAACCCAACAATCGGGCGGCAATTATTCTCCGACTAGCGATGGATGAATTTCCTGCCAACATTCTGAACTTAGTCGGCGCGGCGGGGTCGGTGGGCGTACGGGAGTGCCATTGTTTCCCGGGGACAGACGCCAACCCATCTGCGTTATCCCACTTTGTGTGTTTCGCCTGGAAAACATCACAACTCTCTCATGCGTTCAATCGACGTCGGGTTCCCCTATTTTTTCCCCCGGAAACCATCCCCGTGTCAATCTGGCCGTTACAATCTAAATGAAAAGCCAGATAATAGGTGAATAAGTTGCCTTTTGTTGCTGAGCTCTAATTTAGGAGCCTGTGTAAACCCTACCGGTCGGTGGCTAGAAGGATGAGTCATTAAATGCGGAGGTGTTTTCCGCTAGCCGTACACAATTATACTATTGTTCCTCATCCGAAAAAGTCTTGAATGGAGACAACCATATTCAAGGGATTTCAAGGAAACTACACGCTTATATGTAACCCGCCTGTTTTAGCACCGTTAGAATCTGAGTCTTCTGACGTTTTGAAAAAACTTCTTTTTTTTCCCCCCAGGAGAGCGTGAAGGATGATTTCCAACACAACTTGACATTAATTTCTACGCTGACGACCTTCCGATCATCGCTTTGATCATTTTACTAGGACTTGTTCACAAGGTACGTATTATGTGACATTAATAATAAAGGGGACCAAGTTCTTGGAATATTTATGTTGTCATCCGTGTTTAAGGTGTCCTGAACACGGACTTGAAGTTCGATATTCGCCATCTAGCGAAGTCAGTGTTTTTGCTATGAATCGAATGAGTCCAAACCAGGTCGGTGTAATGCGTAGTTTCAGAACTCTGGAAGTCATAAAATCGAATTAAACGTTTAAATTGGTAACAAATGGTAAACATGGTTAAGTGATGACTTCATTAACTAAAGCCAGCACCCGCTAATTTTTAGCATTTTTAACCATTTAAAAACTTATGTTTGATTAGTAATTGTGATTAATGTTTGATTTGTTCTTAATTGATTTTTTTTTTTTTTTTTTCAATGCAATAATTTTCCATTCATTTACATCGGGAAGACGAAACATCTGAAAGTCCAGGTTCGAATTCTCAAAATTACTTGTATAGCTCATAGCTCAAAACCTACGGATCTTAGCGAACGAAAATTCCGCATGAATTGATTCTTTTATGACGCATATTACGAGCATGTAGCCGAACCGAAGAATTTTGAAGTTGGGAGCTTCAACACGGGCCGTGTGTTAAAAGTTTCGAAAATATGCAGAATGTACAGTGCAATAACCATTGCCCTTAGAGGTTAGACGTAGGTGTAAGCATTTACCTTTTTCTAGTTTAGTTTGTTAGCTTTTCAACTCCGTCTCAAATCATTCGCTAGTCAATCAATCACATAACCACTAAGGACAACATTAGACTTATAAATTAGGACTGACATTGCAATGTCTGCCCTGGCTACAGCCTGAAGAGGGACACAGCCTTCCCCGAAAGCTCGCCCTATGACTGAACAAAAGAATACAAACCAATTCTCTGTATCTCTCTTCCATTACCACCGCAGCCAGTCAGTTCCATTACAGCTGCATTGAAGAACTCGACGAATTTCTGAGAAAATTTCGGGATATCCGATTTGGGTCTATTGAGCTCGTGATGGCAAAAATCGGACTTCAAATTCGTGATCAGCAAACCTGAAATCACTGATTACAACTGGAATCGCACCTTAGATCTTCCGAACGCTTGGTACTTTTTTTGTTCCACCATGCTATCCAATACATGGACATAACATTGAACAGCATTCACTTCAGGTCTTGACTAAGGCATCAAAAGTGGCGGCGGACTGCATACGAAGCCTGACAATGGACGAGGGGAGCCCGAGTCTGGAGAACGGCTGTCTGAGGCGTCGGGGATTCGCGCACTTCGATTGCCGCTCCATTGGTGCCAACCTTGGATACGCCGCTCGGCTCAGGAGCCTTTTGTCGCGGCGGAGGAACACAACAACGGGCGCCTCTGCTGCCTCCACGCTTGCTGCCCGCTCCACCACCCCCGACAGTGTCACTGAAGAAGACCCCGGGGATGGACTTACGAATGATCTTCTTGAAAGGTAATTTTCCCGTCATTCGTCCAGACACACGTAGTTTTTGACATTTATATGTCGACTTTGGCACATAAACTCGAAAAGCGTCACGAAATGGAGTGTTACGATGTGGAGTGTCACGCAATGGAGCGTTACAAAAAAAATTTCACAATCATTGACATTTGCAAGTTTTCACAATCATGTTGACATTTTCATGTCTTGACTCTACTCGCAAATAAATTGCAGAATGCGTGAATATGAGATGTCTCACTTCGTTGCTGACTTGTATGCAAGCTGATGTATTTTTTTTTCTAACCCGAACTCGTTGATTCCAGTTGCCCTTTCTTTCGCAATGAAATCGGCGGCGAAGAGGAGAGGATGGTGGGCTTGATGCGGGGCAGACGGAAATCTCAGCGAGGGCCTCTCCACAGGCCCGTCCTCGCCTGCGGTGTTTCCGTCTTGGAGTTCCCACCCGGTGAAACACACTGGGTGGAACCAGCCTGCCCTTACAACTCCACTAACAGGCCTATAGAAGTCATAGATCAAGGTGCTCTCTACTACCGGAAGTATTTCTACCAACAAGGTAAACAGTTTCCCTTCATTTGATGTTTAGCCTGCATCACGGTGTACTTGAAACAGTTCTTTGTCCTTTGCAGACCATCAAAATTGGTTCGGGATGGATGACAGTCTTGGTCCTGTTGCTATTAGCATTCGCAAAGAAAAAGTGGAAAAAACAACCAATGGCTCAGCCAACATTTACCGTTACAGGCTTCTCGTCAGGACCAGCGAGGTATAGTAGCATTCAAATAAGGAAATTTCCCATGAAACAGCCACTGATTTATTTAACCCGTCGTTTATTTAGAATGGCATTTAATCTTGTTTTCTTTTGTGGTACAGTTACTGACTCTGAGGGGGTCTGTAATGGAAGATGCTATCCCTAACCTCAAACCTTCTAGTTCTTCCAAAACCATCAACACCAAAGAAGTAATCGAGTATTGCGCCCCTGAAGTTCAAATATCTTGGTAAGTATGAATACTCGATAGAAGCACACTGATCTATATTACTAGTTGACAGTCTGTGTGTGTGTCACACTCTTATCACACATGTGATGGTGACAACCGACTTGATGGAAGGACGGATCGACGCGCATTGGGGGAGAAGTCGAAAAACACCGTCACACAAAAAGGCACACTTGGAAGAAACTGAAATTTGAAACAAAAAGGCAGGGAATAATTCATGAAAATTGAACGTTTTTAAATAAATTTAAACGCAAAGTTGAAATGGCAAAAACCAAAACTGATATGGCAAAAATTGAAACAAAAACAAAAATTGAAAATTGAAATGGCAAACAGAAACAAAAACCAAAACTTTCTATAATTTTTAAAATATGTATGTACTAGCATAAATATTAGAAAATTTATGGTTCAAAATTTGAACCATAAATTTTCTAATATTTATGCTAGTACCATGGCCATAGATTCCAAAACTGTCTACATTCATTTTTGGCCAAATCGAGTTAGCAGTGGATTCTGAAGCATTTTCCCGCGCTCCATCGAAAAATGACTTCAGAATCAAGGAAAACTCTCTCCTTTCCACTGGTTTTAGCTCCCAAAGTTTGGGTTATGTTCCAAAACTCTCTACTTTCATGAGTCAGTTCGAAGCAAAACTCTCTCCATTGGACAGTTCGTGTCAAAACTGTCTACATTCATTTGTCAATCTCAATTTACTGGCTCCC
Organism: Pilophorus perplexus; assembly: GCA_955831195.1. Lineage (NCBI taxonomy): Eukaryota > Metazoa > Arthropoda > Insecta > Hemiptera > Miridae > Pilophorus > Pilophorus perplexus. The sequence continues at coordinate 19,630,898 of OY037013.1, forward strand.
TTCTTAATTGAATTAGTTCAAAATTGTCGCACTCATTTTGTGATGTCAAATGCAAAAGAAATCGCGTCCCCCAGCTTATTGGTTGAGTTGAGGCATGTTTTTTGTGTTTCCTGAAAAATTGCTAAATCGGACTTGGACAGTTTTGAAATCAAGCAAAACTCTCTCCTTTCCACTGGTTTTGGCTCCCAAACTTTGGGGTTCGTTCCAAAACTCTCTACATTGGACAGTTCGTGTCAAAACTGTCTACATTCATTTTTCAATCTCAATTTGCTGGCTTCCTTCTAAATTAAAATAGTTCAAAATTTTCGCTCTCATTTAGTGATGCCAAATGAGTCAAATGCAAAAGAAATCGCGTCTCCCGGCTTATTGGTTGAGTTGTGGCATGTTTTTCGTGTTTCCTGAAAAATTTGTTCTGCACAAAAAAACTTTTTTTTGCTCCCTTGGGAAATTTTGGGTGATTCCGAAGTTTTTGAATGTGCTGAAACCAAATCTGAAATCCAAATTGCTCTAGCACCCACCATTTCTTGGGGATGAAGGGGTATGAGGGAATAGTAAAAAAAAAAAAAAAAAAAAAAAAAAAAAAAATGGTGCGTTATGGTAGTATGACGGTAACATTGAATGGCTATTCCTTTATACTCCATTAAAACTGTTAGGGAATGTTTATACCAAGACCTACCTACCTCGCTTGAAATTCATTTCGTGGTCATTATTCATGTATGAGTCCGGGAAGAATTTTTACTCATGTAGAAGAAGATTTACTCGTATAACTTAAAAACGGTACGTGCTACTGAAATTCTGACTTCAGATTTGGATTCTGCGCACCAAAATACATTTAGAATGTGGAACATTTATCTATAGACTCCACTACATCTGTCAAAAAATTCAAGAAATGTATGGGTCCGGGGAGAATTTTTACTCATGTATCGAAGTGTATAACTTAAAAACGGTACGTGCTACTGAAATTCTGACTTCAGATTTGGATTCTGCGCACCAAAAAACAAAGGGAAATGATAGTTTGGGTCAAGGGAGAATTTCTTGCAGAACTGTGTTATTAGAAGCGTTATTTTCCCCTTTTTCTTAGTGAGAAATTTTATTCCAAAAGTTGGCAAAGTTATCTTTCTTTGTTGTAATCTCAACGCCCCAAAGAAGCATCCTGTAATTTTTATTCTATTTTTTATTGTTTTGTGAACAGCACTCCGAAAAACATGGAATCCGAAGGTTTGAGAGAGTTTTAGCTGGGTTTTTCGGATTCTGCCCCAACGTGCGACGGCATAAAGTGACAGACCCAAGATAGGAATGGATTTACTTACTTGGGTCATTCCCACCAAAACGTACATTTGGAGGTGCCAGGGATTTTCATGTGGACTATGAATTGACCAAGTATGGCGTGTAAATTTTTCCAAGTGTCTACGTGAGGGTTCAGAATTTGAAAACTAAAGACTTAAAAATGTACGATTTTGTGAGAATGAACCACCTATGTATTTCGAACCCAACCGACCGTGGGTGGATGGAATGCCCTCCCGATCAACTTGCTCTTTGTTTCAATATTGCTTATCATTACAACTTTATTTTGCCCCCCTCCCCCCTCTCAAGTTTGAGGCTCGGAACGCACGGCCAGCAGACGGAAGATTCACTTTTGAAACTAGACGAACAAGGGCTGTCCAAACTGTACAAAGTCGGAGTGATGTATTGCAAGGCCGGGCAGCAGACTGAAGAGCAGATGTACAACAACCACGACGCCGGCCCCGCTTTTGAAGAGTTTCTCGACTCTATCGGGGAAAGGGTCCGTCTGAAAGGGTTCGACAAGTACAAAGCTGGGCTGGATAACAGGAGTAAGTTAAGTTGAAGTTGTATTCGTTTGAAAGGATTTCTCCTTCTAACCATTCTTACCGCTCTCTTCTTTTGATTTTTCAGCTGACTCTACCGGTCTGTATTCCGTCTATGCGCAGTACCAAGATTGTGAGATCATGTTTCACGTGTCCACTTTATTGCCTTTTACGCCAAACAACCGACAACAGGTGCTTGCTTTAGACATTTTTACGTTCATCGTACTATTTTGCTGTTCAAAACGTGATTTGGTTTGGTTGTTTTTCAGTTGCTGAGGAAGCGACATATTGGGAATGATATAGTCACTATAGTGTTCCAAGAACCTGGAGCTCAGCCGTTCACGCCGAAAGTGATCCGATCTCAGTTTCAACATGTTTTCATTATAGTCAAAGCCGTCAATCCCTGCTCTGACAACACCCACTACAGGGTGGCTGTGACCCGGTCGAAAGAAGTGCCAGCGTTTGGTCCGCCAATACCGGAAGGAGCGCTTTTCCCCAAATCCAAAGCTTTTGCTGAATTCCTTCTCGCCAAAGTCATCAACGCCGAGAACGCGGCACACCAAAGTGAAAAGTTCGTGACGATGGCGACACGGACGCGTCAGGAGTACCTGAAGGACCTGGTGGCCAACTATACCACCGTGACCGCCATAGAAACCAACCAGAAATTTTGTAAGTGGTCTTACATGATCTCTGGTTGCCATTTCGTTTCATTCGATTGTCAAATATTTTTTTCTTTTTCAGCGATGCTGTCGTTCAGCAGCAAGAAGAAAGACCGGTGGAGACCACGGTTCCTGCCGGATGAGGCTCAATGCGGCGCAGTATGCTGGCAGGTGGTTCTTGACGATTGCAGTCAGTCGATCCTCGTGGACTGTTTCTTGGCCATCTCGTCAGACTCTTTGGTGCTCATTGAAGAAGCTACGCGGGAAATCATTTTCGTCACTCCCTGCAAATCAATCCTGGGCTGGTCAACAAACACCAACAGGTATAGAAAAGGAAGTACTTTGAGTCGCTTGACATTTTCAGTTGAATTCTCTCAAACAGTGGTTCATTGTTACAGCTTGAGGTTGTACTACCACCAAGGAGAGTGCGTTACAGTCCACATGAGGGAAGGCGGTGACCGAGATGAGTTGATGGAAGTTGTCGTTCGGTTGAGAGCCGTCACGAGCGCTTCTGTCGCGCAGGAACTTTCCCTCAAGCGCAACCCGTTGGGACAGTTAGGGTACGTTTAATCGTCCAAACAAGAACTGTTTGTTTTATAAAAATGTTTAAGTAACGCTTTTTTTAAAAAATTTTGTTTTTACAGATTTCACGTTCAGCCTGATGGAGTTGTAACGCAAGTCGAACCAAATGGCCTGGCTTGGACTGCAGGGTTGAGGCAAGGAGCGAGGCTCGTGGAGGCAAGACTTTTTCAGTGTCTGGATACTCTGACAATAAGAACCCCATTCCATCATTCTAATGGATTTTGATTCCCTGTTACAGATCTGCAAGGTTGCTGTGTCCACTCTCACACACGACCAGATGGTGGACCTTCTCAAGACATCTGTAGCTGTGACGGTTACAGTTATCCCACCACTTTCTGAAGGTGTCCCCCGCAGGTAAATGGGCCCTATATTTCACTCATGTATCAAAATCCCATAAAATTGAAAATTTGATTGATTGTCTTCGAGAAAATGAAGCTCTAATTTCAGATATTTTCGCGGATTCACTCAAGTCATCGGAAACTGCTTTAGCTTGTCATCTCTTGCTAACTCCCGTTTACGTTTTAACGCTTCCCCACGTTTGAGGCAAAATTATTCAAAACACTTTTGTGAATTTTTATTTTTCAGGGGTTGTTCACTCCAAAACTGCAAATACAACACCATCTTGGAAGGAGATTTTGAAAACAACAACAACGGCAACCATTTGACGAAAGGCGTTCGGCAGCAAGCGGTGACATCTAGCGTGAGGAAGAGGTACAAACAACACTAACGTTGCACTAATTCCGACAGCTAACCCTTTCCACGTGCATTTCAAGCCCATCGTCATAATTTTGAACAGGTATGAACGAAGTTTTTCTCCACCCAGGTCGAGCAATAGTTCTGGCTATGGGACGGGCAGCAGCTGCAAGAGTTCGGCGAGCACTGACCGTTTCAACAACAATGAGGTACGTTTACAATTATAATTGTTGGTGTTGGTAAATGACCATCGTGCATGTTCCTCTAATATATTTCAATTTCCGTTAACAATTGGTGTGCAGTAAAACTGTTATCATTGCCCTTGACAAGTCTTTTCGTGACTTTCTAGGCCGCTCTCACAGCTAGCCAGTCTGTCGAAGAGCGGTGGTATGACGTTTCGGAAGGTTTCAGTGGAGACTGCGGTTCAACGCCACCTCCTCTGCCGATCCGTCACGCGTGTTACGAACACCCGAATTCCCCGAAAGTGAGTCAGTCGCTTGTTTCAGCAGTGGAAAAGATTGTTAAAAACCGCCCGGATTTCAACAGGACTGACTGGCTCACTGACTGACAAATAGGCCTGTGAAATAGCGCTTTTCATGTTGTTGAATCGACTTTGGATTGGCACGACTTCTTCAACCCCTCCTACTCCCACCAGTTCATTTGCAGGAACACGCCCAAATTCTATTCCCAATTTCTTATTCTCTTATGAATTACTGGCATGATTTGCAGCTAAACGGATACTCCCTTCATGAACCGCCTCAGCACGATTATCCCATCGGCGAGAAGGTGACGTGCGTTGTCAAATCCACCAAAGAAGCTATGCGTCCACTGAACCGATCTCAAGATGTTTACGTCACTCAGGTAATGAAAAAGGAAATCGTTGGGGTGTAATCCTATTATCAACGGTAGAATGTTGTAAACCATTTTAGTTTGCGTACATTAACGTAGGTACGTAGGTATTATTCTTGGAATAATACACCTATGATCGGTCTCAAAATTTGACTTTACCAATTCGTTTCGAGATGTCTACATTCCGAAAACGAAATGTCCGTCCAGGTCGTTTTGGGCAGTAGGATTTTTTTTTTTAATCGGGAAATTTGACAAAATACTCGGTTTACCATCTCGTAGATTGAGTCCGCAAGGTTTTCAGCCCGATCGCCCAAACCCGTGGGGTTCTGTGGGGCTAAAAAGGGGCTAATGGAGGGTTTTTGAAGATTTTCGGCTGTGGTGCCGAGTTGGCTGTCGTTTTCGAAGTATTGTGGGACGGAGAATACATTTTTGGTGGTCCCAGATCGATCCGATTACGGCTACGAAAAGGGATTTTTGAAGGGATCCCAGGAGGTCAAATAAGTTTTCGTTTTCCGAGTAATTTTGGACGCAGAATCCATCATTTTCGAAATCCCACATCTGTCCAAACATTGTACAAATCTTTTATTTTTTTATTTTCTCAAAAATATCTTTTTAATGCCTCAGAATTAATATTTGCACAATTAACCTGTATCAAAGAATAATAAACCCTTGTGTAAAATTTGCAGCGTTAAAAAAAAATTTATGTCTTTTATGTCGGTTTGAGCAAAGCCCACTGGACCAAATAGTTTGGCTCTGTACTCGACGAGTGTTTTGCCTTTCACCTGCCTTCGAGCTTGTGTTAGGTCAATCGCTTTGAATCAGTTGTTTGGCGCATAAAACTCAGGAGGTGGGGTGTTTGGCATACCAATGGCAACTTTTAAAAGAAATAACATCTCTGTAAAAACCACTCCCTTGTTTGACGCAAATTTGTATTTTTCTCTGAGCTCTCCGTCGTTCGCTATTATCAAACTCATTTCTCAGCTCAAGGTTGGGATGCAGGACTACGGCGGGCAAACCATCGACTGCGAACGGGGATCAGACGGCAGCAACTCCCGACCCCTCAGTGACGGCCACTCAGACATCAGCACATCCTCGGACCGCATCTTTGCCGCACTCAGCGAAGGTTAGTAACCCCATTGTAACCTTCTCACTTGTCTACTGGGCTAAACCCCAGCGTAACCTTTCACTTGTTCCCTTCATAATTTTGTCACAAGTTTCACGCACAGCCCCCACCGCCCGTTAGTGTTTGGTGTTGTATTGTGTATTTTGTCTAATTTGTGTTTGTGTACTCTAATGTCCTTTTCCTTTTTTTGTGTCTGTCCTATGTAGTTCTAATCGTGATGCTAACCCATGTGTGCACTCTTTTAGCACTGTGATTGATGTTTGTGTTTTGAATGGAGGGAATGCTGAAGTTCTAACTGAGTTGTTTCTGACTTCTGAGTAAATTCACGGCATGCTCGAAGAGACTGGCTACAAATCTATAAGCACTGATAGCCGAACCCATCAGCGTCAATGTGCTTTTCTGCAACCCGCCTTTGAAGCGAAATCGCCCAAAATGATCCTTTGAACAGGTGACCTCTCGACGAACGGTTCCCCTTCGACGCGCCGAGCCCAGAAAAGCAGCGACCCGGAGAGTTCGCCCCGCGCCAAAGATGCGAGACTGCGGCCTGGCGTGAGCTCGAGGTCCCAGAGGAGTTCGGCCAATCTTCAGACGAGCACGCTCCAGCAGGATCTCCTCAAGCTGATACACCCGGACTACATCCCTCAGGACAACGGGATCTCCTCCTCTCAGCAGTACAAGGTTAGAATGGCTCATTTGATTGTGTTTGAGTTATCGATCATCATTAAAACTATAACGTGAAAGTATTCAAGTAAGAAGGAAAATGGTGTGATATTTGATGTCATCTCAGCGGGAAACGATAGTTGAATCCGTTTTGGTTCTTGCACTGCCCACAGTTACTGATCAAAACGTGTCTTTTTGTGCCCAACAGAACAGCAACATGTTGTACGGGAAGATATCCAACAGCGGTAGCCTCCCTGAAGTGGGTAACCTCGGGATATCCCGGTCTCGAGAGAATTTGTCCACTTTAAGCCTCAGGTCTCACAGCCCTCCGACCAAAGAAAAGGAAACCATAGTGACGCTCGCCCGGCCGGCGACTGTCATATCCAACACGTCGTCTGCCTCCAGCCCCGGCCCGGGGGACAAACTCAAGGACGACAGGTAGTTCATTATGAGGGAATGGGCTAGGGAACAAGGTTGAAGAAATATAGAAACTCGGTCTCACACTTTGGCATGGGGAGTGGGGATTCCGCTTTCCGATCGCCATCTTTGAAGCGCTCTCCTGTAAATTCACGTTTTCTAATCTATCGGTACATTTTTCTCTGAAACTACTTGTCCGAATTGAAAAAAACAAAAATTCTGCTGAATCTTCAATTCGTTCTGAACCCACTGTGTAACCCACTGTGGGGGGGTAATTGCTGAAAGTCTCAGTGTCTGATTTACCAACACCGAAAATTGACTACAATTCCTCTTTCTTCAAATTCGTGGGTAAAATCGGGTAGTGATGGTACCTATGTGAAAAAAAAAAAACTCAGTAGAAACTTCAGAATATATGAGATATTATCATTCAGATGAAAAAAAAAAAAAAAAAAAAAAAAAGCAAATCTTTATCCAATGCGTCAGAACATGTACTGAAAAACGCTGCAAATTTTACACAAGGGTTTATTATTCTTTTATATACGTTACTTGTGCAGAAATTTAATCCTGTCAATGAAAAAATTAAAAAAATTTTTTTTGGATTTTTATCTCAAAAAAAAAAATTTTTTTGGATTTTTTTGTTCAGAAATGTTTTTTTTAAAAATTCTGTATTTTTTACTCGAAAAATATTTAACATCCTGGGATCCTTCAAAAATCCCATTTTTAGCCCCACGAATGCCCTAAAGATCGGCCCAGTGAAATCGGATCGTTCCGGGAAAATGGATTCTACGTCCAAAAATACTTCGAAAACGACACCTAACTCGATCCCATACCTAAAAGCCTTCAAAAAAAACCCTCCCGTAGCCCCATTATAGCCCCATAGCGCCCCACGGGTTTGGGCGATCGGACTGAAAACCTTGCGGGCACAACTAGATGGTAAACCAAGTATTTTGCCGAAATTTCAGATTTTTAAAAAAATTCCTACTGCCCAAAACGGCCTGGACGGCGTACGGCGGACGGACATTTCGGATTTTGAATGTAGACCTCTTGAAACGGATAATGTCAAATTTTCAGGCCGATCGGAGTCGTCGACCCGCGTCGCGAAAACATAGGTGTATTATTCCAAGAATAATAAACCAAAATGGGTCGCTGGAAAACGCCAAGTTGCACTGCCCGCTTAAAGCTTATCCACTAGAGTGCCAAACAGCCAATGATAGCCCGTCCTGAGATACCCACTTCCCCTCTCTAATTCAAGATTGAAAGTTGTCCTGGAAACTTGAGTTATACAGTAGGAGCCCAAAACTCATTGCTAGGTACTGCTTCAAATTATGACGTTCTCTCAGGAAAAAATATTAGCCGCGTTGCTTAGCCCATTGTATAACATTGTTGAATATCTATACTAATAATTATTCAGAACGTGTCGGTGGCTATGAATGTCACAAGCCTTCTCCTCTGAAACTGTAAGCGATAAAAATACGCCGATCTGTTCTACCGTCTTGGTGACCCGTACCACTAGGTGGGTTGAGATCTGCCCGAGATGCGCGCAAATCAGCGCATTTGCGCCCAACTTTCCTCTTTTAAATGGGAAGCCCTAATTTTTATGTCGTATTTGAATTCCCCGGCCAATTTTACGTCCAATGAGCATAATATGCTCATATATTATATGAGAGCAATTTCCGGCGTGCACAAATCCGCGCGACTCTTCCTATCTTCGTTGTTTACTGACTGATTAAGTTGGCGTTTCCACTGTATCCTACCCTGAGTGAAGCGAGCCTCCCTGTCAGAGTCCTAGTTTGTCTATAATTTGCGGATTCTTTTAACCAAGTTTTTGTTTCATGGGCTTTAATGGATCCCGCCACAAAAGGTTTTGGTGGTTAGGGATTGCGTCGGTTCAAAGTGACCCAAGCGCCACAATTTTTTTTTTCTTGGGAAAACGCAAAAAACTGTTTATGGCACTTGGATCACTTTGCTTGAAAACCAATTAGAAAGATACACGTACTGCCATCTTGTGAGCGGTATTAAAACTACCTACTTGCGAAGAGAGGAGGCGTTTGGATCGGCAGTTGGCGTTGGGCCAACAGCGTTTAGATCATTTTGGTGGAAAAACGTGATTCTTCATTTTTTGGTGCCCTTCAAGTGTTTGTTTTTTCCTTTTTTTGAATGGAACATGCCTTAGCCTTCAGCTAACTATCCCGAAAGGGTTCAGGAAAGTGTGACGAAAGTAAAGGCTTTGTGCCTGAAAGTATTTGGCCTGGTTTTACGAAGGTTCGTCCCTTCAACGCCGAGTTCATGAAGTTGGACGATATGACGTTTTTTAGATTCCGGAATGTAGTTGCGGCTAAGGCGGGGCACATGCTCCGCCATGACCTCATTTTCTAAACTAGTTGTTTCCGGCTTGCCCATCTTGTTGAGGTGGTAGTTCAGTGGGCAGTGACCCGTAAGAAGACTGGTAACAGTCCTAACGTCACTTCCTGTCAGCGACAGTTGGGTCCTACCTTTTGGTTTGCCTGTGCCCAGAGGGAAGCTATTTGGTATTTTTCCCATCAGTTGCAGCAGCAAGTGACTTTTCGTGAGCCTTAGAATGGCTTCAGGCCGATGGGTAGGGATCTTGCTCCCTTCTTTGCTACTACCCTTGAAGCCCCCGTGCGCCAGTATCCACACCGGACGGAGTCTATTGTCAACGGTCGCAACCTTAAGAACCAGAAGGCATTCCTAGACTAACCTGAACTTACGGGAGCCGATATTCCTTCACCTTTTCCTTATGAATGAACTGGAAACGAAAAACGTGCCGGTGCTGAAGCAGAAGAAAATAGTTGAGGTTGGCCGGCTGTTTTGGTAGGTAAAACAATTTCAACGAAAGTTACCTCACCCCAGACTAGGCTATGATAAGCACAGCCAGCACAGCTGATAGCACTTTGATATTACACTTATGACCATTTTTCTCAACTCTAGCAAATTTAAAACTTTAACACATCGATAACAGGCCATGAAGACCTCTAATGTTGAAGAAATCACATTAAACTTTATCAAGCCTGTACAACGTTGGGAATGCACCGGATTGGCGGGAATGGGAATTTCTTGATCCATCGTCTGTTTGCTATAGTCCGTGCGATATTTCTTCCGACGTGCGTGTAAGTCTGAAAACAGGGAGAATAGTGTGGAGCGGAGCACACACAGTTGTCAAGATGGGAGAAATTATTCTTTTGGAACGTTCCAAATTCAAATTGGAAAACAATTGCAATCCCTCCGCTTTGATCATTGATGACGATGAAGCGGTGAAGGGTGGGGGTGGGGGTTATTTTATAATAGATTGATGAACCAGCTCTTGAACATCTCCCTCATTCTCTTGGTGATGATGATCTGGTTTTTTTTTCTCGATCATGGAAACCCAGTTGGGAATGAAGCATTTTGAATATTATGTGAGCCCCTTTACCTCCTGGCTGTTTTCTCATAGATTTGAACGGGTCATCAGCCCAACTATTGAAAACCGTTTGACCCGCATTCACCCACGTTTCATCCAAGAAAATGACGTTGATGTCCACGATTTTATTTTTCCTCATCAATTCACATGCCTTTACATCTTTTCGCTCCTTCAGTAGCAAGCGAGCATTAATTTTCTTCCACTAGAAGCCCAGGTTATCGAGAATTTCCCTCAGCGACATTTAGATATTTTTTTGCCGTTAGTTCTGCATCCCTGGGTAACCAGGCTTTTGGGAGGGGGACCTCTCACGTCGTAAGAAATATCGCGCGGATTATAGCGTATGAACTCTGCATTTTGGCAGCATTCAGTTTATTATTCTTGGAATAATACACCTACGTAATCGCGTCGGAGGTCGAAAATTCTGATCGGCCTCAAAATTTGACATTAAACTTTTCAAGATGTCTAGATTCCAAAAACATGCCTTTCCCGAACATACTGATTTCGATTATCTGGCTCATTATACTCACTGTAGGTATATAATGATTAGCCACAGAATCCAGTTTCAGCAGGGATTTTCCCGAAAATCAATCTTTAGAACGTAAATTGGGGCTCTAAGTCAAAAAAGTGAATGGTGTGTGGTAACTTCTGAGTCGATGAGGGTTATGTTACTGGAAAAGAGGGGGGGAAACATGAGATTTTTCTTAATGTTCTAGGATGCCCATCTACGCAATAAAGCAGCCAAACTTGTTTAAAAAAAAAAAAAATTAACCCGTTTTAGTGGGATAAGTCGCGAGTTTTCCGTGCAAATTGGGTATCGGCAGAGCTACAAAAAAAGGCTCCGGTTGGCTCCGAGCAGGGAATGATGTCTTCTCGCTCCAGACATGTTACCTAAGGGTTAAGTCAAAGAATAAAACAAAAATCATCTGCCCAAAGCTGCCTTTCCGGTCACAGCGCACGTTTGAACTTCATTCACTCAACGAGTGGTTTTCTTCGACAGGAATCGAATTTAATTGGGCGATAGGTCAAATCGTCTGCTGAAGCTCTCTTTTTTTGTAGCAATTTTTAAATTTTAGGGTGTTCAATCGATGCAACATTTATTGCTCTACAACTTTTCTTCGTGCGAATCCTTGTTTGGTTTCCACGCTGAAAAATAAACTGAAAAACGTTGTTTTTTGAAAAAAAAAAAAAAAAAAGGGGGAGCAATTTTAGGTATAGGGACATGGGGTATATTCGTAATCTGCGTTAAATTTCCTTATAAGTACGAAGGTTTTCTGTTTTTTTTTTTTTTTTTTTTTTTTTTTCTCAAAAATATGGCCTTTCGGCCACTGTGCACCGTCCCCCGTCCGAGCCGTTGTGGGCAGTTGGATTTTGCTTTTTAATCTGAAGTGTTTTCAAAATACTCGGTTCACCATCTAGTTGTGCCCGCAAGGTTTTCAGCCCGATTGCCCAAACCCGTGGGGCTACAGGATCGGTTTTTGAAGGTTTTCGGCTATGGGGTTGAGTTAGGTGTCGTTTTTGAAGTATTTTTGGACGTAGGATCCATTTTTTGGGGGTCGCAGAACCATCGGGTTTCACCGTGAGGATCTGTGGGGCTACAAATTGGGATTTTTGAAGGATCCTAGTAGGTCAAATAAGGTATATTTTTCCGAGTAATTTTGAATGCATAAACCATTTTCGATGTCGCACATTTGACCAAACATTTTTCAAAATTAAAAAAAAAAATTCATATTGACCCAGAATTAAGTTTTGCAAATGGAGCTCTTTGAGAAGGTCGGAATTCATCATTTCTAACAAGAAATTCGGGTTCAGCTCCCTTTAACAACCCCTTACACAAATGTTTAGTTCGAAAATCCGTATAGTTACATACATGCAGAACTGTTTTAGAAATGTTGTAGATTTTGGACTGAAAGCAGGGGGAGCCCGTGACGTCACTCCTTACCTGGCTAGGCATCGAGTTGGGCACAGACCCGCCAGAGCGCTGAATAATAAGTGTGTATGGAAATGGAATACAAATACTTGGCCCTGGTCGATTCTCGAATAACCTTCTTTGATGATAACCTCCATGCTCGATTTTTGAATGACCTTCTCTGGATGACCCCGATGCTCGATTTTCAGGGTCGGCTTTTCATGTAGCAAAGTTGGCTAACCTGCATCTCTCAGCCAATCAAAAGATGACTAAGAAGGGGGTACATGACCAACGTCATGTACCCCCTCCAAACCTCAGAATTGAAACATTATATTTTCTTTAATGCCCTGTAAATAATAGAGTCGGGTTTTCTGCAATTTTGACCCATTTTCGTAACTTTTGAAGCTTGAACTTTCCATGAAATAAAAAAATCATTCATGGAGCTCAATAACTTTTATCAAAGAATAGTAAACCCTCGTGTAGAATTTGCAGCGTTTAGTAGTTAAATTTATGTTGAAAGCGGTCAGTTCGTCTATTTCACTGAATTTTCTGTAGAGGAGTTCAAGTTTTCTGTGCAAAGCTGAGCTTGAAGTCTCGAGCTTACGAATTAGTGTTCTGGTCATTTTTACAGAAAATGTTTCTACGACGTTTATACGGATTTTCACGTATTCTCGGTGTAATTTGCTCTTATGAAACGTTCTGTGACTTTGCCTTCAGGTTGTCCCCCAGAGCCGGGAAGGGCCCTGTCGGTCAAACGAAAGCTTTGCCTTTGCCGGACGCCCAGGAAATGGACTGGCCGAGCCTCGTCGACACGGCGACACGGGCGATGCGGAACGTCGAAGCGGACATCGCCATAGCGAGCGAGCCATTGTAAGATTCAACTTAAGAATTTGAGGCTGAGTGAGGGCGTGTGGGGGCTGATGAAGAAATTGACTAACGATTTTGTATTCCAGCAATGGCTCCTGGTTGACTTGAAGCCTTCAGTTCCTCTTGAATAAATGTCATGTTTTGTTTGCCTCGACAGAAAGAGGGAAGACGAGCTCAGCAGTCACATCTCCCAACTGGAAAACCGCCTCTCCCGCGAAACCCGCCGCCGGCTCTCCCTCGAAGAAGAAGTGAGGGGCCTCCGGGAGGAAAACCGCCGCCTCCACCAGGAGTCCCAAAGTGCCGCTCAACAGCTCCGCAGGTTCACCGAGTGGTTTTTCCAGACTATTGACAAACAATGATATCCACTTATGCTCCTCCTCCTTTTCACGTCCCCCCCTTTCAAAGAGCTCGCTCTTCCCGCGTGTCAAACAATCGTTCATTACGTTGAACACATTGTAAATACCTGTGAACTTGATTTTGATTGCCTAGTTGTTAGGATTGAACGATTTTTCGGTTTGTAAATGTATTGTATTGATTTTGCAAAGTAAAATCTACTTTGAATGTTTTTCACACTGTCCACAATGACGTCTGCCTTGACCCATAAATTCAACAAAGAAGAAATTGTTGAATTGAATATGTCTAATGTGAATTCTAAATTTCACAAATCTTACAGAGGTTAATATTTAAAACAAAAACAACTTATAACTTATATATATTATGTACACAGTTTTATCAGTGTTGCCAACTTTTCACAATGTCTAAATAAATGTCTTAATTCGGTAGAAAGTCTGCGTGTAACTTTCGAGGCTGATGTGTTCTTTCAAGGTGAGGTTTTTTCGTAAGTGTAAATTCTATATCCGAATTTTTGGTTTTTTCACGCGAGATAGTTACTGAACGATTATAATAGAGAGTTCCTAAAGCCACTTTTTCCCTAACGGCGCATGCGCAGAAATACCTAACGACGATAACTTACGTCCTTATGCCTAACGTCGGCCGTTATTGTCGTAAAGTTATGGCGATGAAGCTTACGGTCTTAAGGATAACGCCGTTAATTTCGAGCAATATAACGTAAATAGCAGCACTTTAAATTTAGCGTGACTTTTGATAACGCCGTATCTCTGTTATGGTGTTATGTGAACTTAGCTTTTCTTTGATTCTCCCTAGACAAATCCCTTATGGCGATAAAAATTAACGGTCAACGTAGCTCGGATGTTTCTTTAGGAACTCTCTAATGGCGTTTGCAGTTTCACCTAACTATAAAATCTCTTCTCGCGGGAGATTTGCGAGAAGAAACCGCGTTTTTACGCTTTTACGTGAGTCGTTCTTGAAAAAAATTAAAAAGCCGGAAGTGATGCATGTGCTTTGGGAATATTTTGTACCTAATTTCATCAAAATCGGGTGATATTATATTGAGGGAGGTGTTTCCCGTAAAAAAAAAAAAACTGCCGTTTTCTTGGATTATCTCCCTCAATATGTAACCAATTTTGATCAAATTGGGCTCAAAATGTTCCGCAAGACGTCCCCATCCTCAAATCTGAAGCTTAAAAACGTGGTCCCTCCCGCTGTCCTCCCTCCCCTAATGTATTTTTGGGTAAATAGGAAAAACTGTCTCAAGTTGTTATATTGAATCATTGGTCTGAAAAATCTCGCTTACTCCGCATGTATTTTTGTACAGTGTTGCCAAATGTTACTTGATCGAATATCCCCCATGTTGTAAATTTTGTTTGGACAAAATTGTAAATTGGTAATTTTATAAGAATTCGTGTATTTGAGAAAATCCAGTGGCTCTTACTATATTTTGTATAAAAAAATATTAATAATTATTAAACGTACGTTTTTTCTCCAAGTTGTTGATTGTTGACACAGAGGTGTACATAAATAGTTTTCTACGATGCTTTTGAACTGTTAGGACGAGCTAGGCTTTATAGTCTTGTCGGCGTTTGGAAGAGAGTATTTTGAGCGCAACCTGTTTGTAGGTTAAGGAAATCTAGTTTGAGACGTGTACCAGGTGTGTTACGAGCTCTACACGCTTTATTTAAATACGCTATTTATTACTTAATTTTCTGTTGATACCTCACGTTGTTGAGTATTATTTTTTCTTTTTCCCATTTTGCAACCGGTGAGTTTCGTTATTTTCTGAAAAACTTCTTTTTTTTATGTCAACACGTTTCCCATGTTTTGTGAGTGGCACTTATTAATGTAGTCGTCACGGTAGTTGATTTTAATAAGCTATTTCTAAAAATCTATTTATTTTTATAAATAAACCGTTTTTATACCTACCGTGGAGATCTATTGTGACCTGGTCATTGACTTGTAAAATAATTTGTCAGACAAGAGTTCACGCGCGAAAAATGTCGAGAATGAAAACGAATGAAGATATTCTGAACCTCACGACTTCCTTGAGGCGTATAAAGGTAACAAGGAGGAAATCCTGAAGTCATCAAGATCGTTCGATTTATCCTTTAAGCAACCCCGACATTGTAGTAATTGTCATATTGGGCACAGTCACGCCAAATGCTGCGAGAAGTGGAAACTCTGCCCAGGTTGCTCAAATAGGTTTTGGATGAAACCGAACGTCTTTTTGAAACATAACTATAGTCTGTCTGCTATGACGTTGTGCTCCGAAACTGATCCTAGCGGCCGACGAGAGAACCAAAAAAAGGGAATTTTCCCGATTTGAGACATTTTTTTGGGTGATTTTATCCCTTTGAAGCGGCACACATGGGAGTAATTTCTCCCCGCAATCCAAGCGCCTCTTCTGCAGGTTAACCTATCGATTTCACTAATGTTTAGTACAATATATTTTGTAAATGAAATAGTCGCAATGAAGTCAGAAAAAAGTGAACTGTGTGTGTGTGTAATTTTCTTACAACTACACTTACCTTGATTTCAGACCATCATAACAAGAGAGGATTACAAAGGAAACCAAATTGTGAAACAGGACGTTGACTTCAAATTGAATTATTAAATAATTGAATTCAATCATTGAAAAAATGTATAAATGTTGAAGGAGAAGAGTTAAATATCGAGCTGCCTTCTGGGCGACAGATTCAGCGATTATCACTCGAAGCAAGGATGTGAACAAACGGACGGGAACCAATGTTACCAACACACCGTAGCAAACTACCCTAGTTAGAATAGAAGAACTCATCCAGATTCACGCGGATTTTCACGCTGAAAGCTGGGACTTCATCGTTTTTTCAACCCCCGTAGAGACATTTTACAACACTGAGAAGACGTTTCTCACCGTACATTCACGAAACTTAGCACAATGGATCTAGAGCTTCAAATTTACCCAGAAAACTCAAACCTTTAAATTGGCCAAAAATCAGGCTTATCTACGTGGTTTTTTAGATACAGTAGACTCGGTAGGTATTTCAAACTCTCACTATTTCGAAGTTTTCCAATGCATTTTGGTACACTCACTATATCGAAGCGGAACAAGAGGAAGGCCGCCTGCCAACACGTGGTACATGGAAGTTCCACCTGCTCAACTTTCGGCACATCGAAGTTTCGAACTCCCCCACCTAGTCGAAGTTGAGGATTCACGTTGGTCGTTGGCCTCACGATGACACAACTTAAAACGCTGAAGGATGCTTGTATATCCATGGAAAAGCTCAAATTTTCTTTGCAGTCAGAAGCTGGCCCTGACGCTCTTTTCTCGTATTTCTTTGACAATCTCAGTACTTCGATCTTTTCCCTCACGCCTCTCAATATTTCGAAATTTGCTATATCTCGGTGTATACACCGAGAGTCTACTGTATACGTTTGCGTTGTTCAGTCACTTTGTGTCATTCCAATCGCACGTCACATTTGAGTGTCCCGAACCTCCCCAAACCTATAAAATATATATTTTTTAAATCAGTTTAGTTAGTGCTTTTACGTAGGTAAGACTGTTTGAGGCTAGGAGAGCGAATACAGGTAGCCGTTGTTCAGGTTTGAGGCTATGAGAGTGAATATAGCCGTTATTCAGTCATGTTTCATTCCAATCGTACGTCCATAACGTCCACTGCATGTCCCAATCGTCCCCATCGTGGGGACTTTGTAGTTTCCGAGTTTTACACTTTAAATATGTAAACAACCTTTTAAAAATGTGTTCACGTAAAATGTAAGGAAAGCTCAGGAAGATGAGTATGATTGTGCAGGACTGTGAAGAATGGGAAATATTGCTGTTTGGGGGAGTTACAGTTAAATTCTGTCCCGAACCTCCCCACTTTCCCATATTACTTGACTAGAGTTAAATGATTGCGAAGAAAGCAGAAGGATATGGATGAGGACAAATGGCCTGCTATTAGGCAGGCCAGACGGAACACATTGTATTGATTTGGTCATGACTGTTTGGCTGATTGATAGCCTGATGACATGAACTCAACGATCAATTGAAATCAAGCATCCCCGCATTGACTGCTATTCGAGTGAGGTCATTTTCACAGTTACGGATTAAGGAGTTGTATCGATAAGAGGATGGCCAACTTTCTCGTCTAAACAATCAACAGCCATGGCGGTGTACAACGTTTGGCTGCAGATCCTCATGCAGCTTTCTGGACAGCTGACGCCGACTGAACTCTCCGCTCTGCACTTCCCTTCGTCCACTTATCTCTTCGTGGCTCAAAATCTGACGTTGCTTGTCCTCGTAGGCGGCGGAACCTCCCACTTCCTTAGAACACTTATCGATAAAGCCAGAGCCGAGCGGATCGCCCTCTTCGTCATCACCTCCTTGTTCCACATTTCCGCCGCCTTGTGCTACCTTTTCCTGGCAACGCGACTCGTCCTGCGGTACAAATCCTACGACGGTCTCCGACGGTATCTCGTTGCCACCACAGACTTCCGCCGCCCTCCTTTAAGTGACAGGAAATTCAAACTCATCATCACACTATTAATCATGGTTATGATTACAGCGAGAACTATAAATTCAGTGACAGAACTTATGGAGTCCGATAGCACAGATTTCATGTACATCGCGGGCTCCACAGCCACCCTGACATCTCACGCCTATTCTTTATTGTATGCCGCGAAATTAACGCTCATCACCCGCCATGTAAAGCTCCACTTTCTACAAGCAAACCGGCTTTTGTTAGGGTGCTTCAAACACTTGAAGTATTTGAAGATCTGCATTTTTTCAAAAGGTGAGCTACCTACTTACCGTTCAACTCATAAGGCACTAACATAGTGACGCCACTTAGGTAACTCTCGTCTTTCAGCGGAGTTTGAAAAACTCATTCAGTACCAATGGAGTTCCTACGATTTTCTCGATAAGGTCAACAGTTTGACCGGCCTCGACTGGTTCATGTTGATGTTTTACCTGTACCTGGGCATTCTGTTCCGGCTGTACAACGCCTTTTCGTACTTAGCCCTGTTCCACGCCGACGATCCGCAGGTGGGCAAGGCGCAATTGAATATGGGTTTGGCTCTGCTCAACATGATTTTGTCTCTGATACTATTGAGAAATGGCAACGCTGTCTCCGGAGAGGTGAGGAACACAACTGAAATCATCTGGAACGCCATCCCCAAAATCAAATGTAACGATTGCAAGCAAAAGGTAAGTTAGACAACAAATCATCCAGCGAATCAAATACCACTGTATTCAACACTACACATTTCAGTTCAGCAACTTCGCCGACCACGTAAGCCACCTGTCAGCCGACATGACAGCAAACGGAATATTCACCTTAAACATGAAGACATATTCCAATGTACGTACTAATAATTACGTCGGAACACCTCCATACGAACAAGACAAGGTTACCAATCTGCATTCTTCTGCCGTTTCTCGTTTTTTTTTTTTTTTCTTTTCCAGATGACTTCCTCAGCAGCCACACAATTAGTCATCCTCATTAGCTTGGGAAATCGACAGACATAATGAACGAGAGTGATCATACAGTTTTATTCACAGTTATGTACGACAGAATGCATTACACAATAAAAATGTCTCAGATGTAAAAATATAATAAAATCACCTTAAAAAAACAATCATTAAACGGTAAAAATTGGACCACTTAGATCAAAGGAGTTTCAACTGACTCGACAACTGGTAATAACTTCACAGATCCCGATCACAATCCTAGAAGAGAGACCGTCCTGTTCTAAATGTTCGGGGATAACGTCAATATGACGAAAGAATTCGAGACGAGCACACGGAAGCAATTCATGGTTCATTGGATAGGTCAAGGAGCAGTATGTAGCAGTGTAGGTACCTGGTAAAGGGAAGTAGTTGGACACATAGTAGCAACTAGAATGGATTTGAGAAATTGAACTATTCCTGCTTGGTGGTGATCTGGATGTACGCACACATCGTAAACCCAATCATTTTGACCTTAAAACTCAACGAAACAGTATTGCACTGGCACACAGAAGGAATGGTGCGCATTATTATTTAACACGGGTGGGAATGGGAAATTTTACTATTCCTACTTTGTGGTGATTTGAATACCTACATAGTGTGATTAGTAAATTCAAACGGGCGGGCTGATTACAATTTGGTCTTGCAAACACTTGGAGCCAATAATGAGAGTTAATAGTTCTGAAAGTGAACTGCACAGAGAAGGAGTTGCCGCAGCAAAGTGGTGGAAATATGTAAGTGGCTATGAGTTGGATTTATGGTGAGTTTTGTGAACTGTACTGAAAATCACTGGCAAAGAGTAGGAAGACGCTTTGAAGCATTTAACGGGAAATTGCACTATTCCTACTTTGTGGGAAATCATGTTGGCAGTCGATTCTCCGTTTTTCGAAACATTGAGAAGGGAATGGTGTCACAGCATTAAATTTTAGTAGGTGTGGGGAAATTTCATTAAACATAATGTTTAATATTAATCAGGGATTGACTGAGGGTTATTTGACCTGTTCACCCCTCAAAGCAGTGTTAAATCTCTGGGAGATACTGGGGATGAATTCAAGTACGTGTGAAAGGCGGAAAGACGTAGTCGCTCACTGGTCCGGAATGGGCACCGATTCCTTGGGGCTCCACTTTCAGAACTTTTGGAATAGAGAACATCCCAAGGCCGAGGGTTACAACGTTGGCCTCCCCTCACAGCAACGCAGACGAATCTCCTACTTCCCCACGTACATCAACAGAAGGCCTGCATCGTCACTGCCGTCCCCAAGCAGTAGATTAAAATCAATCAGGGATTGACTGAGGGTTATTTGACCTGTTCACCCCTCAAAGCAGTGTTAAATCTCTGGGAGATACTGGTAATGATACTGATACTTTTAATCTACTGCTTGGGGACGGCAGTGACGATGCAGACCTTCTGTTGATGTACGTGGGGAAGTAGGAGATTCGTCTGCGTTGCTGTGAGGGGAGGCCAACGTTGTAACCCTCGGCCTTGGGATGTTCTCTATTCCAAAAGTTCTGAAAGTGGAGCCCCAAGGAACCGGTGCCCATTCCGGACCAGTGAGCGACTACGTCTTTCCGCCTTTCACACGTACTTGAATTCATCCCCAGTATCTCCCAGAGATGTTTAATATTATTAAATAACTAAATTTTAGTGATCTGGGGTCGTCCATATTAGGTAGTTGATTTTTCGGCAAACATTGCGGATAGTGCTCCCAAAAAACTCAATTTTTCAACTTTTCGATTTTCGATTATTTTGAGCAAAAAATCGATTAATCAATAAAAATCGAAAAATAAATAAATAAAGTTTTCATATAGTAGGTATACATAACATTATTATTTAAAGGTTTCGAGAATTAAAGATTTTCAGTTCGATATATCTTCCAAAGTCGACGGAGCAGCTTCCTGCCAGACACCAAGAACAAGCTTGTATTTTCAAACAAAAATCTAAAAATTTTCCAACCAACCTAAAATTTGATGAAGACGACTGTACTGATATTCGTATAGTTGTTTACCACTCTCAGTGCGAACCCAAAATCCCGAGACCCTTCCTCCGGACTGAAACAATAATATTTCTGATTTTTCCTCCATTCCTGCGAACCCAAAATCCCGAGACCCTTCCTCCTGACTGAAACAATAATATTTCTGATTTTTCCTCACAAGGCCATAATATTTCTTGAAA
Source organism: Pilophorus perplexus (assembly GCA_955831195.1). Lineage (NCBI taxonomy): Eukaryota > Metazoa > Arthropoda > Insecta > Hemiptera > Miridae > Pilophorus > Pilophorus perplexus. The sequence goes on from OY037013.1 coordinate 19,651,910, forward strand.
GTGAATAGGATTTAGGACGGGTTTAGAACGTCCCAGACGAGCCCTTGGCACGGGAGCTGCGCCGTTGGCGGAGATAGACTGGCGCGGCACAAACCCAGAATTTTGAATAGCCATAGTTTTTTAGCCAATATTTTGTAGGTTAGTTGAAATAATAATTAAATTATATTAATAACAGAATTGGATCAAATTTATAATATTTTATCCCAATTCTTCGCTGATTTAAACTAGATCAATTTTAATAGTCACATTTCATTTTTCCTCATTTGCGATTTTAACGAAAAAAATCGATTTTTCGATGTTTTGGGAAAAAATCGATTAATCTATTACGATCTCGACTAATTATTAGTGCTGCATCCGTAATTTTACGGATGGCTAAGGGGATAAAGCTTTGAAAAGGGTGTAAAAATCCAACATTCCAACGGAATTTCAGAGTTGTCACCAAATACGAGTTCCACCAAAATCAACCCGGATCTTATTAATTATAAACTCTTTTCAAACTTTTTGGGGATTTGGATCGTTTTTTTCTTTTTTTTTTTCTTTTGTTACTTGCCGTTTATTGAAGTGAGTGTCAAATTGGAGCTGCAGCCCGAGGAGGAGGATGACCTAGGAGAATAATTTTTATTCAAAGGTACTACTTCTAAAATTCGGACTTGAAATCGGTCTTGAAAAATTCAGCTCGACGAGTAGACAACGAGAAAAGTCTGAAAACACCAAATAGTTGGCTCAATGTGGTCTAAAAAATGTTCAAAAAATAGAAACTAGGCCAGTTTTAAAAGAAGGTGGGAAGAAAGATTGGAGGGGGTGGGAACGGCTCCTCGCACGGGTGTCAACGGGAGTTTCAACGACTTCGCAGCTCAATTTTCAGGACGCGACCCCTACCGGGCTCCTCAACGGTTCAAACGGTTGGGCGTGAAAAAGAGGGGCCAGACCAGTTTTAAAGTAAGTTCGGATGGCAGTGGGTCTTGATCGCTGGAAGATGGCCAAAGAAGGGGTAAAAATGAATCTCTCCCCTTTCATCATGTACTTTTTTTAAGAAAAAAAAAAAAAAAAAAATTCATTAGGTATTGAAAAGCGAGTAGAAGAGGTCTGAGGCCAGGTCAGAGAGGTCGGGGGTTGGCAGGCTTTAGCCAGCAGGAGGTGGCCCCCTGGTCATCTTTGTAGCTTGGAAACCTCCCTGAACATGTTATCCTACGATTATGGACCCATTCAACCATGAACCATGAACACCCCTCAAAATAAATAGGACGGTACATAAAGTGACAACTTAAAATGAAACTATTTCTAGGCAACTTCGATTAACATACATTTCACAATGACGTAACATGAGATGAGCAACAGTTCAAAACCCGATGAAACTTAATCAAACTAAGAAATCACCAAACAACAACGTAAAAATATATTTACACTATGAGCTCTACGTATAAAACACTATCTTATCACATCTTGATTGCACTAATTTTACACAGATTGGCACACAGAAGGTATTGTTCTTTTGATTTTGTACTCGTTGGTAAAATGGTTGAGTGATGTTTACAAATGAGCCTTTCATTGTGATGGTTCTCATAAAACTTGTCAGGTTATTTTCACAATGGTGCAATAAACGTTCATCAGTTGTAGTAGTGGTAGTTGTGTTTACTGATGGCGAACTCCTAAGTATAACCATAACCGGTAATGTACAAGGTGGTTCTCGCTCGGGGTTAATCCACGATAGAGGATTTGCAAGGGAACCCCTTTTCTGCTTGGGCAGCACTGAGTGGCCCTAAGAGGGGAAACACCGAGGGGCTTCCCAACTCTGTATTTGAATCCCTCCTTCACCAATGCCGATTGTACTACGGACTATACCGTATTGATACCGCAAAGAACCAGCGACTTTCAAGCTTCCGAAATACGCTGGTAGGGAAGGAAAGTGCGAAAAAGGTTAGCCACTATTAAAATTGAGAATGAAAACTGCCACGTTAACAGCGTTTGTGACTCAAAGAGGGTCTTGTTCCGAGTGTAGGATGATGTGAGGGGGGAGGGGGGATCAGACTGATTCTCCCAAACCAGATATCCAAAAACCGAATCACAACTTACTTAAAGGAAAAAAAAGAAGAGATTTCGACGTATCAACTGACTTTTAAACATTAGATTTCGAAGTCTTCGCAGCGTGAAGTGACCAGCCGGGTCAGACTGTCCGTCATGTTTCTGTCCCTCCCAATAAAATCGGAGGAAATAGAGACCGATGAGAGGTTCTCGAGGACCGAAGGGTCGATGTTCTCGAGGTTCATGATGTCCCCGCTCGGCTCTGTCATCCCCTGATGATGTGGAAGCGGTGTCACAGGAGTCGGTCCAGCCGAGTACGGCGAAGGTGTCTGAAACAAATAGTGAAATTTAGCTTACAGCCAGACTCCCAGTAATTGTGTACTATTGGTCATTCACCTGCGGTTTTCATGTAATTGAAATATCTTACTCTGACCGTAGTTGGAATGATAAAATAGATGAAATAAAAAGTCGAAAAGGCAAACAGATTGAAATATTTCTCAGTTTGTTGAAATCATAGTATTTTTAACTTTCGAGCAACATGGAAACAAGAGACAGAATAGTGAAGATAAACATCAGTTTCTCACAATCAAAGGCCGCTGATGAGGCCACCTCAGACTGGCCAGCCGCACTCGCTGCCAGTGTTAAGATGACAATATCCTGTGCGGGCCAACGAACAAAAAATACATAACCTTTTCGTTGTCATTGGCCAGTTATATGACCCAAACAATGCGACAAACCCCGTTCTTAACTTCAGTCCTCAACAACCCGATACTTGGTTCCAAGGAGAGTTTTTTTAAATTCTCAATTTGTATGCCTTTCCGACTTTTTAAACCTTTATTTCTTCATTCCAACTACTGTCAGAGTAGCTATTTCAATTGCATAAAAATCGCAGGTGAATGACGAATAGCACATAATTACTGGACTCCCCAAATGATCCGCAGTAAAAAAAAAAAAAAAAAAAAAAAAATTACCTGCTGAAATACAGTCCCTCCGGAGAACCCAATGTTCGATGTCGTGGGTTGGTGTATCGGTGACACCCCAGCCTGGTGCATTGGGGACATGACCGGCAGTTGACCCGGAACAGGCGACAGGCCGGCTACTTGAACCGGCACGGGTGACAATGCCGGCCCCTGAGGACCCATGAGACCTATGCCTCCTTGATAGTATGGCGGGGAGGGCGTCCTCGAAGCGCAGTTAGGCGACAGCTTGGAAACCCCGTAACCCCAATGGTATGGATTTGGGCTAGTCTCTGAAAATCAACGATTTGAAAATCAAAACAATCACAGTTTTAGCTATGGCGCACCCTCTAATGAGATTCTAATCAAACGAACCTGGTTCTCTTTTAACTGTGGGAGCTTCTGATAGGTGCATTTCTGGAAAATAAATTACATTCAATAAACAACCAGAAATCATAACAGCAAGGAACAAACCCATGCACCAATAAAACGAAAATCACGATGATACAAGAAAGCAATGAATACAGCTAGAAAAAAGGGCAGAGAAGAAGGAATGGACATGCGTCTGAATTTTGGGTTAAATCATACTGGGCCTTGTTTATTGTAGTCAAAAACGGTGATGGGGGGTTGGGGGGGATCATTTGTGCGACCAAGTCTTTCGTAACGTGGATATTCATCAAAAAATGGTCAGAACTATAATAGATCATTTGAATTGCTGCCCGTGACGTCATGAACCATTCATGAGAGGGCCGAGTTGAAGGGGGAGGGGCTGAGTTGACCAGTAGAGAGGCCGAGTCGGGTGTGACTTGAACCCAAACAGTTGATTTCTTGTTCTGCCACAAATTTGATTTCATATGATCCCATTTGCAGTGTTATTAAATAATTTAATCGATAGACCAAATTTTGGTCTATCGATTAAATAAATAAAAAAATCCAAGAGCATGACCATTCCTCATTTTCATGTCCTTTCACGGACACCTAATATACCCTCTATTAGTTGTCCGCAGCGTAAAGTTCAGAGTGCAACACCTGGTGAGCAGCACCACCAGATGATAACGCTGACGCAAAGCCACCAAATTGTCACAACACTTTTAAAAACACACATGAAATTGAACGTAAGAGTTAAAGACGTTACTACAGCTCAGGCCAGAAAAATGAGCTTGGCTTTGGAAGGCACTTCATACTGAAGCCAACACCAAAACGTAACCCACGTCAGTTCATGCAGAAGCAATGAAACGCCACTTAATCACGAACCCAGAATTTCACCGGAAAAGCAAAACCAACAAAAAAGAAACAAAAAAACTAAGTACCAACTGACACAATAAAACTTACATGTTTAGGGACTTGCAGATTTTGATCCCAAATCCAAACGCTAGGTTTCGAACAAAATTACGCCCCATGTTAAATTATTCTTTTTATTAAACTAAAATCGTATTAAACTGTAATAAAATTACAAAATGATAATAAACAAGTTCAATAAGAGCACACTCAGCATTATTGGTAGTTATCTATTGGTAACTAAGTAGATAATCTCACATTTTCACATAAATCGAGTTAGTAGCTTGACATGAACTATTGATCTGAAGAAGCTACCCTATACTCATGACTAGAGAAGCCCCACACATGAATACGACAGTACAATTGGCATGTTCTTATTCGATTGTTAAGTGGTCGAGAGAATCAGGGCCACACAACCAGTTCAAGCCAAGATGAGGAGTAGGCCAGGAGAGAACATTCATCATTAAGGTTAAAACATGCGATGATAGCGACTGATGCAATGGACGAAGTCGTCAACGTTTACCGGATATACGGACCACACAGGTCCGGCTACAACAAAAACTTTCTTTTTTCCAATTGGAAATAACCACAACTGGACTAAGCATAATACAAATGTACATCCTTACTACAAAACGGCAGGGATTATAAAAACAATGGGCCAGGTAACAAGGTCAAAGATAGTTAAAGGGTAGTCGTCCAAACGTAGTTGAACCATTAACAATCAAAAGTAACTATCAAGCTTAATAAGTGTCAGACAAGAGAATTGTATGGGGAGGGGAGGGGGAGTAGCTACAAATATCAGAACCGACACCAAAAAAGTATTGATCCACGCAGAATCTTTGGGGGGGGGGGGGGGGGGGGGCTCAGAACGACCCAATTTCATCGTCGGGCTACAAATGGGACTACAATGGCCCGAAAGGTGAGTTTGCGCTTATGGTCAACTTTGTTTGAGTTCGATGGACAGCCAATGAGAGTCCATAGTGAACATTTCCTCCATTCAGTTCAAAATTTAAATTTTCGAAAGTGTCCTGGAAATACGTGTAACATGTTACGAGCCCAAACCCCACTGTTTTCGCTTCACAATAATGTTCCTTCAGAAAAAAATTTATTCTAATATTAATATTAGATAGGTAATATTCTATGGCGGTTCCCTAGCCCATTAATGAATTTCCCTTTCAAATAATTGCATTCATCTTAAGAGTTGAATGTTCATGTAATCAACGAAATCATAAACAATGCAGGCTGATTAGGCCTTCATTCCGTACACAGAAGAAGGTTCCTGGAACTCCTAAAAATACCGCTACTCATTTTTGCCACAACACAAATTTAGATAACGGTAGAAAACAACGGTAGAAGAATGAGTTTATACGTTAACAGGGCACCCAAATCGTTTTCTGACAAGGGTATCAAGATTCGGATGTCGGGATCGCCCAAAATATCACTGGAATCAACAACTGGATGTTGAAACGTATTATCGTTGATATTGAGATAATCGATAAGTAGGTATACATTTTTGAAGCGGAGCCTCTTCTTAGTTTGCACGTAGAAACACTTAAAATTACGGTCATGCACGACGGCTCGATGTAGACACCCACCAAATCCCAATAAATATCGCAAGCCACCACCACCGCTACCACCGTCACCCTGTATGAAACACTCACTTATGCTCTGTTCAGCTTCCTGTAAATGCCTCAACTGGGCCGGGTCATGACCGATTTTTCTCTTTTTCCCTCCGGGGTCTGAAGGCAAAAACAAAATCAGCGTTAATCAACCAAATTCGCCGAATAAATTAAATAAAAGAGCTTCTGGCATGCCAGTAGGGATATGGGGCAGGAAATGCGCCAAAGAATCGATTCCGACGTAACCTAATATCAATTCACGATCCTCGGGGTTAAGCAGTACAGAAAACTTAAAAACGTTGTTAGGGTTCAAACGACAAACTCGACAGCTTTACAACGTGTTTACCGAGAACGTCGGTTTCACTCGTTCAACATGAGCCAAAATCGGGCCTACCAGTCAACTATCCGGTTAAGCAAATATTGTACAGCGTATAAAGGAAATGATTTTTTTTTTTTTAATTCAAAGTTAGTTAACTTTACGGCCTTCTACTTGACTGTAATAAAAGGACATTTCATCAAACTCGGAAGCTGTAGCGTGAGGAGCAACAGATGTGTACAGTGCGTAGTGTTCCGCTTCAGTTATTTCAGGATCTTTCTCAAGCTCCATTTCGTTGTTGTTCATTTTGGGGTCAGCGCTATTTTTGTTGTTATTGATTTGGGTCGAATCGACTTCGATCATCCCTACGGGTAAGGACCGTAGGCTGTCCCTACGCCCGACCCTTTTCTCTTTTTTCCTCCGCCCGGTGGAGAAAAGTTTTTGGAAAAGGCTTAATTTTTTTTCTGGCTTGGGGGTTTCGGACTTTTTGGCTCTTTTGGGGGGCAGCGGCGGGGCAGAGTCGTCCGAGTGGGTTGGCGACACTGGTTTTGAAGCAATGGAGGGTTTGCAGGCGGTCGGCCGTGGCGGGGGAGGAATGACGTCTTCATAACTTTCATTGCTGTCGACGTCGCACGGGTTCTTCATTGCCATCTGGAAGCTCGTATAGTTTCCAACGTCTGGGACTTTGCTATCTTCGCAAAGCAAATCCCTAACGATCAGCTCCTCCAAATCATTGTCAATATCTTGACTTTCTTCTTTATCCTCATTGATCAAAACCACTCCGGGTTGCGGCACGTTTGCTACACTGACGCTAACGTGAGCTTGATCTTCAACGTCGTCAGTTTCTCTGCCTTTGCCATCACTGACCTTAGATGCAACCCCGCTTTTCGTCGTCTGAAGTATGCTAGCCAAAGCGTTATAATCGCCTTTTTGCGCGATATTTCGCCTCAGAGACCAGAAGAAAGGCCTACCTGCGTCCAAAGGTGTTAGTTGAAATTTTATAGCGTCGCTCGTAGCATCATCCGACACCCTCTTCAATTGGATGTATACTTGAACTGGTTTATCAATCTACAAAAAACATGAAATTAGTACTGTTACAATGACAGTAAAGTGAAATTAACGCTAGCGTCCAGAAGCTACTTCACCTCAAGCGTGTGGTAACGTGGAGTTCGGAAAGCAATGGCGACTTGTTTGTGAACTTGAGCCGGCTGGAAATCTCCATATCCTTCCCACACTATTTGCCCATTTTTCATTTCAAAGAACCTCACGCTGATATCCTCTGAAAACATTGCGAAGAAAAAATAATGTGGGACGATTTCTAAGGGCTGTTGCGTAGCTGCGATTAACACCAACCTTTGGCGACTTTTTCACACAGGAGGATGATTTCCGTCCCTCCTATCACAGAAGCTGAACAGTGGCTGAGTTTAACAATAACCAAATCCGCCATTGCCTCTGAAATTGACACAAATGTGAATCATCGGCTGCTTTGACACAATTCGGTCGTGAGACAAAACGCTTACTTTTGTCGTAGATGGGCTCGCTGACGACAGGCGGAACGGGTATGGTGAATTTCCCCTTTACCTCCCCTTCCAGGAACACTTGGAAGCATAGTCTGACTGCATTGAGATCGATGTTGTTGTTCATAGATTTGTTGGTTAGTTTTGAAGCTGAAAATATCCAACAAAATTGTTGTGAGAATCGAAATATGAAGGTGGGCGAAGAAAATGTTAAGGAGTTTCTTTCTTGGATTCGAGCTCAGAGCAGCCAACTCACTTCTGAAGGGATCAACTTTGAGCTCTTTGCGAATCCGCAGGGCCTCTTCAATGTCCTTCTTCTTCACACATTGGATGCCCAAATTGGCGAAAGTGGCAATCATGTTTTCATTGTTGATTTCAACCGTGTAGACGCCTTTTTTGCAGTTGTCCTTCCCTACCAGATTGTGCGGGTGAGGTCTGAAAGGGTCGTCTTTTGTGACGCACGAAACGACCACGACTGCCCTCCCGTGGTATCCAACAACCTGCAAGGAACAATAATTGTTAACAACAATTATTGGGTTTCAATTGTATACATACTTGATTTTGGTGGTCCTGGACAGAGGGAGGGATAAGTGTACTAAAGCTAAAGTGAAGAACACGTGAAAAAACCTGAATCTGAATCATTTGTGGTGTCCAGGAGCAAAGGTGTGACAAAAAGCTGAGCCACAGATGGTGGTGCCAGTTGCAGGGGTGAGGGGGTGAGGGCAAGTGAAGGAGGGTGGAGAGGGTAGCAGGCAAGAGTGGTAGAAGAACAAGGTTGGGCTCTCTCTAACAGAAGCCGCCGGGAACAGTTGGGCAGGGGTGTGGTTGGGGAGGCCAGGGAACGTGAAGGAGGGTGGAGAAGCAGGTATGCTTGGGCCTGATGGGACGCATGGGAACGTACTGGGACATTTTCAAACCAAGAGACCCTCGGAAAAAACACATTCTAGATTAAAAATTACACTAAACAAAAACTAAAAATAATACACAGAGGAAAAGGGTAAATTTCACATCAGCCGTATGGTTGATAGTTTGACATGCGTAAAACACGCATCCAACCTGTATTGTGGGGTACGTTTTATTTTCAGGCGAAGAGTTTTTGCCGGGAATACTTCCAGCAGATCTTCCTTCGCACTCGTATCTGAATCTCAAAGCTTTGGGCGCCGGCTGCTCCAATATCTTGACGTACACTCCGGCAGAATTGGGGGCACCAACTCCTGCGTCGTAGTCGTCCAACCTGCCGTTCATCCTGCCGTAATCCGGGTCTATAGCGTCGATAACCTCAACTGTAAAAAGAATCAAGGCGGTTAGAAGACTGTAAGAGGATTAACATTTGGCAGTTTGAAGCCGCTCAATTAACGATTTTCAAGCAAACTTGGTGTTCACTGGCATATATGCCAGATATATCTCCTTACAGAAGTGGTTATGGGAGCACAGAGTTGGACAAATTTTTATAATAAGGTTGTGAATGGATTCACATCGTGCTTTGTTTAAAATTTATACTTTACCCAACTGTAAATGTCAATTAATTCACATTCACAACTTATTAATTACAAAATAATAATATTAATTACAATAATTACAAAAAAGCCTGTTTTTTAATTTTTTTTACGGCAACTTAACATCAAATTTGCGGTAATGCCAGTTCTATAAATCCAATTTTCATATTTTTCCTTTAGGGTTTTGAACAGAGTAACCAAAACCAAATTGTCCGGGCAGTAGAAACCTAAAAAAATTATACTCGTCGGTATTTCTCACAGTATCACAATATTACTGGTCAGCGGACTCGCGAGAACTGGAATTACCAGGAATTTGATTTTAATTCGCCGTAAATTAAAAAAAATTCACATCGTCGGTGTCCTGGTATAAAAGGGCGTACGTCGCATTTTTGGTGGTATGTCGGTTATGGCGGCATTTGGCTCGTTTCCCTCTCCCTTATTCAAGAATAAACGCGAAGAACCAAACAACCAATCAAACTGGAGAAAAAAGTAAATAGAAAAATGAAACTCAGGGCGTAGGTATGTCTCACGACACACTTGTGCTGCCATAGAAATTTCCGATTTTTTTTGTGTGAATTAATTCACATTCACGATTACAAATAGGTTCGTGAAGCATGAATTAATTCATATTCACAAACAGAGCATGATGTGAATAATTATTAATTCACAACCTTATTTATAAATAAAATTGTTCCCAACTCTATGGGAGCAACGTGTTCAAACACATGCCAAGACATGTTGACCCGAACAGTAAGCTTTTTGTGTTGTGAACTATCTACGAGTAACATGCTCCCATCTAAGGATTTAATAACATAATAAGGAGTTGATAACCCCGTTTAACCTCGTCGTTTCATCACTTGAAAATAGTAAATTGCGAATCCTACGGATGAGGTAAACATAAAAATGTCAACAAATTAAAAAGCCAGCTATGTTGCATGTCCTAGTATAAAGGGACGTGTAATGGATTAGGGTGAACGTCTTGCCAACACCATCACCAATCTCATTCACCCACATCACACCCAGTTGAGCAGACCAAGCAGACTATCAGATACTTACTGACATCGCTTATATGAAGGTCGCCTTGCTCTTCATAATTCTGTCCTTCCATAATATTATCCGCAAATCCGCTCAGACTACCGCCATAGGAGTCTGAAAAAGCCCCACACATATAACGCTTAGCACCACATACCACTGTTAGTCAAAACCAAGAGGATGGCTGGTATGTCCATGAGCTAATCCCACCAATCCTAAAATCTGTTGAACCGCCAAAATAATTCTTCAGATGGGACATACCAGCCATACAATAAAGCGTTCACTTCGTTCAGATGCAAGGACCACAAAAAATACGCAACAAGTACCAAAATTCACCAAAATGAAATTCTGCATTAATTTTGAGCCCTAATCATTGCCTTTTCATCATTCATTCGATGGTAAATACAGCGGAGAGTGTGAATGGAGCATCATACAGTCTGTAGGATGTTGAGCAGGTATCAGTCGACACTGCTGACTTTTGATGGATTCGACAAATGCAAATACGTTTGGGTGGGTTGAGGAGAACAATTTCCCGAAAGAGCTATGAAATGCCTTCTTCTTGTAGCCGACCACATAGCTCCGAGGTTCCTCTTAAGGGGCCTTTACACGAGCAATTTTTCCCTGCAATAATTGCACAAATTCGAAAAGATTGCACTAGAAAATTTGTACGCAACACAAGGCAATAATTGCGGTGAAAAATCGCCTCGTGTTGCATCAACATGTAGCGATGCAATAATTGCGTTGTGTTGTACAATAAAAAATTTCAGTTAATTTTCCGAACCCCTTGGAGTTGACTTCCGACACAACGCAACACCTTCCGGGAGCATGTGTGGACCCAAAAATGTTGGCCAACACTCGGCAATTATTGCTTGCAATTTTTTCAGGGCGAGAATAATTGCATTGCGTTGCATGTCACATTTACACGAGCAATACTAAATCTGAGCAACACTTCTCGCAACGCAATTATTGCAGGGAAAAATTGCTCGTGTAAAGGCCCCTTTAGAACAAAAGCAGATAAAATTGTACCTTCCGTCGATAACGGATGTCAGGCTCTCACCCTGATAGCTCTTCAGAGCAAGTTTTCCCACAGCATCATGAACCTCGAGCATGAATTTTGGGAGGGGAGGAATAACAGAAGATTTTTCTCTTCCTACGCTCCGATGTAAGTAGCTATAGCTAAACCATAGGTGAACAAATAATCTTGAAAAAAAAAAAAAAAAAAAAATCCCCTGAAAACTATCCTCGGTACCTACAGGTTACAAATCTGGCTCGGGAACTTGTTTAAGAATAGGTACCACGTACCAATGATGTAAACTGATGACGTAAGTCCGAGTTCCTGGTATTTGATCGACCTTGCCGTTGAGCTGACTGACTGTACCTATTTGCTGATTATACTCTGGGAGCGCTGCATTTGGAAAACCACTGCAGCAATCGACAAGACACTTTTTTCTTTAATAAAGGAGCAACACACGGAAAAAGCAACAAATTAAAAAATCACAAAAAAGACAACAAGGCGACAATTATCAACACAGATAATCACACAATCACACAAATTCATTGAGTGAAAGTCACTGTTATGGGCACAATCCCCCTGGGGTGCAACAACGCTCAGCTGATTTCTGTATTCAGGGTCGTGGCAAAGCATGGTACGTTATGTCGCCTCGAATAGCAGGGACTCAGATTTACGTCATCAGTACATCTCTATTAGTTTACACGGGATTTTTAATAAGCATAATATCATTGTGAATTGCAAGGGCCACGTCAATTTGACCTTATTGAAACAGAAAACCATCCACCAAGTCTGCCATCAGGTGTGCCCATTAAGCGTATTAGTGTATGTGAGACATTAAAAACAGTTTACAACCTCAGAATCGCGACAAATTATCCAAATCATATTCAGGATTGCCGCGCAGAAGTTTTAGACCGAGTAGATACTACGCGATAACTTTGTTGGTACCTCTTTTAGCCAACATCACCCCAAGACAGATTCGAATTCCCCCAAACACTCCAAGGTGACAGGGAATGGTAGGGACTATTTAGGAAATTGTGCCCAAGTCCCGTGCAAGGCTTCTACCCAAAAGTCTTTACGGGGACGTTAAGATTTTCCGCAGTTTCAATTTACAACAAGCTATGCCTCACATACCTGCTGCAGAGATCACCATGATCGTCATTGAGAATACCCTTCAGTCACAACTAAAGGAGTTGGTGGACACCCAACACATTCAATACGATCCAGAGACCGAATGAAACTATCGCCTGGTCATATCAGCAAATTGACACAACAGGTCAAGAAGGCTATGATACCATTTGGCAGAAATTATCGCAAGCAAAACTAGGGATTCCCCATACAGATTAGGATAGTACCTACCTGCTAGAAGAAAAAACAACGGAGTGACGCGATAAGGAAGCGTGCAGCCTATTAATTTGGGGAAATCCATATAAGGCAATCACCAGATACAGGTAACTGGTAGGTCTACAATGAGAAGACATTTGCACAGGAAGTACCAACAAACTACAATATGTTAAATCTGTGCCGGTTATATATGAATTGGGATAATCAATCAAGATTAGTTTGAGCAAACTTCAAATGGCATCGTTAGGTCATTTTTATTTTGACTGGAAAGAAAACCAACACTTGTTAGAAGCATCAAACTTCCGTCGGAGGTTCGTCACCAACCTGGATAATACATTGCTACCGAGTGGGATAACTTTTCAGAGTGGGTCACTTCGGTTGCGTCCCACGTTTTCAGATATCGGCAAAAATAACGATCGCCTTGAAAAAAAGAAAAGAAAAAAAACCTGGTTACATTTACCAACGAAAACACCGGGTGGTGAACAAGAAGCATAACAGCGGGGGGGAGGATGTTACCGACTTTGGTACACAATGCTGGTATGTTTCTTGTTCACCATGCGGGAACTCAGACGTTTGGAAGTTTCAAGTTGGAACAGAGTTATTGGGTGTAGGTTCCTGCGAATGGCGTCTGCGCCGGAGTGTTTATCGAGTTCAGCTCGAAAAAACCTACACTCAATCAGTGTCTTATTGCATCGATTAGTTAAATCCCTAATCCAGACTGCTCTCCTAAAATGTTCCTTATTCTCATCCACTTATTCCAGATTGTTTTTCAATTTGAAATTAAAATTGAGATTAGTTGAGTGTGTTATATCTGCCAAATGTTTTTGACGGAATCTGTGATAGGCCTATCACTTCCGGACACGGAGTGTCAAATTTCATCTGCAGAATGATGTCAGTCCTTCTCTTACGCAGTGCGTCAGTCGTGACATCACCACTGCGACGGCGCGCGATATTTCCTATCATAACCTAGTTGCAAAAAAAAAAAGAAAAAAAAAAGGTATAAAAAGCCACAATCGTAAGGGAGTTGGTTCTCTACTGGAACCCTGCAGGGCGTCTTGTTTCCCATTTCCTGGTATATTGGCTTGTCCAGGAACCCATCTGAGAAGAATCAGATTCTTCTTAGACGACCCCCTTGAAAAGATTCTTTTTAGACGCCCCCCTCACGTCTGATCGTCTCCCAGCAGTCTAGTCCACAGAGTAACAGAGACCAGTCTAGTCCCAATTCTGAGTTGGTGGACATTCCCGCTGCGAACGTTACTTCTGCCATAAAATACGTAGATACTTAGGTTGGCAAAAAATAAAAAATAAATAAAGGAAGAGTTGTCAATACACGGAACTAGCGCTATCCCACCTAACTAGTTATCGGGTTTCAAATGGGGTACCCAAATACAGATATTTTACCCGATATCGATATTATGTACTAATATATTGGTTGTACAATTATTATCGACATACCTATAGGCGGTTTTTTTGAAAAGCTATAATAGAAAAACGCTGCAAATTTTACACAAGGGATTATTATTCTTTGATATGGGTTAATTGTACAAAACTTAATTCAGTGTTATTAGGAAATACTAAGATTTCAGAATGTTATTCGAAAATACTAAGTTCAGTGTTATTAGAAAAATTTAACACGAAGACTACTGATATGCAGCTCCAAAGAGAGGAGGCCCAGGTTCTCTAGAGGACTGTAACGCCGTGGAAAGAAGAAAAACGCTGCAAATTTTACACAAGGGTTTATCATTCTTTGATATAGGTTACTTGTGCAGAAATTTAATTCTGTCAACGAAAAAAATTTAAAACAATTTTTTTTTTGTAGGTATTTAAAAAAAAAATTTTTTTGGATTTTTTTTCTAAAACTTTTTTCAAATTTTTTTGTTTTTTGTTTTTTACTTGAAAAATATTCGAACTCCTGGGATTTTTCAAAAATCCCATTTGTAGCCCCATGAAAGCCCCACAGATCGCCACAGTGAAATCGGATCGTTCCGGGACCCCCAAGAATGGATTCTACGTCCAAAAATACTTCGAAAACGACACCTATTTCCCCTCATTGAACCCGTTTTTTTTTTTAAAGGGGGTATGTTACGATTAAATTAACAAGGGGGTATGCTACGATTAAATGTCCTAAAAGAGTAGGACATTTTGTAGGACAAAGTTTAAAATGCAGGACAATGTCCTCCTTCTGTCATGTTCTAGAAAAGGAGGACGGATCGAACAGTCCTGAGCCTAACTTTGTAGCTTTGCCACATTTTCAAAGGTTTCGTGGTTGCTATAGCTATGCTATAACTATGTCATAGATGACAAGAAAGTGGTAAACTGACATTTTCCTCTCTCGGTTCTTGGAACAATCCAACTTCATTTAACAACTTCAAAAATTTACATTATAAATTTCAAGAGGAAAGTCTCGACAAAAATGTTGTGGCGCCTTTACAACGTCCAAGCACTACACGAGGAAAGTTTACATAATTCTGCATGAGGAAAGTCCATGACAAGCCCGATCAGGAAACATTCCAACAATTCTTTCATTTACCTACGTACTCCAAAATGTATTTCTGAAAGCATTAATTTTGAAGCAGGTTGCCCGCTACGTACCAAACAAGCTAAAATTCAGACTCAAACGCTGGGGGCCAGTACAACCCATTCAGCAATACGGAACACACCCCAGGGGGATTCATATCGCCATTTCAAATCAGTAGAGGTTGAATGTAAACGATTTTATAACGCGTAATATCATCACTCATTGAGTCCGGCACATTAACGTTGACACAGAGACAGCACGATTTCAATGTTAGGGCTACATTTAAAAATTAAAGCCTTCAATGTGCCACAACATGTTCATTTCAGGCGAATATCTATAAATCGAAGTAGCTACAAATATTCTGACAAGTGCATCGAGCATCAGTTTGCTCGGCTAAACCGGCTCCTCATCGGTTTTACCGACGAGTAAAATAAAACTAATGTGAAACATTTCCTCCTGAAAACTTTCCGCGATTACCCCAGATGATCCATTTAATTTCGCAAACCAGAGGGTTAGTCATCAACGTACGCATTAGCACAGGAAACCTTGGCAAGAGCAACAAGTGATCTTCGGTGCGGGCTTTCATAACAGATTGCACCATGTAGAAACAGTTCCGGAAACATGTAATGAGTGGTACGATTGAATTGAAATTCAAATGCTTACCTCAGAAATTATAGTTTTCAAACTCATAGTTGGATCATTTAGCGTGCAACAAGGGAGAGGAATGTTTTGTTTTCGAGTGTTCAAGGACTTCGACGTTCTTCGAGTGGGAGTGCAAGAAATCCTTGATGACACGAACACCGCGATTGAGTTTAGCTTCGCACGTTTTTCCCCGGAAAATTAGAAATAAGCGAGTTCACAGACGTCCAATGAAATGAGCGATTAAGTTACTTGGAGAACGAGCAAAGACGGAGCCCCGAGAGAAAAAAAATTCCGATTATTTTAGGAAAGTGACATCGAAGGGGCACGGAAATAGACTGGGAGCAGGGATTGGGCCGGAGTGGTGTTCCCATGATGCTCTGCGGCGGGTGAGAGCGGGAGACGCGGGTGAATTCAAAAGCGCATGTCACGGCGTACCGGCCTGAAGAGGACGTCTGGCGGTGGCGCCCAAAGGTCAAAAAGGCGACGGATTTCCGCGTTCTTCGGGCGCCACCGGGTTGGTGTGGTGGAGGGGCGAACGCAATGAGCTCGTTTTACGTTATGAACTATTTCCTGGAATAACATTGACGAGTTTATTTTACAAAAGTTGTATTTAATATGGAACATTTAAGGAGTGTATTTCCAAAACCTACTATGTTTGTATTGTAATACAATACACGCACCTAATAATACATGTAATATAAATACATATACCTATCAGGGCAAATTGGTAATTTGTTATGCGACATGGTGAGCGATGTTTTTTTTTTCCACAGGGGAGTTCCCCACTCAGTTGAAAGTCATCCGGTTGTGCCTGTCCCAAATATAATAGAAGCTTGCTCTCCCGAGCACTGTCGGCCAGTGTCCCAATTGGGACTTACCTGCCTATTCTGGGAAATGTCATCGAGGCTGCGTATTCACAACGCTTGAGGGATTTTTTTCTATACCAAATTTCTCATAAATGACAGCCAACACGGTTTCCGCAAAGGAAGGTCCACGGTATCCCTGATGATGCGCCTGACTGAACAAATAGCTGTAGCAATCGAGAATGGTGAAACAGTCAAGGCCTGTATGCTAGACCTACTTAGGTCTAGCATAGGTAGCTTAAGCAAGGCTTTTGACCTGGTCCCGCAGGATGTACTGATAGGAAAGCTTCAACATTACGGTATCAGAGGAATCCCGCTTGAGTTCGTCCTACCTAGTGGAAGTGCGATCTTCCCCGTACATTGTGCAGTGGAGTGGGCTTTGGGGCCCGGGCTTTTCGTGGTCTTTTTGAACGACCTGGGAGCTAGTGTCGGTCCAGGGTGCTTCGTTTATGCCGACGATTCAACGATTGTGGCAAGTAATAAAGACCAAGACATGCTGGAGCTGGTCTCTATGGAATCGATAAAGGTGGCTGAGGAATGGTTCACAGCGAATAAAATGAAAGTAAATCCCGGCAAGATGCAGTCTATTATCTTCTTAAATACTCAGTCCACACTAGACTGTCATGCACGCTTTTCCTCCTTCGACGGCTGGCTAGGAGTATGTCTCAGGAGGTACTTCTCATTGCATATATGCATGGTATACCATGGAGTGTTAGCTTCGGTGATGACGTATAGATTCATTCTGTGGGGTGGAACTGCTAGAGTCGGGTCCATTTTCACTCTCCAGAAAAAGGCAGTTCGGATTGTGATGATTTCCTATATTAGTAATTAGAGGGGGGGGGGGGGGGGTTGTAGTTAAGACACCGGCGTCAAAAGAAGGCCTAGAGCTTTTGTTTGGGCAGAATACAAATATAGGTGTCAATTTGTTCTTTTCTGAGCAAAAACCTTTGTTCTTAATTAACAAGATGATATTGACGATATGTGTGCAAACTTTAAGGCAGATCTGTTGAGAAATCGCTGGGCAGTGTATCTTCAAACCTTATAAGGTTTGAAGATAGGTAGGCCTTATTTGGGCACGGTACCTTATTGTACAATTTCCAACCGAAATCAAAATCTGGGGCATTCCATTGTGAATCAAGTTGTTGTCCGCTTTGATCACTCGTTCAGTTTCTATCTGGGGCCATGAATCAGCACCCAAATAGACGTCTCGACAGCGTTTTAATGATGATTTCGAAGGCCTGGTATAGTAGGTTGAAGAAAGAAAAAACAAAAAACCGATGCGGTATTCCTGGCCCGTACTTAAAGTATTGTGGAACTGGGGAATGGCAACGGGAGAAGATACCTAATTCTGCTGCTCTTGACCACCAGGTGCTGCTAGTCCTCAAGCCTGGAAAGGATCCAAGCTTGCGGGAAGTCTCAGATGCGTCAGCAGTTAGAAAGGCTCTCAAGGCCATGGACTGCTGCTGGGTGTTGGAAGAGCGACAACAGGGTCCACTATCAAGGTGAAGGTACATTCTAAGGGGTTCAGAACTGGTCTGCCGAGTATGCACGCAAACCACCGGCTGAACAAGTACGACACAAACACGACAAAGTAGATAGTGATGGGCAGTAACAAAGTAATTTTTAGGCTAGTGATGATTGTTCACTATCACATTCCAGTTATATTTGATATGAAATATTCATCTCGTGTGTATTTTCATAAGAGTTAATATGTTTTCCATTAAATTTATCATGGGCCAGGGGCCCGGGCCCCTAAATGGTACTTAACATATTTTACATGTATTTTTCTCCTAAAAGAAGTAAGGGCACTGGTGACACTTAGAAAATGTGCTGCGATCGCCTGATGTTATGTACTATCAATCAATCTCTCTAAATAAATCTATTCTATAGAATAGGGGTTGGGTGCGTAGGCGAGCAAAGCGAGCCCGAGCATCTAGTACTTTTAAAATGACTCTTTTTATTCGTGCTCAGAGTAGTAAACCATTAACAATTGGGGATGCTGTGAAAGCGATCGAAATCTATTCTGCTGACGTCACTGATTTCTTCGGCTCATTCCCATTAAACGTACTCGGATTTTGACGCTCGATGATATCTTCTCTGGGGGTTTTTGATGGCCCTCATTTCAATGACTTCAGTCAGGGAATCCCGTAGCTCGCCCAATTAGTGTCCCCAGTTGAGTCCGCTGTCCTCGTGCCTCCCTCAAATTCAGGATTAAATTTTGTAGTACGAGCACCTGTACGAGCAATTTTCAACATATCGTTTGCAAAGGCTGCAAATTTGTCACTAGGTAAAACACAGAAACCCAACACATAACATAAATTCTAGGCGAATTTCTATTTAAAAAAAAAAAATCAGAAATTTTGTGCACTGAGTTTAAATATAAAGATCTGATAAAGTGACAAGAATCATCCATAACGTAAGAATCTTAGACCATCTTCAATGAGATTTCTGGTCAAATTAAAACCATCACATTTCGAGCTTGAGTGCCCACTAAGATGGAATTTAAAAGAACAACCTCAAAACAAGACCCAGAAAAATAAAATTTATCGTGTGTGCTTCGATTTAATCTCTCAGCGTTGATGGGGTTAGATGATAACCCTATCATCTAACGATACCAGAAATGATAGAAAACATTGACATTAGGCCAATTATGTGGTGTTGGAACAATGATATGACTGGTGAGCGGACCTTGTCATGTGGTATCTGTCCAAACTGCTTGAAAGTTATACCTCACCATCGAGACTCAAGGGTGTTGAAGGTTTAGTATCCGACCCATCTTCGTACTCTTCACCTACACAGATGTAGGTAACACGATTATGAATTTACCAAACCAGGCCTGATTTTTTTAAAACTAGTGTTCACACGCTTTATCTGTCATAAAATTTTATTAATTTTGGATGTGTGTAACTGGCAAATAGTTTGGTTTTGGCGGCGTCAACTGGGTATCCCACGCGAAAGTATACTAAAATATCACTACTTAATATGTGAATATTATTCACCGTTATATTACAACTTTGTTGGAGTGCCATTGTAGTATGTAGTAGGTCAAATTATAGCCGTTCGTCAGCTGACTTCGTGTTGGTTATTGATAGCCTCCCAGGAAAAGGGTGGTAATAATTAAGGGCTCGCGAGTCCGCCAAACGGTGTCCGACGCCAGGGTATGGATTGCGTAGGAGGGCCAGTCAGTCTGGAGCTGTTGAATGAGTCAGAGTTCTGCTGAATCACCCCAGACGACTACCGAACGATATTTTCGCCTCCGGGGAGGCTTACCCTCTTTTTATTCGGGAGGGATGAATCACACGCAACCCCTTCGCCGTTTCACCCTCGTAGGGCTAAATTTGGCTCGATACGTCGACTCGGGTAACCTGTTGATCCTTTCAGCCCGTTGGTCTGGAACGGGAAGATGGACCCATTAGATGACTCATTCATAATGAATTAAGGGTACTATAAATGAACTTACAAACGACAGCTATTGGACGACGAAAAACCTACCTTCTGATGGTTTTACTCCCACGATAACACGTTTTCGTTTGAGTTTCGTGGAATATTGTAAAGGCTTGAGAGAAGTACTGAATAATAAAAAGAAGATTTTGGACGAAGTAGTGTATTTCCACGATAAAAAATAAATATACTAAATAACTACAATTCTTGTAGATATGTTGCTAAATGATAAGACCATCATCAGTACGATGTTGGCCCAATCAACCAAGAAGCGCGTCTACAAGACTTGCAGTACTTAGTATGTTTATTCTATGTCTGAGTAGTCTGTAATATAATCTTATCGTCTATAAGATATTATCTTATAAGATTCCCACTATCTCGTCGCATCCACCTTACATTGACTTCTGAATAATATATAACTTTCAATCGATCCATTGCATGGACCTCATTGTGAGCTGTGGCCAAATATCTCGTGTACGAGTTGATATGATCACGAAGGTCATTCTCCAGGTCAAGTTCCCTAAATGACCAAACCCACTCACGACTCCCTCAGTTATAAGGCGGCAGTTGTTGCAGTGGCCTTATATGGGACGTGTATTAATCGATTCACCAACCGCAAGATTCTATTTACCCTTCTTACACCCCTACTACGGTGTTTTCTATTAAATAATTCATGAACTCCATATTTTAAAGCCTGGGGCAAACTCGAGCTTCGTTTGCCTAACGAACAGTCCACCCAAAGACGTGAATATTGGAATAATCCGGACCCCTCTGTTGAGGTGTTGCTATGGCCACACCGTTCCCGCAGTCCGAAATAGCAGCTTTAAAGGTTTTGAAGAAATCGTGAAAAAAAATGGAACAATTCCCACTTCTTCCGGGCTACTCCTATAACGACTTCACGGTGTGTAGTAAAACCCTGTATACAATTGAAACACGTAGAACCCCCATGAAAACACGCTTTTACACCCTGCAATACTACCAAAGCATCCGGAAAACTAAGGCACAGAATGATAGCACGTTTAAAGGTATAATTGGCCACGCCATAACTTCCACTCCGCCATCTCAGTTCGTCACGGATTCTCATCGATTTCTTTCATTACCGCCATATTGATTACTGTAATTACATGAAAGGAAAAATTAAAAACACTGCAATCGTCTTACATCGACGATTTCCCACCGTGCTTTGTCAAACTCTTCGTGACGAACTAATTGAATTTCTGAGCAAGACGCACCGACAAAAATGATTCATCTTTCAGCGCACGAAATATCACGTCCCTCACAGACTGGAATACAAGAACGGGTTTCCGCTAGTCAAAGCCAAACCGTTGGGTATCGGAGGGGACACTCTGGATGTGGACACAGTGAGATACGTCAAGAACCCACCCCCAGGATTGTAAGTTCACAAGGACCCCCCGAAACTCACTTCCACTCCCTGACACCGCACGCGTTCTTCGTCGCTAATTTCACGTTTTCCGTCACCAGGTACAACTCAAAATTGACTTACGGCAAATGCGACAAGAGGAAGATAAAACCGTTTGTACCCCATTACGTTGAATTTGACAAGAAGTGCCTGTCATTCAAAGGATACTTCACTCAAGAAGTGCCGAACTCTCCGGAAGAAACGTACCGAGTGAGGAGAGTCGAACTAGTGTATTTTTTAGAAGATGACACGGTACTAGTGAGAGAACCCGCTGTCGAGGTAAAAACTCCGAAAATCAGATGAGCGCACAATATTGCAAAACTGACGAATTCGTTAGTTATATCACTTCATACTATTAAGATAATGGCCTTGATTCATTGCCACTCCTTCTATAATATGACAAACGAAAGAATAGGTACCTACGTTAAAATCGCATCACTTAACTGCAGTTATGCAGAGCATACTCTGAGCACTAATTCCTTAACATTGTAATACCTACCAATTCGGTTTTACACAATGCATGCTCTCACCATCTTAGAAATGGCATCACTTACCGATGCGTTGGTACATTACTACTGCGTGTATGAATTCAAACAATCGAACGAATTCGTTAAAATGGTATTACTTAACAATGCAGAGTATCATAACTGCTCTATGCACGAATTACGATTAATTTGGCCTCCGGCAAACGCCTAGGGATGGGAAATCGGTAAGAAGTATCGATTTTTTGAATCGATTCAGAATCGGATGCTCCAAATCGATTTCCCAAAAAAATCGCCATAAAAGTATCGATTTTTTGGAAAATCGATTCATAAATCAGTCTTACAAAAAAAAACTTTTTTTTAATGAGTGATAACTGTAGATATATTTATTGTAGGTAGGATTCAAGAAAAAATCGTTAAAAAAATTTATTGAAAATTAAAATTTCATTAGTTTTCAAAAATTTTGATAATAAACATTTGATCAGACGAGTAAACAGTTTCGCTGTCTGAAAAAGCCATGGCGAACGTCGCTGGTAACTAGTGAGTTTTGTTGTCATTAGCTATTATCATAATTTTTAATCGTCCTAAGGCTCGAAATTTGCTTGAATCACTTGAAATAATAAACTAATCTTTATAAATGACGAAAATCGATTCGATTTTTTTTAAAATCAGTAGTAAAAATCGATTCACGATTTTTACAAAAATCGGAAGTAAAAAATCGATTCACCTAAAAATCGGAACCTGAAGATCGATTCAAAAAAAATCGAAAAATCGGAACAAAAAATCGATTTTTCCAAAAAATCGAAAATCGATTCCCATCCCTACAAACGCCCGATTCCATAAATTAAAATAGCATTTATTTTAAATAAAACTAACTTATTGCTTAATAATTCTACCGAACGGTAGAATCTTTTAATTTCCTACATTATTTTCCCTTACATTCAACCGGTTTTGATGAAATTAGATTCGTAATGATCGATCAAACGCCCCCAAGAAACATTGTGCCATCGCAGAGTGAGAAAATCGTAACTATCGAGTTTACATAATAAAGTTATAGATTTGTTTCAAGCAATCGAATTCATTTATCGATTAGTTCAAGAAAAAAGTGATTTGTTTATAAATCGACACTTTTTCCAATTTCGAAATGGGTCACAGTGCATTTACCAGAAACTTCTAATGACCAGTCAAACACAATTACTGACGGGAAACACTCGTTCTGACCCCGTTTTCTTCCATAACAGTGATCCCTCGTGCTGCAAGAGTCGTGCACCAATTTCTTGAAAGGCGAAGCCCCATTCTGCCCAACTGGAAGTCTATTTCTTTCCTGATCAATCTTATGTGGGTATTTCTGTTTCATAGAGAAGTTTGCCTCCATCAATTTTGTTCATACAATTTCACTTCCTCCCAGGCATAATATAATATGAATTATATTATTATAAAAGAGCGTTAGTTAGGTACTAGAGGACTTTTAAACACTATGAGGTGCAGTAAGACCAGCTCGAGCGCGTAAACCGAGGGTTCCTTCGTTTCCTGGCTTCCACGTGTCCATAATATATTATAGACTACGGCATGGAAGAAATTCTTATTCAATGAGGTGGTTAGTTGTTTATTTAAATAAACAATTTAGTACTCAGCAGAGGAGTCATTTCTCACCCTAACCACCTCATTGGATTAGACCTCTGCACCGTCGGCAAACACCACACTGAAATTCTTATTCCATGAGACTACGGTATACTGATGAGGAATCATGGCCTCCAACCTCTCGAGTGTCGCAGACATCGGCCTGACTTGA
Source organism: Pilophorus perplexus (assembly GCA_955831195.1). NCBI lineage: Eukaryota > Metazoa > Arthropoda > Insecta > Hemiptera > Miridae > Pilophorus > Pilophorus perplexus. The sequence goes on from OY037013.1 coordinate 19,675,657, forward strand.
TATTAAAATTTAATATCTGATATTTAATATCTGCAAATTTTCTGCACCGACATCTTCTGCTCACCCCTGCTTTCGGCCGTTGGGTTCCTGGCTCCAGCCCGTGACACGAGATCACAGCAGCTTTTCCACGTGCCCTTCGCCACTGGGAACTATCTACCTTCTGCACCGCCCACTCCTTCGTTTACCAAGAGAAGCCGATGAGTTCATCGCCCGAGGGAACTTTGATTTCCCTGATTCTTCCCTAGCCTCCCTTAAATCTGCGCTGCGGATCTAATAATTAGATTAGAAGAATTATTCCTCTCCTTCTTTGGTACCGATCCTGAGCTTGCATATTCCATGTTGCTGTTTGTTCTCTACCCTTCCTCATTAAATGCATTAAAAGCAAATTTTGCTTCCCTCGCCCCCGACCATTCACTAGCTCTCTTAGCCAAACCCCTGGTTCCCCTATCCTTTGACAGTCATCGGGCAGTGCGGTCCAGTGTTCTGTTGTAGTGCTCGGGTTGTGTTGTGAATGGCACGGACAGTACGACAGTATATTTTATTCTGGTTACAATGCAGCTCACAGCGCCTAATTTGTATATCGATTATCATCGCTTATCCTTGAAAATTGGCACCTAGTGTCGTGTTAATAAAAAAATGAAATGATTTCACACTATCTCAAATATTTCAGAACGCGGGGTTTCCCCAAGGTAGGCTCGTGACGAGGGGCAAAGTGTTGAAAGAAGACGGACATCCCTTAAATTGGAAAGACATCAACAACAAAATGACGATACCCATTAACGGCACCAAGTACCACTTGTGTTCTTGTGACCGATTCACTAGAGTAAGTGATATTCCAATAACTGAAGATAACTCGTGTTTTCAGGTGCAGGAAATGCTTTCGTTGAGAACGTACTAAGTTGTTGTAGGTACTTGTAGGATCTAGCAGGCCATAAATACAATTTTGCATCGGTGCAGACCTCTTAGATCAAGGTTTGAGCTTCTATTCGTTCAGTCTTGCACCTGATACATTACACACATCACTAAATAGAGAACATTACCACATTCATTAAGCACATTCATCCAATCAACCATAACACAAAATCGCTCAGAGGCCAACAAGGATTCCACAGTAACTGATTCATCATTAAATTTTGCTGAAGACCTGATTAGAGCAAAACTTTCATTCAAATCTACCAACTTCGTATGTCACATTCGACGAATGGAAGTCAGACATTAGCTTTATTTGGTCAATGCAGGAATATTTGGAAAGACGAGGAATTGAAGTGGAGGAGGACGCGGATATTCCTGAGGATCCTTACTCGGGAAGACGCGCAATGCAGAGTAGGACGTACGCGTGCCCTAACAGGCCTCCTCCTGACAGATATACGAGGTTTCTGATGTACGACAAAAAGGTTCTCAGGTAAATAATGCATTATATTACGATGTTCATTAGTTGTGAGAATCTTCACGAGGATGCATCGATTCATTGCAGGTTCACAGGGATTTGGGACAACAGGGCTTGTGAGTATGGGGATATAGAAGAATATCATATACTGTACTATCCCGAGGATGAAACTATGGAGATCCTGAAGAGGTCAAAAAGGCGCGAAAAGGAACCGACGGCTCCGCTTTTGGCGCGCATCAAGGTTCCGAAAAATTGGAAAAAATTGAGAGGCAAGAGCTTTTGAGATTTGGATAGTGGCACCCAAACTTTCCCCTGTTGAGTTGGCACCATTTGGATGCTGCCGCAATCTTAAATGTGTTCTTAAAATTTTGTTTTACATTTTCAGCTACGTTCCCAGCTGAGAGTCTGGAAAACTTCTACGAACACCGCGAAGAAATCTACCTGCCTCACGACCTCATTGTTGGGAAACTTATTGACGTTTTCGGACGAAAGTAATTTCAGGGGCTGGGGTGTTGCTCGCAGGACATGAAAACCACGAAACAAGCCTTTTTCAAGCGTGATTTCCCCATTTTGAGATGTTGCACCTACTTTTCGGTTGCTCCTATAGGAAGCGTTTGGTGCAATACAAAATTTATGCAATTATAATGTGTGGGGAAAAGTCTAGGCACTCAATCTGTCTAATCGATGTCCTTCTCGCTAACGCGGGTTCAAGGGGCTCACGCCCAGCGCGCTGACGCTCTTCTCCCGACCTCGACTCAGTGGCGGCCGAGTCGGACGGCCCTCGAGACTTTCGCCTCCAACTGTCATAGCCCGTTATTCTCAAACCCCTCTATCAAATGGCTAAACGCAGTGATTTCACCACTAGTTCTGTCGATTCGGTAATCTCCGCTGACATCTCAGATGGGATATCCGAGGAGGCAATAGCATTTTCACAAAGGCCCGTTGTCCAGGAGTCCATACTTAACAATTCAAAACTGGAAGTCATAAAAGCGGGTCCTTGTAAGACTAGGGATGGCAAACTTGACAAGCCAAGATTTGAAGCCAGGGAGCCGCCCCTCAGTATAACTGCGACAGCAGGAAACCTTACCCAACACGACCCTTTGTGACGGGTAAGCCAGTTTTCTCCTGTTCCTTCCAAGGATCGGCTGGACTTACAACATCCCGACTCTTTGGGTGAGCCTAAGGAACCCAGATCCTCCATCACTGCAGCTGGAGCATTCTCAGAGTCTGCAGATTGCGTCATGCCTCTGTTGAATCTTCACCTGTACTCCCTCTGGCATCCTCCAAAACACCTGGCAGCGTAACCACGGACGCTGGGCCAGACACACTCCGCCCCTCATACCACAAACCTAATCTTAGGAAATTAGGAAAAACAATACAATGTGTTGTACATACATGTCATGTACACTCACCTGGTGTGCTCTACATAATGGTTATCTACTTCAAGCTTACAACAAACAAAATCCTCGAAAAGCGTGTAATATGGAGGATGAAGTACATACTAAACTTACGAAGCACAGAAACGGTAGAATGGACCAGTGTTAATTAATTAATTAAAAGAAATCAAGTGGATTCCTATGGAAAGGGAATGACCTTTTCAAAAGTTGAAGAATGAAATTCAAAGCTTGGATCTTGAATCAGTGTGCAAGGCAAACGGCGGTCACCAGCTGCATGCATTTCACCTCATTCCCCTCAGCCTCTCACACTCACACTACACGAAGTGCCAGTCAGCTTTCGTTGCCCCACTCTCGTTTGGACGTCAGTAGAACTTCTACATCGTGGTGGGGAATAAAATTTTTTAATGCCCTTCCAAAATCTGTCCGAGAAGAGCCTGTGTCAAAATTTAGAATCTCATGTAAATCCCGACTGTCACAAATGGTGCGGTACTCATTTGATGACTTTTTTCTCAACATCAATCCAGTGAAACGTCCTTAACGTGTACATGCCCTTAATTCATCAATTTACGATTAAAATGTAATGTTACCATCTTACTTTGTACTTTCAGGCCTAACTTTAATTAACCGTGACCATTGTCAAAAGCACTCCGTGTAATATGGCAAATAAAACGCTTTCTGATTCTGATTCAGCAGCGTGGTTTTTGAGAAGGGAGAGTTGGGGATGGGATGTCTTCTCCCATATCGCGGTAGAGTAGATCCTAAAATTAATCGCCTAAAAGTTGCAAATGGATTGAGACAATGAAAGTCCCCATTCGAATCGACATTCCCAAAGTGCTCCACTACACAACCATTTCTTTGAAATCAATTTAGACGATGATAATCAAGTGTGTGACGGAAATCTCAAATAATAGGCTAGTTTCTTTCCAAGGGGGTTCTGTGCCATTCAAAACCCATGTGAGCGATGGTGTAATGCATGGTCCCCATAGCAAAACAAAGTAATACTCAGCAATACTACATTAAAAGGTCATGCATATAGGTCATGCTAATGCATTTTTTCTTTTACAGGATACACTTGATAGATTGTGACAACGCGACGAGAGCCTTTTACGATAAAGTGCTGCGAATAACTCAACCTCTGCCGATTCCTCGGACAGGAGAGCCAGATGCTGAAGGACTAGCTCAAGCACCAGTTCAAGTAAATACAATTTCAGCGAAGATTTGATTTACTTAATTTTGTATTTTTCTCATTCTTGTTGGCCTCTTCACTCTGCACCGATTGTTTTGAAACAATGGTTGAACAATTGAACAATGGTTCCAAGCCCAATCGATTGCCGATTCCTGCGTGATGGTGGAGTAATTTTAATACAAATTTTGTTGTATGTTTGCGAGGTGGTGCAGGAGCGTCTTAAAGATGACGTCCTTCCAGAATGGCACAAGTTCACTCCCCAATTACCGAAGACAGATTTAGTGTGTTATCTTACCAATATGAATAAGGTGAGGACCATCGTGAGCGAACAGATGCCCCTGGATCTGTGAGAGTAACACCACTTATTATTATGATGATAACTTTCAACCGCTTTTCCCCTCAAACGCTTTCCAGATTCTGAGATACTCCGCCAAGTTGGACGTGATCCACCCAGAAGATGAAATGCGAAGATTCATAATTGAATACAGATTGAGCGACGGTTGCCTCAAAATAATTGAACGACGGTTGCGTAACACGGGGTTTCAAGGAGGCAAATTCTTCGGGTATCAACTGGTCCCAAAGCCCCAATCGAACCCAGAAGATCCTGAATTCTACACGCCGATGGATTTCGAACTCGGTGAGATTTGAAATGCCCGCTCGCACCGCCCAATGGTGCAATTTCTTACGTCAACTGTGATTTCAGGAGGAGTCATCAACGTGTTCGGGCATCGGTTCATCATAACAGGAGCCGATTTGGCCGTGTACCGTCACATGAAACAGAACACGGAACACTTCAAAACCGAAACTTTATTGAACCTGCAGGAATATCTCGAGAAAGAAGGGCTGCTGGAACGGGAGTACAACGGCGACGGCCCCGAACCTGCCATAGAACCAGAACCAGAACCTGAACCAGATCAAAGAAGGTGCAGATTCGCCGAAGAGTAAAACGGGGAAAAATCCTTTACCAACTTTACGATTTGTTCTTGGCGAGGGTGATAAAGATTCCGTGTTTGACCAATGAGGCGCTTTTTGTATTTATTATTATTTTAAAAATAGGTAACAACGGGCTTTTGAAGTCCTTGGTTAGCACGTACGCTAAATTAAACACTCTATCTGTTAACAATTAATAAACATAACATTCATGATAATTACGATTTTGTCAATTGTGCAATTCGATACGGTGATAACAGTACGTAATACTTAACACTAAATATTGTAACGAATTTGACTACTCTGTTGATTAATTTCAGTACCTAACTTTGAAACCAAACTTTGCAGATTAGATTTGGGTCTATACTTTGTTCCGTTAAAACGCCTGGTCAGTGGACCCAGCAGCTTTGTGAATGGCCTGTTGTTGAATAAAGAGATCACGTTGAATTTGATGCATGTGTTGCCTAATTTGAGAATGAAAAAGAGTTTTGATTCACAGTGTCCCATGAGGTGGGGCTGGGGTTAGGTACAAGATCTATTATGGAGTAGTATTTTGTGAAATCAAACTAGTTGCTAGCATAAAATTTACCTCATATAATCAACGAGTAGTCTAACTCAACGAGATAAAACCCATCCATGGACAAGCAGTCGGTTGGCTCCACCGGCAGACCGATTGCATGCCTGTAGTGAGCATTAGTTTGGTTGTAACCTCCCACCAACTACGCAGCGAGAGGTTGAATGGCTTCGAGGAGGAGTGACGTGAACTGATGATCTGGACTGGATTCTGGTAACAAGGAAACTACAAGGGCTGCCAACTGGACGACGTCTTTCATATCGCTCAACTCTTTGCTCTCTTTCTGCAAATAAAAACCAAGCAATTAAAAAAGTATACAAGAAAAATGACATCTAGAAATCCTCTCTCGACAGCAGATGGAACCCCCATTGAAACGTTTTGTTTCAACAACCTCACGATTTTTGTTAGACTCTACATAAAGTTTTTCTCACGGTAATCCTATGGATGTCCCCGCTCTTTTTCTACTTCTCCTACACGGATGGGTTTTGGTCGGGGATCCGGCGATTGCTCCCACCTGTTGGGTAAACACGGCCCCCTGTAAATTTTGGCGATTGATCCCGGTTTGTCAACTGCTCCCCTTAAAACTTTCGGCGATTTGTCCCAATAAAGTTATCGGTTACCTATGTGTAGGCTAAAAAATAGTAGATCTTTTGATGAAGAACGGATTTACGGTAAGATGACGTGAGAAGGTGAAACAGTCCCTTTCGCCAGTGTTTCATGAAGTTTTCTGATTCCAGTACAAGCAACGCACTGACCTCAGTGGTCAAGAGACTGATCGTGGCAGTTCCCTGGTGTTGGCAGAGAGGGAGACATCTCACTAGTATGCCACCATCGATTGCTAAGGCATGCCGCTCGTCTGCAGAGATTGGTGTGCCAGGTTAGCTTTAGCAGGGCCTGTCAATGATCTGTTGAGGATTCTCTCTGGGTCTGCAGTGTAGACGCTGATGGTTGACGCTGTTCAGGTAGAATACACCTTTTGGGCCGCCTTGATGCCACCACCCCTGATATCTATCCAGATTCCCCAGGACCCTGCCCCCTCTCAATGAGGCTTTTGAAGGACGACTAAAGATCGAATGTGGTTCCTGTTCCAAGTTATTTTGGACCTAAACTCCATTTATTTGGGTCCCAAAGGTGTCTGGTCAGGAAATTACAACCAGAGGGGAAGCAATCGCCGAACCCCGTTCTGCAATCGTCCGTTCCACCGGGATCAACCGCCATTTTTTAACAGACGCTTATGGAATTTTCTCTTTTTCGGGGAGCAATCACCTATTGCCCTTTTGGCCCTTCAGATGACCAACATGTAAAAACCACTGAGAATGTAGACCCAGGATGTCTCTAGGATGCCCTAACCAGTCTCCCACGTCATCTTCTCCAAAACGCACAGCGGCAAAAACCTAAACTCAGCTTATAATGTCTCACCAGAAAACAACACAACCACATTCGAGGACTCGTTCCTAACCCTCCTAGATTTACACAGCTCGAGTCATAATACCATAAGGCACATTAACTCACTTGGTCATGGATCCAATTACTCAAAGTGGGAGTCAAATGGGCCATTCGGTCCCCCAAAAGGCTCCGAGAATCCTGGATGATCTTCTTCATCCTCTGACCAACCAACACAAGTAGTTCCTTCCCCAAGGCTGCACGACCGTTTACCGAACCAACAACCTTTAAAAACAAACACTTCTATATCAGCGAAGGAGGACAGACACCGTGCAAGAACTAGGGATCTGTAATTAACCTCTTCGGCAAAGCGATCGTTGTTGTTCCGGTACAAATTGACCACTTGCTGTATCCTAATCGTGTCAGCAGGAACCTCCCAGGCGTTGGCGAGAAGGTAGCATTGGCCGATCCAGTACGACGCTTCTTCGATGGTCATATCCTACAACAGTGCCACAACGATATTACAATAATCGAATAAAACTTCAAAAATATTCGATATTTTGGATTTTATAAAATGCCACCTCCTGGGAGTGAAAAACGTCTGTGGCAGCATTGATGACCTTCAAAAGAAACGTCAACCTCGTCTCTTCAACTTTGGCATCTGGAGTGGGTGCGGGGATGGTTTTAGAGTGTCGAATATCCATCCATAACATAGATTCTTCCTAAAATATAAAAAGTACGAAGTTAATGAGCTGAATTTCATTCACCGGTACAAAACAGAAAACTCTTAAACTCACTATTGGGTATAAAAGCGAGGTGACTGGACGGTGCAGCCGTATGGGGAAAACAGCGAGGAATAGAAGCGCTCTCGAACACAGACTCTGCGTTTTGATTATGTACACGTGGGGGTCACCTTGAGCAAGCGATATATCAACCAGAGACGGCTGACAATCGTTGGTCCATATTGCTTCTTTTTTTCTCGTAAATGCAGCCTCTTCATCTAACGATGGGAGCGATGTCGACTGAAAACAAAAGTGCACGGCATTACTCTCCCTACGTCCACAAATAACGTTATTATCGCTATTACCTCAATGAAAATGGAGTGATAATCCACTAGGCATCGCAGGACGTGCTTGACATTGTTGCCAGATATGTTAGCGTGTTGTTCGCACAGCCGATCTTTTGGCAATTTCCCAATCTTTTGCAGGAGTTTGACGATATTTTCAAAATGCGTTTTGAGGTGGACGCTCCACAACACGGAGCACAGGCCTTAAAAAAATGATAAATTGTGAATAAATGTCACACTGAAAGTGCAGTTCAAAACTCAGGCTCACCTAATTTCAAAGATTGGTCCGGAAGCAAGTCCAAACAGTGCAGACCGGTTTTGAGCAATTCCGTGTTGTCTGGGGTTTTCGCCCAGGTTGAAACGTATTCCCAACACATGTTGGCAACAATGTGACTAGGCGTGAGCGAGTACGGAAAGTACTTTTTGATGAGTTCCAACCGTTGAAAAACAATGTCCTCCCTCGCGGTGGTTGGCATCGCTTCAGCAGACGCCTCCACCCGAACTAATTGCTCTTCGTCGGTTTTTAACTGGACTTCTTTTTCTTCGCTTTTGAGGAGCCATTCAGGCTCCATACCCCATGAGGTGATGTATTTGGCAATAGATTCGGCGACCAGGCCTGGAAAGGACGAGTGTTGTTATCAGAAGGAAATTACAGAGGCCCGAGTACGAGGTTATTCAAAACTGTTTACCTGGACCTTTTCGAAGGAGGTTAGCAAGAGAAATGTCCGGCTTGACGTAGCTCAGCGTAGGCACTTTTGTTTCTTCCCCTTTCAACTTCGGCTTACAGCTAATCATGAAAAAATAAAGGGAACAGTAAATAAAGAAATTTAGGAAAACGCTGCAAATTTTACATAAGGATTTATTATTCATTGATATAGGTTAATTGCGCAAAAATTAAATCTGTGTCATTGAGAAAATATAATATATTTGAAAAATAAAATAAACAATTTTTATTCTATACCTACGATGTTTGGACAGATGTGGGACCTCGAAAACGGATTTTGCGTCCACAATTACTACGAAAAAACGACACCTTATTTGACCTCCTGGGATCCTTCAAAAATTCCATTTGTAGCCCCAATAAAGTATATCGTCACAGTGAAATCGGATCGTTCTGGGACCCCAAAAAATACTTCGTAAACGACACCAAACTCGACCTCATGGCCAAAAACCTCAAGAAAACCCCTCCCGTTGCCCCATAGCTCCCCACGGATTAGGGCGATCGGGCTGAAAACCTTGCGGGCACAACTAGATGGTAAACCGAGTATTTTGTCGAAATTTCAGATTTGTAAAAAATTCCTTCTGCCCAAAACGGCTCGGACGGCGGACGGACGTTTTGTTTTTGGAATCTAGACCTCTTGAAACGTATAATGACAAATTTTGAGGCCGATCAGAATTTTCGACCTCCACCGCAATTACATACGTGTATTATTCCAAGAATAATATAAAAAAAAATTAAAAAAAAAAAAAAATCAAAGCATCGTTGCCCCTCCTACTGGGTGGGTTGTGGTTGGGCGCAAATGGTAATCCCAAGTTCTTTTTTTCTTCACTATGAGAATATTTAAAAAACTCACCTCAACGCTGAATGCAGCACTGCAACAGCTTCTACTTGCATCAACAGCTGACTCCAAAGGCACGTCTCCCTTGAGATCGCTTCCCACCCATCATCATTTTCATCCAACAGCCCTTCAAACACGGAATCCATCGTACAGAAATAGAAAATTTCTCCATTTAATGGAGCAAAAAACGGCACATTCGAGTCACCTACCTGTAATTTGTTTTTCGGTCCTCAAATAAACTGCGCGTGATATGATAGTCGCCGTCAGAGCATTCAGCGAATACCCAGAATCCATAACTAACGTTCTCACTCGATTCCACCACGTCAAAGACTCTTTCATACCTGTCAAACGACAAATGGAAAAAACATTCTGGCAACGCAGTCCAACCTAATTTAAAAGAGCCACTCAACTTACAAACGAGGGAAATGATGACAAACAAAAGTTGAACGTAGAGGCTCATTTCGGACCTGACGTTGTTCCCGAGAGGTTTTTTGAGCCAATACGCAATCGAAGCATACAGCAAGGACTCTGGATCGATACCACTATCCAAAGCACATTCACTCCACTCGGCCAACGAGCAGCCTCCATACACTACACACTGGCACAACACCTCGCCTGTGACAAAATCATCATATAATAATATTATTCGGTTTTATTTTCGCCACAAAATCCGCCAGAATGCCAACTTTACCTATCACAGCGATATCTTCAACGGATGCATTGTGAGCGAACTGCACCCTTCCTTCAGCTGAAGCCACGTTTACTGCATTCGACAGGTAAATGTGAAATTTGTTCTCGACGGATTTAAAAGACACTTTCGAGTTGTCGGCTGAGAAAGATATCAAAAGGAATAACCTTTGAACCTCCTCTAAGGACAACTTCAGTATTTTGGAAAGAACCTGAAATTAAAAAAAAAAAGATAAAATCTATTAGCGGTAAACCCTGTAAAAGGTAGAGGTTGAGCAGGTCTAGAATCCTCATAATAAACGACTCCATACGACCACTTGTCCAACACGATTGAAACAAACCTCCTCATCGTCGGCCGGCGAGCTGGAGACGACAGTGCTGTACTCAGGAGGAGCATCGAGACACTGAAACGTCTTGTTGTAAAACGTTACTAGGTGTTGGTATCTTGTACACGTCATCCGACATTTGGCGGCAACTTCGGATTCTGGTTCCTCTTCAGGAGTATCTTGAAAAAGGAATAAGGTGAGGGAAATAATTACAAAGAGAGAAAAGGGAAAGAGGGAATGGATACAGCGGAATCTAGACGAGTCTTACCTGTAGGTGGAAGATAAACGTCTATAATGGACTGCATGAGATCAGGCGTTATGTGCTTGGATGATGCCGCACACTCGAGAACTTGAAGTTTAAATTCGTCGGACGTCATTTGCTTGCACAATTCGGGCACTTCAACGGATGAATTTTCGTACGAAGTTCGCAAAAGCCTTTTTATTTGTTTGAACAAGTATACATCACGGTTTCTCGGGTCGTTTTTATTGCTGAAAAAGAAATAAGATACATGCAACGTCTTTGAGGACGAGAGAAACCTCAAACGGCTTAAAGTGTTACCGCACCTGAGAATCGGGTGGAAGGGAATGCAGACTTGTTTTAGCTCTCCTGTACTAGTAATGAACACGCACGGGTGTGCACTCGAATTCATGTGCTTATGTGAAATGTTATTTGCTCCCATCAGACCGTGTCGGATGTACAACAACCTAAAACAAATTTCCAGCTCATACTCAACAGACGCATTTTACAGACGAGTTAGCACTGGAGCGAAACAGTGAGATATTTTGCGAAAGAGATGAACAAATTGGCGGCTCTTACCACACCCGAACGACATGATTTGTTTAATACGGCTAGAACATACTGGCTCAGGAAAAGGACGCTATTTCGGCTCCCCTCACTGTCACTTTTTTTCGGTTGTGGAACAAAGCAAAATACAAAAAAGACACGAAAACACCTAATCAGAAAACAGTTGTTTGCGTATGAACATACGATCCGTGTAGCGCTTTTTCGTCACCCGTGTTATTGTTGTCTTTTTTCTATTCATGTACCAGAGTCAAGACAGGAAAATGTAAACAATAGTCAAATGAGGTGGTTAGTACTCAGTTCGTACTGCTGAGTACTCAGCAGATGAGTCATTTCTCACCCTAAACACCTCATTGGATTAGACCTCTGCACCTTCGGCAAAATCCACACCGCAATTTGATATTAAATATCAAATTTTAATGAAATTTAAATAAAATTTTAATTAAATTTATCAAATTTTGATAAATTTGATTTGACATTTAATGTACTCACCGACCGGTTTTAGTGGCGGTAAATGAAACTATCTTAGGGCCTTGCTGGAGGGCCCATACCTCCACGATGGCCTTTTTAGGAGCGTATATTGCCAAATACAAGGCCTTCCTTGAGGTGCCAGTACCTTTGTCTTCTTCCACTGGGACGAAGGCGCATTCAGCATCCCTATACCCTTTCCACATTCTGCGAAGAGAAAATACAACAAAAATGCATAATTGAAGGTTAGGTATTATTAGTGGGAAAGATATCAAACCTCAACGCTATTCCGGAGATGTTGTCAGCAAGGACGATGCGGCCAAGGGTGTCAGTTATCACGCTAAGGTTCTTTTGGGGCGACATATACACACGTTGACCTTTCCGTATCAAGTCACACAGGCCAAACCTGAAAATGAATTGTTGAAGGAAAAAAACGCTGATGGGAAAATGCTCGCGTTATCAATGAAATAACATACCGACAAGCCATAGCCTCTGCCGGCTCGACCGGAGCCTTTTCTTTTGTTTTTTCACTTGGTGCTTTCTTAGAGACTCCAAGCCAACCGCTGGAATAAAAGATTCGTTAATATTTTCCTGAATATAATCTATTATCTTGAGTGAGGTGAAGTGAAGAACAAGAACGTACGGAACAGCGCTGCCAAGGGCTGACTTGAGTTTGGAAGCGACAGCTTTTGCCACGTCTGTAAGCACTGGTCCAGTGGTTCCCTCTAGGAGGCAGTGCCACGCCAGGTAGGGGGCGGTGCCCGAAGCGAGAACTGTAGCAACCTGCGGCGGGCCAGATCTGTACGTGGCAAAATATCCACCTCGGAGGGAAGCGGTAGTCAAATGGTTGAACATGGAAGACGTGGCAGATCCCATCACCGCAACGTCGGAAATTTCCTCCTGTTCGGGGAGACCCCATTTAACAAAAGTTAGGAGCGGGGCTTCAATCTTTTCTCTGGCGTTACCTTGAACTAAAATAGACCAATATTAGTTGTATTTACAGTCCACTTCGCTCGTCGAATCGCCATAAATTTAAAGTGAGTTCCATAAGGTTCATCGGGTTTTAAAGTAATATCGACAACCACATAGCTCCCTGTTGCTTAGACATGCACGTTGGCTTTCGTTGAAACTTGTCTTTCGACGATTCAACGTCGAAACAATCACACCACCATGAATACCCCTATTGTAAGAGATCTGAAAAAGACTATTTAACACTGTACTGGAACCTACCTCGAGCAAGTTGGTTTCGGCAGACTTTCAAGCTGTTACAAAGAGCGAAACCCTGAACGCAGCACACCACAGATGAGTAAGCAACGTGCAGCTCGTCAACTAGGGGCGCCACCATTGGATTTGAATGGGGCTGGAAACTTTGACATTTGATATTCTTGACGGGCTCCTCGTGAAGGACCTCTGCCATGAGAAGGCTACCATTCTGTAATTAAAACAAGAATTGATAAGCCGCTCAGTGAGTTAGTTGAGTTTCAGAAATTATACTCACTTCAGTATAAAACCTAACAACACCAGTGCTAAAGCCAACAGCTATCGCTGTCCAATCTGCTCCACCGTGAGCACTAAGTTTCCCCTGTCCCGCCAACGGTAAGCAAAGTACGGCTGTTATCCTTTCTCTGAAAACCCACTCAAATTATAATCACGTAACGGTTGCGCTAAAGTCAAGGCACACGCAAACTTACTGATATTCCTGAGTAACATCACCACTCCAAGCAATTTGATATTTGATTTTGCCTTCAGAGCTGAGGTCTGAATCCCATTTCCCTGCGGAGAAGAATCCAAACGACGAATTAATCAAATTACTACTATAACCTTTACATGTAAATATGATAATATCATATTTATCATATTTACCGTTTAAAATTACAAGATTTTTCTCCCTAGAAAACACCAAAAGTTCAGACGAAGGGGACAGCGATAAACAACATTCGTTTAGCCAATCTTCGGGCGCAGATTCGTCCACTGTCCAATTCCAGGAGTCTTCATCAGCCCCTGAAAAGGTAAGAGGAAGGGGTAAGAATGATGAAGGTCACCACGACGTAGACATTATTTTGGTATAATATACCTTATATTATAGACCTTTCGGCATAACTGATAATATACTAAGGTTTAAAGCCCTTAGAACCAATCTACTAATAGTATACTATACTAGTAGTAGATTGTTTTCATGTCCATTCAGATAAGATTGTTTAATGTGAAGGCACAATGGAGAAAAACCAACCATCACCATATGGGGATATTCTCAAACTGACTAGACTGGCCAACCCAAGTACCAAATACTTCAACTTCTAGCCTCACAGCAGAAATAGATTCACCAAACTTCATTCCTCCTCAACACAAGCCTAAAGGAAGTTGTCATCCTGATTGACATCCACACCAAGTCACCTTCACCCCATCACACCACCATCCCCAGAAATAGTTCACAGTCCAAACCAGCTCTACAGTGCTAAACGATCTTACCTCCTGAAGCAACGGATTCTCCTGAGTACAACAGGGATTTGACTTTATCGACCTCAACTATACTTGCGAACAACTTGAATTGACAGGACATGATAACAGATTGACAATAAGGACGAACACTAGAGAAGTTTTCAGTTCTCAAAGAGAAATCAGGCTAGATGAAATTTGGTGTTGAGAACACAGGCACGTCACTTGAGCACACACAATCATTTAAATGAAATTAATTCATGATACAAAGAAAACTCAATATCGCAGCAGTAGGCCGAACTGTCATGTTTTTGTTTAGATAACGTTGTTGGTGTCACATTGAACCCGGAGTGGTGTCAGACACTAACGGAAACTACGTCCCAAGAGGGGGACTTCTAATCTGGGACTTCTAAGTGGGATTCTTCTCCCAAATCAATTGGAATATTTGAATAGAAAGGGATCAATTGCGTTCAGTATCATCGAACAAATACAAAATTTAATTCAAATTACATTCTCGTATCAGCGTCGCAGTTTGGTAATTTGCTGTGGCAGCGAGCTTAAAGAATTAACAACAACAATGACATGGTGTGAGCATGCGCGGTGCCACGCCACAACTCGGCAGCGTTGTAAAATTCCCCACAAGGCTGTAAGATTCCCTACAATTTTCCCTACAGGTGGGGACATGGGACTGCTACTCATCTCGCTACTGAGGAGATGGGCCGTTCCAGGGATCTGTCACTGTTATGTAAGTCAAAAGCATAATATTGCGGTTATTATATTATAATCTATTATAGATTTAAAAACGATAATATTATAAAGTTTTATTATCTTATAATTTTCCCTTTCAACTAACTTAAGTGAGACGAGTAGGAAACCTTCATACCCTCCTCAAAACCCCAAGCTGGTCCGTTGTTGTTGAGAAGTCTCGGGTTTATACTCCAACCAGGGAATGCGAAAAGCAAGAATACTGGATAATAATATTATTCTTTACTATAATATACCTGCTGTACCGCTTCGTGTGTAGCGGAACACGGGGTGAAAGTGATCACTTTTAACTCATATTGAGCCCGGGTCCTTCAAGTTTTCTTCAACTTGAATATACTTCGAACCCCTGGGATCTCAGCTTTCCAAAAATCGCCGACTTACCTTCAATAAATTGTTTGCCTGCTTATAATTCACGTTTATACCATGCCAAATATTTTGACCATTATCTCACACCCAGTAAATTAACAAGAAATTTTGTCGTGGTGCTAAGTTCATGGGCTTTGCGTTAACCCACAAAAATGTAATTTAATGATAATAAGCTCAAAAGATCGAGCAGTCCAACTGAATGACTCTCTACTAACCGAAAAAATAAGATCACGAAGCTACGATATTTTAAAAGAAGAAAACGTTAGGAGCCTAGGAATACTAATCGACAACTCGATGGACTGGGGACTAGGGTTGGGTAAGTTTTGAATGAGTCGACTCAATGAATCGACTCTTTCAAATGAACCGGGTGAGTCGACTCGCGGCGTTCCAAAGAGTCGACTCATTGCGAATCGTGAAGTGTCTTAAAGGAGGGGGAAGAGAGTCGTCTATCCTCAATTCTGATTGGTAAGATACGAGTCGACTCATCGGGAATCGTGAAGGAGGGGTGGAAGAGAGTTGGGTATCCTCAATTCTGATTGGTTCCGTGGTTTCTGTACAGGGTACCAAGGTTCAAACTCGTGCGTATTTTTGTTTTCGTTGTTGATTTCTCTAGGTATTCTCTTTTACTCTGTCCTTTCGGGAGTCGAAAGGACAGAGTAAAAGAGAATACGGGGAGTCCCTGTTTGTTGTTGTCATGAGCAGACAAAAAATAGCATTATTTGGGATTAGGTGTGCTGATCATCTTCCACAATTTTGAAAAAAAAAGTTTTCAAAAAACAATTTTTTTTATTGACAGAACTTATTTTCGCACAACCTATATCAAAGAGTAATAAACCCTTGTGAAAATATTTTACATAATGTGCAGCGTTTTTTTTTAGCATCTAATGCCAGAGCCAAAATGCAAAAAGAAGTTCATTTTTTGCTAGGTAATTTGGCTTTCAATACCCCAGTTATTTATTGGTTTTTCTCATAAAATTTATAAGCTCATCTAAATGGGTAGGTACATAATAATAAACCCTCTGACCATGGAAGAATTTCTTCCAGCTATTTCTTCCATGCCCTCTGACCGTGAGTCGTCTCGTCAGCCTTCTCACACATCAAAATCTCAAGAGTCGACTCAGGAAGAGTCACGATTCAAAAAAGAACCGGTGATTCTTCGGGAAATCACGAGTTGACGACTCGGAAGAGCTGACGACTCAGGAAGAATCGCGATTCAAAAAAGAACCGACGATTCTTCGGGAAATGGCGGGTTAACGACTCGCAAAGAGTCGACTCATAAGTCGACTCTTTTCAACGAATTGAATCGCGAGAATCGACTCCTCGAAAAGAGTTGACTTTCCCATCCCTACTGGGGACCCCAGATAGCGAGTACGACTAGCTAAATATTTGGAAGCCTGTATCAACATAGCATACCTATCGCAAATGATTTCCCACAAAATTTTAAAGCACAACTTGTAAAATCATTAATAATTAATCAAATCAAATTTTCCCATTAAAATTTTTTGGTTACGCGAAATTGGCTTTCTGTGATCTAGGTATCAAAAGAAGAAAAAAAAGAAGGGTTACGTAACCCTCTGTACAGAGAGCACAGAATGCTGCTTTAAGATTCATATTCAACTGATCATGTTACTCCATATCATAAAAAGCAAAAATGGATAAAAACAGAAGAACGGCTTACTCTTTCAATAGCAATGATTTTCAAACTTTTCAAATACCTATAACACCCCTCCGTATCTTGCTGAACGGCTGATCCGACGGGATGCTGTCCATTCAAAAACGCTGCAAATATTACACAAGGGTTTATTATTCTTTGATATAGGTTACAAGTGCAAAAATTAACACTGTGTCGATATAAAAAAAAGGCAATCGATTAACCCAGTGGGAGTAAGTGGCCAGGGGTGTGGGAGAAAATGGGCACCATTCAAAAACCAACAAATCTTTGGTAAACATAAACTCAACTGTCAAAAGCGAGTAAGTTGCCAGCAAGTGGCTACTAAGGGATGAGTAAATGGCCAGGGGTGTGGGAGAACGAGATCAGACTGACAGCACTCTACACCACAGTAATTTTTCCAAAAAACAGAAAATCCGACTCGAATTTTTTAATTTTATGTAATGAGCTCATCAATGGATTCAAGTACAACACAATGGTACTTACCGCAGACGATTTGCGTGGTGTGACCACATCCTCCATAGCAGTTCTTCCAAAACTCTGAAAATTCTACCTAAAAAATTTATGTATCGAGCTCTTTAGTATTATACTAAAGAGCTATAATACCCACTATAATAGTGGGTTCAAGGAAAACACAATGGAACATACGGCAGACGATTTCGCCGAAAAATACGCCCTCCAGGCGATCCGAAACCGTTCCTGGAACTCTCGACTACATTCCAAGTAACAGACCCATTCCTACATCAGAATGTAGGGAAGTTTTGAAACACACTTTTTCCCTCCCACACACGGAATTTCTACATTTTTCCTTGACGTCATCGGACCCTGTGATGGTGGGGTCTAATCAGGCAGATTTGATAAATAAATTTCTCGGTTATCGGCAGCCCCAGCCCTTTACTCTTCTGCGCTACTCTACGAACGGTCGTGCATTCTCGAAATTGTTGATCTAATCTGCGTAAATCGTAGTTTCTTGTTCAGTTGAGAGTTTCTTGATATATCAAAAATGGTAAGTCACCTCCTGTGTACAATTTTTACTAGTTGCATCGGTAGTTTTCCAACTATCATGGTATCAATCAACGCATGGATTATTACCGCTAATTGGAAAGACGTCGAATTAACACCATAAAGAGGCAGTAAATTTCTACCCTTCATTTTGTCTCTGGAATTTCTAATAATTTTCATCGCCCCACCTGTTGACGGAGTTTTTCTTTGCGGCCGGCATTTTAGAGGTTGATCCTGGTTTGGTAGCAATTATAAGATAAAAGCAACATGAAACGTTTCATGTTGCTTTTATCTTAATTTTGATAGGAGCTAATCTGGTTCATTATCGTCGTGCAAAGCAGCTAATCTCGGTTGTCAAGGTTTTAGGATAATAAACGCATCCGTCCGTGTCCTTGAACGCCATTTGAACCCAATGAGTTGAAGTTTACGTTCAACCAGCCCTGTCGTGACGGACGTAATGATGCTCGTGATTGTTCTAAAACTTGGATGAGTAGCAAGTATAGTATGCGAACCTGCTGAATATGAAACCGAACTTCGAATATGAAATCGATGCCAAACACGTAGTTTTAGATGTGTCAGTGCAGATCAGTACTAAACACAATAGGTAGGTACTAAACACAGTTAGGTACTAACACAAGTAGGTAGGTACTAAACATTGACTCAGCGTCAATTACCTACTCTGTGCTCAGCGTCTACTTATCTATGAAGGGTAAAGGGGAACTCTTACTCTTACCTACTTAGTGGCTACGTTTTAGGGTGTTTCAACTTGTTGAGTGCTGACGCCTCAAAGGCGCAGCCATTCATCCAAAACGTATTGGGTGTGTTACAATATTTTGTTTTACGTGTCAGGCCGAGCCTATCCGAGTTGTCGTGACCGGCGCTGCCGGACAGATCGCCTACTCCCTCATCTACATGCTGTCCCGCGGCGAGGTCTTCGGGCCCAACCAACCCATCATCCTTCACCTTCTTGACATCCCCCCGATGATGGGAGTTTTGGGAGGAGTAGTTATGGAAATTACGGATTGCGCTTTCCCGTTGGTCGCCGGTAAGTATATCCGCGATGCAATTCCTGACAGTGAGGTAGTTTTTTTGAGGGGACATTAACATGAGGTGAGTGGGAGTCTTCATTTGTACAAGCGAGTTGCACGCCCTTGGAGGGAACTATTTTTACTCTCCCCTACCTCCATTTTTCACCGTTGAATCCACGTAAACACGTCGACAGGCATTTTCTCCAAATTAGTTGAACAACCTAATGAGTGAACGTCAACTTGGGAAAGCCGCTCATTTGAGTTAGATCACGAAATAGTTTTAATGAGGCAGCAACATAATATGTTGTTGTCTTCATATTATGAAGATGCTTTGTGCAGTAACTTTTCGCCGGTTGTACTATTGAATTAGGGACCAAATTGAATCGCCGAGATTTGAGAAAGGGTTTGTAATATTATTTTATTACAGGGGGACAGGGTGGCCCCTTGGACTAAGGCGTCAGTGACACTTCTGCTTACAAATCAGTCGGGGCGCTGATCAGTCTGGTTCGAATCCAGGGACGAACACCAATGTTTGAGCAAAAGTCAATCACGTGTTTTAATACCTGTCTTGACGGTAGACATTCACCTCTGAACGCAAGATGTGAATCCTTCCTATGGAGCAAGAATTTCTAAAGCTTTTTCAAGTTCAGTGCGGGGTTAGCTCCTGCCCCAATAATTGACAATTATTGTGAAAACCAGTTGGTTAACACAAAAACCCCACTTTACTTCTTTTTTTCTTTTATATTATTGTATTACAAACCCAATTCCCATTTTATATTATATTAGCAGACACTGAAAATGTTAATTAAATCTTCAATGTTTTTGTACTACCTACCAAAGGCGTTTCATATCGCATGGCGTGTCAAAAACTGGCCACTTTATGCAAAGAGTATGTGGAGTAGCTATAACAGTACAAATGTTTTAAATCGATTCAAAATTAAAAAAAAAAGTATTTATAGATTTCAAAAAAAAATTGTTCACGGCAAAATTGACACCATTACCTTCACCGATACAGTGAAGTAATTACCAGCCAAACATATTTTTTAGTATTCATGTCACTGGCCTAAATTTCGAGGCATTCAAAAACTGGCTACTTTATGCAAAGAGTATGTGGAGTAGGTATAAAGGTACCTACAGATGTTTTAAATCTGTATTATGTTTGAACAGATGTGGGACCAAAATGGATTCTGCGTCCAAAGTTTGGAAAACGACACCTTATTTGACCTCTTGGGATCCTTCAATAATCCCATTTGTAGCCCCTTAAAGCCCCATAGATCCCCACGGTGAAATCATATCGTTCTGGGACCTCCAACAATGGATTCTACGTTCAAAAGTACCTCGAAAACGACACCAAACTCGGTCTCATAGACTAAACCCTTCAAAAAAACCCTCCCTTAGCCCCTAGTTAGCCCCACAGAGCCCCATGGGTGTGGGCGATCGGGCTGAAAACCTTGCGGGCACAACTAGATGGTAATCCGAGTATTTTGTACAATTTTCAGATTTAAAAAAACCTTCCCAAAATGTCTCGGACGGACGGATATTTCGTTTTTGGAATCTACGTGTCTTGAAACAGATAATTATTGTCAAATTTTGAGGCCGATCAGAATCGCTCGATATCCGTCGCGATTACATAGGTGTATTATTCCAAGAATAATGAACCAAAACGGATAGTGTAAACCGAGGCTTATGCTTCTGCTGTGAATTAAGCCTGTAGTTTCCCAAAATCGTTTGTTCTCGATTCAAGTCGAACACCAAAAGATGAGATACAAAAATTGCCCAGTTTTTTACATAGTCAACCCCAAGCGCGCTAACAGCTCCTGTTAACATTACCGGTGTATAATAATATTATTTTAGATTTCAAAGATGCCAACATGCCAACATATTATATTGTAAATCTAAAATGAAACCTTCTTCATGTCCAGAGGTTGTCCCCACGGCCGACCTCGCCGTCGCCTTCAAGGATGTCCAGGCTGCTTTCATGGTTGGCTCCATGCCAAGAAAGCAGGGAATGGAAAGGAAAGATCTCCTGTCGGCCAACGTTAAGATTTTCAAAGCTCAGGTAAAACTTTAAAAATTTTAGTGATCATGCAATTTGTTAATTGGAAGATAATTTTTAAAAAAAATTTTGCAGGGTGAAGCTCTCAATGAGTTTGCCAAGAAAGACGTTAAAGTGATGGTAGTTGGCAATCCTGCCAACACGAATGCTTTGATGTGCGCTAAATACGCTCCTTCTATTCCTAAAGAGAACTTCTCAGCGATGACAAGGCTGGACCAAAACAGGTATTTGCTCGGGAATCGGCCTGAGAGGGTTTTGGTGACCCCTGACAACCCTGAACCCTGAACAAACTGGATGTTGCGTGTTATAGGGCGCAGGCCGCAGTAGCTAACAAATTGGGAGTCCGCATTAACCAAGTGAAGAACGTCATCATTTGGGGTAACCACTCTTCCACCCAATTCCCCGACGCCAGCCACGCCTCTGTTGAGATTGGGGGTTCGACCAAATCCGCCCGGGAGGTTCTCAACAATGACAGTTGGCTCAACGGCGAGTTCATCACGGTAAGCAACAAATCCGGTGGAGCATTGTTACCCCAATAATTGCCGTCCACTTCCCCTGATTACTCCATTTGTTTCCCAGACTGTTCAAAATCGCGGCGCTGCTGTGATCGCTGCCCGGAAAATGTCATCCGCCATGTCTGCCGCCAAAGCAGCCGCTGACCATATGAAGGACATCTGGCAAGGTACCGCTCCCGGCACCTACACGTCGATGGCTGTCCTCTCGGACGGTTCGTATGGCATCCCCCAGGACATCATGTTCTCCTTCCCCGTGACCATCTCCAACAAGCAATGGAAAATCGTTCAAGTGAGTGTTATTAGTTCCACTTTTGTAAGTGTAAGTAAGTTTCATCAGAAGTGGAACAATCCAAACATTCATTTTTCGTTTCAGGGTTTGTCGATTAATGACTTCGCGCGCTCCAAACTCGACATCACCGCTAACGAGCTCCTCGAAGAGAAAAAAGACGCAGTAGCTCTGTGTCAGGATTGACTAGACGTGGCTCTCGAAGCCAAAAGTAAACTCTAATCTTACTGAAAGAGAGTAAATGCAATAAGAAAACTGCAATACTGAGGAGATCCATCAGAAGAAAACAATTGTAAAAAGTGCTGTTAAGGGATTTTGTAGTGCCATAGCTAGAGGGGCTTCAATCAATAAAGTTTGCACAAGTAGGGGCTATGGGGACTGGTTTTGTGATGTTAAATGTTTTCTTATCCGTTCAAAGTAATAAAATACTCAAATACACATTTATTTTTCTCAGCATTATCATCTGTCTATTTCCTAAGCTCCAAGAAGTCCACAGCACTAGCGGGTAGGCGTAGAATGTAGAGGCATCAAGCTCGCTTGGAGGTCTGATGTCAGTTCCGAGTACACTTGAAGACGGAAATGAATGGGAGCATTCTGAGCAGAGGGTTGGGGTTAGAGCTAGGAGGGATGCGGGAGGCTTGATGCTTTGGTTCCCTAGTTAAACCGCCGGGAGGGCGGATGACTTGCCATCTTCCCTCACACCTTTCATACTGCTCCGAGTAAGCAAGAAGCCTTCAAACTCTGCACTTACCCCTTGGGTAAGCACAACATGCTAAAAATGCCATCAAAGAACACAATGTGGTGCTATGTCATAACCATGTTGTGTTTTTGCAGCATGCAAGGATATATTGGGTCTGGACCCGTGATGGGTGCACTTTGTGTATTTACGTTAATGTACCTGAATTTCGTTTAAAATGGTGTTGGTGGTTTAGGTGGTAGCAGGAGGCTACCACACGTTTGCGCCAGTCAGATTAAGCAACAGCTACGTTTATGCCGACAAAGACAGCTACGATTGCGCCAGTTTTGGAAGGCAAGAGGCATACGTTTGTGCCAATCGGAATAAGGGAAAATTGGAAAAATGTCCCTACATTTGCACCAATTCTAGAACTACGGCTAAACCTGACCTCAGACCTCTTCTACTCGCTTTTCAATGAAATTTGATCCTCGAGGGGGGGGGGAGGGGGGTCTGGAATGGGGTGCAGCCCTTTTAATTGATCTCGGACTCCCCCCCACTTCGACAAGGTAACTGCTCTAATTTTTTAGGGGTTTGACGAAAACTTGTGAAGCACTCGTGAGCTGATGGCAATTTCTCTAAATACGACTTTTTATAAAAATGTTATGAATGTTAAAGTTTAGATTTTATGAAAATGTGTTTTAACAGGTTTTTTTTGTGTGTGTGTGTGTGTGTGTGTGTGTTAACCAACTGGTTAGCCGACCCCGCATTGTAAATGAAAAAGCTTTAGAAATTCTTGCTCCATGGAAACATAAAGTTCAAAGGTGAACCGACAAGACAGGTATTACAACACGTGATTGACTTTTGCCCAAACATTGGTGTTCGACCCCGGATTTGTACCAGGCTGATCAGCGCCCCGACTGATTTGTAAACAGACGTGTCACTGACGCCCTAGTGCTCGGGGCCACCGTGTCCCCTTAAATTTTGTGTTTTTAAATTTATGTACAGATGAAAACCCTAGGAACAAAACGTAGTTTTTCTGTAGGAAAACTCTGTACTTCTTTCTGATGCTTCTTGCTGAACACCCCCCCCCCCCCCCCCCACCCTCCTGGAGCAAATGAAGGTTTTTGGAGCGGCGCAAGCGTAGTTTTTAAAAATTGTTATTGGTGCAAACGTAGGGTTTACGATTGGCGCAATCGTAGAGCTAGGACTGGCCATTTTTCGGCTTATTTTCACCGTTTTGATGCAAACTTAATCTAGCGTGGCAGGAAGGTGTTGGGACCACATGTGTGCTGGTGGAAGTCCAGACATGAAGTTCCCTGGTTAGCGTAGTAGTGGCTTCCTGGGACTACAGAGGTGCGGGGCAAAAGGTTCATGTTTGTTTCCCTGGAAACTTCCTGATAAGACATTCCCCTAGAACCTTCGAAGATTAGCCTAGGATTAGAGTGAGTGGATTCTTCCTACAAAAAAGGTACTTTCTGAGTCCCTCCACTTTTTGACAAAACCAAGCCTGCCCTTTTTGCCATGTTACCTACCTCTTTGTTTGATCTTGTGGGGTCCAATACAATTCATTAAGCATCAATTTTCAGCAATGGTTTCAATGTCATTTACGAATGTCAACCACGACCACCAACGCCATAACACCCTTGACCTTGCTCCTCTGTCTGTAGTTACCCAACAACCATATTAAAATTAGCTCTTCTTATTTGGAAACGTGAGTGTTGAATTGAGCACCTTCTTTGGCTTGTCAGTTATCTATTTTGTGGATGACAAAGCAAATGTTATGCAGGCTGTTTCTCATGGTTTCATTACCTTTTTAAAGAGTTCTATTGTAGTATCGTTTTGCTTAAAACACTTGTAATCTCGCCCATCGTAGATTAGATACGTACAAGCATTTCGCTCTTGAATTACTGGGGAATATTTATTAGAAATTTTTCCAGTCAGACTCAGACCGTGTTGTGAAGGCTTCCTTTCAAATTTTCCTTAGCGTGATGAAACCGCTCGTGTTGACGCTAGTCGACATTTTCGCGTCCTGCTTCGTCATCACACCGCTGGTGATCGTCGTTTGGGCAACAGTTTGGGAGTTTATTCTCCGAAATGAGAGGTTTTTCCCACATTGGTGGACGTTAGCTGTGAGCTGGGCGCTACAGGTGTCAGTGACGCTAGTTCGCGAAATACTTTACGACGTCAACGTCAAGTTCAGAGGATGGAGGTGATGCACCATACGTTTTCTCTTTAAGACCTGATTCATACTACTCACACAATTTGAATTACCTATTGATGGGAACGTACCGTATTTTGTTCATAATAGGGACAGTACCTCGAATAGGGACGGAACTGGCAGAACGAGATTAAAATCGCCGCTGACGGCGTCCTATTACACTAAAATTCATGTTTAGAGTGAAATTCATCTCTTCTGGATGTTAACGATGAGCCAACAACAAAAGAAGAAGAAGTTTTTCAACTCCCGCCGTCAGGTAGGTGATAACAGTGATAACGTGATAACGGGCTTTATCAGTTTCACCGAAAAACTTCTCGTGGTTCGCGTGCAAGGGGACATTCTGGGAAGTTGTCACCTGGATTTATTATTAGCCTCATAATTAACTAGAGGGAAGCCGTTGTCAGATTTCAAAAAAGTGAAACGAGCGATTTTTGGCAAGTGTTTTTCCCCAAAATGGCAATTTAGGGGTGTCCCGGTCTCTCGATAGGGACACAGCTGTTTTGGCCGATTTTCGATCAAAAACGTCATTTCAGCGTGTTTTAATGGGTTTATAATATACCTAATCTATATTATAGACAAAATCGCGGTTTTGCCGAACGTAGTGAGCCCTCTCTTTGGCCCCCAACCGATCCCCCCCCCCCCCCCCCCCCGTAGTTCAGCCCTCATGATGTGTTATCGTAAATTACCGTCGACTTTATAAGTTATAGGGCAACCCTTTGTATTTTTATGAAACATGTGATATGGAACCTGTGATTTTGATAAGGATCTTAAATGTAGTCTTTTCTAGGGAAACCCTTTGTATTTATATGAAACAGTTCATTAAAAAACTTTTTTGTTGATGTTTTGGATCGGAAAATAGTTTTTTAAAAAGCATAACTATGTCCCTATTGAGAATACGAGGGCTATGAAGCGGTTTAAGCTTAAAAAAAAGGTGTGTCCCTATTATAGCACATGTGACCTAGAATAGGGACACTTTTCAAAAATAAAAAAAAAATACAAGGAATATATATATTTACACTTTCGCAACGTCATCCTGTCGGGAATTCAGTAAGGAACACGTACCAACCATAAAAAGTTTGAAAAACGTACTATTTCTAGTGGTTAACCTGCAAAAACCTTCAAAACCCGTCCCTATTATGAGCAAAATACGGTACACAGTAGTTGAAAGGGAGTCGAAATAGGCCTTATAAATGCTGTAGTCAGATGTTACGCGTTTGTAGCTGGATTCTACCCCAGGTGGACAGCGAAATTGCTCCGATATGTCTCAATGTTCATAATAATTTAATGTCATATTATAGTACATATGGTACCTAGGTACTCTATATTGAAGACAATACGTCTGTCGTTATTGTATTAAATGGTTCATTCCATGAAAGTCCACCACTTTTCTGGTCCAATTTTTAAATATCAAAATCCACCGATTGGGCTGATTTTTTTAAACTAAGGGTTAAAAAAATAAAAATAATAATATTGAGGTTCTAAATGAACGTATTGCGTGGCAACGCAGTAAGAACCAAAAAATGTTCCACAATGCTTTTATTAAGTCATTTTTTACGTTTTAATAAAGCGCTTGAGTCTTGGAAAACGCGTGAGTATTTTTATTATCGTTCACTCTCCAGGCACTTTGCAAATCAATCCTAACCCTTATTTTATGTTTATTTTTTCTCAAACTTAAATATAGTTGCATTCAATGATCCCTTCCAGCCTCTGAAAGGAGAATGTTAGATTCCTATTTGTCCAAAGGAATAATAATTTTTTAGTACCTACTTGAATTTTTCGACAGTGGTAGGAGAGTGAAATCAATTGTAAACCTTGTGTGCCGCTTACAAATTATTATCTCATGACCAAAGAGGAATCTAAAGTCCTCCTTTCAGAGGCTGGATGAGGTCATTAAATGTAATATAATATATTATCGTCACTCAAGTTCTAAAACCGCCTAATCCAAGGACAAAACAAAAAAGGAAGAAATTTCCAGAACTCAAAACCGCGCCAAAGCGAAGTTCAAACAGAATTTCCAGGAGAGTGAAGGAAAACCTGTGTGACAAGACTAAAATACAACCACCCTCCTCAGAATTTGCTCAAAGTTATTTTCATATGATAGAAAATCATTCTACACTTTTGAAAGACGAAGGAAAGCACTTGAAAAGGTCCTTAACCCAGCATGCTCACTTATATTTTGCTCCTTGAAGTTATCAACCTCAATCTAGTGACAAGCCAGGAGAATGAAACAAAGGCTATTCGATGATCAAATACAGGTGTTCGTATATAATTAAGCAATGAAAATTTCATTGCATTTAATGCTATGGGTTTCGTAGCTATATTGTATCCTTACAAGTTTCTTTTTCTTCTAAATTGTTGCAAGTATGTGGAGAAAAGTGCTTGTGACTGAAAAGTGATGGACTTTCGTGGAATGACCCAAATGTCTCTTACATGTTGCTCATAACGAAAGCTAGGTATTCCGCTGGCCTATAGTCCATTCGACTATATTGCTACGGTTGCGACATACTGCTACCGATCGGTAGCCCGCTCTTATAATTCGTTCAGTTGTAAACACTTCATCCACCGCTCAGGTACAAAATCGCATCACGCGTATTCATCTACGGTTACGCCCTCGTCGGAATAACTGGCTGGCGGTCACTCTGGTTCCTCAATGATGTTCATTTTGACCTTCCCATGACGGCTCTCTTCTTGGCTTTTGGGTTGGTACCCTTCGTCGTCCTGTCCGGCACCATCAACAACCTCTTGGCCACCCCCTACAGCATTGGGGTTGACCATGATCGAGCCACCCTCTACAAATACTCCACCGTCTTCAACGTTGGGGTGAGTGACGATATCTTCCGACTAGCTTCGTCAGGGACTTGACAATTGATCTGTGCTGATATGTTTATGTAGGTATACGGGCTATCGACCCCGAATGTGTACAGTGTTGCGCTGGGTGTGGCATTAAAAGGGGTATGTTTGCGTAGTGCCAGCCACCGGAACTCACTAACCTACCTACCTATATGTAGACATTCCCTTCGGTATTACAGGTTTTCAGTGAAACCATTCTACACATTCATAGCGGTACGCGAGTCGAGTAGGTATGCGGAGATGAGGCAATTAAGTCCACCAAGTACAAAAAAAGGTGATTCCAAAATTTCGGTGCCACACGGGTAGGATCAATATCCACAGGATCGCAAAATGAGTGGAAAACGCTGCAAATTTTTCACAAGGGTTTATTATTCTTGAATCAACCCTTAATTATTGAGCAAAAATTAATTCTGTGTCGATAAGAAAATACGAAAATTTAATACGAGTATTTTTGAAAAAAAAAAAAAAAAAAAAAAATCTGTTCAATGTTTAGACACATGTGGGACCTCGGAAAATGGATTATGTGTCAACAATTACTCGGAAAACTACACCTTATTTGACCTCCTGGGATCCTTCAACAATCCCATTTTTAGCTCTATGAAAGCACCATAGATCCACACGGTGAAATCTGATCGTTCTGGAACCCCCAAAAATACTTCGAAAACGACACCTAACTCACGTTGCACGTCGATGAGCTGGTGATCCATTTGTCGCCCTCGATTGTACCTACTTTTTTTTAGTGAGACAGTGCTTATAGTTGAGTAATCGATCTTTTGAGAGGCTTATTTCCAGATTTGGAGGGCAGAATCAGAGTGTATTGTTCGTCCTGTGAGGACGCTGAACTGAGGATCTAATCTCGAACAAAAAGGTATGTGGTTGTTATAATCCCGAGGATTAGAGGGGCCTAGGGTGGGGGAGGTGATGATGGGCAGCTCTACAGGCAGTAAATGTAGTCGGCGGGTAGCTATCGGGCAGGGGGCGCTAGGATGCGTGGAAGTACAGCAGGAATTTCAGACGGCCTGAAGGGTACGTCTAGGAATCACTACAGATTCATCACCCTTTTGGACTTGGCCATATCCACTTTCGTCATAGCACCATTAGTGGTGTCATACTGGCGGGGCACATGGGGTCTTATGGATAAACTCGTGTACCCCCAGAGCTCCATACATTCGGCGTCGGTCTCCTGCACCATCGGCTATCTGGGGACGACGCTTCTCACGATCTCTCAAAACCTCCTGTCGAAAACCCTCCACCCCAACACCCACCGGATCACGTACTATGGATTTTCCCGCCTATACACGGCAGTTTTCAGTTTCATATGTGTGAATCACTGGAGGGGCGGTTGGATGCTTTTGGACGAACTTACCGGTTTCGAACCGGTCACCATCGTGGCCATCACTAGTGTCAGTGTGGTTTTGCTAATTTTTACCAAAACGCTTCGCAACTTGTCGGCCCCTCCGTTTGCCATCGCCACTGACCGTCGAGAGGGATATTTTGAAGTACCGAGAGCCTTCAAAAATGTAAGTTGTTCTCAAACAAACGTCTGATATGTCCAAAACATTTTAGCATGGAACATGCTTTAGCCTTGAGCTAACTGACAAAAAGTGTTACGTTTTATTGGAACGAAATTTGGGAGACGAAATTTGCCTGTCTCGGCATCACGCCTAAACGGTTGCGCGTAGGTAGACGCCGTTTTTTCCGCTCGATTCCTTAGAACCAGGGGACTGACAGGTTTCATTCTCCCGAGGCCCCGTCTTCCTATCGCTTCGGGCGTTCCTTCCCGACCGAGTTTGTTGACGTTTCCTCCGTAAATGCGCGGAAAAAGTGTCCCAACGGTTTTCCACGAATCCGTGGGGGAAATGACATATCCACCTCAACAATACATTGTATTCTAAATTGAATGGAACCGTTTTAAAATAAATCAAACAGCGTTTTTGAGCGTGAAAACATTATTCAATCTATATTCCAAGTTCATTGGACACTCATGCAAAACGCTATTCCATGACCCGCTTGACACTTAATTCTTTCTTTTCCTCGTGCAGGAGTTTGATTTTGGAAATCCGAGTTTACATTCATGTTTTCTACTTCAATAAAGTACGTGGGAGTTCTACAAAAACTAACAAATTGCAAAAAAGTAAGTGTGAACTTGCAGAAAAAAAGCTCTCCTGAAAAATGTGAAACTGGTGAGTTTGCTCGTTCTTCGCCTTAGTGTACGTATTACGGTAATGAATAGTATAATTGAAGATCTTGAAAGGGCCATAATAAGTAAATAATCCGAATCCATCACAATGTTGTTATCTATATCAAACACATTTTTCCAATCCAGTAGGGTGCTGATAGCCTATTTCTACTGAACCCCCAGCGTTGACTCTTATAGTCACACAGTTATAATAACTGTCAGATCTGATTCTTCGAAATTCGGAACCGAGGGCGAACCCTTCCAATTTCTGATCATAGCATGTGTAGTTGTCACTATCTTGTGTACATACAAAACTTGACTGTCGCACATTTAACGCGTTACAGTAAAATTCCATCTTCACACGAGTGCCTAATATGCCTGGTATTTGCTTAGTATTAGCTTGTCAGGTACAAGTGTACATATTTGAGAAATAATAACATGACTGCCAATTAGGTCATCACTGTTTGCTTTTGTCTTTTCGATGAAGGATCGTATCTGCACTAGGATTTGGAGACATTTGGCGAGTCTTCGAAGGTGTTGGTTTTCACGAAGTGGTTGTTTGCCGACGGTGGAGAGGCCCAATTCAATGATGTGGTTAGGGAGAGAATCTCTTATATATCTTAAAACCTTGTCTACAAGGTAAAAATAAAAAATAAAAATAAAAAATAAAAATTAAAAATGGACCCATTTGATCGAATTGGTCCATATCCCATATTCCAAAATTACTATTGTCAAGTTCCCACCGTCATTCTGCACCGGTTTCATCAGATATACTTTTATTTACACAATTACTCTTTCCTATACCTTCAGTAAGTAGGATAGGATAAAAGTATACCTATCTAGGTATACTTTTATGGTTGTCTCTGATGCTAATGACTAATGCTTTCTTGTTAAGGATGTAAATGAGCTTAGTTGCGCGAAACCGGCCCCCACGCTACAATTGTTTACGTAAATAAACAATTTGGTATCCAAACCAGCAGAGGAGTCGTTTTCTCTCCCTCACCACCTCATTGGTGTTGGTGTAATATTCTGTGAATAATCTTCCTATTTTTGCAATTTGGTTGGCGGTTGATGACGAAAAATACAATGTCAGTAGGGATTGCCCGTCATGGTAACTATGAGTCAACAGTTGTATCCGCAAGGTTTTCAGCCAGATTGCCCAATGGGGTGGGGCTTTTGAATCGATTGGGGTGTCGTTTCCAAGGTGATATTATATGTACATAGAATCTATAGGTTTTCCAAGCTAAATTGAGAACTTTCCATTTCAAATTGAGAATTTTCTGTTCAAATTGAAAGATAAAATTCTCAAATTGAAATGGAAAGTCCTCAATGTACAAGCAGTGAAAATTTTCAACGAGAATCCGGATCTCTTCGATACTAAAAAATCGGTTATGCAATTTAAAAAAGAATTCAAGGCTAAACTATTATCGCTGTATGTCCCACAATTATGAATATGTTAGTTTTATAGATTATTTTGCAACAAGATGCACAGTCTTATAATTTTCTTATATACCTGTATTATGATGTTTTATCCCACTCTTTCCTATCTTAATTTTTCGTTGTATTTCGCACGCCCTACCATTCATCACTCATGTTTGTATTTTGTATAAGTTGCTGACTGCTAGAATTATAGAATTGTTATTTTTTATTTTTTGTGATGTAATGTAAGAGATGACATAATGGTCCTAATTATGTCACATTTTTCAAATAAACACTCAAACAGTCAAACAGTCAATTCAGTTTGGAAAATTCTCAATTGAGCTTGGAAAACCTATATACTTAATTTTGGGTTTTCCAGACCTGTCCAACCACTCAAGAAACTAATTAAAACTGATGATTGAAACTAATTAACCTATAGGTAACTAAAACTCAGCTCTAACATAATAACCCCACGAGTAATACAAAATGCGTCTTATTCCCCAAACAAATTCGTTGATTAAAATCTCGGCCACACTCGTTGTCATCCCGGCCCTTGACATTTAATACCACTCCAGGGTTTCCGTATTTGAGGTAGGAATCCGTTAAATGGTCATCACGAACAGACTAATAAGAGTCCACTTCCCACGCATGGAACTGCCCTGCAGACCTCAACCTTGATTGAAGCTGCCCGTCTGCTCAGCTGCCTTTAATCTTCTAATCCCAGCACTCCGCCTTGAGTCCGACTCCGAATTAATTCATCCAGGGGAGAGACCCCTTGATGGACGGACCGTGGGTAAATATTAATTCATTGATGGACGTCCATTGTAAGGCTCAAGACGCTTAGACCCTCTCTGTTAATGTCCTGTGTGAGGCCCGTAGGGCTTGAAGGTAACTATTAGAGAGCCAAAAGCATCAGGTAGTTTCATCAGCGAAAAAGTCCCAGTTTCTGCTGCATTTTTGGTTTATTATTCTTGGAATAATACACCTATGTTTTCGCGACGGGGGTCGACGACTCCGATCGGGCTCAAAATTTGACATTATCCGTTTCAAGTGGTCTTCATTCAAAATCCGAAATGTCCGTCCGCCGTACGCCGTACGCCGTCCAGGCCGTTTTGGGCAGTAGGAATTTTTTTAAAAATCTGAAATTTTGGCAAAATACTTGGTTTACCATCTAGTTGTGCCCGCAAGGTTTTCACTCCGATCGCCCAAACCCGTGGGGCGCTATGGGGCTAAAATGGGGCTACAGAAGGTGGTTTTTGAAGGCTTTTGGCTATGGGATCGAGTCAGGTGTCGTTTTCGAAGTATTTTTGGACGTAGAATCCATTTTTTGGGGTCCCGGAACGATCCGATTTCACTGTGGCGATCTACAGGGCTTTCATGGGGCTAAAAATGGGATTTTTGAAGGATCCCAGGATGTTAAATATTTTTCGAGTAAAAAATACAGAATTAAAAAAAACAACACTTTTTTGAACAAAAAAATCCAAAAAAAAAAAATTTTTTTTGAGATAAAAATCCAAAAAAAAAAGTTTTTTAATTTTTTCATCGACAGAATTAAATTTTTGCACAAGTAACGTATATCAAAGAATAATAAACCCTTGTGTAAAATTTGCAGCGTTTTTAGCCAAAGGCATGGTTGTGGCCTGGTTGGGGGTAACGACATAATTTTGAACCAATCAAAATTTTTGACACATGTCGCGAATACATAGGTTGATTATTCTATGAATAATAAACCAATATTAGTGATTGGCTTATGCAATTCTGAATTCGTATTCAGCGCCACAAAAAACGGAAGACAGGAGTTCAAGAAAAACTTTCTAGTTTTCTCAATTTTTGAGGAATAATTAGGGGAAAATTATGTAACATTCTACAAGGGTCCATCTGACATAATCGATTTTTAATAAATCGCATTATTCTCAGACGATCTGCTTGTAGACAAATGCCGTTAGTAAATTAAATGGAACACAACGTATTATTACTGGTTTTACTTCATGGTTTCCTCTTGTATTTCTTCTTCCAATTAATACAATGGACAACCTCCGGAGTTTTAGGATTATCGCTGTGAAGCGGTATAGAATTTTCAAGCTCAATTTTTAGCCAAAATGTGCACTTCCGTAACTTTGGAATAGCCGCAATAAAAAGCACCACAAAATCCCAGAATGATTTTGACCAGAAAGACTTCTTCTTTCGAATCCTGTCAAGCGTTTTTTGCAATTTTTGGCTATAAGCCTTTTTTAAATTTTTTTTTTCAATTTTATATGGTGTTTTTGCCACTATCTCGAATATGAAAAATGCCAAATATCTCTTGCACAGAGCGTTTATTAGCAAATTTCTATGACGCACATTTTGATTCTTGAAAAGTTGAGTTTGAAAGGAAAAACGTCTCATCGCGGCGAAATATTAATTTTGAAAATCACGTTCTGCCCTGACCTCCCATAGCTATGATGGATTTCTATCTAGAAGAGTATCAAATGGTTCAAACGTTCTGTAGAACTTCTCATTGCAGGAACAGCTTCGGTAAGATTTTTACTCGGAGCATGCATTCAATGTGGTGGTTAGGGAGAGAAAACGACTCCTCTACTGGCATGCTTTTAATGTAACGAGGTTGATTGATCAATATTGTAGGAAATAGGTAGTTCAACAGAATTCGGTTTCTGCTTCAACCTTGGAGAAATGAGATGAAAAACAACCAAATTATTGGGAATACGAGTTGAAAAGTAGTTTTTTTTTAACGGAAAACAACGCGAAGGAGTGATTTAAGAATATACTCCATCATATGGGGTATATTCGTGATCAGCGAGAAATTTCCTATAATGTACGTGCCTCCTCGACTTTTGTCCACAAAAATCAGGAAAATTGGCCACTGTGCGCCGTTCCTTGATGCTTTTTAAGTAAATTGAAAAGGTAGTGTTTCTAATCCAAGTTTTTGCGCCCGGTCGGCTGGGATCGATGTATTTGGTTTCTAAAAATATTCCAAGGCGTATAGTTGGGGTAGAATTTAAACTGCCTTGATCAAATTATCGAAGGTTGGCTTGCGACAAAGGGATACTCTGACCAAGAGGCCCGCAGAGTAGGTCAGAATGACACAATTGGCTATTAGGGTTGCAAACGGGGAGGAAATAAACTGTTAAGGAACTGCGAGTTGGTGTCAAACAGTAGAAAGAGACCACAATGGGGATAAGTTGGGACGATTGCGATTGTGCCCGCGAAATCCGCCCTATTTGTTGGGTCTGGATTTAGCGCAACACTGACGGGGCCAACGAATAGGCTGTCGGCCCGCTGACTAGAACCCCACCGGATTGACTTTTTTTGTGTGTGGCTTTTCAGAGCACTCAAAATATGGGTTGGTACCTCCTGGATTGCGTTTTTTCCGTTTGTGTCGTCGGAACTTTGGTCGTTTTCGTTTGGAGGGGACACTGGACTTTGTTGGAAATCTACTTGTTTCCCGGCAGACCTGACATGTCCGCTCTCGCTTCACTGGTACGTATGTCAACTTTTGACTTGTCCTATTTTTTGAATGTAGACCGGGAACACATCACCAATGAGTGTTGGTTGGGGCCACTTCAAATTCACCCTCCCTGCAGTGCATAAATGTGTTGGTGGTCTGCCTACTCAAGCACTTTTAGGAGGTATGATTGAGACACAAGGAATAGGAGCAGTAGTACCTACAAAAACCACAGATTAAACTACTGACAAAAACCTTGAAGGGCAGCTTAAGGAACCTCTCTCATAGTTTTTATAACATTTCACAATCCATTACATTTTCTCACAAATGAATTTCTTGGCGCAGGGGATCGGCTACGCACTAGTTATCGTAACGTTCCTTCTTCAACCAGTCATGAAGTATCTTGCGAGGACTCTGAAAGGAGTCTGCCGCTTGATCGTGGTCGACATTTACCTGCTCTTGTCGTTCAGCGGCACTATCAACGTGTGGAGAGGCATCTGGAATAGTTTGAACATATTCTTCTTGCCCAGTAAGTTAAACGTCACGTTGCTGCTAATGAGGAATGGACGGACCTTGTAATTTTTAGGTACAGGCCTTTTGCCGGGGGTAAACTGGCTCGAAGAGCTGAAATGTAGTGACCCCACTCCGTAGACCTAGAAGAGCAGCTGAAAGCTCTTTGCCCCACGCTGTCCCTTGGGCTCGTCATTACAACCATGCGCCTATACATTGCTGCCAGAACGTAGAGCCTTCTCACTCGCTAGGAGGGAGCTTGGAAGCTAAGATGACAAGTCATCCACCCTCCTCTTTCATTCAGAACAAAGAGGCCAACGTAAGCAACTAGCAGAATGGGGGGCAGGGGAGAAGTGAGAGATTTAAATAGGGACACACCCCTTTACAATGAACGCTCTAATTTATTTCCTTCTACTTGTTTTCTTTCGAAACACATCAACAGATATCGACCCCCCTGGCGAGCACGAGGTCTCTGCGTTCTGAGCTTTGATGATGTAAACCAGGGGAACTTCGAGAAAAATTGATACATTCCTTGAAAAATAAATAAAATAATTGTATTTATGTGTATTTCTTAATTATTAAGAACTCAAAAATTCATTTCACTGCAAATGAAAGTATTAAATAAATAAATTAACCATGAATACTGAAAACACCAGTTGATGGGTAAAATATTCCCCAGATCTTTTTAGTGGCCGGGGGATTTTGGAGAGACGATGTCGGCAGGGTTTTTGACATGAATATGTCTATTGGCTGGGCTACGTGTTTTTAGGGGATTTATATTTCTTCGGGAATTTGGGGGGGGGGGGGGGGGGAATTTATCGGAAAAATTATAAAATCTTTTGACCTGAAGATTAATTTAATTATAAAACATTTGAAAACTTCTCATGTAAATTTTCATCCTCCCTTATAACCATATTTTCTCTCATCTGGATGGAATACCACCATTGTTTCATTATTCTCTTAATAGCCAACTCACACTTTCTCTGAATGGGAGCGAAAACTTTGATTGGCCCGAGTTGTGAAATCATTTGCCTTTTTGCGTTGCCTTCTTTATGTAAAAATACACAAATCAGTATCAAAGTTGACACTCGTTAAATCCACGCTCAGTCCGCTCTATTTACGGCAGGCGTTTTTAGCATGAGGAGTAAACTAGCTTAAAGAGTTGGGCGCCTGCAGTGATATGTAACTACACCAATCCAAAGACATAGTAGATAGCTGCTAGGTATTTGCTCCACACCATCCCCCAGATAGCTGTCCATCACCCCATCCCCATTATGGACCACCTGGTAGGTCAAGACCGGCCATCTCCTCCAAGCTCTGCTAGTGTAACGAGACAGGAGGAGTTTAGGCACAATTTGCAAGGTCGAAAGTAAAAACAATCTCAACAGTTTCTACTTCTTTCGGATTTTGCTTATAATCTTTTTTAAATTTCGAAAAGCTAAGCGTTTTTCGTGGAAACGCAATTAGAAAAGTTAAAGGAAACAAAATTTCCTACAGAAAGCATAGGTACCTATACTACAGCTGAAGATCGGAATAATAGTAAGGCAGCTAGAGCTCGCTGAAAAAAGGCCACTTTTCGCTATTTACCAACAACTAGCAAAACTTTAGTTACACTAGTTGGGGTAAATAAAAGTTGAGTAAACTGGTGTTTGGGTGTGTCCCCCAGTCAGTGGATACATGGACTGTGATAAAACAATTATCAGCAACATCTTCTGAATTATCAGGGCGGATGAATTGTATTTTGGTAAAGTAGCAAAATTTACATATCTTTCGGGGATTCAATCAAATCAGCGCACAAAACCGCACTCGTCCTGAACAGTTGTCCATTAGAAAGGCTCCAAAAATAGATGTCCCCTCATTGTGGCTCGAGTTTCAGACTGAGTTCATTTTGTGTGAGCCAACTCAATAGAAATCTGGTGCTGTCATTCATAACGCCCTAAGTCGAATACCCGACGTCATTTTGCGAATATTGAAAAGAGATCATGATGCATCTTGCTTGAAAAATTTAATTGTTCCATTGTTAACGCCCACGTTTTGATTAATGCCTATTTGATGTGCCTAGATTTGCCCCTACTTAGTTTGTTCATCACTCACAGCCTGTGCTTTCTACTGCTCGTGCTGATCAATTCGTCCAACTCAATCCTCGTCCGGGGGGTGTACATCGACGGGGAGGAAGACGGCGAACAATGCGTCGACTTCCCCTGTTACTACATCCGCCTGTTCTTCCAGGTAATTATCGAAAAGAAAAAGTTGAATGCCCATCACTGCTTCTCTATCTGGGCGCCACTCAAGGCCTGACCGGGTGAACCTTTTCATTTTTTCAGGAAAAACGGAAGAAGAAACTGATGAAAGCCAGCGAGCAAAGGAAATTCTCTTTGAAGTCGTCCGAAGCGGAAACGCTGATGCCGTCGGCGACCAAGGCGGAAATCGTTTCGAACCATTCGACAACCCCGACGCCCAACTCCGTATGACACTACGGGACTGCACTGCACTTATTCGAAACCTACAACCAATTGCAGTCACAGTTGACGGCCAACGCCGCTTTATGAGCAAACTAGTTTTGCTTTGGTTTTCGATTTTGTCCAGGTACAAACGATTCTCAGCAGAGGGATGAGGTGTGAAAATTTGAGGCAGCCCTGCCATTTGCCATTGTCGCACGTTCAAGTCACCGTCTTTTATTTAACTGTAAAAAAGTGTAACTAAGACGTTTTTAGGAAAATACCTATTTTGACCGTTGTAAATGTTTACAACACATTTGTAAATAATGTTAATATAGTAGTAGGAATGTTCACGTTATATAATAATTGTTGATTGAAAATGTTGAATGGCATAGACATGGTCGGATTCACTTCATCTCAGTTCAATTTCCATGATTGTCCCCCTGCATTAAGACAATAGCGTCTCAAGTATTTTCTTGATGAGCTGAGATTACTTGAAGATCGGTCTTCCTTGTTGTAGGGCGAATTACTACACAGGGCTCAGATTAGTTAGATAATATTCATTGTAAATAACACAGGAAAGAACAGCCGCTGAGGGACAACTATTTTTTTTAAACATCCTTTTGTATTTCATACACAATTGTTTCAGTTGTTTGATTCAGTAAGTTAACTTACTGAATCCGAGTCAGACGTCGAACGTAACAAATCATTTTACCAAATAAATTTCCAAAACAACAAAGAAAATCCATTTATATTTTAAATCAAATGACGATGTTGATTGTTAATTTACACGATGTAAATATGTATTTAGATACCTAGTATTAAACATAAATTTATGAAGTGCGGTTATTCTTGTCCGATATTTTCCTATTTAACTAGTTGAAATCACAATAGGTTTTCTTGAAACGTAAAAAAACAAACTTTGTCGATATTTAATATCGAGATGGGAGAGAAAATTTAAAACGAAGATGTAGAGAACAGAACCTAGATAAGTACCTACCTACCTAGGCCAAAACCCAACAAATTTGAGAAATTTTGTAAATCAATTCAATAGATAACTTTTTTTATAATTAAAAAGTGGTACACCTGTACAGTTATTGGACAAATGAGGTACCCTTAAAAAATGGATCCTACGTCCAAAATTACTTCGACAACGACATCTCTCCAATGTCGTTCAAAAGCCCCCCTTGTAGCCCCATAGAGCTTCATGGTGTAGTGTTTGGACAGATGAGGTACCCCAAAAATGTATCCTCCGTTGAAAAATACTTCGAAAACGAAACCACACTCGAACCATGGAATAAAACTCGTGTAGCCCCTTTTTAGCCAATATTTGGAGATTTGCGCGGTGGAGCCCGCATGAAGCCGGCTGGTGTATCATACGGTACGTACCTACTCGTCATAATTTATGATCCCCATCAAACGGAAATGACAATTATCGTGTACAAATGAGCCGAATCGATTGGGAAAATCCCTGCGCAACTGTCGTTACCCAACTGTCGGCCTTGAACAGTGTGCCCGACGTCAAGTCTTCTGAATTGGCAGACGTGGTTACTTTCGACAGCATCAGAATGTTTACGCCAAGAAATCTACCTGGGGGATTGTTTGCCAACAAAAGGAAAGCGAGAGTGTTCTCGACGGATGTTTGGATGCTAGCAAAATATATCCCTAACTGGGGACAATTTCAACAGGCGAGCATTAAAAAAAATGGTTGAAAGGGAAAAGTACGTCATGGATGTTGGTGGCTCCTAAGAACAAAAATCTGTGGTTCAAGTTCAGTGATATGAGATTTGCATGAGCATATTTTGCTCTTCCATAATAGACCTTACAGTCAAAAAATATTTCGACAACGACTCCACTCACGATATCATACCCAAAATGCATGATTCGGTGGTTTTTGGGCTTTTTTTTTTTCGGACGCTCTGACGGCCAAAGGGTTGATTGTACAAAACAAACGTCTCTCACATAAAGAGTAGGAAATTTAATGCTCTTTAATTTTGTATACTGGGGGGGGGGGTTCACGTAAAATTTACATTTAATGTAGTATTTTCGGAGTAATTTACTAAAAACTGTGACAACCCCCAAATTGTTGTCGTTTTTGTAAAAAAAAAAACCTGGCAAAACCTGGCAAAATGGTTAGTCGCAAACCAGATTCGTGTTCAGCAGCCCAAAATACAATAGAAATGGAAATTACCAGAACTACAACAAAATGTTTATCAATAATTGGCAAATTATTTGCCCTTTTTCGGGCTAATTTGACTGGACTAACGTAAAAGTAGGTGTAGGTAAGGAACCCTTCCTTACCTATTCTGCAGTCTTCCCCAATAAATCATGCAGTGAAAGTGCACTCTCGCTATTTAATAAGTATGCCTGTCGCCCGGGGTTTCGTAAAAAAAAGTTTATTGGGCGAGAATAATCAAAGAAATATTCAATGATAATTCCGACTTGGGTCAGTACTGTTGAGGTCCTCAAGACGTCCGGTGCTCCATTTGTAACGGTAGTTAAATTGTAACCACCTCAATTGATCTCCCAATTTGTCAGAATTTCACAGCAATTCCCGCTCAAACATGTGGAAATTGCCGTTTTCCGCGGAATTCAGGATCCGCCGATTTAACGCCTCTAATCCGACAGTTGGTCGGCGACAAAGCGGGAACACCATCCGGGGAACGCAAATTGAGTTCGGGAGGGGAACTGTTTTCAAAAGGAAGCAGCACTTCTGAGTTGATAAGCCTTTTGTTCTCTCGTAACTCGGATAATTCCGTGGCACTTTTATTAGGCCAACAGTATCCCTCCTGCATCCTCTTCAAACCGCCCTGACCTGACTTCGGCTGAAGCGGGAGAGTAGGTAATCCAGTTCGGAAGCAGTGGATTTATGGATCGACTCACGGAGAAGGACAATGCTGGACAACAGGGAAATCGTTAATGTAGGTACCTACAGTCGATCCCCACACTATAACTCATTCCAGTAGTTGTCATTCAAGAGTTGCCAAGACTGGCGAGAAGCCAATCTGGCGAGACAGTAGGTGCATTCACAGGGAAGAGATAAGCGCAGCATGCGGCAGATTCGTCACAATCACGTATTTGAAAAAATTGTAAACCCAGCTTCCAGGCTGGAAGTTTCATGGAGGATTTGGAGGGGCATGCATCACAGAATTCGTTCCAAAACTGCACGAATATATTACGCTTAATAGTGTTTCAAAAAATGCACTTAGTAGGAATGCAAACAAGCACGCAGTAGGTATTCATAGTATACTACGTATTCATACTATACTAGGATATATCCTCTACATCATGTAGACTACATGGTCCTATACAAGGTGGTACTCGATTCATCTCAGCGAGTCCCGCTTTTGTGATCACCAGGGGGTGGAATTTAATTTATCCGACTGTATTCCTCCAACCCCGTTGACCACGATTCGTTTCAGAAAAATGAGGTCGGATAATCTGACGAACCTTTTGAGGATACCAATAACCTTGGCGGGTACCAATCAGTCTACCTAGCTAACGACGTGGACGAACCCGCAGAGGAGTTTTCGAGGATTTTTGTGGACACTCTGTTGTCCGTGGACCTCACGGAAAATTTGGGCTAGCGAAAAGAGAAGAAAGGTTGCCTTCAATCAAGAACAGTTCTTGAGTTAGTAGCGACAAAAGGATCTACGTGGCAAATATTATGCTTTCAGAGATTTGGCCAGAACGACCCTGCGTTCAGAACTATAGCCAGAGAATCTCGTAATGAGTACAGATCTCGTAAGAAGAGCGTTAAACAGGTCTCGTCGTGATAAGAATGACCTGAAAATTCACGCTGCTCCCAACAAGCCCAAGGCAAGCAAGGAAGTTGTGAACGAGGTGTTTAATAAAGGATCGAAGAACCCAAGCATCAATCGCTCCCTGTGAGGTTTTTAGTGATGCATTTGGCCAGGTATTCCGGATGAGAGGTTCATCCGAAATCAGTCTGGAGTTCTAGGATTTCCTGAGGGTCACTCCTGGTTGACGAATGATTTCTTGCT
Source organism: Pilophorus perplexus (assembly GCA_955831195.1). Taxonomy (NCBI): domain Eukaryota; kingdom Metazoa; phylum Arthropoda; class Insecta; order Hemiptera; family Miridae; genus Pilophorus; species Pilophorus perplexus. The sequence continues at coordinate 19,717,281 of OY037013.1, forward strand.
TAACCCTGTCACAGGTGAGGAGATTTACTCGATCATAGTATGATATCATGATAGTATTACTATCCCTTAATAGGTAATAGTCCAATAAAATAAGGCCGAAAATGGGAAAGAAAACGGAATAATTCGGACCGAAGCGGAAATCGTTTTAATACCTTCTAATGGTCCTAAATACACGTAATCTGAGTTTGCACCATCGCAGGTGGTAAGCTTAACTTTTGGTAGCCGAAAAACCGCGAAAATGTTGCACTGTTTCCAGTTTTTCGCCCCTAACTCGAAAACTATCCATCCTACTGAAAAAGTTATACCTTACAAAATGAAAGGGCATTAAATTCGCTATTCAAAACACTACATAATCATCAAAATCGGTTCAGCGGTTTATCCACAATCGTTCGTCAAAGATAGGCTATTTTTACCAACTTTCGTCAAAACCACGGGTTGGTCACAGTAAGACCGCTGTAACTTCTAAACAACTGCCCAAATCGAAAAAAGTTATAGAATCAAAATTGTAGAGAATCAAATTTCATGTTAAATTCCGTCTTCGTTATGTACATTTTACACCAATCCGAGGATCTGGTTGATTTCATTTAGGATACAACCCTATACCTACATGGTATTATATATAGGATGCAAAGGAGATATACCTGAAGTTCATGATAGGTCAACTACTTCTACAGGCCACAATTTTGCTGTTGTACGATACAACATGTATATGTATGTAGGATACAACTTGTATCCTTGAAGCTGATGCAAAACCCCGAACTCAATAAAATTTGTAGAACAGCACGAATTTCCGAATATCTGAGGCACCTAGCTAGCAGATCCAGTTTTAAGTAACTTGGCAAATCGATATTTTGTGGTGTAACACCGACTAATAAAATTTTATTAATATTTATTACTAGTTTATTAGCATTAAACTTCTGATATTAAACTTTTTTTAAAGTGATCCAAATCGAGCGTTCAATTAGGATGGGTTGAGCTGTAAATGAAGAAAGCATTTTCTTTTTAAATGTCACCCAGGAGGTAAGCAACTGCAGGCCTACCTCCTGCGTCAACTTATTGCCCGTTGGCGAAATTACGGCAAGAGGCGCCGAAGAATACACAAGGGAAATGGACAATGGGCCAAAATAATGTGGAGGCCTACACTTATAGTAACTGCCGGACTCACAGAGAAGGGATGGGTGAGAAGTGGCGAGAGGGCTCCTTTTTTTAGAAACAACCGAGTGATAAGGCGAGACGACTTTAGTACGGTTCGGAACGTCCAAAGCAACTTCTTCTAGACAACCGCGAAAAAAAAAAAAAAAAAAAAATTGACAATTCAAGATTTTAACCAATTTAACTTGCGACAGAAAAAGGTAAATTCGGAATCGTCGGATTTCTTTGGCCCCCGAAATGGGAGTGGACGAAGGACACACGATCGTCTCTGTGGAATTCGAGGTTTACGGACACGTTCAAGGTAAGTCAAGGTCTTCAGATCATGTTCTCCATCAGCAGTCCCTTCAGCATCTGATTCCACCGCTGCATAGCGCGACGAGTTCATAAAAGGTTGTACGAAATTGGAACCTGATCCCACCGGATCATTCGGCCTTACATTCTGATCAGGCTGGTAAACATTGGCCTGAAATAACGTCGGTACGATTCGTTATTCGCCCAGGGGGTCACAATTGGAACACAATGTAGCAGCAATGTCTCGACTATGAAAATATCGTCAGAAATTTACTACCTATTTTACGCGCGTACGATGTGGTAAGACGAACAAACCATACAGTCGATGAGCTTCTCTGGAGACTGCTCAGTCACACGACTTCATCATAAACAGTAAACACTACACAAATAATCAGTAACTACCGTCACAATCCATTAAAACAGTATTTAGAACAGATTGAGTAGTAAAGAGTTGACGACCTCCGTTCCGGGTGTTCAGAAGTGATGTGGGCGGCTAAAAAAGAATTCTTTGGGAGGAACCCAACACATTCGGATCAGAATGAGACGCATAATTCACATTTCAAGGAAGAAACGCGATATTGTTTCAGCTGCGCCTACTAAGTACGCGCCTACTTTACAAGTTTTGTAAAGATGCAAAAATGCTGCCGCTGGAATAAATCCTGATACAGCGCGGTTTCCACTAAAACAGTATTATAGTTGGATACCTATATAACTGTCTGATAGAAACTAATTTACCTACATCAAAACAATCAATCCGATTGAGTTAAATAGGGACACTTAACTGGGGAATCCGTGTTACTACATCTACAATAGGTAAAATGTATATAGTAAAATACATGTACCGGAACACAATTTTTCAGTATGTTGGTTATGCTACTTCCAATACTTATCAGGCATTACGGTAAGGTCGCACTATCTCATTGAGGCCTGAATACACGCAGTTTCCAAGCTTCAAATGGTATTGATGACATTGTGTGCATATCCTCCACCACCCTGAGTCCGCCACTGCTCAGTCCATCCATCAAAGAACGCATACAACACAGTGCGGCGCTTTGCGCCTGGATAGCTGTCGGCCGTCGACAGTTGGCTAACTGCCTCACTTGGAGTCGATTCAAGTTTTGGTTTCATTAATTGGTGTAACGTGCAGATGACAGCCAAAGCGTTTCGATGCGTTCACTTTTTTGATAAGTTTCCAAAATCGAAAGCTTCCAGAGAGGATTCAAATTCGTTCGAGGGTTGCGCTGGTTGAAACGAGAGAATCGTAGAAAGGTTGCTTAGTTGTGACCAGGGACACCTAAAACTCCCTTATATCCATTGTAAGGGAGATTTGAAAACAATATCCTGAGCAATCTGGTCAGGGGAGGGGGAGGAGATGGGACGGATGCAACTCTTTTAAAGTGATGTCAGATTAAATTTTCTGGCTGCTGAAATCCAGCCTGAGATAAATAATTACTACCTTCCAGTGCACGTGACGTGTCAATCCGTGGCAGTGGATGTTAAACTTTATTCTTAATCGTAACATCGTTAAGTTTGCGGTAGTCTACACATAGATCCATACATCTGCAAAACCACGTGTTCCAAAATCAAAATTTTACAGGAGACACTAAAAACTGCATAGAGACTTGCGAAGCCCAAAGCACTTCAAATCGAACAATGTTTATGAGAAACCTACAGCAGAAATTATTAATTTGGAGTCAAATATTCGCTCAAAAATTCAGAAGTAAACAGCCGTTTTTCAAGAACTCTTCCAGACTTACAAGGATTTACACACCAAAAAGCTGGGACTTACATGCTTTTACATTTTACAACACTGAGAAGACATTTCTCACTGTACATTCACGAAACTTTGCACGATGGATCTAGAGCCTCAAATTACCCAGAAAACTCAAAACCTTTATTTGGCCAAAAATCGGACTTACGTGGTTTTGCAGGTATACGGTCGAGATGATATATATATTTTATAATCTACACATGATATATATTAACATCATCAATCGGCTGTCTTCTAAATTAGAAGTTCTAATTCACCATGACTACGGGAGCTTCCAGAGGATCTTGGATTCGATGATTACTGTAAGGGTGTGACACCCTACAGTAGGGTGTTATCTTGTTTACTCTGGAGATGGCCATCTTGGGTGCTGATGGGAAGGTCTTTGTCCTCCAACGTCAACAGCGTGTTTCATATTGCATAATATGCAATATTATTGGGAATATTATTCCCAAGTCCTGAGTAGTAGCAGCAAAAACATCTTGATACCAGCCATTTACCCCGACGAACTTGCTGTACTCCGTCAGTGTATGGGCTGCTTCTGAGGAACGCATGAAACTAGATTAAGTCAAAATATTGTATGGCATGGACTGGAATTCGGGTAGTTAGGTATTGACCAAGGACGTGTATTTTATTTTGGATCCCTTGGCTTTTTATCGTTTCATACAAATTAAAAAAATCCGAAAATGCATACTGATTGCAGGTGTGTACTTCACTAAATACTGCAGAGACAGAGCCACTGAACTTGGACTGGGAGGATGGGTGAAGAACAGTAAAAGAGGGACCATTGTCGGCAAAGTGCAAGGGACCAAAGAACAAGTAGAAAATATGTGAGTACCACAAATTGAACTCCCTTCCCCCCACCCCTAACTCAAATAACATATTGGACAACCCCTGAAATTTAGGAGGCCCGACATGTCGATGCAGTGGACGATTAACAATATTCTTTATGGGGTCAATGTGTCGAACAGTCGGCCAAGAAAGTGGCACTTGTCCCACACGTAGGGCCTCCCAGCGATTAAAGACGTTTAAATATAAACACAAGAAAAATGTGCAGCCTACGGCCACTTCTGGTGAATCAATTTCGATAACCACAAAACCAATTTTATCCATTGAGTTTAGTAGTGAGGCAAAAATTAATAAACTTAGTATCTAACATGTTCGGCGTATTTCGTAATAATTATTGCAGGGTCAACTGGCTATCGAGGACTGGCAGCCCAGGATGTAAAATCGAGAGATGCGAACTACGAGACTTCGAATACCTCGCACGGCAAGACTTCCGGGGGTTCAGCATACGTTTTTAACCACTAAGACCCCTTTTAAAAGAATACCAATTCATTTTGCAGCATTCTGTCAGATACCAGTACTATCCGCGTTTTAACTTTGGAATCGGGTTTTACCTACTTACCTACCTACAATACTACAAATAACCCATTCCAACTATTGAGGAATTCGGACAGAACAAAATGAATTAAATCGTATTCCCTCGTTGTTTAGTTTCCCTTTATTGTCAATACCCCACTATGTATTTACACTGTCCCAATTTTCTATTGTTCTTATTTTGTAATTGTCTTCCCTGTCTTGTCATAATATAAGTGTTCAAGTAGTGCCTTATTACTTCATTTCATCTAATAAACAACACGTTAGGCATTGCTGTATTTTTAGAACGAATAGAAGCCACCAGCTTGTGCTTGTCTCAACTAGATGTCAACCGTAATGTTGGACAATTTGTTTTTTCAACAATTTGGTCAACAGGTAAAAGATCCGCGCGGAGGTAACTTTTTACTTATTGACCCATGCTTCATATAAAGACTAGGATGTGACGCAATCTTTTCGTGAATTTCCATACGAGCATGCTTGGTATGAAACATAAAATGTTGACATGTAAAAAAAATAAACCATGAAGATCAAGTTATCAATTTATTCACCTAGACAGGAGGAGACAAGAATAACTCATTTCCCTGCACACTAAATCTTTATTTCAAAATTAAAATTTCCACGTACATTTTTTAAACAATGTTGTACCTATCATCACTTGCGCCAACCGGAAATTCAATTTTAGAACGTAAGTCTTAAGTACAATTTCAATAAATAATAAATAACCGAACCAGCAGACACAAACATTAAGCAACGTCTAACACAGCTTATAATCACAGTCAAAACAGCTTTTTTCCTAAAATAATTTCTAATAGACAAGAGATTTTTTCAAATTTGATTTTCAAATTTAAGGCGGATCGGATGAATGACCATATTAGGAGAAAACGTGATTACTTCAAGGCGAAAGTGAATGAAATTTAGGGTAACCAGTGGGGAAAACTCAAAGAAAAACATCACAACACATGAAATTTTGAACCATTACTAGTCAAGCGTATTGTTTGTTACCTAATTGTTTATTACTCATGATTTTTAAACGTCTATAGAGGCTCTTCAAGAACCATTCGTTCAAACAATAGATCGTCGCCACAAGAAAACCATCAACATAAGAGAGACCAGTCGCAAACATCAAACAACAATGAGGGAGTTATATTGTTGTCAAATTGGCTCTACAAGAATGACTCAAGACTTGTAAAGCAGAAGAAAACTAACAGGGAGTTTGTACTGTTCAGAAGCTGTTCTGGTTGAGGAACGCGCCGAGAAGGAAAGCGTGAACAATGTTTTCAGATGTCTACTGAATGGGGAACCAACTTAGAATAAAACAGTCTCCGTTCGTAGCACCTCATTTTTCCAAACTCAAGTCATGAAGTACAAAGGTGAAGAGTATGTTTGTTTCTATATCACAAGAAAAGCTTAATCGAAACATAAAATGGGGCTTTTTAGTTCAAACAGTGGAGGCAAATACCCATAAGACTTACGAGCAAGTGAGGTGCACAACCTCCTTCAACGCAATTCGACTTATTATCCAAGTGTAGGGACGTTGCGAAAATCAGGAATTTGGATGGTAACAAGGAAAATGACACGAACTCCAGCTTGAACTGTCCAAGCCTGGAGTAATCTGCTTGTACGTTTCAACTCATTATTACCATAACAGTTTACTATGGTTTTTAAAAGCGCAATCAACAAGATTTTTTATTTATTTTGAATTCTGTTGTTAGGAGTAACATACTGCGCCATTTCCTGCCCCTCTCAGGTCTAAAAACAAACTGAACACATGAAGCCTAGAATTTCAACTCCGTAACCAAAGTTGATGAAGGTTTTTATGGTCTATATGAATTTTGGTAGGAAACTGATTATTTTGAGCCTCTGATTTTGAATAAAATATTTACCTACACAACCGTTATTTGACACCACACCTATTTGACGGAGAAATCGAATTCCAATTCTTTCCACCACAGACTAGGAAAACCCTTGATATCACCTACTACTAACTGATTCACTTTTTTTCGGAATTCGACAACCTCAAAATGGCCAGTTATCTGAGAATCACCCAGTTGCTGATTAAACGTGGAGAGTGCAAATTTTGAAAAACAGCTGCACCAACCGACTTTTTTTCTTCTAGTCAAAGCATTCATACAAAACGTTGAGAACAACGCTCTGGTAATTTCTGCATCCAGGGCGCGGCGTTGGTACCCACTTTTTCTGGTTATTAACTTAGCAGGTTCCCGCGCTTTGCATTTTATTTTGAGAGTCGTATACAGAAATTGCATTTTTTTTTTTTTTTTTTCAATACAGAATTTTTGAAATTAGTGCATTGTATTATTAAAAATGGCGAGCCATTTCAACCAAGTCCAAATATGAAGGTAATAAACTGGGTAGCTCAACTTAATTCGATCCAAGTTTTCCGAATTATCTTGTAATTGGTCTATGACCAACGCAACGTCCCTACAAGTTCAGTCATCAAAGCCCCGTTCACTCAATATTTCTTTATCCAAACATCTATTATGCCACAAAAAAAAAAAAATTTACATTACCAATGAAAACCGCTAAACCTAGTGGTATGTTTTTACATCATTGGATGAAACACTAGATAAATATTTGAAACTTACCCGATAACATTTATATCCCAAAGATTCGCTGGTCTGTGATGATTGATTGTACTCACCGTCTTAGAACTATTTTAACTATCTAAATAACTTTCAAATCTAACAAAGCAGCACTAATTCTGCTGAGCGCTACTATATTATCTTGTACCATTATAGTTCAAACCAACCAAAAAGGCGTTAAGTAGCGAAATAAACCGGTATTTAAGGCCCTGGGAAAAACGACCTTCAATAAAATGTAAGTAGTGCTGTAGTAGTATTGTATACTTGTATAGGTGTGAATTCAGCAATCGAAACAATTTTAGGTTTTCTTTTGTTTTAACGAAGTGAATTTCCTCAAACCTTTAAAATACGGGGTTTCTAATGAAATTTGGGCCTCGTTCAGTAATTCACTCTTCCATATGTTGGTTATTCATATGAACCAAGAGGAAGAATACAGGTACATACATAGTAGACGAATAGCATGAAAATCAAAATAGAAAAATATATTCACGCATTCAGAATGCTGGCTAAGAACCGTCTACTTTGTCTAAGAAAGAGACAACAAACTAACAGCATGAAATAGAGCCAACTAGCATAAAGTTATTGTTTCACAATCAAACAACAATAATTATTATAATCTTTCTCCATCGTTTAAACATCGTTAAAGCTTCAACATAAACCGATTTTTATATTATAAAATATAATACTTTCAATATTTAATACCTTCGTAATCTCACAACAAGTTTGCGATGACAAAATAAACCAACAGCCGAATGAGTTTAAGCCTTTCCGTTCCCTGTATACCGTTGTGTTCCACTATGTGATGTGGCGAGTTGCCATTAAATTAAAGTATGCACTTATTTCAACACCATATTAAGGATAAACATGTGATGGGAAATGCGTGTATGGAAAAATGGACAATGACAGTTAGAGTGCTGTTAGTGCTGCAAAAATATTGAATTCCGTCAAAAATTGAAAAATTCAATTATAATCCAACAAAAAATGTAAGAAAATGAGTTACAAAGCTAATTGAAGCTCACGAAGAGGCAAGACAAACTGGGATTGATGAAAGAAAATGTATTTGTAAAATTAAAAGTAGGGAGCACAAATGATTTCATTTTGATGATCATCAACTTTGAAGAAGGTTTATTTCAGGCAGATAAATTTATAATTTAAACGTAGGATTTATGGAATTTCAGAGCCTCAAATCACTAAATTCCGTTTTTTGCTTATAGATTTTTAATCGCATTAACCAACCCAACGTATATTATGTTCCTTCCGCGACGAGTTCAGGGTGTAAGGAGTGAGAAACTTAACTGGTGGGGGGGAGATTGTAGCGCGGGTGCAGAGAGTTATGAGTACATGAACTCACTGGATTGAACGCGAAAACTGAACTGAAAAAAACCTAAGGTTGGAGGCACTAATTGTTGGAATTCGGAACGAAGGAAAACACAAAAACGCTGCAAATTTTACACAAGGGTTTATTATTCTTTGATATAGGTACTTGTGCAGAAATGTAATTCTGTGTCAATGGAAAAAATAACACAATTTTTTTTGGATTTATATAAATATATATATATAATTTCACCATGTTTTTTGTTTTGTTTTTTACTGGAAAAATATTTGACCTCCTGGGATCCATCAAAAATCTCATTTGTAGCCCCATGAAAGCCCTATAGATCGCAACAGTGAAATCGGATCGTTGCGGGATCCCAAAAAATGGATTCTACGTCCAAAAATACTTCGAAAACGACACCTAACTCGATCCCATTATGATAGTCGTAAGCCTTTTTAAAAAAAACCTCCCGTAGCCCCATAGCGCCCCACGGGTTTGGGCGATCGGGCTGAAAACCTTGCGGGCACAACTAGATGAAAACCAAGTATTTTGTCAAAATTTCAGATTTTTAAAGAAATTCATACTGCCAGAAACGGCCCGGACGGACATTTCCGTTCTTGAATCTAGACCTCTTGAAACGGATAATGTCAAATTTTGAGGGCAATCGGAGTCGTCGACCTCCGTCGCGATTACATAGGGGTATTATTCCAAGAATAATAAACCAAAATGAATTTTGGGGAGGTTATTAGCTTTTAAAATTCGGGTGCAGCGAGAAAACCCTGCCTCGAAAGGGTGTCGAATATTATTGAACCTGGTGTAAAATATTAAAGGACCCGCGCGGAAGGAACGCGTCATTTTTACAGTCCGTGTAGAAAGTCGAAGAAGAACTTTTTCACCCTTTTGTACTTTTAAGGAACATAGGTACCTCCAGAAAAAGAGTTTTGAAAATCAATTTTTTGCAGCACCAAATGTGTACTAACAGTTTGGTTTCAGGCTCATTCACGCCTCGATCTTTTAGGTCTGGACCCGATCGGTTCATCTTTCGAGCCTTTTTTGTTGAACTGTACCTGGCTTTGAGCGGTGAGCTGAAGGGAAATGGCTTGCGTGTTGAGCTTTTCGGCAAGGAGGAGGTCTTTGAGACCTCGCATTTTCCTGCTAAATAACATCAATTTGGGGGAGGCTTTTTCAATTTTGAGAGCGGACGTGCTCGCTTCGGAGTCACCGACGAACGGCTCTCCTCCGCCCTGAAGGAGGTAATTGCGGTTGAGAATGCGTTCCCCGCAGGCGGCCGTCAAAGCCTTGATTTTGGGATCCAGGGAGTCCAAATTGGTGATTTCGGACTCCAAATCCGACACGAGGGCTTTGGCTTTGCCCTCGAACGTACTGCACAGGGAGTTGTTGTTGTTGTTATTCTCGGGAGCGTTCGTTATGACAATTTGACACCTTACCTCGTGGTCGAATTTAGAAATGGTGCTGACTAGCGGTTGAGCCCAGCCGATGTGCAAAACCGGTGTGGGGCTGTCCTCTTCCCATTGGCAGATCCCGTCATAGAATCGAAGCAGGTCTGCAAAACACTCGGGATCTTTTAGAATGGAATGTGCACTGTGACCCGAGCCGACGACTCGCATTGCATGAGGTATCAGATCGTTTGCGATTTCTTTAAGCTCTTTGTATATTTCTTCGTCATCTCTCGAATAATTGTACCTAAAAATAACGGAAAGTATTGTAAACGAAGACTCCACTCATTATATCAAAATTAATCAATACTAACTGTTTGATGACGTCACTGGCGTTGGCCCAAGCGTTGAACGCCTCCTTATACCGCCGTATCCGGTAATAGTAACCAGCCTGGTACGTGTAGGGGTACACGTGCATATTGTTATAAAAACGTTTGGCGGTCAAAATACCCTGTTGAAGTAGAGCTTCACATGATACCCTCCCGATGGTTTTGACTTCTTCCAGTTCGGACAGATTACCTAAAAAATACGACCAACGTTACCGCATTGCTTAAGGTTTTAAAACCTGCAGGAATCATCATCGAGGAACCTACCGAGAGCCAAAGGGTACTTGTCGAGGAAGCCGTTGTCGTACAGCAACCAAAGCAACTGCTGCTGCAAATCGGATACTTCAATGGAGTCCGACGTCACGTTCAGCGAGGGATTGATCGCTGATACCAAAGCAGCCACTTCTTCGTGACGACTGCAAACGACGGGGTAGCCGTTCACGTATACCCACGACCTTGAATTGACTCCACCGTCCACGCTTCTCCCCCGTTTATCAACACTACCCTTACCTAAAAACAGAATCAACTGCTATATTCCTAAAAACGCTGCAAGTTTTACACGAGGGTTTATTATTCTATGATATACGTTAATTGCGCAAAAATTAAACCTGAAAGTGAAAAAAATATTTTGAAAAAAAAAAACGGATTTTGCGTCCAAAATTACTCGGAAAACGACGCCTTATTTGACTTCCTGGGATCCTTCAAAACTCCCATTAGTAGCCCAAAACGGCTCAGGCGGCGGATGGACATTTCGTTTTTTGGAATCTACGTGTCTTGGAACGGATGTCAAATTTTAAGACCGATCAGAACCGTCGACCTCCGTCGCGATTACATAGGTGTATTACTCCAAGAATAATAAACCAAAACTACCGACTTTGGTAATTGAAAACGAGGACCTACCGTGCCAAGTGACTTCGATCGTTTCATCCAGATTCTCTCCAAACACCACCCAGGAATGATCTTCAGAAAGGGCCAAATGAACGTCACTGAACCCCAAAATCTGACAAGCAGCAACCACAGCAAAAGTCACACCGAATGAGTCCAGTTTATTTCCTGAAACCAACAGTTCATCAAAAGCTGATAATGAGGGGGGAAAAATCTTCTGTGGATATTCGTTGGGCTTTTAATTTGAATCATTCTGGGCTTTCCATATGTGTCATTAGTTTTACCACGTTAACCTACATCAATTTTTGAAACAACTCCTAACACATCATGATTACGATTAGGTAATCGTAGTTGAACAACAAGAAGAAACCACAATTTTTACCTGTCATGTAAGAATACAGGCTTTGTAAGTGTGCCCTGCTGTCTTTGTACTGACTGCGAGATAGGGAATTCCATACAACGTCGGACACGCGGCGGATCAAATCCCGGGTGGCGGTTTTACTGTCGTATACCGTCAGGTCAACGGAGCCTTTGATGAGGCTGTGGAACTTCATGTACAAAGCGTTCACCTGGTGGAAGTGTATCGTCGGGATTTTACCCAACTCGTATTTCTCCGGCGGGACGACGTCCGGAGCACCAAGAGCAGCGCCGTTTTTGGTGCACGTCATGGAATTCTCAACGGCCCCGGCGATGATCGACAGCAGAGTCAGGTTTGGGTCGGATTTTATCACCTCTTTTTCGAAAAGCTTGACAACAGCCGGTATGTCCTCCAACGGGAACTCGGAAGCGAGGGAAGAGTCGAGTCCATCCTCGCGCGCCATCTCAGAGCCGCACTTTTACACAAACGAGAAAGCTAAGGACATCGCTAGAACCTATGAGACTATAATTACCAATAAAATAACGCGGTCTATAACTTTAAATCGACATAAATCAACCTAATAAACATACCAAAACACATAAATAACAGCTTGTTAGAGAAACATTGCAACATTCAACGAAACCGTTTGCCATCACGGCCTTATTCGACTTCACTTGTAGTTCAGTGTTGCCGACACCATGATGGTAAAAAACCCCCAAAAGGTACCGTGAGTTGCCCTAATGGGGTTAATACAGCCCTTACAAGTCCGCTTCCTAGGTAAATAATAATTACATAATAATATTATGTATTTACATATTATGTAAATATAATAAATAGTAAGGTAAATATTATTTACCTATTATTGACGTTTGTAGTTTCCGAGCCATTTTCGGCAGTAGGGATTTTTTTTTTAATCTGAAATTTTAACAAAATAGGTAGGTAGGTTATAGTTGTATGTTTTAGGTTATAGTTGTGCCCTCAAGGTTTTCAGCCCGATCGCCTCAACTTGTGGGGCGCTATGGGGCTACGGGAGGGTTTTCAGCTATGGGGTTGGATGTAGAATCCACTTTTGGGGGTCCGTCGAAAACGATCCGATTTCACCGTGAGGATATTATTTTATGGGAATCTCGTGTGGCTACAAATGGGATTTTTGAAGGATGCTAGGAATTCAAATAAAGTGTCGTTTTCCCATTAATTTTGGACGCAATATCCGTTTTAGAGGCCCCGAACATCCAAACATCATACAGAATTTTTTTTCAAAAATAGGTATTTTCCAAATGACACCGAATTAATTTTTGCGCATGCATCAAAGAATAGGTAGTAGGTATCAATACCCAATACCTATTAAATCCTTGTGTAAAATTTGCAGCTTTTTTTTTTTTTTTTTTTTTGGAAAGCCCGCTTCTCGCTCAATTATTTGGAGCACCATGAAGGAGTTGAAGCGTGATTTCATGGTAATTTACTGGATTGAGGACCAAATCCAACTGGATGTATGAGTTTCACTGTAGGTATCAAGCCAGGTTTTTCCCCATGGAGGAAGGAAAATTTTCCCTTTCTCCATGGTTTTTCCCCTTATCGAACTCCCCTCAATTTCAAAAACTCCCTTGGTCGTCCACATGTCGGCAGCACTGTGTAATGTATTACCGGCCAACCGTCACGACGGAAGGAAAAGTTTCCACTCAAATATTTTTCTCGTCTGAACTACAAATAACTGTTAAATAAATTTTTCTCTATTTTTTCTCATAATATGAGAATTAATATTATTAAATATGTAAAATGCGGACTGGGCAGAAAGTTATACTAGTGATGGATTCATTAGGTACCTACCTACTTACAATGACCTACCTACGATGATGACGTCATGACAACAGCAGCCGATCGTTGATCGAATAGTTCCTTGGCGATCATATGTTGGCATGTTATCGCGTAGTTGTGAGGGGTAGGGGCAGAAAATTGAAAAACGGGCCAAGGTGCTGAACGTTGTGTTACCTCGCGTTTTGTGGTCATTCTTATCGTCTTGTTTTTGAATAATTAGCCATTCGCCAGGTCCCGTTTCCCCCCGGAACAATGCGCCTAGTTTGAGACGCCCCTCGGCTCTGTGATTTCGACCTTTTTCTGTGATCTCGCCGCAACCCTAAGCGAAAAACTACGTGGTGCAATGACCGAAAATACAACGGCGACTGCTGATTCCGGCAATGGACAAGTTGCCGCTGCTGATGTAAGGCAGATTTTGTTTTAGCTTGAGTTCTGGTTCTTAGATATTTCACGGAAAATCATTATTCGCATTTGCCCTTTATATTTTTTCTTTACGTGGCACCCTCGTTACGCACCCCTAACTGTAACTTATGGGCGGGTCTGTTATGAGGACTCCGTTAAAGGGGTTCGTTTGTTTCAACCAATGACAAACGTGTCATGTTCTCTGCTGGGTAATATTCCGAAAAAAACATAAGAAAGAAAGAAAGACATCAGATCAGATGATTAGGCACTAGCCAGCACATAACCTGACGTCATAGTGGCTAATTGATCATTATTACTGCGCTCTTCGATGCGGCTGTTAAACTATATAACTTTGCATTCATGAAATATACAAATGAAAATAATGACTTTGAAAGTGTCATTTATAAGTTGAGTAGCCTTTTGATTATCAGTAAGGCCTCCTTTTGCCGCTGACTCATTGAGCCAATTGTGCAATTAAGTGATAATTAGCCAAAAGCGTTAGGTAACAACACGACCAAAAAATTATTTTTGCCTTCAAAATCAATCGCACTTGATGGGATACTGTCAAAGCCTAAACCTGGTGCTGTCAACTTGATGAAATGTGGTTTTCAATGCCATACGTCTTTTTTTTTTTTTTTTGACAAAGCGTCCTTATAAAAAAAAAAGGGATGCAAAAAAAGCCACATAAAGTAATTAGGTACTCTAGTTTTGTGTGTTTCATTTCTGCGCTACAAAATCACGCGACTAAAAATTGCAAGTCTGTGAAGGCCCTAGTCATTTTCTTGTACCTTCTAACCTCTTTGGCAGTGAAGTAGTCCCCCATTGTGGTGCAATATTTTGACCGCAGGAAAGATGTAAGTACCTATAACGATCCCTGTTGAAAATAACTTGTACCAAGCTAACTTGCCAAATGAAAAAAGCTCCACAATTTACCGTTTGGGGTCATCAGCTGTGAGAAAGTTCAGCTCAGAATTCAGAAGAGCAGTACGGCCCGTTCGCCGAACGGCGTTCGGCAGTCGATTTATTTGTGGCTGATTACACCAATATGAATTTTGGTGGTTTGGAACGCCCAGGTAATAAACCCAATGAATAAAATAATCTCTCAAGAGCCCCCCACACGACCAAATTTGGTATATACATGCCTATTGTTCCGTATTTTCTGGTCAGTTTACTACTATGTTAACTTTACTTATTCTTTACAATAAATACCTACAAATTTTGTGGGTATTGTATGTATTGTGCATTATTATTAAAAATTTTATAAATTTTATTAACTATTATTTCTTGTGCAGATCTAATGAACCGTTCTATTGGATCATAATATGATATCTGTACATAATAATATATCATAATATGATATCTATACATAATATTAATATGTATAGAACTTTACTAAATTCCTGATGCAAAAAAATCGTCCACCACTATTTTGGTAAACTCTAGGTGTGGGGCTTTAGTTTTGCATGGCCTCAGGAATCAAACGCTTGATTCTTTTTTTTTTTTCTTCTTCATGTGGTACCTAATCTAGTTTCCTTATTTTGTCCTTTTATTTGAATTGAATGTCCTTTATTCGCAAAATTCGACATGCAACCCTATTTTTCATGTTACACTGCCCTGCGCATTTTCGACGACATTGTGATTCAGCACCCTTTAAAACCGCCGAACGCGAATTTTCAGTACGAAAATCCATATTATGTATGGATATGGTTCAATATTATTATAGTATATATTATTATTATAGTTTAGATTTTTTTTAGCTTGAGCCAGAATAGAAAGGGTAAACTTACGTCACGCATCGATCCGCCAGAGCGCGCTGTGATGTTTTTATTAAACATGCACGACACAGCATCCTTGACTGACGAGAATTTGAGAACGTTCTGCAAGAATTTGATGGTTTTTGACTAATGATTTTACATCAAATTTTGATGACTCCAAAAACGGCCTAGCATAATTGCATCTCGCGGACCAATCAAAACGTGAAAATTAACACGTCAGGTTCTTCTCAGGCCCCGGAATTAAAATATTTTATTGTTCCTAATGCCCTATAATAATGGAGACGGAATTTCTGTTAGGTTGACCCGTTTTCCTAACTTGGAGGTTGACCTCTCCAGGAAAAAATTGAAATGAATCATTCAATCTCATTTAATAATTAACATCCTCATCATTCTCAGGGCGATCAGCAGCCGGCTGGAGAAGAGGCGCCACAGAGGTCCTACTGGGACATGACACGGAGTTTCATGATGCGCGCTCTCTTCATGTACTTCATAGCGTCCTTCTTCAGGCGCCCTGCCGCTCCCGACGCCGGCACAAATTCGACCATTCCGAGAACCGCTGCTATGAATTATTTCGAAAACTCTTCAGTGTTTGTGAGTGTACTTGAGTGAGGAGTAGTTGAAACCTCCCTAAATAATGGCGTTTTCTAAAAAAAAAAAAAAAAAAAATTAATAATAATAATAATAGTAATAATTTAAAAAATGCTTCCAGGATCTTATTGTTTATCTATCGGAGAGTGAAAAGTTCCAAGACGATCCCAGAAACAAATTGTGGGAAAAGAAAGGTCTGGTGTATGGAGACTGGACAGGAGGGCCTTACGGGGACGGCACTTACACGTTTGAAACCACCATTGACGCTTCTGATGTAAGTTTTATAATTTTTTCCCTTCGTTGACTGAATGATGTTATCTTATCTCTTATACGTTCGCCCATTTGTGTGTACTTCGTCATTTCAGAACGTCCGGAATAATAAATCATTGTTCCTGCACACCTTCATGGTGAAGAGGGATCCGACGAAAAAGGTCGGTGGCAACCCATTGCAGGGGATGAACGTGGCGTACGGCAAAAAAGACCTGATGAAATATAAACGGCTGCGGTTCACTAAAACACAAAATCTTCTTACCGGTGAAACTCAGATGACTCAAGAAGAAATTGAGGTATTTGATGCCGATTTCTTGCGTAACCTTTTTTTTTCTTTTTTTTTTTTTACGGCTTAATAACGGAATTATTCATCTCGCAATTTTTTACCCCGCAATTATTGTGTAAAAAAAATTGTGTTTTTTTTTTTTTTTTTAGCAAGCAGAAAAGACAAATCTGGCGATTCTTTCTCACTGGCATCCAAACATAACGATCAACTTGGTGACTGACTTTACCGCTTGGGTCCAGGGCACGGTCCCTTCCCCGCTGAATGAATGTGAGTTTTGTGGTTGATGTGTCTTCGTTTGGCCTTTAGAGGTCTCTGAGGGTGAAATCTGGGGGGTTCTTGGAGGGCGACTGACTTAATTCTTTTTACATTTTTGCAGATGTGATGTTTTCACCGACTGGCGACCACTACAAGCCTGTTGTGTTTTACAATGAGTTTTGGAACCTCCTTCGAGATTACCAGCCCATCAATGCTACAACCCAGTAAGCGTGATACAATTTTAGTCTACTTTTTGTCAGGGGTAAACCTGCTCGAGGAGTGGGACGTCTGCCTTACGGTTACGACCCCACTCCTTAGGTGCATCTACCTGCAAGAGCAACTGCAAGCTCTCTGCCCCACAATATCCTCCGCTGATGGCCAATCATCCCGTTTTCCCCTCAAACTTTGAGATTAATGCTCTCAAATTTTTTTTCAGAAAATTGAATCTTCGGGTGACCTATCAACCCCTGTCTCTTTTCAAATGGCAAATGTTTTTGGCTCATTCCATGCGAAGTAAATTCACCGCAAACATTTTCCAAGACGAAACCGAAGACGAAGATCAGGATTCGCTGAAAGAGGCTCTCTTGGAAACTTCGCCATATTTGTTAGGCGCAACTGTCGTCGTATCGCTGCTCCATAGTGTGTTTGAACTGCTCGCTTTCAAAAATGGTTAGTACTCCGTTCCGTCTGTCAGTAACATGGAGAAACACAGCACCAGCCACCTTTAGGCCTGATAGTGTGTGTGTGAGCCTCAGACACTCTGGAGTGGGTGCTGGGTCAAAGAGATCTGTAAATGTTGGCTTTCTGGTCTGAAGGAGCTCAAACCCCAGTGAGCCCGGGGCCAGAGGTTGAATTACCAAGAACTCCCTTCAGAGGCGCCATGAACAAGTGGATGTGCGCTCAAACTGGGAGATGGTGTTCGCATATGGTGGCCACAACACCAAGATTACTGATGATCTGCTCGGATCAAAGACTAGTACTCTGACAGGGGGGCCTCGCTTCTCCCTGGCCGACCATTTTATCTGCCGGGGGGGACTCGGTTCGCTCATCCAGCCACTTTGCTCGCCCATTTTACTAATAGGTCAAGGGATCTCCAGGTAGGATACAGTGGACACGCCCACTGTAAGACTGTAAACAACGAAGATAGGAAGATCTGTGCGGATTTGCGCTCATCAACAATTGCTCTCAACTGGCTTATCGGACGTGGAATTCGCTCAGGAATCCAAATCCGACATACAAATTAGGGGCTCACGTTCAAAATA
Source organism: Pilophorus perplexus (assembly GCA_955831195.1). NCBI lineage: Eukaryota > Metazoa > Arthropoda > Insecta > Hemiptera > Miridae > Pilophorus > Pilophorus perplexus. The sequence goes on from OY037013.1 coordinate 19,735,466, forward strand.
AGAAAGTTGGGAACAAATACGCCGGTTTGGGCGCATTTTGGGAGGATCTCAACCTCCCTATTAGAAGCTGGGCTTATCAGACGTAAAATTGGCCGGGGAATCTGAATTAGCAAAAAAATTAGGGGTTCCCATTTAAAATAAGAAAGTTGGGCGCAAGTGCGCCGATTTGCGCTCATTTTGGGACCCCCCCCCCCCCCCCCAACCTAATTGTAGGGCAACAGGATGCCAAGACAGTAGGAAAAATCGGCGTATTTTTATCACTTACTTATACTCTGTTTGTTAGATAGATAGATAGGCATAGACACGTTCTGAATTGGTGGTTTAGACTAACACTCTGACAGGGGGCCACTTTCTTGGAAGGATGGGGGGGGGGGGCTTGCTTCGATCGCCCATTTGAATAGGTCGAAGGGATGGGGTAGGATACAGAGGAAGCGCTAACTCAATCGGAGTGTAAACAACAAAGATATGAAGAGTTGCGCTTACTAGATGTAAAATTAGCCGAGAAATCCAAATTCGCAAAAAAAAAAAAAGTAGGGGTTCCCATTTAAAATAAGAAAGTTGGGCGCAAGTGGGCGCATTTTGACTTGATCTCAACACCCCTATTCTTAGCTAAACAGGAATCCGAGATGGTAGGAAAAATCGGCGTATTTTTATCACTTACTGTTTCAGAGAGAAGGCTTGTGACGTACTCTGTTTGATAGTTACGTCAGCCACAGACACGTTCTGAATTAGTGGTATAGATTGGTTACCAATCATTGGTAGAGATACTGATCAGCTTCACTCACTACCCTGCTCTTCCACCTGAAGGCGTTACACAATCAACTCTGTGCGGACTGTGTGAGGTCGCTCATGAATCAGCTACCCTATCTATGTACATGTGATATTGCTCTCCGCAGATAATATTATGCCCACCTTGGGGATTCAACCCCCATAAGGGAATTTCCTTGCAACTAGTTGGTACCTAACGACCCTCACGAGGGGGATAGTTTCGTTGACTCTTGAACAACACTAAAAGCCATCCAAGCTGGAGGCATCCCTAACACACATCCCGAGCTCTCCCAAACACTCTAGTCTGTCCAGCGGTTGTATAATGTCATATTTAAATTCTTCCCATCATTCCAGATATTCAATTTTGGAAGAACCGCAAATCCCTGGAAGGGCTGTCAGTGCGGTCGGTGTTCTTCAACGTCTTTCAGTCGCTGATCGTCCTCCTCTACGTTCTTGACAATGACACGAACACCCTCATCAAGATCTCGTGTTTTGTCGGACTCTGCATTGAAATCTGGAAAATCAATAAAGTGAGTTGTCTTGAATTTGTGAAGTTCCTGATACGTTTTCTCAATAGGATACGTAAAAGTACTTCCATAAAGTGGTTTTGACACGGATAATATCTTATTAGGTATTTTACTATGTTTCGCTTTCCGTGGCAATCGGTAAAGTTTCATAACAGTAGAATTTCAAATCAACCGAACTAGTTTCTGCACACTGAAAACTTGTGTCTCCTTCCCTCAAATAAAACGAGTGTGTGCTCCTTTAAAACTGGTTTCCGCACAGTATTTGACATGGATATTTTTCAATTTTTGTTGTTTTTGTTTTTTCATAGTAAGAGAAAGGAAGGCCTGCTAGTGTGGTTAGGTAACTGATTTTTGTTTATTCTAATTTCAGGTCGTTGATATAAAGCTCGACAGGGAGAATAAACTCCTCGGGGTTTTCCCCCGGCTGTTATTAACGGACAAAGGTTCCTACGTAGAATCCAGTACGCGCCAGTACGACCAACTGGCATTCAAGTACTTATCCATGGTTCTCTTCCCGCTTCTGGCAGGCTATGCTGTCTACGCTCTTATGTACTTACAGCACAAAGGGTGGTACTCCTTCGTGCTGAACATGATTTACGGGTTCCTGCTCACGTTTGGTAAGATCCTTTGCTCATATTGCCGTTTCACTTTAGGCCACTACTAAGAAAACTTGTAATTTTCGTTTCAGGGTTCATAATGATGACGCCGCAGCTCTTCATAAATTACAAATTGAAATCCGTAGCACACCTTCCGTGGAGGATGATGTCCTACAAGTGCCTCAACACGTTCATTGACGACATTTTCGCTTTCGTCATCAAAATGCCCACTATGTACAGGCTGGGATGTTTCCGAGACGGTAAATAATAATTATTACCCTTTCAAGGCAATCTTGCTCAAGAATTTTACCAGAAATCCAAAACTCCCTTTTGTTTTCAGACATCGTCTTTTTCATATTTCTCTACCAACGGTGGATCTATAAGATAGATCTGACGAGGATCAACGAGTACGGATTTTCCGGCGAAATGGAAAACGATAAACCCGAAGAGCTCACAGAAAACGCCCAACAGAAAAGTATAGAAGAGAAAAAGGAGGATTAAAATAATAGTAGGAAGATAATTCAAAGAAACACAAATAATTTATTATCATTAAAATCGTCTAGACGCGTTGTGAAGAACGAAAACAGTATTTCTTTTGGCGCACTCTGGTGGTTGTTAAGTGTAGAAATATGCGTTTCGCGTTCTGCTGTGTAAGTTGCCTGCGCGATATTTGTTGATCGTCGATTCATGTGTCCTGTTTTTGGCCGTCGTATTGTTTATTTTTTTCATTTGTCTTTAGTAATAAAAACAGTGATACAAGTTAATTTCATTCCCGCATTAAATTGTTGAGTCACGTTGAATTTTGTTCTCTTATTAAAAGTAATTTTGCAAGATCCCACGAGTTGGAATTTGACTCTAAATCCTAAAACATTTCTGTGGTTTATCTAATGAAAATGAGATTCTGCTACGGATTATTACCAAAAGTGATATACCTATGTAATTTCATTCAACAAGAGAAGGGTCTCCTGTTCAGCACTTTCAATTTACTCACTCTCCCAGAGGTACCTAGTGTTTGCCAATTCAATATCCACCATCACTAGAGAGATTCGGGAATGGAAGCATGATGAAGATTTATTGGAAATTGGATGTACTAAACAGGTATGGAATTGCCCGATTTGGCGTTCCTATAGCATTCGCTCTGAGGTTGGAATTTTGAATCAGCGTTGATGTTGGCAATGATAATTCATGAACAACACCCTTGATGCTTTACTTGATCGCTTTGCCTGTGCTTTGCCTACTCCCCCAGCCTGCCGGTTGAAAGGGTAGGCTAACCCTACGTATAAAGATCTTCGGCACCAGCTGGTCGAGAGGCCCACCATTTTGCTGCAATTGTTATCATGGTCTTGAATGACTGATGACACCTGAAGAGCAACATGAGAATCTTCTCTCCTACAGCTTCCCCAGCTGTAGGTCGATGGCTTGCTGGTGTTTGCCTGACTGGAACGACTATGACTGTGATAACTTGTATTGTAAAGGTTCAGGACGAAACAATTTATACTTTTTTTTTTTGGCAGGTTTTATACCTACTTGATTAGGTCAGCTGTCATTAAATCGTATCCAGGTGGAGCAGCCAACATGCTTCGGGCTCCCAATAAAGCACTTCATTTAAGTATTTGTGTTTGTTCAGGTATATCAAAATTTCGAGCAGAATGTCTTTTTTTAAGGCAAAAAACCGAAAATTAATTTTTTGGTCGAAATCCGCAGTGCAGGTGCCCTTAACCTCGTGGACTTAGCGATCCTCTCGGTATTCAGTGGACCATTATACGTTATGTGAGGCAAAATGGATAGGTAGCTCTTAACAATGAATGAGACAAAGTGCTTTATTAGTTGATATTAAAAAAATTATGTACATTTGTCACTTATTTCGTTAAAATACCACAGTATTAGGTTGTGAACACTGCTATATTGGCGGTGCCGATGTTATTGTGATTGCGTTCACAGAGTTCATATTCTCACTATGCAAAAGGCTTTTGGTTGGTATGTCTAAACCTACAGGTCGTGGTTCTTTATGAAGCGGTTCCCCTCTGACTGGAGTCCGTTGTACCGGTAATTACACTTGGTGTAGACTCCTGAAACATAACCTGGGTTAGAGAGGTTCAACAACTTTCCAAGCAAACGCCATCTTGACACACTAAAGGTTGGCCAAACTGCTACCTACCTCTATTTGGCTTTTTAAATGAAGACGGCAACGGATTGTATTTAGCTTTTGGCGGAGGATCAATTTTGATTATTTGAGCCTTGAACTGAAAACAACGCCACGATTAATCTATTGCCATGGAACATGGTGAGACAACTTCTAACTTAACAGTGAATACACACAATTGACTATCACAATATGGTGTAGCTATCTATCGTGGGACGTATGTAGAGCTGGTTGTGGTCCCTTACTTGAGGACGGGCTATTTTCATGTATTGCCCCCTTTTCAAAGCTTCTTCTCGCTCTTCGGGCTTCACCGCCGTCGAGTCCAAGAAATTGAGCCCCGGCAGGCAATGTAACACGAAGCACCTAGAATTGTAAAATTTAAAAACTGTTTTTTGAACTATCAAAACTCACCTAATTCAAGATTTGAATCTATAATCTAATCCTGCGAAATTTAATAATTCGAATTTACTTCTCTCTTGGTAATCTTTGTCTTGACGGCACGGAGCTTAGCGTGCTATTGAAGCCCGCAACACACTCTTACGGATTCGAAGGTCTTATTTCACGCCAGACATGAAGATCTCCCCTACAAGTATTAAGTGTCGCAGGTGTTCTTCCGATCTTTCAACTCCTTTATCATTTAAGGAAAAGACAACTTTTAACTTACCTGTACCTGTAATAGTCGCTCTCATCGTTATCTTTATGAGTCAAAGGACTAGGGCAGGCTGCATTTCCAAGCATACTGAGGTATCTAATGTTTGGCGCGTAGACTTTCAGCTTTGTCAGAAATCTTTCTAAATTAGTTATCTGAAAGAGGTCAGTTCAATTTATTGTTTTTACTCGCCACGAGAGACAAATAACGTTTGTGGGTACTTACTTTGTTGTTATTTATCGATATGGTGTGGATATTTTTCAAATAGGGGAAGGATATTGTGTCGTCGAGCTTGTTATTGTCGAGGACGAGCTCCACCAAATTGGGGAAATTCTCCAGGCCCCTGAGGTGTTCGAGGGAGTTGTGGCTGAGGTCCAGGCTGGTCACCTTTTTCCCGTGGAGCCGGTACAATGCCGGGGGGATGTGACGGGCGTCCCGGCTCACGTAGTGCAACTGAGAAGAAAAACTGTAATTTATTCATTTATAAATGATTGTAGAAGAGGGCTGCTCCTAGAATTCGCCACTGAACGTGCCTCCAAGTGCTCAAGTTGCTGGATACTCTCAGCCTTATTCAGTTGAACGAGGATTTAATTTTGTTGTCCAACCTCTCGCAAAACAAAGAAATCAGTCGGATTTTAAAAAATCTAATCTATCAAGCACAAGGCAGACATTCACAAGGTAAAATAAAACAATAGGTGGGTAACTTCTTTGTCACTTCTTTGTTCTTCTAGAGCGCTGCTAATTTTACACAAGAGTTTATTTATGTTGGATTAATCGTGCGGAAGCTAGGAAGCTACCTAATTCTGTCATGGTAAAAACTGTATGGTAAATACTTGTACATGTTTGGACAGATAAGGGGCCCCCAAAAATTGATTTTACATTAAAAAATACTACGAGAATTACAACTTATTCGACAACCAGTCCGAAGTCCCATTTGTAGATCTTTATAAGGCATAGGAACCCCACTGGTTAAAGCGATCTGGCCGAAAACCTTGCGGGCACAAGAAAATGCACATTTTCATTTTTCTAAATTAATTTTATTTGAATTAGTTATCGGATGAAACTCCTTTGATACTTTTTATGGGCGGAGGAAATGTCGGCCCAAATCCAAGGGTTCGCTGTTCAGACCGTTTTCGAAAAACTCGGCACCCCTCTAAAGTAATTAAGATAACGAGGGGTGTCAGAAAGGAAAAGTTGGCCCAGCGTCAGTTAGTTCGTGAACGATAACGATAAAGTATGTACAGTGTACATTGTACACAGAGAACGTAATGCGATCTCAGCGAGGATTCGTTCATCTCTAAAGCGACCACTTCAAATTTAAAAACGCTGCAAATTTTGATATTCCTAGGTCAATAATTAACCTGTGAATATCAAAATTTGCAGCGTTTTAGAAGTTGAAGTGGTCGCTTTAAAAAGCAAAATTATTTTGCTTTTTAAAATAATTCTGTGTCAATAAGAGAATATTTTTGAGAAAAAATTTTAAAAATCCCCCAAAAATGGAGAATAATAAACCCTTGTGTACAATTCGTAGCTTTTTTTATTTATTTTATAATGTTGAAATTTAGGTACCTACTAATAATAAAGCTTGTTGATGTTGTAACATAACATAAGATTTTAGTCAGTAACTTGTCTATTTTTTGACGATGCCAATAACGAATAAACCCTCAGGAATGGAATTATTAGTTCATTTCGTTCATTTCTTTAGTTCACTGGTGGGCCGGGTTTTCCTTTTGCCATGTTGGTCATTAACTGAGTCGGTCCGAGTTTTCCTATGTCGATTGATGGTGAGCAAGGTCGTAGGTCCTACTACGATAAATAATGTATCGTAATTTAGTAATTATTGCTAAATTAGTGAATAATTCATCATTTAGATCAGTGGTTCCCAACTTTTTCTGGCCCATCACCTCTTTCTAGAGGCCATTCTTAATTAATGATAATAATCAATCTATGTATTGTCCAATTTAGAGCGTTCCAACATCACGGCTTCACTTTAAAATATGCACCCCAAAGTTGGTAATGATTGGCAATAATTGCCAATAATTATTATTGACAAAAGCTGCAAATTGCTTTACATATCACGAATTTTGAGTGACCGGGCAGGTCTGGGTTCTCTTGAATTGATTTGTGGTCTGAAATCATTTCAAAAACGACCTGTTCTTGACTAGCATCTCTAAATTTATCAAAAAGCACAGAAAAGCTTTCCCAATAGTCCAGTCAATATAACCCGAAAAAAGGGCAAACCTCGCAAAGTTGGATGTAGGTAACCGCGGATTTTTATTTATTAAATAATTTTTTTTTATTTTATTTTATGTTGTTTGGGTTCCTTAGAGGAGTTCATAGGTACCTAAGTTTGCAACCCTGAAAATCTTGTGCTAACGTTTTGGTAGTAAAAAAATCCACGAAATTTTTGAACTTTTTTCAGTATTTTCCAAACAAAACCCCAATAAGGAAGCGTATTTCGACAAAAATCACCCTATATACCCTGAAAGTAGATAACATTTGCCAAAATTTGAGCACAACTCAGAGCTCGAGTTGTGCTCAAATTTTCGCAAATGAAGAGTCCACTCCAAGAAAGATGAAGGTCACTTTTTGTCGAAAACGAGAAAAACGGTTTTGAAAGTTTCAAGACTCGTAGTTATAGTTTAGAAAATTATTTTTAAACTAGTAGGGCGCGCTAAATTTTCCCTAACTCCCATAGATGCTGTACAGCTTTGTTATTTTGGCAAAAATTCAATTTTCGGGCGATTTCTGACGATAGATGAATAAAAAACCCCTCAGAAGTAGGGCAAAAAAGATGAATGTCAATCAGAAGTAAGCAAAAAAGATGAATGTCAATCAAAAAATCTGCGAAAAAAAGCAAAATATCAGTCAAATCACAACCAAAAATTGGTAAAATAAGGTTTTGAGTTAGTTTTGGGTTAGGTATGGATTGAGAACCAGAAAGTGAAGTGAAAAAAAAGAAAGAATATTTTATTTAAGTACTGAAACAACAAATACAATTATTCAAACATTTCAATCAATTAGTGATATAGACCCCTAGATTACAATTGAATTACTCAAACATCGTAAGAAGAATCTCTATTCTATCTAACATTGTAAGAAGAAGAGGCTAGAAACAGGGGTGGCAACATTACGAAACCGACATTCATCTTTCTTGCATTGTCGAGAATTGACTCTCATCTTTTTTGCATTGTAGTCCGAAACTTCCACGTTCGATTTCGGCTGAAAGCATCATCTTTTTTGAAAATTTGAGGTTACCAACAGAAACTACTTGGTCTGAAGAACGTATTGCCAACGTAAACTCATTTTCGGAAAAAAGTGACTTTCATCTTTCTTGGAGTGGACTCTTCAAATGTTATCTACGGCTATTTTCAAAAGGATACAAAAGATACAATGTATCTTCATGTCATGTATCTTGACAACCGTTAGTCGTACAAAGCTCGAGTTGTGCTCAAATTTTCGCTAATGTTATCTACTTTATGGATGCATAGGGTGATGTGTGTCGAAATACGCTTCCTTATTGTTTTTTTTTTTTGTTTTTTTTTTTTTTTTTTTGTGTGTGTGGAAAAAACTGTAAAAAGTCCAAATATTTCGCGGTTTTTTACCTCCAACAAAAAGTCTGCAGTTGGTTTTCAGGGTTTCAAACTTAAGTATGAACTCCTCTAAGGAACCCAAACAACATAATGTGTTTTATACCTACTATTAAAAATCCGCCGTTACTTGCAACTTTGCAAGGTTCAACATTAGATTGACTGGCCTATAACCCTCGACTCCTAAAAGAATTTGAGGACAGCAGGCACGGAAAAAAGCGTTAAAAATTTAGTTTGGCGAGCATACCTAGTAGGTACGATAAAAGTTTGAAGCCACCAAAACGATGCTCCATGTGGCGTATCTGAGCTCAGAAAGTCGGGCTAAATTGGGGTAAAAATAGATCTTGCCTTCCTCCCTAAGGCTTGGGACGAATTGCGACACATAATTTTCGGGGTTCCGTAGGTCCAACCCAAGAAGGGTCGGATTAGGCTTCGAACTCGAAGTCGTCATTAGCACGGTCGTAAAAATGAGCGATCCGTCTACCTGCGATGATCCTTTGAGACACTCTGTGAGCAAGGCCCACTACACGAAGCGAAGTTGTATTATGAGTAGGCCTATATGGGTGAAAACAAGACTACTATAGTGACCTCGTTTTCACCCAAGCTATAGCGATTCTTCCTCTAACATAATATAAAGGTTATTAGTAACAAGGAGCTATGTTATTAGTAAAGGGGCTTTTAAAGGGTCAAAAATAGGCTTTTTCGAGGACTATTGGTGTCTTTTACAAGGTATAATATCTGCGAGTTTGCAAGGGATTTAGCCTTCAATTTGAGGTGCTTTTGTGCTAAAATCTGTGGTCGAGCTTTAATTTATTTGTAAAATGGTTTTACCAATAAATTAAAGCTCGACGTTAATAAGTATCACACTCATTTGGGTAAAACGTCATGAAATGAGCACATTTTATTAATAAGCGTTGTGAAACTGGGAAAGAAAAGTCTTAATAGTCAAGCAATCGTTGTATATCACGTACCTAAATATTACATATTCTAAATTTACAGAAGGTACGTATCCTTGGATTTTACAAATTAGCTATTTTACAATAATTGTAAAGTGTGTGTGTAGTTTCTAATAATTATTATTAGAAAAGTTGATCTACCCTAGAGAAATACCTATTAATAAAAATTACTTTTAAATGATAGAAGTAGGTCGTTAAGAACAACAAGAGCAAATCTGTACAGGAAATTTATATAGGTGAATATCGGACTGTCTCCACTGACCTGAACATACTACGGAATGAAAAATTATTTTGTGACGTGGCTGTAAAAATGGGATGCTGATGAGAGAAATTTCAGTAATTGGGATTCGTCTGGATTGGCATTTGTGCGGTAGGAGTTTATCGGGGAATGTAATTTTTCGGATCGTTGTGGGATCCCCAAAAACGGATTCTACGTCCAACAATACTTCAAAAACGACCCCATAGCCGAAAACCTTCGAAAACCCCTCTTGACATCTTGAAACGTATAACATCACATTAAATTTTAGAGGCCGATCAGAATTGTTGACCTCCGTCGCGATTATATAGTGTACTATTCCAAGAATAATAAACCAAAATAGTGAGTTAGGTTCGACATTTCAAGATCCTTTTCTGATAAAATTTTTTCCACAACTTCAGACATGGTGGCTACAACGATTTTTCTGAGACACTTCGAAAATTTCTTTAGCAAATGAAATTACCAAACTCATGTTTACTGTTAATTTCAGGACAGATGCCCCACTCCTTAGTAAATGTTACTCTGACTTAATCCATAAAGGGAGGTTGCTGACAATGTCATAATAACCCTTCATTACCTGCATTGTCCGTTGGGGAAATCTTCAAAATCGGCCCCTTTGAAGCCGTTCGCCACGTTCACAAAGCTCCCGACCGCCGACTGTTGTCAGTTCCTTCCGTATAAAAGTATTCCCATAGTCAGTAATTTATTTTGTATCATAGAATGATTTTTACCTTGCTCGCTACATGATAGGTTTTGGACCGACCGCAAAATGCACAAACCGCGGTACAATATTCGGCCTTGGTGCAGGCATTGCTGTCCAATTCGCAGATTGAACAGAAAAACACTGCAAATTTTACACAAGGGTTTATTATTCTTTGATAATAACGTATATTATACGTTACTTGTGCAGAAATCTATTTCTTTGTCAATGAATCAAAATCAAAAAAAATTTTTGTATTTTTTTAAAATGTTTTTTACTTGAAAAATATTTGACCTCCTGGGGTCCATCAAAAATCTCATTTGTAGCCCCATGAAAGCTCTATAGATCACAACAGTGAAATCGGATCGTTCCGGGACCCCCAAAAAATGGATTCTACGTCCAAAAATACTTCGAAAACGACACGTAATATGATCCCATAGCAAAAAGCCTTTAAAAAAAAAACCCTCCCGTAGCCCCATTTTAGCCCGATAGCGCCCCACGGGTTTGGGCGATCGGGCTGAAAACCTTGCGGGCACAACTAGATGGTAAACCGAGTATTTTGTCAAAATTTCAGATTTAAAAAAATTCCTATTGCCCAAAACGGCGGACGGACATTTCGGATTTAGAATGTAGACCTCTTGAGACGGATAATGTCACATTTTGAGGCCGATCGGAGTCGTCGACCTCCGTCGCGAAAACATAGGTGTATTATTCCAAGAATAATAAACCAAAATGTACCAAGTCGATCAAGGCAATTTCACAACATTTGCTTTCAGTGTGACTTAAGCAGTCACCACTGTACAAACTAGTGATAATTATTTATTCTTCTTGTTCTAGTTAGATAAATACACATCTGCCTTTTTGACATCAAAGTTTCCACTTTGTTTGATTTCTGAATTCCCGGGTCTTATTATAATAACTCCACACCCCCTCCTCACCAGTTATTATTTTAGAGCCATCTATATAGCTCGTTTTACTGTAATAATTACAATTATTGTAATAAAGTAATTAGCAACAATATTATTTTAACCATAGAATTCAACTTGAGTTTGACCATTTTTTAAAATGAATTACATCAATTATTGAATTTTTCCTGACTGTATAAAACCTATCGTACAACGAAGATCAAGGTAATCGGCACTGTACATAAATGTTGTGCAATGCGCGGTTTGAACAGAAAATGTTGTACCATATCAGAAATTTCTGGCTCGGATCGAATAAACGGTTCTCCGCGCTTTGTACGAACATGCGTTATACAATAATATTGTATACAATATATTATAATACAATATATACAATGTATACAATATATTACATTGTAGGTATACCTAATAATTATTGTATTAGGTATACCTAATAATTAATGTTACGTACCAAGAAGCCGATAAAAATTGTTGACCACCGTCGCGAATACATCGGTGTATCACTCCAAGAATAATAATAAAAGAAACCAAAAATTTGTAATTCATTAGCGCTGAACTCACATATAAGTAATTAAATTTTGGTGATGACCTGTAAGTCAGAGTTTAATTTTACTGCGATTCAGTATCTCTCAATCCTGAACCCCGGGCAGCCGGCCTTCTCACTTGAATTTGGGTAGCCAGTGAGTATTGACCATTTGAGGAGGTTCTGGCAGAGGTCATAAACAGCTCGCCTTCATCAAATCGGATTACCCCGTTGGCAGCGAAGGGTCTTCGAGACTGCCCAGGTAGAAGGCCAGGTATAAGTCCAGGTATGGCCAGAAATCGTGTGTCGCAATTCGTCTTTTACCCTCCCTAATGAATCCTTTTGCTTTTATCCTGAATTTCTTCAAAGAGAAAAACTATAGGTACATAGGTAATCGGATAGCGAGTTGTTGTTGAAGGGGCTGGCCGGAGTAGCGAAGGTCCAATAGGCGTCTACTCAACAACAAGAAGTCCGCCCTAAACGGGATGGCAAAGTTGTTACCTGGCATTCCTGAGTGAGAATCATCGCTGAAAAGTCGAAACTGTCTACATAATCATCCTTAAGACGGATGACAATTCAAAAGCCAAACGCGAATATGCCTCGAAATTGTCAGCCGGAAATACAATAGAGATGACGTTATGCTGGCTGGCCAGATGGAACACAGGTGAGCGGATCACTGCTGTGTGTGTGTAATGGTTCAGATCACTACTATGTGACGGGTCGCTTCCCGCTGCAGCCCCCCCCCTCCCCCTCCACGCAACTCTTCCAGACATTTTTTTTTTATCTCGTTCCAACGGGTTACGTAAGGCTGTTGAAGACCTGTCTCATTCCCCATACCAACTTATCTCCAGAAATAGACTTTATCGAGTTGATTTTGTCGCTACGAATAGATAATCGAGGCAATACTGTCCAACTCGTCGGACCATCACGTTTGACATCACTCGGAAACTTTCACTGCTTCAAATTTCAACACAAGTTTGGCGCATCCGGAGATGGTGAGGTCCCACTTAATGATGGTGAGATGCGGCTCTCCAGTTTGAATGGATAGTTCAGGAAAGCAGTCCTTTAGCTGTTTCTTGTGTAGAAATTTCTACATCCCATTAAGGATTAATCCCATTGAGGATGATAATATAAGAAGAATATGTATATTAGGGTATATATATTCTCCTTCTTCTTTCTCCTTTCTTATAATGTATATCACTAATTTATATATTATATATAATATATTTCTTATATATAAGAAAGGAGAAGAAAAATTTACGAAACGAGCATTGGGTTTCTATCCCTCCCGCATTAGGGAAAAATCTTGTTTTACAATACCTCTTCATCACTTTGGTGGTTTGTGGTGCGAGAAATGAGACTCTTACCAAGCTCGTATTTCATGGAACGGGCTCAAAGTAATAAAAATCCGTCTGTTGTAGAAACTCAAAGAATTTGAGAACCCCAAACGCGGTGGTTGGTGAAAAGAGCTCTCAAGCATGAGCGTAGTTACGAAACTTTCAGGATCGGTGGGAACTATCAAGGTCTTCCACTTCGAAGATTCTCACCTTGAAAAAAGGAATTTTGAACCCAACCCTCTACCTACTCAGCTGAGACCGGCAATGAGTTTACATGCACAAAAAAAAGTGATAAAATTCCATCACGTTGTTTTGGCGAGATGGCCCGTATAATGAAATCCCTCAAGTTTAATTTATGACGGGGTGGTTGGTGATCTGAATAACCAATCTAACTTGAGACGACGGAGATCGATTATTTCTCTTAGCCTCGAAATTCCTTTCATGTTTCACGACGGGTTGATTCGATTTGCATGCAATCCGAGTGACGCAACCCGTAGGTATAGGTATGCTAAGAGGTTTTTTTAAAATTTAATTTTTAATAAAAAGAGGATATTTCGACAAGGAACTCTGAACCCATTATGTATGAAAAGTTGCCATCTCGTTGCTCCACATGGGGCTGTAGATGGAGATAGATTAGAAAAATCAAATTGTCCGCAGCTGAATTGTGCGTCGGTGTCCATTTTCTACTCTAAAAATAAAACGTATGAAATGTAGAAATAAGAGCACCCAACCTATTAGTACCTACTAACAAGAGTACTGTCACAAATCACGGAATGGTAATGGCTGATGCAGCCAACGAGAAGGCGGTTGAGGTCCTGCAGGGCTTGGCGAGCTGCAGCACCCCACGGCGCACAGCGATGAGGAGAAAAGGTGGCGGAAATTATGGACGGAGACTGAGTGACTGAATGATAGATGTTAAGCACAGATAAACATAAAAATGACGGTTTGGTAGTGATTCAAGGTTAAAACAACGTTTCCACTTAGGTTATTTGAAAATAGCTGATTAGCACAAGAATTAAATTTAAAAAATCAGAAAAACACAATAGGCGATATTTTATTCCTATTTTAGTTTCTACAAGCCTACCAGAACATGAGAAGACTTTGAGAGATGAGAAAACGTTTCCCGTAGCAAATGCAGTAGGGAGTCTTTCTGTGACGATAGTAGGAACCTACATCTCGCGTAAACGGGGCTTTTCATGTTTCGCCGAGCTTTATAAACTCGACAATAGAGGTTAGCTGCTTAAAGAAGCAAAAACCCGTATACTTGGCATGTGAAAACCAACCTGAAGCTGCATTTTCGACCACCAATCACACTTCTATCGAGAGGGAAACTGATCACGCATATTGCACGTCGACTCAGACGGTAGGAAGTCAAAACATTAGCGGTTACTCCCTCTAGACAGCCCATTTACCCATCAGCAGCAAAACAGGGTGGGGGTGGGATTATATGTGAAAATGTAGCTCCAACCTCATGAAGAGAACGGCTGAAGAGGTAAATTTGTTTCTCCTTATTTCCGCCACTTTTAGCGTGGCCCACTTTCATCGGCCCCACTGTGCGGCGTCGAATCCAGAGGCTGATTGTCGATGCTCTAATGGGATTCAAGTGATTTCTCACCTGCATACCTGTCTGGAGTCCGGCATCATCATCCTACTCAGACGGTCAGATGATGATAATGACATCGAAAGCGCTCGCCACCACTACCAAACTAGCCTGATGATGGACTCAACCAACAGATACGAAGGTAAGAAACATGCATCTGCTGGAACTAAGGATGTTAACCTGCGTCCAACCTTCAACCACACGCTGCTTCTCAGCATGGCTAGTCTCATTGGTTCCCTGTTCGCTACAATCTCATGTTTCAATGTAGCAATCTAGAATTGCAAACGTTTTTCTCGCCATAAATCCAAATTTCGGTGACGTCTGGTTGGCTCACTGCACTCCCACTGCGAGGCCAGCATTTTGATCTATCTGCCAATGAGTTCCGTGATGGGTTGGCTATGCGATACAAGCGGAAACCAGTTGGATTACCTGCCTTGTGTGATGGGTGTGTTTCAGTGTTCTCCCCAGAACATGCGTTGAATTGTAAGATGGGTGGTTTGATTTCCCGGCGCCATAATGAAATAAGAGATGTTCTTGGGGAGCTGCTGAGTTGCGCTTGGGGGAATTGCCTTAAAGAGCCACTGATAAAAGAGGCAACGCCCTCCCATCCAGCTTTGCGAGGAGACCTTGTATGCCGAGGGGTTTGGGAGGCTCAGAGGGATGCGTTATTTGATATCCGTGTCGTCCACACCGACGCTCCCTCTTATGTTTCTCGCTCCGTCTCGGCAGTACTTGCATCAGCTGAACAGGAGAAGCGAAGGAAGTACTCCAGCGCATGCGAAGACCGCCACGCTACATTCTCGCCATTGGTGTGCTCAGTGGATGGTTTGTGGGCTCCGCAGGCGAGAGCTTTCATCAAGGTTCTGGCGGAGAGGCTCTCTGAAATCTGGGGACGGCACCAGAGCAAAGTTCGCGAGTGGGTACGCGCTCGACTGGCCTTCGCAGTTCTTAGAGCAAGCAGCTTATGTCTCAGGGGTTCTCGGAAACGCTGGAGGTGCGCTGACAACCTGCTGGGCTTCGAGGGTGGTGCAGCTGTTCAGCTCGGCTTGGACAGTTCCCCATGAACCTCCTTCTTTCGAACCCGTGACAAGAGGACGGTGGCGCCCAGAATGGCATAAGACGCCAGGCAGCAGGGTTTGGGCCGTCGGTTTCTTGTTCATGTTTTTGTTTATGTTTTGGGTTTTTGTTTTTGTTTGTTTTGGCTTGTTACCTTGGATTTGAATAAAGTTTGTTTTCTGTTAAAAAAAAAAAAAAAAATTTCGGTGATATAGCCTTGGGTAGGAACATTAGATCCAATCCGTCAGATAGCGCTTTCTGACCTTGGTAATGTTTGGTTTGAACACCATCAAGACTATCTACTTCAGTTTCTGTAAGGAACTGTTCTCGACAACCTTTTCCCCTTGACCGCTTAAAAAAAAAACGCTGCAAATTTTACACAAGGGTTTATTATTCTTTGATATACGTTACTTGTGCAGAAATTTAATTCTGTCAATGAAAAAAATTAAAATTTTTTTTTGGATTTTTATCTCAAAAAAATTTTTTTTTTGGATTTTTTTGTTCAAAAATGTGTTTTTTCAAAAACTCTGTATTTTTTACTCGAAAAATATTTAACATCCTGGGATCCTTCAAAAATCCCATTTTTAGCCCCACGAATGCCCTAAACATCGCCCCAGTGAAATCGGATCGTTCCGGCACCCCAAAAAATGGATTCTACGTCCAAAAATACTTCGAAAACGACACCTAACTCGATCCCATAGCTTAAAGCCTTCAATAAACCCCTCCCGTAGCCCCATTATAGCCCCATAGCGCCCCACGGGTTTGGGCGATCGGACTGAAAACCTTGCGGGCACAACTAGATGGTAAACCAAGTATTTTGCCGAAATTTCAGATTTTTAAAAAAATTCCTACTGCCCAAAACGGCCTGGACGGCGGACGGCGTACGGCGGACGGCGGACGGACATTTCGGATTTAGAATGTAGACCTCTTGAAACGGATAATGTCAAATTTTGAGCCCGATCGGAGTCGTCGACCCCCGTCGCGAAAACATAGGTGTATTATTATTCCAAGAATAATAAACCAAAAGAGCCCCGGAGGAGAAATGGCCCAGCAAGGACCAAGAGGTCCCCACCCAGAACTATCCCCGGAAACAACTTTTGTAGGCCCAATTTTTCTTTTTTTTGGGGGGGGGGGGGGGGGGGAGGCAACTTATTTCCAAGTTGTCAGGGGTTGTATCAACCTGATATCTTCAGATAAAAAAGTACATTTCGGGTTTGACCCCGTCAGGCCATCCCACATGAACGCAAAAGTTATTTAAGCGAGTGTCGTCTTCTCCCACAAGAAGTTACAGGAAATTTTTAACTGCATTACTCCATGGTTGCACTGCAACGTCCGTGAAATTTCGCTAACAATAGAATAGAATGGATACAAAAACAGTTTTTCCGACCAAGTTGAACAATTTCACGGCGGTGATGATAAATTTACCATGATTGCCAATTATCATTTAATGATAAATTTACTCGTAAAACTGAAAGCAGGTTGGTGAATAGAGCCTCTGGAACCAACATGGTACCTAGTTGTCTTCGTGGTATTGTAGGACTCAGTCGCAGAGATGGCCGGAAAACAAAGAGCTGCTTTTCAAATCTTGATTACACACTACAACATCAGTCTACGCCACAGAGTAACAAAGAACAAAGTCTGGTCTACGCCAAGGTAATGCACGTTTAAATTTTTCAATAAGTAACATAAGCTATTCGTTAATGCCATCCGCTGAGTAAGAGACCTACCCCCACACAAAAAGGGGGGCTAGCGAGAGGAAAACCAGAGCAGCTCTGAAAGTTGGCAAGAAAAAGATTTTACCTTCCAATTGAATGTTTTCACTTTGGCCACATTTCATACTTAACACCCCAGGGCAGAATGATCGGGAGTTGGCTGGGTTAGCCAACTTATTATACGCCGGAGCTGTAACACGAGGGGGAGGAGAACCATCGTTATTCTAGGGTTGTAAAAGATTGTACGCCTGGCGATGACCTGACGGCTTCCAATAGATCCCAATCGCACTGATGGGTGTGTCCCGTGTACAGCCTTTTCCTCTCCTCAGAAAATGGGTCCAATAACTGACCAATGACTGGTTGAGACATAATATGTCTCAGAAATATTATTTCTCTACAACTCCCAACCACATCAATGAAAAGATCATCTTATGTACTATACATAGTACATGTACCGCCGTGAAATCTGACAATATCCTTGCCATACCTTTCAGGCACAGGACAACGTCGCGATCGGACGAAAATATTCCAGTCAGATCCTTCTTTTTCCAATTTTCTATAATACCCAGAGAACCTCACAGGGCTAATAAATCGACAAAACTCCAATAGAGGAAATTTATGTGTATGTACAAATTCAAAATTGAATAAAATAAAGTTAGAAATTAAAAACCATTCTAAAGGGAAATCGTTCGAATTACATGAAAAAAAGAAAAAGAAAAAAAAAAAAAAAACTACCAACCTCTATAAAGTATTAACAGTCGCAAATGTATTGCCATGAAAATCAAGAAAAAGGGTAAACCGCTGATATTGAATATCACATGAACTCAAAACTATCTACATTCCACCTCAAAAAAAAAAAAAAATAAGGAAACTGTATACGTGGTAAACGTCGTACATTGTACAACTTAACGATAATTTGTTTTGAAATAGAAATAAATTATTCGGTTAATGAACAATTATACGAAGGTACACATAGGTTGAAATTAGCATGTAGGTTCTATAAATCGCAACCAAGAAGCTATTTTTTAATCACCTACAAGGTTTCATATTTATGTTTTAAAATATTTTTAATTCACAAGCAAAAATATTGCAAAAGTATTCAAAAAATTAACGTGTGATTCTTAGGACAAAGGGAAAACATACACCCTTAAAAAATTGCGCTATTGAAACGAGGGAAACCCGACAAAAACTATAAAATGAATCGCTTCACCGTCTAATTTCGTAAAAGAATAAAAATAAATGACACTGAAAAAAAAAAAAAAAAACCCGGTTGTTTGTGGACCGTAATAACAATCTACCATATAATTACAATGATTAACAAATTTTCATCAACAAAATATATTGTAGTCGAAAGAGTTGGAAGCGTGCGCCGTTATGGTTTGGCACAGGCTCGGTCACGATGTTAGCAGGCGGAGTTGACGGGCTCCACGTGAAAGATTCCGCCTCTTTTCCTTTTTAAATGGTAACTGCCCAATTTGAAAACTGAAGCTCTCCTTAGTCCGTATCTGCGGAGAGGGTTGCAATGAACAGGGGATTCACTTGGAGGTACGACAACAGCAAACAATGTCCGTCAACTTACAAAAGCTCACCGTTGTAATCGATTTGTTTTCTTTTTACAGATCGAATCCACCCATCGACGAGACGTCGTTGGTTGGGGGGCTGAAAACGAACTGGCCGCCGTCGGGTCCATCTTTGATTTCGGGCGCCACATTCGGGTCCTCTTCCTCACCGCCGAAGTACCGATCAACAATGTCGAAGGCCTTCTGGTAGATTTCCATGTTTTCGTGCGACTGGAGGAATTCTATCTTGTCCAGACCTGAACATGAATTTCAATTTAATTTTAATTAACAAGATTTTCATACTGTTTTAATTGTGTTTTAAACCACATTTCTTTGGGATTTTAAATCGAATTTTTCATTAAAAAAAAATTGATACCTACTTTGACAAAAAAAAAAAAAAATAAAAAATAAAAAAATAAAATAAAATAAAATAAAATTAAAAAATTACAAAGTTAAAAAGGTTCAGAAATGGGTTCAATCATTAGGTGAGTCGCAGAGGTGGGTTCTGGCCGTTCGGAATCGAATTAGAACTCGAACGTTTCCAGGAATTAAACTCTCCCCTCCACAGCCAGAACTTTGGTCTTTCGCAAACGAAAAAGTAGTCCCTACGAAGTTACCTCCAAAATATCACAGAAGGAAATGAATCGCGCATGCAAGACTTTCCACAATGGAGGAGGCAGTCGGAATCACTACTGGAAGTTCTTAAAAAACAGCAGAACCGCCGGAATCGATTCTGAAAGAGTTCTGCGTTCGCAGAGCATCCGAACTTGAGTGTTTAATTCCTAGAATCTGAGGTACCCCCACTCGTGGCCCTTGCAAAAGGCCCTACACCGCATACGCTGAACGGTTCGGAATTTCCAGAATTACTCCTAAGCTTGCATATTCCATGTTGCTGTTTGTTCTCTACCCTTCCTCATTTGCTTCCCTCGCCTCCGACCTTTCACTAGCTCTCTTAGCCAAACCCCTGGTTCCCCTATCCTTTGACAGTCTTCGGGCAGTGCGGTCCGGTGTTCTGTTCTAGTGATCGGGTTGCACTGTGAATGTCACGGACAGTAAGGCAGTTTATATTATTCTTTTATGGGTTACAATGCAGCTGACAGCTCCTATATTTTATAACTATTATCATCGCTTATCCTTATTAATTGGCACCCAGTGCCGTGTTAATAAAAAAATGAAATTACTCGGTTTGGCAGAAACTTGGCAAGTCTTCCTCACCCCTACTGACATCAGGCAGATCAACTTGTTATGGCACAGAAAAGCCAACCCATTGCCTACTTTTTTTTCACATATCCTGACGTTATGTTCCTCAAGAGGTTATGTTAAATGAGCTCAAATCTCAGCACGGGAGTGAGCGAATTAAAAAAAAAAAAAAAAAGAAGAAGCATCTGATTCACAATTAAATATCCTTCAACTTTTGGTCTTTTGACAGTTTTCGATCGGTGCAGTCATTTGGGACCGACAGGCGTTAGAAGTTGAGGGTAGTCAACTTTTCAACTAAGTTTGCAAAGATCACCATTCTTTGACGAGCGATTACGCCTGA